>JALGQJ010000005.1:34763651-35963651 GCA_023055345.1 Quercus wislizeni | reverse complement strand
GTCTCAATTGATGAGATGTTTTACGTACCACTATGAAACCATTTTATAGGTACCCAACATTTAAAAAAAAAAAAAATATATATATATATATATATTTTTTGTTGGTAAATAACTTTTATATTGTGGGTATCAGCTAGCTCAACTAGTAAAGTCTTTGATGGTTGTATAAGAGATCTGGAGTTCAATCCCCGCCTACACCAAAAACTGATTGGTGTCTTGGTCTGATGATTAAGAGCTATCATCAGAAGTAGACACCATAGGTTGAAACTCTCTCAAAAAAAAAAAAAAAAACTTTTATATTCATGACTTTACATATCATGTAAAAATGCTATTGAAAAATGTAACTCATTAGGAGCACAATGTCGTTTGGCATTAAAATTTCTAAAAACATGTCAAATATTTAAGAATTGAGTTAGTGACTAGTAAAAACTAGAAATCAATAACTCATTAATTTATTTAAAGTGGTTATGCTTAACGTTTTTATTGCAATTATGAAATGAGAATTTTCAACCATAAATATTGTCAAAAACTAACCAAATGGAAGGTGATTTTATAAAAACTCTTTAATTTTGCATATAGGAAGGGAAATTATTGTGAAATTTATTACATAATTAATCATAGATTATTTTTATAAAAATACATCAAATTTCATTTTGACCTCCTCATAAATGATTAAAGTGAAATATATTATAACAACTAGCTTGTAACTCCATGCATATACATGGATTCACTTAAAAATATATACAATAAGATGCATAATATAATTCCTATATATATAATTTAAATACTATTGATAGTTATTTTTATATTTTTTTAACTCTTTAAAAAAATTTGTAAGGATATTATTAAGTATAAAATGTAAATTTTCCTTTTTTTTTAATTATTGTGAAGCACTTTTTTTTATGATTCATTTATTCTAAACTCTTTGATTTTTGTATTTAATAACTCGCTTTGATGAATATTTATGATGTGGTCCCACATTTGATTCTAAAATTAAGAAATAAAACTCTTTAAAAATAAATAATTTAAGACACATGACGCAAAATTGAAACTTTAATTTGGAATTCTAATTTGAGGTTCTCTCAGTTTCACCTATTATTATTATTATTATTATTATTATTATATATATATATATATATATATATATATATTATGATATTTGTCTTCTTATTTAAGTGTATTTTGTTAATACTTATTAAAAGAATCTAGTTTTATATTTTATATATTAATATATTTTTTATTTTTGGACGGTCAAATTTTTTTTTCATGATTTGGCCCCACAACGATATAATTATGGCTTCGTACCTGAGTGGGTGTAAGCCTAACAAATTTTCATTTTATGCCCCTTCCCCATCTTATGTTCATATATAGGTTTCACGTTCGTATTTGAGTCGAGTATGGAACTATGGATTCTTTTAATTCATCGTTAACTTCTCTTTTCACTTGCATTACCAAAATCATACAAACAAACAAATGAAAAAAAAAAAAAAAAAAAAAAGAAAAAGAAAAAAGAAAAAGAAAAAAGAAGAAGAAGATGAACAAACCATAACGTACGATAGCTTCATTTAATCATCAGCACACAAAGTTTACATAGTAGCCAACATGTTGTGCAATTAGGAAATAAGAACCCTTTTACATAGCCTTTTTTTTTTCCCTGGGCTCCTTACTTATTCAATTGCAGAATATTTTACATAAAATCCCTAAATTGCACATATTTTATCCTCCCTTATCAGTCACTATAAACAGAAGCACTTGGTCTTGCCTCAAAGTCTTCCACAAATGGCTTCCCATCCTTAGAACCAACATCATCATCATTGCAAGCTAAGATATTAGGTCTTCGCTCAAAATCATTAAAAAATTTCTTCTTTGTTTCAGGATCAACAACATTGACATAAGCTGTAACACTAGGCCTCGGCTCAAAATCATTAACAAATTTCTTCTTTGTTTCAAGACCAACATCATTAACATAAGCTGTGATACTAGGTCTTGGCTCAAAATCCTTAACAAAATGATTTGTTTCAGGACTAACATCATTAATATAAGCTGTGACACTAGGTCTGGGCTCAAAATCCTTGACAAAATTCTTCTTTGTTTCAAGACCAACATCATTAACATAAGCTGTAATACTAGGTCTCGGCTCAAAATCATTAACAAAATTCTTCTTTGTTTCAAGACCAACATCATTAACATAAGCTGTGGCACTAGGTCTCGGCTCAAAATCCTTAACAAAATTATTCTGATTCTTAAGACCAACATCATTAATATAAGCTGTGACACTAGGTCTGGGCTCAAAATCCTTAACAAAATTATTCTTTGTTTCAAGACTAACATCATTAATATAAGCTGTGACACTAGGTCTGGGCTCAAAATCCTTAACAAAATTATTCTTTGTTTCAAGACCAACATCATTAACATAAGCTATGGCACTAGGTCTTGGCTCAAAATCCTTAACAAATTTCTTTTGTGTCTTAAGACCAACATCATTATTATAAGCTGTAATACTAGGTCTTGGCTCAAAATCCTTAATAAAAATCTTTGTTTCAGGACCAACATCATTAACATAAGCTGTGGCACTAGGTCTCGGCTCAAAATCTTTAACATAAGGTTTCTCACCTTGGTCCTTGCCTATTGCCCCCTCAGCTGTGTGGCAATTGTCATTCTTGCTAGGCTTAGATAGCGATGAATCCAAATGAACAAGGCCTTGAATTGCTTTTGGCATTGGTTGATCTTTCATGACAATAGTCCAATATTCTCCTGGATCCTTTCTTGGTTCTATGGTATTTGTAAACTGATCCACAACAAAAAGAAAGGTAAGAAATTACAAGGTCTTTTAGGACCATATAATTGTATAAACAAAATTTGGTTACAAACTAGTTTGAAATTATCTTTCGAATCCATTACATGACTATTTATAAGATTATAAATGTGTATTATTTAAACAAGTTACAAGTCTCATTAAAAAAATTTATATAACTAAAACTACATATTGTTAGATTATTATTTTTAATTATCATATCATGAGTGAAAACAAGATATCTTCAAACCATTTTGAAACCAAACATTTTCCATAATCATGATTCAAAAAATAAAAAATCAACAAAGTACAAATTTCATATCCTTACCAATAGAAGTGAGAAGAGAGTCAGCCATGCAAAACGAGATTCCATGTCTACAATCATTAATTTAAAGAAGTTGCTTCTTTTTTAATCTGCATAGAAGATCTATTAGCCCTTGCTATTTATACGCAACATAAAAAAGAGAATTTTCTCTCTATGAAAATGACTGAATCCTAAAGAATTGGGGAGGGATTAATCAAATCAAATCTAATCAATAATTCTGGTCATGCCTATAGTATTATTGGTACAATTTACAGTAATATATTAATAGTGGGACCATTGCTTTAATTTGGTTTTTTATTTTTATTTTTTTAAATTGGGACCCCCCTCTTAGATAATCATAGTGTGCATGGCCCGAGACTTCCAACAAACAAAAGTGAAAAGACATTTGCGCACTGGAAGTTTCACTTGCATTGAAATCATGCAAAATAAAGTATCAAATAATTTAGGACGAAAAACACTTTTTATTTCCTATATTTTTAGACGATTTTTATTTTATTTTTTATATTTTATTTTTATTACTTTTAATCTCTATTTTGAAAAAAGTTTTTTATTTTGGTCTCTGTCGTTACATCAGAAACGAAGAAAATTGATGTGGCAAACGACATGAATAAATAATACTAAACTAATATCCACGGAGCCTAAATTAATAATAAAAAATATTTTTTGGCATAAAAAAATGCTATGTCAGCATCTAAATTAAAAAAATTAATTTATTAATTTTAACTAAATAAAAAAAATTAAAAACAGAATTAAAAACTAAAAATCATATGAATTGAGATTTAAGTGTGTCTTGAACAAGAATAACAAGAACATAAACTCAGATCCAAGAACACAAACCCATAAATTTTTTAAAATAAATTTATAGATCTAAGCATATTGCAACAAAATACAAATTAGATCTGGAAAAATCAACAAATCAGAGAATTCAAGTCTCACAAAAATAAATAAATAAATAATAAATCAAAAGGACTGAAATGCTCACCGCCTCCATTCACGAAGAGCAAAACCTTCCTCTGGCTCCATTTCAGTTGGTGGTGGAAGCACCGGACCGTCGGAGCTGAAAACACCGTCGTCGATGCCGATGCCAATGCCATTTTCACCGAAACCACCGTAACCGTTCTCGTTCTCATTTCCATTATCCATGTGGATCAGGTTGAATGGAGATTGGGAGTAGCCAGGGTTTGGATCGTTGAATCCGTAGATCTCAGGCGATGCGGAGGCATGGTCGATGGCCATGTCACCGTCAGCTGGAAATCCCCCAGATGGGAAGCTGGAGTAAGAAGCATAGCCTTCGCCGGCGGTGGGTGAAGCTCTGTTCATCTTCGTCGTCAATGAAATGACTCTTCGATGCGTTCACGTTAATCTCCTCCTCGCCATCGATGCCGTACACATCGAAGGAAGACATTGCTCTCTCTCTCTCTCTCTCTAAAAAAACAAGTAAAAAACAAGGAAGACATTTACTGGGATTTTTTTTTTTTTTTTAATTTCAGGGTTTGTGTTCTTGGATCTAAGTTTGTATTCTTGTTGTTCTTGTTCAATACACACTTAAATCTCAATTCATATAATTTTTAGTTTTTAATTCTATTTTTAATTTTTTTTATTTAGTTAAAATTAATAATTTTTTTTAATTTAAATGCTTACGTGACATTTTTTAATGCCAAAAAACATTTATTATTATTAATTTAGGCCATGTAGATATTAATTTAGCATTATTTATCCCTGCCGTTTGCCACGTCAGCTTTCTCCGTTTTTGATGTAACAGCAGGGATCATTGTGGATCACTCTAATATTTGAACATGATCATTGTGAGTGAGGCCCTTAATCTAACAAGGTTTAAAAACTATTATAATAATAAAAATGATAGACTAATATATCATTTATTGAAGTTACACCAAACTCAAGTTTAATCAAACTAAACTTCACTTTAACTTGGGGTGGAGGAGGGAAATGATGCCAAACTTGTCAATGGCGGACACCACTATGACCATAGAGATTAAATAATCAAACAAGATTATTCAACTTTACCAAAATATAATAAAAAATATAATAATTGAAGAATAAAAAAACTAAAATTTGTGTTACGTAATGGATTGAAAGAGTTTTTTCAAAATAAAGTTAGAGAGAAGTTTTGTACGTTATCCAAGCTTCACCTTGATTGATGAATATGTTTTTGTTTTCATCGAATACTAAACTTAGTTTTAAATAATACTCGAATCTCAATAAATAGTATAGAAAAATTAATTATAAAATTAGTGTCCATTTGATACGATTTAAAAATTTGTGAGTTATTGGAGCCGTTTTCATAAATGTGGTTGTTAGGACTTGGATCATAAATTTGTACCATTCTTAATTTTTAACTTTTAACTTTTTAACTTATTTCAACTATTTTTCAACTTTTTGTATTAATGGTTGAGATTAAAAGTCGCTTTTTTCAACTTTCAATCTCAATTATTCATTGTTATTGGGTATTGCACTTGATCTCAATCCGTGGTTATACCAAAGATATTAAAAATCTTTATCTAATAAGACAAGTAATTCAATAAATAAGCCAAATAAGCCACATTTTAAGCCTTATCAACACACATTTTTTTTGCTACAATTATCAACACACACTTAAAACAAGTATATCACATGGGTTCAAGTGATGGCTTAGTAATAATGGTATAGTATTTGTGGTGTCTCATGTTTGTTTGAAGTTCGAACCCTATCTCCTCATTTCCTACTATTTTACCTACTTTTAACAAAAAAAATGTTTCATATAATCAAAGTAAGACTTAAGAAAATAAGTACATAATTATGTGATACACGACAATATGAAGTTTGTAGATTTTAATTTTTATAGCAAGCATGTGGATTTTAAGGTTGAGTATAACCACCGCACACCTTTGGTGCGATGGTCACTCCACAAGTATAAGTGCTTGTAGGATGTGAGGGGTAAGAGCCGGAGTTCAATTCTCCAAGAAGGAACTTCACACACATATACACTTAGTTTAGATTAGAGTAGAATTCTATCTTGTATAAAATTTTAAAAAAAAAAAAAAGTTGAGTATAATAAAATCTTTTAAAGTTGAGTATAATAAAAATTAAAATTACCTAAATTAGTTCAAACTTCCCTGACAAATTGGATATAAAATAAGATAAAATTAAAATTGATTGATTTTAGTTCAAGTTTCATTTAAAATAGAATTGAACCTATTATATAGTTTTTCAAACACACTAACCTATGTTTGCACTTTGCATGGAGGTTGAGTGCATTCTAGTCATCTTCTCTCATTTCCTCTTTATCTATCTCCCTTCACTCAAAACAATTCCCAAATACTTCTTATTATAAGATTAGTTAAATTGTTACTAAGGTCTCATGATATCCATTATCATGAGTTTCTAGATTTGAAACCTGATATCAGTAAATTGAAGTCACCCTTAAAAAGATTGCATATACTCAAAAGAATAGTCAAATACTCAAGAAATCTGAATACCATTAATGGTAAAAAAAAAAAAACTATTATTGGTACTGTTTCTACAAAATATGAATATTTTATACTTAAAATTTAAAAAAACACAAAAGATAAATCACGTGAAGAAGACATAAAAGCCTTATGATCAACGTGGACAATTAATAATTCGAAAGTTAATCTTGGTGATCACAAATCTGCTTAGTGGTGGTCCTTCTGCAAAAGCATACTACCATTATTACGGTTGTCCATACTCTTTTGACTATAACTAGAAGGAATGGATGGGTGGGAGCAGATAGATATACAAAAGCGATACAATAATCATTTTGTTTTCTAGCATATTAAAGACATGGAATGTAGAGTTGGTGACAGCTTACCAATACAATAAGCCTTCTCTTCATTTCTGTCGTGATCAAGCATTCTTAAGCTTTCTTTTCATTTTTGTCTTGATCAAGCAATTTTCTTTGCCAATCAATTGCCTAACTGGGCCTTAATCTATAAAAGTATGATTAGCCATTTGATCCCCTAGAGTAAAAAGGTTTTTGTTTTTTGTTTTTATTATAAATTATTAGTATTTTAAATTTATGGCATCCGTTCAATGATGATTGCTCTTCATTATTGTGCAAATATTTTATTTGGCGACAATAAACTTTACTAGTTGAGCTAATTGAAATTCACAGAGTAAAAAGATTTAAGGAATAAGCATGTTCTTGTTGTTGTAGCCAATGCTAATGCTACTTTGAATACAGCTTGTGAGCCTGAAACCAAACAGTTTACCAAAACTCCAACGAAGAAAAGCAAGACAAATATTAATACAATTAATGACAACAACAACAACAAATAGTCCCCTTGATCCAAAAAAAAAAACCCAAGAAAGAACAAGAGAGAGAAAGTGAGAGGAGTCATCATTTGTATTCATCCTTAAGAACCCTTCTTTGTACCTCAGGAATACAATCCTTATATATAGAAAGCCTTGATTCAATTGTCTGTCTTCATCCATCTTGTTGATCTTTCTATTGTGGATTTCCATCTCCCATTGTGGATTTCCTAATGTTAATCTTCTTAAACAAATCTAATTTGCTTGTTCAATTGTTCTCTTCAACAATCTTCTCAAACACCTATCCCCTTCTCTCCATCAAAATCCATGGCCAACGAAAAATACTCAACTTCCCCACTAATGAAAAAACATCTTTTTGAGTATGCACTAGATTTAGTAGAAAATTTTGAACTTAAGAAGAACAGCACAAAGAACCATGTTCCTATTACTGTAGCCAATGCTAATGCTACTTAGAATATGGATTATGAGTCCAAAACCAAACAGTTTGCCAAAACTCTAAAGAAGAAGAGCAAGACAAACATTAATACAAGGCGTAAATACACTTTTGGTCCCTACATTTTGGGCAATTTCTCGATTTGGTCTCTAAACTGATTTTGCTCCTAGGTCAGTCTCTGTTTTTTTAAAATCGTTTTTAAACTGGTCCCTGCCGTCATCCAAGTAACGGAACCCTATTACGTGGCAGACAGAATGCCCTGGTTGCTGACATGGTGCTGACGTGGCACTGATATGACATTAAAATATTATTAAAAAAAATTATTTGGCATTTTCAATGCCAAGTTAGCATTTTAATTTTTTTTTTAATTTGTAATAAAAAAATTTTCAATTTAAATGGAAAAATTAAAAAAAAAAAATTACAGTTTTAAAGACTGAGGAAAATTTTTTTAGAGAAATTAACACTATTCACTCTCTATGTTGGCATTTTTGTGTTTATGTTTGTGTTTGTATCTATTTCATTTTCTTCTTTCTTTTAAGATAAACCAAAAAAGTAAAATCAGAACAAAAATAAATTAATAAATATCCCAAACAACATCACCCAGAGATGCGTATTTATCGTGCTAAAAAACCCAAATTAGTTTGTGTGGCATTTGTCTCTCTTAGTCTCTATCTCTCCCGATCTGAGACAACTTGCTCTCAGATTGGGTTGGTTGAAAAATATTCCAAACCACGGCTGAGAAAAAGAAGAGGGAAGAAGATCGGACAAGAAGAATTAGAAGAGGAGATCGGCTTGAGAAAAAAGAAGAAGAAAAGGCAGAGGAGATCAGCAACATAGGCACAACATGCAATCTCCGACTTTTGCTTGTTTGTGTTGTTTGTGTTTGTATCGTTCTTTTGCTTCTTTCTTTGTCTTTGTCTCGTTCTTTTGCTTCTTTCTTTGTCAATCTCTGACTTTTTTTCTCTCTCTAAACCCAAATTCCTCTTCCTCTCTCTTTTGATTCATGGGTTCATAGGTTTGATTTTTCATGGGTTTGATTCATGGGTTCATGGGTTCATGCAATCTCTCGACTTTTGATTCATGGGTTCATGGGTTTGATTTTTCTGGTTTTGGGTCGTTGATGATTTTTCTAGGTTCATGGGTTTGATTATTTGCTAAGAAAATCAATAAAAGAAAAGAAAATATTTTTTATTTTAATTTTCTGGGCAAGTTTTCATCTTCTTTTCTGTAGAACATGAAGAATAGTTTTGGGTTCACCTGCACTATTCTGGGTTTGCATTTGTTCTGGGTTTGCTCTTGATTCTGGGTTTTATTTCTTGTTTTCCTGGATTTGATGGAGATTAGATTTGGTTGCTGGATTTCAATTAGGGTTTGCCAGAGATTGGATTGGTTGCTGAGTTTATTTCTTGAATTTGGGAAGAACATGAAGAATAGGTTGTTATGTTCTTACAGAGAAAAAATAAAATTGAAAGTAAAAATAATAATAATAATAATAATAGATTTAAGGCCAATAATAATAATAATAATAATATGAAAGTAAAAATTTAAAATGCTGACCTAGCATTGAAAATGCCAAATAATTTTTTTTAATAATATTTTAATGTCATGTTAGTGCCACGTCAGCACCATGTCAACAACTAGGACACTCTGTTTGCCACGTAATAGGGTTCCATTACTTGGATGGCGGTAGGGACCATTTTAAAAATGATTTTAAAAAATCAGGGACTGACCTAGGAGCAAAATCAATTTAGGGACTAAATCGAGAAATGACCCAAAATTTAGGGACCTAAAGTGTATTTACGCCTTAATATAATTAATGATAATAACAAGAGAGAGAAAGTGAGAAGAGTCATTAGTTGTATTCATCCTTTAAAACCCCTCTCTGTACCTCAGGAATACGATCCTTATATATAGAAAGTCTTGATTCAATTGTCTTTACCTTCATCCAACTTGTTAATCTTCTTATTGTGGATTTCTGTGTTCCATTGTGGATTTTCTATTATTAATCTTCTCAAACAACTCTAACTTGCTTATTAAGTTTTTTGCTCCAACAATTTTCTCAAACACCTATCCCCTTCTCTCCATCATACTCTATGGCCAATGAAGAATACTTAACTCCCCTATTGATGAAAAAAATGTCTTTTTGAGTATGCACCAAATTCAATAGAAAAATTTGAACTTAAGAAAAACGGGACCAAGAACCATGTGTTCTTCTTGTTGTAGCCAATGCTAATGCTATTTTGAATACAGCTTGTGAGCCTGAAACCAAACAGTTTGCCAAAACTCCAACGAAGAAGAGCAAGACAAACATTAATACCATTAATGACAACAACAACAACAACAACAACAACAACTCTCCTTGATCCCAAAAAAAAAGGAAGAACAAGAGAGAGAAAGTGAGAAGAGTGATCACTTATATTCATCCTTAAGAACCCTATACCTCGGGAATACAATCCTTATACATAGAAAGCCTTGATTCAAATTGTCTTTGTCTTCATCCATCTTGTTAATCTTCCTATTGTGGATTTCCGTCTCCCATCCTCTACAAATTAGTTGTGTTGAACAAGAATTTAAGGCTAGCTCCTCAATTTTGTGTTTTTGACTCTCACATTAAGCACTATTGATCACTCAAGTTTCAAATGAGTGTTGTTGGTCCTCAAGTTTAAAAAATGAGCATAATTGGTCCTTTTGTTAATAGTTGTTAGTCTTAGTGCCTACATGGCTAATGAAATAATGATATGGGAAATTTTGAGTGATATGACATCAATTTTAAATATTAAAAAATAAAAACCTATTGTTGGCTTATCAAAAAAACCCATGACCCTTTAAAAAACCACCCAACTCATTTTATGACCCTAAACAAACATGTATTCTCAAATCAAAATCAAACTTTAGAGAGAGAGAGAGAAAGAGGGAGAGAGAGAATCCCAAATTAGCATTGTCCTCCACCCCCTTGACCACCATCCTCCTCCCTTGCGAACCAATGCTTTTCGCACAAATATGAAACCTGCGCTTAAGATGGATGGAAGTTCTAGGCACACATGAATTTACCAAAGGTTCTAGCACTTGGACCATTATTACACCAAAAATTGTTATTAGTCAATAAAATTGGCCACCAAGAAAGACAACACAATATCATTGCAGTTTTTAATTAGACTAGACACCCCCAAACAAATGAAAGAACATAAAAAGAATGAGTTGTTTTTTGCGTCTACCAACACTAATTTTGGATTTTGCTTCTATCTTTGCTTGTTTCTTATGTTTAAGTTTGATTTGGGAATACCCATTCATTTATGGGTCATGGAAGGAGTTGGGTGATTTTCTACAAGGTCATGGATTTTTTTAATGAGTTAGCAATTGGTTTTAAATTTTTTATATTATTATTGATGTCATGTCACTGAAAATTTGCCATGTCATTATTCCATTAGTCACGTAGGCAATAAGACTGACGATTTTTAACAAAAAGATCAATTGTGCTCATTTTTTAAACTTTAAGGACCAACAACATTCATTTCAAACTTGAATGATCAATAGCGCTTAACAAACAAGCTCCAAGAAACAATAGTGTAGTTTCGCCTATTTTTAAATTATAAAGAATAAAAATAAAAATAACTAAATACTAGCTAAAGGGATAGAATTAGAGAGAAAGTATCTCATGTGTCGAACATGATATATGCATCTATAAAGTTGTGATTTACAATTATGTTTTATGTTGATTTTATTCCATGACAAAAAGTGTTGTATTCGCATTATTTTGTTCCTTGTATTTTGTGGGATTTTGTTGTATTGGGTTTAGGATTAAGTTGGTGAAGAATTGAGCATGAAATGAAGAACCAGTGCAATTTTGCGAGTGCTTCACGAGACAGACCATCTCGTGAGGTACCTGTGAAACATTTTGCTTGGAGGTTTTTAAGTGTGACTTTCTTATCCTTCACTCATACTATATATACTTTTATTACCCACAAAAGTAAAAAGGGTCTATTTAGAGAGAAAAACTCTAGATAGATTTTTTACAACACAACACACCCATCTTTTAGATAGAGAGCTACTTATCTTTAGTGAGAAATCATTGTAACCTCTTCTCCTTCCCTCTCCCATTATCATACCTTTAGAGGGGATTTGTACCCATACACAACTCACACCTTTTTAGAGTGTAGAGAGTGTTTTGTAGTTTGGGAAGTTTTGAAGTCGGTGAAGCTTGGCGGATGCAATTAGGCATACTATAGGATCCGAAAAGTTAGTGAAGATAAGATTTCGAGAAGTCTGTTGGTAGCAGGAGCTTAGAGGGCTCAAGTACATTGGGTAGAGTAAGCTTGAAGGTTCTTTTGTTATTCGTGTACTCCAACTTATTCACTAGTAGATCGATTTGGACTTGGAGGGTCCCGAGTAGATTTTTTTCTGAGTTCTTCGGTTTCCTCTTCGATAACACGTCTTGGTGTTATCTTGTGTTTGCATCTCTCTTTCCTTACTCTTGTGCTTTACTTTTATTGTTTACTGTTCATGTGTATGCACTAGAGTAGATCCAGTGATTGCGCTTTATTTACTCTTGTTCCGTACTTAGATAGATTAGAATAAAAACAATTTAGCCATAATTTTATTTTGGGGTCTAAACAAACTCTTATGTTCTAGCACAAATCCGAACTTTCAACATCTTTCCTTCTATTTCAACTAGAAAGTTAAAACTATTATAAAAGCAATCATATTGTTAAATAGTCTCATGAGCCATTACAAATCATTTGGAGGACCCTGCAACTCGAACCCTTTCCGTCCTAGATCTCGAAACACTTTAGACATGGAAAGGAACTAATTCAACTACAAAGCCCTTGACAAGTTTTAATAAGTTAATATAACTTACAGGACCCAAAAGTTCAAACTTGTAGGATTGACTCCAAATTATACTACATTTATTCATCAATTTCTTTACTTTTTTATTTATATTAGACTTCCACTTATACACATATAGGAGTATGAATTAAAATAATGACAAAGCTCTTATCAGTACTTGCAAAACTGTTGTTCTTCAACATGGAATCTAAATTGATCTATCAAGGCATTAAAGTAATAACTCATTACTTAAATGCCTAGATTCATTCATGACTTAAATGACATTAAGGTAGTAATTCATGACTTAAATGTCATAGATTCACCAGTATTAATGACAAGTGGTGGAAATATGGAATTACTCCTTTTGTGGCTACCAAAGTAACTAAATTCACTCCTTCTTTGGGTTGAGTTTCAATTTAATCCCTCGTATGTGTGTTTTTATTACTATATAATTGTATTTATGATATCAACTTTTTTTTTTCTTTTCTTTTTTATTAATTTTATAGTTGGGATAGGGAGATTTGAATCTTAGATATCTCAATTAAAAACACTAAGATGTACTAATCATTTAAACTACAAAAAAGGAATACAATTTTGTACCATATAAGCTAGTATGGCCAATGTTTATCCTACCGATAAGTACAAAAATGATGTTTCATATCAGTTTAAATACTGATCGTGTAGCAAACATACTGAGAAATATACCAAATTTCAACCAATAAATAGATACCAAGCTTTAAAAAAAAATTAAAAAAAAAAAAAAAAAAAACAACAACAACAACAACCCCTTCTTCTTCTTCTTCTTAGGCTGGGTTTGAATTGCACTAAAAATGAAAGCAGATGCGCGTTTGCGTTTTTTCTATGGGTCTCGTGCACTATTCACGAGACCCGTAAGTACGGATTTTAACAATTTTTTTTAACTAGGTCCCACGGCAATATTCACACATTTAAAAATTATTTTACTATAATATTTTCAATTTTTAGTTTTCAGCAATAAGCGATATTCAAACAGACCCTTATTCTGTCTCTTTTCTTCTGCGTTTTCTCAAATCTTCCCTATCTCTCTCTCTCTGATTCTACTTCTTTTCAGAATGTCTCTTACAATTTCACTTCTTTTTACTCTTGTGTTATCATTTGTGTCCCACGTGAATTATGTAAGGAGTAAAGACAAGAGGGTTCAATTCAAATGCCCAGTGACCTACTCGTGTCATGTGGCTTGACTTTAAGTTGCATTTGTTGTTGTTGTTGTTGTTGTTTTTTTTTTTTTTTTTTTTTTTTTTTCTTTTTCATTCTTAAACCAATGATAAAGAAGTTATTATTATTATTAGCTGTAATCTCGAAACGATACAGCCCATTCTTCTTAAGTTCAAAATTTTTTTTTTTGGAATTTGGTGCATACTCAAAAAGACATTTTTTCATCATTGGGAAGTTGAGTATTCCTCCCTAGCCATGGAGTTGATGGAGAAAAAGGGATAGGTGTTTGAGAAAATTGTTGGTGAGAACAACTAAACAAGCAAGTTAGAGCTATTTGAGAAGATTAATAATAGAAAATCCACAATGGGAGATGAAAATCCAAAATGGAAAGATTACCAAGATGGATGAAGACAAAGATATTTGAATCAAGGCTTTCTATATATAAGGATCGTATTCCCGAGGTACAAAGATGGGTTCTTAAGGATGAATACAAATGATGACTCATTTCACTTTCTCTCTCTTGTTCTTTCTTGGGGGTTTTTTTTATTATCAAGGGGACTATTTATTGTTGTTGTTGTTGTTGTTGTCATTAATGGTATTAATATTTGTCTTGCTTTTCTTTGTTGGAGTTTTGGTAAACTGTTTGGTTTTAGGCTCACAAGTTGTATTCAAAATAGCATTAGCATTGGCTACAGCAACAAGAACATGGTTCTTGGCCCCGTTCTTCTTAAGTTCTTTTTTTTTTCTTTTTTCTTTTTTTAATCTAGTGCATACTCAAAAAGATGTTTTTTCATCATTGGGAAGTTAAGTATTCCTCGCTGGCCATGGAGTTGATGGAGGGATAGGTGTTTGAGAAAATTGTTGGTAAGAACAGCTATACAAGCAAGTTAGAGCTATTTTCAAAATAGAAAGATTACCAAGATGGATGAAGACAAAGCCATTTGAATTAAGACTTTCTATATATAAGGATCGTATTCCCAAGGTATAAACAGGGGTTCTTATGGATGTATAAAAGTGATGACTCTTACTTTCTCTCTCTTGTTCTTCCTTAGGTTATTTTTGGATCAAGGGGACTTGTTGTTGTTGTTGTTGTTGTTGTCGTCATTAATGGTATTAAAGTTTGTCTTGCTCTTTTTCGTTAGAGTTTTGGTAGGCTGTTTGGTTTCAAGCTCACAAGTTGTATTCAAAGTTGCATTAGCATCGGCTACAGCAACAGGAACATGGTTCTTGGTCTCGTTATTCTTAAATTCAAAATTTTCTTTTAAATCTGGTGCATACTTAAAAAGACGTTTTTTCATCAATGGGGGGGTTGAGTATTCCTTATTGGCCGTTGAGTATTCCTTATTGGCCATGGAGTTTGATGGAGAGAAAGGGATAGATGTTTGAGAAGATTGTTGGAGAGAACAATTGAACAAGCAAGTTAGATCTGTTTGAGAAGAGATGAGAGGTACTGTATGATTCTATAACACTAATAAATAGACTAAATAAGTTTAAAGTATTACTTTTTTTTTTCTTTTTAAATTCTAAAGAAATTTTCTTTTACTTTTATATATATATATGTGAGTAATTCAGCTATCATTTGGAATTCCACCACTTATTACATGAAAATATATTGCCTTAGCCCTTAGGCCTTAGCTAGTGATAAGAGTATTCATTGGGTAACAATTCTAATGATTACACACTATTCTCTTCTCCAAAAAAATTACACAAAGCTCAACACTTCCTTTTTACAAATCAGTCAATCAGGTGAAGAACTTTCTATGTATGGCCTTGTAATGGTAATTACCTATGGGAGTTATGAAGGAAGTCTTCTCTTGGTCTTTGGGGGCTAATGTAATCTGGTGATAGCCCTAAAAAGCATCAAGGAAGCTCATCCTTAGATGCCCAAATGTAGCATCCACAAGCTAATCAATTTTTGGCACCAAAAATTGGTCTTTGGGGCAGGCTTTGTTTAAATTCGTGAAATCCACACATACCCTCCATAGTGTTAGCCAATCACTCAGGTTTGAACACCTCTTCAATGACCCCAATCTCTCTTGACTTATCTACTTCTTCCTTCATAGCATTAAAGTGAATATCTAAGGACCTTCGAGGCTTCTGCTTCTTCGGAGTACATTAGGATCTACATTAAGTCTATGGCACAAAAACTCTAGATCCACTCCCGGGGCCTTGTAAGGACTCTAAGCAAACATGTCTTTGTTATTGACTAGGAAAAACAATAACTATACCTTTTCAAGGAATGGGAGGTCTTTATCGACCTGGAAATACTTGTCCCTAGTATCTATATAGACCTTCCTTCTTGACGATGGGGATGATCCTGGGATAAGAACTCTTTTATGTGCCATTTTCTAACTGGTTTAAGTGATCTTTCAATGTCCTATTGTTAAGCTTCTAAGTGGACATTAATGGTGGATTTGGGAATGGTGGGTGGTTACTTCGAAGGAACCGGTCCTCCTTAGAATAGGGAAGAGACAGAGAGAAAATTAGAGAATCAAGAAGAGTAAATTGATATTATTGTTGTTGCCCTCTCATGTACACTATACAATCCTCTTATAGCTAATTCCATACATTAGCAGTTACTAACCCTTGTAGCTAACTTTCCCGTCCTTTTTATCCTAACTGTACAATCCCCTGTACCAGCTCATTTATACAAACCCAATACACTCATTCAATCACAACAGCTTATTACAATCAATTACAACCCAATTGCAATATCTACACAGAGTCTTAACACCTACAGTCTTCCGTGGTGTGTCCCCATTCCCAATGATAGGAACAGAAAAGGTTCTGATTCCTCCAGGAGGCATCTCCACTCATCTTCTTTGGCCAGCGAAAGTAGGACTCATTCTTGATCTTCTCTATAATTCAATAGACTAGCTCATTGTACAATAAGTTTAATACTTTGGTCTTCTGCTGCGGCCCTTGAGGGTCGAAGTCACTTCTAGGCTGATGAGGAGGATAATCCACTTTTATCTCCTTTTTCTTGACTGCGGGCGCCTTGGATTTGGACTTGGCCTGCAACTAGTCATCCTTTAACCTCTTGTATTCCTCTACCCTCTCTATTAACTAGTGCATATCTATGACCACTGCAGAGTGAGTGAGGTATTAAGCTTGGAGTCGATGGGATGGCTGACCTTAAAGTTACTAATAGCTACTCTTTCATTATTTTCCTCAATCTCATTATACAACTCCCAGTATTGATCAGAGTATGCCTTAAGGGTCTTTCCATCTTCCATGGACATAGAGATTAGGGAATTAAACCGTCTCGAGGCTTTACTATATGTAACGAACCTTACTTCGAATGCTTAGGTTAACTCATCATAGTTATGGATAGACCCTTTCTCCAACCCATCAAACCATTTAATGGCTGGCAAGGTTGGAAGGGAAGATCTTGCACATCAACGCCTTATTCTTGGAGTAAATGGCCATGCTCTGGTTATAGTGATTGACATGGTCAACAGGGTTAGACTTGCCATTATAGCTGATAAAGATGGGCTTAACAAATCTTCGGGTAAGTCAGTGCTCTTTATTTCCTCGAAGAATGGAGAATGAGAAATCTATTGTAAAGTTTTACTCATTGCGTCATTCCCCAAGTTCTATGGGGTTGAGGATTCTTTGTGATCCACTTGCATCCCAAACTTTCTTGGTGAAGCTCCCCTCACTGTAGTTTGTTGTGAAAAGGGCCCTTTATGCCTATCCCTACAAGAGGGGAGGGGGGGAGAGTCCACCCCTCCATATCTCCTAACTGGAGAGACCGTTCTCTCCTTATACCGGCGTGGTGTGGTGACAAATCTTTCCTTGTACTGTTGAGGAGGGGAATCCATCCTTTCTGTATCCTTTTGGTGATTCCCCCAAGCTATTTTTCCCTCCACGGGAGTCTTATTTGGCAGGGCTATGAGCCTGCTAATTCTGATGCTCTTTACTACACCTAGCATCCCGTTGTAAGGCCAGCACTTGTACTCTCAATCGATCTATCTCTCGATTCCTACTAGATTGAGAGGGTCCTACGAAGTTTGTTATTGACCTCTCCCTTGGACACAAAAGGGGCACAAGCACCCTACTATAACTCCGTGGGGGTTCCTCTTGGCCTTCTCTTCTTAATCCATATTGCAACCTTTTGTTTCCTAAGATGGGCTCGACTAACATGCTCGGCCTTGATGGTTCAGGAGTCCTATTCCTTCTCTGAATCGTCATCTTGACTCCAACTAAGTTATAATCCTATTGCTTGGTGGATTTTCTCACAAATGGTGCCAATTGTTGGAGTAAAAAACACAAAACTAAAGAGTTAGCTAGCCTTGAATTCCTGATCAACACAACTAATTTGTAGAGGATGGGAAACGAAAATCCATAATGGAAAGATTAACAAGATAGATGAAGATCAAACAATTGAATCAAGGCTTTTTATATATAAGGATTGTATTCCTAAGATACAAAGATGTGTTCTTAAGGATGAATACAAGTGATGACTCTTCTCACTTTCTCTCTTATTCTTTCTTGGAAATTTTTACTTTCTTTCTTTCTTTCTGGATCCATCCTCCTATTGCCCTTCCCTTCATTTTATAGCAATCCTCCAATTGCCCTTAGTTGGATTTATGGGGATATTTGTCCCATAAGCATCTCCTCCTGTCATTTTTGATCATAAAGGCAGATTTTTGGGGGTGTTCTCACTGTTCAGGCCATTCATTCAGCATTTAATGTGGCTGACATTAGGTGATGGAAGTCTTAAATGTAGAGGTGACTGTTACATTGGGCTCTGTGTTTTCTTTGACGTGTTCCCCGGGAAAGCAGGTGAAGGAGGGCATCCTCGGACAGACCAACGATCATTCCACGATTGGCCTGTGTTTTCTTAGGAAGTCGGGCTTCTTGGACGACCTCGAAAACGGGCCCAAGTGACCTCTTGTTGGGAGGCCCACTCACCCTTGATTGGATCCCGATTCAGGTCTATTTCTCGGATAGGATTTCTTGAAGTCTTCTCTTCGGTTAAGGTCCTCAGGGCAAAGTTCTAGTCCACTCCCCCACCCTTAACAACCAAACTTTAGAGACTAGACAATGTATTTTGCCTAAAAAATAATCTAACTTTCATATTTTTGTCTCATAATTAATAAAGGGTCTGGTTAATAGGTATCTGTGGGGGAGTAAAATATGGGCCCATGATCTAGGCCCAGGAACGACGTTTCATCAACAATACGCCCGAGGAGAAGAAATCACAGAGGACCGTTGTAACTAACAGTAGAGCGCGTAAGGATCCCAAGAGGCTGGTCCGAGAGGAATACCCTCCTCGGACATGACGTCTGATGGTGAGAGGAACCTCGGCTTTCCCTTAGTCCACCCTCCAGGAAGTTCCAGAGGTAAAGATAGATTACCAATGCATATGGAAGGGATAAGTATGCAGAAATATCTTGAGAAAAAGCTGCTACCACCGCATTAAATGCATCACAGCTGCTTTCCTGGCCGCATTTATGTGGAGAAGACCCCTGAACAGTGTTGAAAGTGATCTTTATCCCCAGGAAGTCAAAAAGCTGTAAGAAAGGAAATGGAAACTCAAGTACCGTGCTAGATGACAGACAAGTGGACGATGAGATCGGGCAATGAAGGACTATATAATGGAATAAACCCTTCATAAGAAAGAAAAACGAAAAAGGAAAAAGAAGAACATCAAGAAACAACTACTGTAGCACCGGGAAAAATACAACCTAAAAGAAAGCATCTAATCCAAGATCATACCCCTCAGATTTGATTATAACCCATGAAAATTACCCAAACCATACTCCTCGGACGTAAAATCCTAATTCGCTTATGTGTTTTAGCCTCCTCGGCCAAGTACCCAGATCCCAATAACTGTTGTAAAAATCGCTGCTAGCCCAATTCTTTAACCCACTCTCTCACAAATTTATTGTATTGGGCTTGTTGGGCCTATTTCCTGTTTCTATTAAGGTGTGGGCTACAATTTGTGACCCTACAATTGGCACCGTCTGTGGGGAGAATTAGCGCTAGTAGAAAGTTACGGCAGTTATGGCAGGTTCGGGACCGCAACAGGCCAGTCCGCCCTATGCAGAGTCAGTAAACGTCAGTCAGCAAGATGAACTCCATAATCTTGAACGGGAGAACCACGTAGATAACCAGCGTGAGGGTAGTTCGCGAACGATCCATGCTGGGAAGAGTGGCTATCGACGAAAGAGCCATCTGGTGCAAGGGCACGCTGATGAAAAGGACTTGCAGCGTGAAATAGAAGGATTGAAAAAGAAGCTTCGTCGAGCACAACGAAATCACACCCCTTCAAGTTCTGATGTCTCCTCCAGCGGTGAAGGGGAGGACAGTTACAGGGATTCTTCGGAAACTCCCCCCAGTGAATCCTATTCCTATGAAGAAGAGCATTCTCACAAGAGAAGGAGAAAAAGTTCGTCTAGAAGGGGAGTGGGGACCAAAGACATGAAGAAAGCTTTGACCCAAATTTCTAAGTCCCCCTTTACTAGGGGAATAGAAAAGGCAAAGCTTCCCAGACGTTTTCATAAGCCTACGTTCTCTATGTACAACGGACGTACCGACCCTGTAGAACACGTGAGCCAATTCAGACAAAAGATGGCAGTTTACTCTCAAGACGAGGCTTTATTGTGCAGAGTATTTCCCTCTAGCCTAGGACCGATGCCGATGAGATGGTTCGATGGGTTGAAGACTGATTCCATCGGTTCCTTTAAGAAGCTCACTCAATCATTCTGCTCCCGGTTTGTTACATGCAGCAGAGTTGCTCAACCCCTTGATTCCCTGCTGTCCATGACAATGAGGGAAGGGGAGTCTGTGAGGTCATATGCCGAGAGGTATTGGGAGATGTTTAACGAGATTGACGGGGATTTTGATGAGGTTGCTATCAGAACCTTCAAGGTTGGTCTTCCCTCCGAGCATGGCCTGAGGAAGTCCCTGACAGGGAAGCCGGTCACCAGCTTGCAACAATTAATGGATAGAGTGGATAAATATAAGAGGATAGAAGATGATCAACAGCAGCAGCAACAAGGAAAAGGGAAAGGCAAGCTTGTCCCCCAAGAAAGGAGAGAGTTTAGGCCGGACAGGTACAATAATAACCGGCCAAGAAGGGATTATGCCGAGCAACAGGCATCTAGTAACAGCCAAATAGTTGGAGCTGTATTCCGAGAGCCTGTGCACCAAGTCCTGGAGAAGATAAAAAACGAGCCCTTCTTCAAGTGGCCCAATAAGATGATGGGAAACCCCGAAAAGAGAAACCGAAATCTCTACTGTCAATATCATAAAGACCACGGTCATACCACCGAGGACTGTAGAAGTTTGTGGGATCACCTTGACCAGCTTGTCCAGGAGGGCAGATTAAAACAGCTGCTGCATCATTCCAATAGCTTGGGTAGCCTTACGGAAACTCGGTCGGAAAGGGGGAATCCTCCGAGACCTCCTCTTGGAACCATTAATGTTATCTTTGCGGCACCTGGCAGAACGGGGTCATGCCCCTCCAGAGTAATGTCAGTGACTCGGCTATACCCTGAGGATGACTCGCATGAGTCAAAGAGAGCCAAGTTAAGCCGATCCTTGGTCATGGGATTCTCGGATGAGGACAAGATCGAAACTGTCCAACCTCATGACGACGCCCTAGTAATTACCCTCCGAATCGGAGGCTATGATGTAAAGAGGGTAATGGTGGATCAAGGCAGTGCAGCCGAGATCATGTACCCTGATCTCTTCAAGGGGCTGAACCTAAGAGCTGAAAATCTGACGCCTTATAATTCCCCTTTAGTGAGCTTCGAGGGAAAGACTATTATTCCGAGGGGACAGGTCAGGCTGCCAGTGCAAGCCGGAGCAGAGATAGTAGAGGTCGATTTTATAGTGGTGGACGCCTACTCCCCTTATACGGCGATTGTTGCAAGGCCTTGGCTTCATACTTTAGGAGCAGTCTCTTCCACCCTGCATCAGAAGATTAAATACCCCTCTGGAGGCAAGATAGAAGAGATATTGGGTGATTAAACCATGGCGCGGCAATGCATGATAGCAGCTATCCGACATGAGCCTGAAGCAGAATCTGAGGCTCAAAAAGAAGAGCTATAGCAATCAAAACCCCAAATGTTGTCCAAAGATGGGCTGTCCGAGGAGGCGAAATGTGAAGATCTTGTAAAGTTCATAATAGGAGATGACCCTGATAAATTCTTTCAAGTCGGATCTCAACTACCCCAGTCAGAGAAGGAGGAATTGATAGAGTTCCTCAAGCGAAACATAGACGTCTTTGCATGAGATGCTTACGAGGCTCCGGGGGTAGACCCAGACTTCATTTGCCACCATCTGAATGTTAATCCGATGATGACCCCCAGGAAGCAGCTCCCTCGTCGGCCGTCTAAAGAGCATGCAGAAGCGGTCCGTCAGGAAGTGTCAAAGCTAAAGAAGGCAGGGGCTATCAAAGAGGTCTTCTATCCTAAGTGGTTGGCAAATACGGTGGTGGTCAAGAAAAAAACTGGAAAGTGGCGAGTATGTGTTGATTTCACAGATCTAAATAAAGCCTGCCCTAAAGATCCATTCCCCATGCCCAAAATTGATCAACTGGTAGATGCCACAGTCGGCCATCCTCGAATGAGTTTCTTGGACGCCTTCCAGGGTTATCATCAGATACCTTTAGCATTGGACGATCAAGAAAAAACTGCTTTTGTCACGCCAGTAGGGAACTACCACTACAAGGTGATGCCATTTGGTCTGAAGAATGCGGGTTCCACCTACCAAAGAATGATGACGAGGATGTTTGAATCATTATTAGGGAAAAATATGGAGATTTACATAGATGACATGGTGGTGAAAAGCAAAAGAGCATCTGAACACCTTGAAGATCTTCGAGTAGTCTTCGAAATTCTCAGAAGTTATAAACTACGTTTGAATGCCGCCAAATGTTCGTTTGGTGTTGGCTCAGGCAAGTTCTTGGGTTATATGGTTACTCACAGGGGAATTGAAGTCAATCCCGACCAAATTAAAGCCATCATCAGTATGCGAACTCCTCGGAACCCAAAGGAAGTGCAAAAACTAACCGGAATGACCGCTGCGCTGAATAGATTTATATCTCGATCGGCGGACAGGTGCCGACCTTTCTTTCTGTTGATCAATAAATGGAAAAGCTTTGAATGGTCGACGGAATGTGACGCGGCTTTTCAACAACTCAAGGACTATCTTGCTCGGCCGCCTGTCATGTCAAGCCCTGAGCCGGACGAGGTCCTTTTTGCGTACATTGCAGTGGTCTCCTATGCAGTAAGTTTAGTATTGATAAGGGTTGACAACGGCGTGCAACGACCAGTATACTACGTGAGTAAGTCACTGCATGAGGCAGAAATACGCTACCTTCCACTGGAAAAGGCCATATTAGCGGTGGTGCTTGGCACACGCAAGTTGCCTCATTATTTCCAAGCGCACACGGTGATTGTTCTTACTCAACTCCCATTAAAAGCCGTACTTAAAAGTGCAGACTACACGGGAAGGATAGCCAAGTGGGGTACAATTCTGGGAGCTTTCGACATTAAGTACATGCCTCGCACCTCAGTTAAAGGCCAGGTACTGGCCGACTTGGTGGCAGAATTCACCGAACCGGAAGCGGAGAGTCAATTAGCATTAGATGAAAGAGGTGCAAAACTAGCCTGTAGTATCACCAGGTGTCCCCCTCCGACGTGGGAAGTGCATGTAGACGGAGCATCAAACCAAAAAGGAGCGGGTATTGGGCTAGTGTTGACATCTTCAGAGATGATCACCGTTGAAAAGTCGTTAAGATTAAGCTTTCCTGCCATGAATAACGAAGCAGAGTACGAAGCACTACTGGAAGGAATGACTATGGTCCTAAAGATGGGAGGAAAGTCCATTAACCTCTTCTCGGATTCAAGGCTAATTGTGGGTCAAGTCAAGGGAGAATTTGAAGCCAAGGATGAGAGAATGCGAAGCTATCTTAGCCGAGTGAGAGCCATGCAAGTGGAGTTCGAATCCTTTAGCTTGCTACATGTCCCAAGAAGCGGTAACACGCATGCGGACTCCTTGGCCATTCTTGCAACTTCCTCGGCACAGAACTTGCCTCGCCTAATCCTTGTTGAGGACCTGCATCGACCCTCAATAATAGCAAAAGTAGTACAGATCAACCAAGTAAGAATGGGGCCGAGTTGGATGGACCCTGTCGTGCAGTTCTTAAAGGATGATATTCTACCCGAAGAGAAAACGGAGGCCGACAAAATAAGAAAGAAGGCTCCTAGCTATTGGCTGTCACAGGATGATAAGCTATACAGGCGTTCCTTCTCTGGACCTTATCTACTCTGTGTTCATCCCGATCAAACGGAATTGCTCTTGGAGGAAATGCATGAGGGAATCTGTGGAAGTCATACTGGAGGCAGGTCCTTGGCGCATAGGGCCATTACTCAGGGTTATTGGTGGCCGAACATGCAGAGAGAAGCTTTGGAGTACGTCAAAAAGTGCGATCAATGTCAACGGTATTCACCAAGTATACACCAGCCAGGAGGAACCCTCAATCCAATATCTAGCCCATGGCCATTCGCTCAATGGGGCTTAGACATCGTCGGACCATTTCCTAAGGCTGTAGGAAACAAGAAGTATTTGATAGTTGGTACTGACTATTTCACAAAGTGGGTTGAAGCAGAGCCTCTGGCTAATATCCGAGATGTGGATGCGAAAAGATTTATCTGGAGAAACATTGTTACTCGGTTCGGTGTCCCGCATGTACTTATCACAGATAACGGACTTCAGTTTGACAGTAAGATGTTCAGAAACTACTATGGAGAATTGGGTATCACTAACAGGTATTCTACTCCGGCTTACCCCCAGGGGAACGGCCAGGCCGAAGCTGTAAATAAGGTCATATTAAGCGGATTGAAGAAAAGACTGGATGATGCGAAAGGAAGATGGGTGGAAGAACTCCCACATGTACTTTGGACGTACAGGACCACACCTCGTAGGTCCACTGGGGAGACCCCTTTCTCAATGACTTATGGGGCTGAAGCAGTCATCCCTTTGGAGTCCGGGTTCCCAACGACGAGAACAAGCTCATTCAATCCAAAAGACAACGATGAAAACTTGGCGAGAAGTCTGGACTTGATTGATGAAAAAAGGGAAAACGCAATGGTTCAATTGGCTCATTACCAACAAAAGCTAAAGCAAGGTTATGATGCCCATGTAAAGACAAGACCTTTGGTCTCAGGTGACCTGGTGCTGCGCAAAGTCGTGGGCTCGGCAAAGAACCCTGCTTGGGGAAAACTAGGGCCAAATTGGGAAGGACCATATCGCATCACCTCCAATGCTGGCATTGGAGCATATTTCTTGGAAGACTTGGACGGACTTGTAGTACCCCGCCCTTGGAATGTCAATAATTTGAAAAGGTATTACTATTAATAAACTTATGTTTGATCAATATTCGTCTTTTATGTTAAATATGTATACCTCTTTTCATACCTCTCGACGTTCTCTGAAGTGTTTAAACTTAAATCCAATCATGCATGAGTCCTCGGACCAGATGATGTGGGTTAGTTAACACCCTTACTGTTCTTTGAAGTGTTTAAACTTAAATCCAATCATGCATGAGTCCTCGGACCAGATGATTTGGGTTAGTTAACACCCTTACCGTTCTCTGAAGTGTTTAAACTTAAATCCAATCATGCATGAGTCCTCGGACCAGATGATGTGGGTTAGTTAACACCCTTACTGTTCTCTGAAGTGTTTAAACTTAAATCCAATCATGCATGAGTCCTCGGACCAGATGATTTGGGTTAGTTAACACCCTTACCGTTCTCTGAAGTGTTTAAACTTAAATCCAATCATGCATGAGTCCTCGGACCAGATGATTTGGGTTAGTTAACACCCTTACCGTTCTCTGAAGTGTTTAAACTTAAATCCAATCATGCATGAGTCCTCGGACCAGATGATTTGGGTTAGTTAACACCCTTACCGTTCTCTGAAGTGTTTAAACTTAAATCCAATCATGCATGAGTCCTCGGACCAGATGATTTGGGTTAGTTAACACCCTTACTGTTCTTTGAAGTGTTTAAACTTAAATCCAATCATGCATGAGTCCTCGGACCAGATGATGTGGGTTAGTTAACACCCATACTGTTCTTTGAAGTGTTTCAACTTAAATCCAATCATGCATGAGTCCTCGGACCAGATGATGTGGGTTAGTTAACACCCTTACTGTTCTCAAGTGTTTAGACTTAAAATCAATCATGCCTGAGTCCTCGGACCAGATGATCTGGGTTAGTTAACACCATCACCGTTCTATGAAGTGTTCTCATTCGAATCTAATCATGACTGGGGACTTCTGACCAGATGGTCTGGGTTAGTTACTACTTGTTTTATTTCCCTTTTTGACATTCCAATATAGATAAAAGCGCATGACTCAAATTTCTTGTTTGGATATATGTGTTTAGCTAGTATGTCAACTTCCGGAACTTCTCAATTAAGTCAGCCATTCTTTTAATGCAAGAAAATAAAAAAAAAATGAATGGAATGACAGCGGAGGGATTAGCTATTACTTGCCACAATACGTAAAACAAAAGAAGTATATTTTCATTAATGATTAAAACAGTACATATCTTTAAAGTGATAAGCATAGAAAGCTATAAAAAAAAAAAAAAAAAAAAAAACAAATGTCCTAGGCCTTGATCTTGGGGTCTTGGTGGTCGACTGCTGGTTCAGGCTGCGAAGGAGCAGCACCCGGAGCATTACCCTGGGAGGCCTCGGCTTTTTCCCCTTGACCGGCGTCCTGACGGGTGGCTGTTGGGCCTTCCACAGATGCTGGAAGGTCTAACTTTGCCGCAGGAGCTTCAGACGCTGAGGCTGGCTGCTCTGGAGGAGAAGGATCAGAATCTGAGAGCGGTTGGATGTCAGGATCGTAGTACACGCTCTCAGGCCTCCTAAGGCTGGAGTCAGCCGGGACCCCAGCGGCGTCAAGGGCTTTCCCCCACGTGACGTCACAGTAGTCCCTGGCGACCGAAGCAAACTCCTCAGTTAACCTGCTCTGGGTTTCTTCCACCCCCAGAGCATAAGAAGCCTGCTTCTCAGCCTCGGCTGCCTCCTTTTGTAGCTGTGCAGCTTCCTTGAGCCGACGGAGCTCTTCGCGCAGACCTATCACCATCTGCTTCTCCGTTTCTAAGTTGATCTGGCAGAGGTGCAGCTCGCTGCGAAAAGTCTCCGCCTGCTTCTCCATATTATTCATTCCAGCCTCAGCGCTGGCCTTATCCTGGTTGGCCTTCTTCACTTGCTCGGCCAACTGCTTCTGCTGGGTTCTCAGCACGCTCAAATGGTCCTCCGCAGTATCTCGGGCCTGGTGAGCAGCCTTCGTCTCATCACGAAAGCGCTTTGCCCACTCTTCAGCCACGTACACTTGTTGCGCGACCTATTATGCAAAAGGAAAAAGTGTGTTAGACTTAAGAAATAATGCACAAATGAAAAGAAATCAAACTGAAGTAACTTACCATGGCCAAGTCCCTCTTCATGGAAAGGAGCAGATCAGGGTAGTCAAAGCTCCTGTACGCCGCCAGGTCCGACGGAAGGAGGAGTGGCTGTAGCAGTGCGTCGACCAAACGACCTGCATGGCCACCTCGAAAATGCCAAAGGGAGGCATCCATCATGATGGGACCGCCATCGACCTCCAATTCAGGTGACCAGGTTCGTGGTGGCTGACGAGCCTGGGCCGCTGGTTGCTCCTCGTGGCTCTCCACGGAGTGGGACCTCCTACTCCTTCGCTCTGGTGCAGGCCTGGCCTGCTTGTTGCCCCTTGATGGGCCTAACTCCCCCTCCTCAGCAGGCTCCACCGGCCTTTTCCTCCTCAAATCCGGATTCGGTTTGAGCCCAAGGTCAGCAGGCACTTGGGGCGGAGGAGGGGGAGGGTGTGCAATTTGTTTGGATTTGCCCTTATCCTGAGGGGTTGGCTCTTTATTCCTACCCTTCATCAATTCTTTCAAAGAAGGGCTAGTCCGGGGAGCCATGTCTTCCTCCTCGTCGGTGGTATCGGCGATGTAAGTTATCACCTGAGCCGGAGGGTGCACGCTCGACTGCTCGTCCGCCCCTTCCTCGGCCTCTGATATATGTACTGTTTCCTCTTCAAACCTGAACTTGTCAATCTCTAGTTCTAGGGACGAAGAAGAAGCTGTCTCTTCTCTAAGGATGGCTTCCCCAAGTGTTACTGCGCGCAACGGTGCGGCGGCGAGGGGAATTCCCTGTGGAATGGGATGGTCAACCGGCGGAAGGTCGTAGCTGGCGAGGAAGTGTGGCCGAGACACGTCTATTCGCGCCAAGCGATGGTCCCCGGCTCGGATAGAGTTGCCGACGTCTAAAAAGGACCGAGAAATGGGTTCAAAATCCAAAATGAGGTGGACCGCTCGTAGTTGTCCGTCCTCGTTCACGAAAATTTCTGACCTCAGCAGATAATTCAATGCTGGAACGTTGATCAAGCTAAGCTTCGGATTGGTAAAAAATTTGTCTGTCAAACAAGTAAGTTACGTTATTAAGCCTCGGCTATAAAAAAAAATATGATAAGTCACTAACACAAAATAACTAAGCAAATGAGTGTAAAGGCAACGTAACAATCCTTAATGCTAAAGTTAGAAATCCTAGGTCTAAAGTGTTCCACCTGGAGTCCCGGCCTTGGTTGGGCAGGCTAAGCCGTCGCTCCAAGGCCCCGACAAGATCAGGTAGTCGTCCTTCATCCCCTTATTTGACTTGGGAAGGCAGGATATCAGTTTGACCACACTGCTACGGGACTTAAGGTAAAAGCCTGCCCGAGTCTCTATATGGCCCTCATACAGGTGGGCGACGTCGTACCATGTCAATCCTAACCCCAGATGCCGATCCAAGGCGTCGATTGACCCTAGGACTCTAAAGAAGTTGGGAGCACACTGATGGGGACACAGCCTATGGGCACGAAGGTAGTCCCGTGTAATCCTACCCATGGGAATGGTCATCCCCCATTCTATGAAGGCAATCATGGGGATGACCACCTCTCCCATCTTCCGGTCAAACTCCACTCCCTCTGTGGTGCAATGACGTACCACCACCTCTTCCGGAATGTGGTACTTCTCCTTGAACAACTCTATCTTGGCCGGAGTGTCCACTAAGCGCTCGAATCTACCCATGGTTAGTCTCTATAAGGTGAGGTGGTTAGCCGAGGAGGTTAGCCGAGAGTACAATGGAAGTCGGAATGCGAAACTTACGTAGAAATGAACACGGATTGCTTCTTTGGTCACTGGAAGATCGTCAAGCTCTCTTTCTTGTGAAAAAATTGGTGGGCGCCTGGATATGAACACTCTGAAGTTGTAAGTTCTGATAAGAAGCAAAAAGTAACGCCTGGAAGTTTTTATAGTGGGGTTAAAACCATAATCCCGCCCAAATATTGAAGTTGCGATCTGAACCGTTGGATTCGTATTTCACCGTAGGATGTCTGGTTGAAACGCAATTCTAAGCGTTTAATGATGATTGTGCGAGTTCCCAAGCTTCAGAAGCCCTCGCGAAATGGCAGAAATGGCCCTTACATGCGCCTAAATTTAGATACTATTAAGGACTACATCGTAATTACCTTTATACATCAAAATCCTAATTTTCCTCCTCGGATCAGAAAGAAAAATTAGAATTTTGAGGGGCTATTGTGGGGGAGTAAAATATGGGCCCATGATCTAGGCCCAGGAACGACGTTTCATCAACAATACGCCCGAGGAGAAGAAATCACAGAGGACCGTTGTAACTAACAGTAGAGCGCGTAAGGATCCCAAGAGGCTGGTCCGAGAGGAATACCCTCCTCGGACATGACGTCTGATGGTGAGAGGAACCTCGGCTTTCCCTTAGTCCACCCTCCAGGAAGTTCCAGAGGTAAAGATAGATTACCAATGCATATGGAAGGGATAAGGATGCAGAAATATCTTGAGAAAAAGCTGCTACCACCGCATTAAATGCATCACAGCTGCTTTCCTGGCCGCATTTATATGGAGAAGACCCCTGAACAGTGTTGAAAGTGATCTTTATCCCCAGGAAGTCAAAAAGCTGTAAGAAAGGAAATGGAAACTCAAGTACCGTGCTAGATGACAGACAAGTGGACGATGAGATCGGGCAATGAAGGACTATATAATGGAATAAACCCTTCATAAGAAAGAAAAACGAAAAAGGAAAAAGAAGAACATCAAGAAACAACTACTGTAGCACCGGGAAAAATACAACCTAAAAGAAAGCATCTAATCCAAGATCATACCCCTCAGATTTGATTATAACCCATGAAAATTACCCAAACCATACTCCTCGGACGTAAAATCCTAATTCGCTTATGTGTTTTAGCCTCCTCGGCCAAGTACCCAGATCCCAATAACTGTTGTAAAAATCGCTGCTAGCCCAATTCTTTAACCCACTCTCTCACAAATTTATTGTATTGGGCTTGTTGGGCCTATTTCCTGTTTCTATTAAGGTGTGGGCTACAATTTGTGACCCTACAGTATCTTTAGAGTGTTTATTAATATATTATATTAGAAAAGTTTTAATACTACTTTTATGGAAATGTAAAAAGCATTTAATTTAATTTTTTTTAATAAAAAGTTCTTAAAAATATTCTTAAAATAATGCCTTTGTGCATTGTTAACTTTTTCCTTTAATAAATAAGTTATTTAAAATTATTAAATTATAGGATACCGAATTTTTTTTTTCCTGCTGCTTCTTCTCTTCCATATATATAAACTAACTCAAAGGCCCCATGAAATGTAAATTGCAACCTCACGCCACATTTGGTAGTTTAATTATAACAATAATTTTCAGTATTTAAATAACATTACACATATTTTCATATACTTTTTCACCCACACGTATTTTCAAAAAATAAAAACAACATTATTAGAACAACATTACCACATACCTCTAGAGCTCATTGGTTCATTCTCTACCTTTTCAAAATTGCTTTTAAAATCTTTGATTAAATTAGCTTTGGAATAATAAATCTATTAGTGACATAACTTTTTTCATAACTGTAAGGACCAGATTTGACTCGAATCCTGAATAGGGATGGATCTAAGTCCAGGTAGCCCAAACAATAAATTTGTAGATTGCAGGAGAGAAAGCTAGTCTGAATCTTGGGCTGAGATATTGGATTTTAGTGTCAAAAAGTTAAAGATATGAGCGTAGAGTTTAGCAATAAGTCTCTTCGGACATGCCCTAGAGATCTGATTTCTTTTTTTTTTTTTTTTCTGTCCCACTTTCTTCTCTTTTTCTTCGCCTTATATACTATGGCTTTTTTGCCTTTCTTGTAGTCCACGTGTGGACTTGGCATTCAAAGTCCTTTTTCGCCATCCCCCTTACCCTTTCTTGAATCTTCCATTCTTAGCTGGAAAGCTGTCCGCTCACTGTTCAGGTATCACCTCCACATTAATGCGGCCAGAAGGTTAGCTGGGAGGCATTTAATGCAGAGGTGACAGCACCTTTAGATATTTGTCATTTCTTACTATTACCCTTTATTTGATATTTCCCCCTTTACTTTGTTATAAGGTTCGTCCCAGGTGTTGTTCTGAGTGATTAACGAGTTCACCAGATACCTCGGACAAAAGTCCCGAGATTACCATCGTCCTCGGACACGGCTTGATTCCTCATAAGTATGCTCCACCTCTCCTCGGACGGTAATTTTGTCCATTCTTTGGTTGGCTGTCCTCGGACATTCGTTTGCCCTCACACTGGATATTGGCAGGGCCCTTTCCTGCTTCATTCGTACGAATGAGGATAGTATTGGGCCTGGCCTCCTCCCATACAGTTTTAACACAGGGCAAAATTGGCCCACACAATAGCCCCTCAAAATCTTGCTTTTCAGCTCCTCGGGAGAAAATGAGGATTTTGATTCTCTCTTCGGATCTCCCTTATGATTTGGTTCTGTTGGGTCAAATCATAGTAGCACGTGTTTATCTTCTCGCGACTCGCTCCTGACTTTTCAGTGTCCAGGAAGCGCCTTTATTTAATTTTGGCAACCTCTTTATCTCCCACGTTCAACGGTGAGATGACAATCCAACGGTGGTTGGGCCTTTTGGGAATTTGGGCGGGCGAACTCCCGCTTTTAATTTTTGCGCAACTATAAGTAGTCTTTCAAATTAATTTCTTGTCACTTTTGAACGATTGCGTTATTCTAGAGCCTGATACTTTATTTCTTTCTCTCGTTCCTTTGCGCATCTACAAATATATAAATCCTGTCCGAGGACCATTTCTCACACCTGTAAGTCCTCCTAATCTTTCTTTAACTTTTATTCCTTTTATTGTAGAATCTCTCCCCTAGGGCCTCTTAAAAAATGGGTAGATTTAAGGAGTTAGTAGATACCGAGGAGGGAATGAGAAATTTTAGGACTAAGTATAACATTCCTCCTCATGTGGGCGTTAGATACGCGGCACAGGGCGAATGGTATGATGAAAGAAAGACAAATGAGGTTGTCATTCCTATGATCGCTTTCATAGAAGGGGGGATGACCATTCCCATGGGCACCCTCACTAGGAACTATCTTAGGTATTTTAGGTTATCCCCCACCCAATGCGCGCCGAATATGTTTAGGGTATTAGGAAGTATAGAAGCCCTGAACGAACGAATGAACCTAAATTTGACCCACCATGATATAAACTGGGTTTATAACCTCCAGCACCTAAAAAATCAGGGGTACTACCTAAAATCCAGGCAGGCAGGCAGAGGTCAGGCTGATTCAGTGTCTCCCTCAATCTAATAAGGGATTAAAAGAAGATTTCTTAATCTTCTCTGGGCAGTGGCATGATGGCTTACCATGCCCAGTTAAAGAGGGTGAGCCAGGTGGGGATCCAACTTACTTAATTTTTACGTTTAACTATTCAGATTCTAGTTTTCCCATTGTCGTCGGTCTACACTAAAGCGACTCTTGATTGTCTCTATTGACACTGCAGATCCCCGCGCTACTTCGCCATCATTGCGCTTAGTTAACAAAGCCAGTTTGGATAGAGTTCTCCGAGCCAAAATCTACGTCAACCCATCAGACGGTCAGTTAAGAGCAGGTCATCTCATTCTCGGCTACAACCCTATATCGCGCGCATTTCAAGCCCCGTCGTGCGTGATAAAGGCTAGGGATCCTCGGCTTCGCAGAATCAGCGTTGCTTATGAAGGATTCGTAGTTCCCCAAGGTATCCCTCTTCCAGAATACTCTCAGCACGCCGAGGAACTACCCGTTGCCAGTCTCGCCGAAGTCGCTCCATCTTCTCCCCACACTTCTCAAGTAAAGGAGGAAGAAGAAGCTGAACGAGAAGAAGGAAGTTTTGTGGACCTAGCCTCGGCCACAGACGACTACGAAGTCTTTGACTTACTTACTCCCTCACCCAATACCCCTGAAGATATGGGCATTCAGAGGAAGCCCCAACGTAGCCTCCAGGAGCTCTTGGAGAGCCAACCTGGGAGGGGGGAGACTGGAAGGCCTACCCAACCCAAGCTTCCTCCCCCTCCTCCCAAGTCCCCTCCTCGCGCCCCTCGACCAGCTCCTCCATCCAGGGCTGAACAACCTGATCCAAAGAGGAGAAGGGAGCCCAAGGGTAAAGAGATAGTGGAGACTGGGAGGACTCGCTCCTCTAGTGAAGATGAGGCCCACAGGCCGACGAAGCAGCTGAAGGTCGGCCATGCTCCCAGTCGAGGACCAGAGCCTGGAGAGGTTCAACAGTCTGAACCCCGGGCATGGCTTCCAGCTCCCATGCTTGGGGGTGAACCTTTGACCGATAATGCCTCGATTAGAGATTACAATGGGGGTATTGGCTGCCAAATAGCCTCGACATTGGAGGAAACGCTCCTGCTGCCCAGGGATATGATAGAGCTGCGAGGTTTAAGGAGGAATGACGTAGTTCTCCAAGCCAAGCGGTCTCTAGGCATGGTATGTGTTGCCATTCTTCAACTTTTGTTCTTTTCTTTTCACTTGGCATAATGGTTATTTCGTGTTACTCGTACATATACACATTGTTATTCTTACACTTTTTCTGTTACATCTGTTTTGTTGCTGCTGTTGTTTTTCTTTTACAGGCTGTTCAAGGCATATTCAGAATGGAAGAGATATATCATTCCGTCGCACAACAGTTAGACGATGAGAGACAAAGAAGGGTCTCTGCTGTGCAGACGCTGAATATCGCCGAGAACAGCAACAAGGACCTCAAGGAGAAATTGAAGACTGAGGAGCAGCTAAAGAAAAGTGCTGAGGCTGCCTTGAAGGGGGCTGAGACCCAAGCTGAGAGCCAGAGGAAACTGGTCATTGAGGTTAAAGGGCAGTTGGTTACGGCCAAGGAGCAAATCGCAACTTTGAGGCAGCAACTGGAGGAGGCTAACCAGCTTAAAGCCTTGGCCGAAAAAGCGAAAATGCAAGCTGAGGAGGATAAACTCAAGGCCGAGAAGGAGAGAGACGAGGCAGACCAGCATGGATATGACGTTGGCGTGGCTGAGACCGAAGACGCTCTTAGGGCTGAGGTCCCCGTCGTCTGCCGCGCCTACTGTGCCCAAACTTGGGAAGAGGCTCTCAACCAGGCTGGGGTTGAAGTCTCATCAGGGCTGAGGAAGCCAGAAAGCATCATCTTCCCCTCAGCCCTGCAAATTCCTAAGCAGGCTGAAACGGCCCCTCTTGTGCCTCAGCCAACTGCCGAGGCCTCCTCTCAGCCCCTTCCCTCTGCTGCCCAACCAGAACAGGGTAAAGAGAAAGAGATCCAAAAGGGGCCCCTTTCAGGTGAAGTGATTGAAGCCCCTCAAACAGGGACAGCTTCTCATGATTTTGAGAAGCAGTTAGCATTAGTCACTTTACCTGCACAGGAGCCTCTTAAGGACAAAGAGAAAGAGACCAACCCTGAGGCAGCTGACCAGGCTTCCAAACCAAAGCTCCAGATCAAATTGAAGCCTTAGTTTTATATTATTATTATTATTATTATTATTATTTTTATTTTTATTTTTTATTTTTTATTTTTTTTAAATAGTGATAACAATTGTAATTTCATCTTCTGTGCTTAAAGGCCAATTTTGATAATGTATGAAACACTTTTCTCTATTTTAAGTAATATTTGTCAGCATCATTATTTCACTTAACTGTATCATATTTACTTTGTTCTGTTCTTTGTTTACTTTCATAACATGATACATTATCAAGGAACCAGCATACGTTAGTGAGGAACAAGATGAATTAATAAAACATAATGTTGATCTCTCAAAAATGTGTCTCCCTTCTATTTAGCTCCCTAATAAGTTTCACAATTTTCAGGCGATATCACAACGCCTAAACGATAAGTAGGATGTGAACATATTGAATCATACTTACACTTATTTGACATCCACGAAGTCAATCATGGCCTATAGAGCAGGTCAAGACTTAATCCAGAGAATAATAACTTATATTCAAGATCATGTTCTAAAGATTTCATCACAACATATATTCCATTGAATATGTTCCTTAACACTGCTCGGACAATTATTATTATTATTTTTTTTTTTTTAAGATTCATGGTCCGAGGATAAAACACGGATGACCTACTATTTCTCATTTTAAGAGATGTTCTGCAATATTAATTTCCACAAAGTTTGTGGTCCGAGGACCTGACTTAACTTTGTTTCTGTTTAATAGGTCAATAGATGCCATAGGATATTAATTTTCACTAAGTATGTGGTCCGAGGACCTGACATAACTTAGCTTCTGTTTAATATGTCAATAGATGTCATGGGATATTAATTTTCACTAAGTATATGGTCTGATGACCTGACATAACTTAGCTTCTGTTTAATATGTCAATAGATGCCATAGGATATTAATTTTCACTAAGTATGTGGTCCGAGAACCTGACATAACTTAGCTTCTGTTTAATATGTCAATAGATGCCATAGGATATTAATTTTCACTAAGTATGTGGTCCGAGGACCTGACATAACTTAGCTTCTGTTTAATATGTCAATAGATGTCATAGGATATTAAGAAGCAAGAGGAAAACAAGATAACTTTTATTATCAATAGTAATACCTTTTCAGATTATTTACATTCCAAGGGTGAAGTATAGCTCTCTCATCTAAATCTTCTAAGTGATAAGCCCCTATTCCTGCCACCGTCGTGATGCGATACGGTCCCTCCCAGTTGGGCCCTAACTTTCCCCAAGCAAGGTTTTTAGCGTTTCCCACAACTTTCCTCAAAACCAAATCTCCTGGGGCCAATGGTCTTAACTTTACGCTAAGATCGTAACCTTGCTTTAGCTTATGTTGATAGTAGGCCAACTGCACCCTAGCGTTTTCTCGCCGCTCTTCAATTAGATCCAGGTTCCTTTTTAATAATTCTTGGTTTCCATCCGGAGTAAATCCACCAGATTTCATTGTAGGGAAACCACTCTCTAGTGGTATTACGGCTTCAGCCCCATACGTCATTGAAAAGGGGGTCTCACCAGTAGACCTCCGAGGCGTTGTTCTGTAGGTCCACAGCACGTGGGGTAGCTCCTCCACCCACCTTCCCTTGGTGTCATCCAACCTCTTCTTCAATCCATTCACGATGACCTTATTTACGGCCTCAGCCTGCCCATTTCCTTGCGGGTAGGCTGGAGTGGAATACCTGTTTTTTATTCCCAGATCAGAATAGTATTTCCTAAAGGCTTTACTGTCAAATTGAAGATCGTTATCCGAGATGAGGACGTTGGGAACACCGAACTGCGTAATTATGTTCTTCCAGATGAATCTTTTAACATCCATATCCCTGATATTGGCTAAAGGTTCAGCTTCAACCCATTTGGTAAAATAATCTGTGCATACCCGGAGGTATTTTTTGTTCCCGGCGGCCTTGGGGAAGGGCCCCACAATATCTAGGCGCCATTGAGCAAAAGGCCATGGACTAGAAAGCGGATTGAGCGTTCCTCCAGGCTGGTGGATATTCGGTGCAAATCTTTGGCACTGATCGCATTTCTTGACATATTCTTGCGCCTCCTTCTGCATGTTTGGCCACTAATACCCTTGGGTAAGAGCCCTGTGGGACAATGACCTTCCCCCTGTATGACTTCCACAAACCCCTTCATGCAACTCCTCGAAAAGTGTCTCCGATTCCTTTGGGTGCACGCACAATAAGTAAGGCCCAGAGAACGAACGTTTGTACAATTTTTTGTCTTCGGACAACCAAAACCGAGGAGCTTTCCTCCGTACTTTGTCAGCCTCGGATTTTTCTACAGGTAGTACATCTTTTTCCAGGAACAGTGATATGGCGTCCATCCAGCTGGGACCCAGCGTAATCTGATGTATCCGTGGTGCACCTTGATGCGTCAGAGCTCGCGTATACAGGTCTTCCACCAGGATTACCCGAGGTAGATCATGAGCCGAGGACGTGGCAAGAGTGGCCAGCGAATCTGCATGGGTGTTCCCACTTCTAGGAACATGAGACAAGTCAAAAGCTTCAAACCTTTCTTGTATATTCCTAACCAGACACAAATACTCTAGCATCCTTGAATCTCGCGCCTCTAGATCACCTCCTACTTGTCCCACAACCAGTCTTGAGTCCGAAAAAACTCTTACTGCCTTTCCCCCCAGTTTTTGCACCATCTGCATCCCTTGCAGTAAAGCTTCATACTCGGCTTCGTTATTCGTAGCGGAGAAATTCAGTCTAAAGGATTTCTCTATGGTAATCTTTTCAGGGGACACCAGTACTAGCCCCAATCCTGATCCCCGCTGATTGGCTGCTCCATCAACATACAGTTCCCAATATCGTAGGCCCTGAATAGAGGCCATGCCTACCAATCTTCCTTCCACCGGCTCGTCTCCCCTTTCCACCTCTTCCGGAGATTCAGCAAACTCAGCCACCAAATCGGCGAGCACCTGTCCCTTGATCGAGGTACGGGGCATGTACTTAATATCAAAAGCCCCTAGAATTGTACCCCATTTTGCTACCCTCCCTGTATAATCGGCGCTCTTGAGCACTGACTTGAGGGGGAGTTGGGTTAGGACAACCACAGTATGCGCTTGAAAGTAATGGGGGAGTTTCCTCGTGGCATGCACCACAGCCAATATCGCCTTTTCCAGTGGTAGGTAGCGCACCTCGGCTTCATTAAGTGACTTGCTTACATAATAGACTGGTCGTTGTACACCATCGTCCACCCGTATGAGTACAAGGCTTATGGCGTGTGAGGCAACAGCGAGATAAGAAAAAAGGACTTCGTCCATCACTGGGCTGGACATTATAGGCGGATGGGATAGGTAATGTTTAAGTTCTTGGAAGGCCTTGACACACTCCTCGGACCATTGAAACTCTTTCCATTTATGCAACAACAGAAAGAAGGGTCTACACCTCTCTGCTGATCTGGATATGAACCGATTTAATGCTGCCATCATCCTAGTAAGCTTCTGGACCTCCTTTGGATTCCGAGGTGGTTGCAAGCTATTGATTGCTTTAATCTGATCCGGGTTTACCTCAATCCCCCTATGAGTCACCATGTATCCTAGGAACTTCCCTGACCCCACTCCAAAGGAGCACTTGGAGGCATTCAGACGCAACTTGTGCCACCTCAGGATTTCAAAAACATTGGTAAGATCTGCTAAGTGTTCAGATGTTAACTTGCTCTTCACCACCATATCATCAATGTAGACCTCAATGGTTTTTCCCAACCGTGATTCAAACATCTTCGTCATCATCCGTTGATAAGTCGATCCTGCATTTTTCAGGCCAAAAGGCATTACTTTGTAGTGATAGTTCCCCACAGGAGTGACAAAAGCCGTTTTTTCTTGGTCCTCCACTGCCAATGGTATTTGATGATAACCTTGGAAGGCGTCCAGGAAACTCATCCGAGGATGGCCTACTGTCGCATCTACCAACTGATCTATCCTCGGCATAGGGAAAGGATCCTTGGGGCAGGCCTTGTAAAGGTCTGTGAAGTCTACGCAGACGCGCCATTTCCCTGTCTTCTTCTTCACCACTACTGTATTAGCCAGCCACTGGGGGTAGAAAATCTCTTTAATTGCCCCTGCCTGTTTGAGTTTAACCACCTCAGACTTTATTGCCTCCACGTGCTCACTTGAGGGTCGCCGAGGAGGCTGCTTTTTTGGAGTCACCGAAGGATCTATATTTAAATGATGACAAATGAATTCTGGATTCAGACCAGGGGCTTCATAGGCGTCCCATGCAAAAACGTCCACGTTTCCCCTTAAAAGTTCAACCAACTCCTCCTTCTCCTGTGGGGGCAACCGAGCCCCAACCTGGAAAAATCTTTCACGGTCGTCCCCTATAATCACCCTTTCTAGGCCCTCACAACTCATCTCGTCATCTAGCCCCCCACGTAGTGACGACGAGGCCCCCAACTGCTATAAGACATTCTCTTTACTGGCTGAGGCGCCAGTCTCTGGTTTGTGCTGAATTGCTGCAATTAGGCATTGCCTAGCCATAGACTGGCTTCCCACTATCTCCAGCACTTGACCTTCAGAGGGGTATTTCACTTTCTGATGAAGGGTGGAGGAAATGGCGCCCAAAGAATGCAGCCACGGCCTACCCATAATGGCCGTGTACGGAGAGAAGGCATCTACCACGATGAAATCTACCTCAACTACATCCGATTCGGTTTGCACAGGCAGTCTGATCTGGCCTCTAGGGACCACCATCTTACCTTCAAAAATCACCAAAGGCGAGCTGTAGGCAGATAAATCCTCGGGCCTTAAACCCAGACCCTTAAAGAGATCAGGATACATAATCTCCGCTGCACTTCCCTGGTTAATCATGACTCTCTTCACATCGTATCCGCCAATTCTAAGGGTAACCACCAGAGCATCGTCGTGTAGCTGTATGGTTCCTTGTTTGTCCGCTTCTGAAAAACTCAGCACCAAAGGGACATTCGTCTTGGCTCTCTTCGGCATTGAATTAGGCTCATCGTCGGCGTAATGTGATACTGACATTATCCTCGTTGGGCAGGATCCAGTCCTCCCTGGAGCGGCGAATATAACATTGATGGTTCCCAGAGGGGGCTTGGATGCAGGACCTCCCTGAGACATCGTACCTGTCTGGCCTCCTCGGCCACTGGAATGATGCAATAAATGCTTTAACCTCCCTTCTCGGACCAGTTGCTCCAAATGATCCCATAAGTTCCGACAATCCTCAGTAGCATGACCGTGATCTTGGTGATATTGGCAATACAGGTTTTGGTTGCGATTGCCTGGATCTCCTGCCATTTTATTCGGCCACTTAAAAAATGGTTCATTCCTTACTTTTTCCAAAACTTTCTGCACTGGCTCTCGGAACACAACATTGACTGCCTGAGCATTGGCAGATGTAGATTGCCCTAAAAAGTCTCTCCGAGGACGATTGTTCTGTAGCCGATCCGACTTAGAATCCCTCCTCTCCTGAGGAATCACCTTCGCTTTTCCCTTACCTTGCAATTGATCTTCCTCAATCCTTCTATACTTATTAATCCTATCCATCAACAGACGTACACTGGTGACAGGTTTGCCGGTGAGTGATTTTCTCAGATCATGCTCCGCCGGTAACCCTGCCTTAAATGTACTGACGGCCACATCATCATAGTCCCCATCTATCTCGTTAAACATCTCCCAATATCTGTCCGAGTAAGCCTTCAAGGACTCTCCCTCACGCATGGACATTGACAGCAAAGATCCTAATGGCAAAGGTACCCTACTGCATGTGATGAAGTGCGCTCCAAAGGACTGGGTAAGCTTTTTGAAAGAATCAATAGAGTTTGCCTTAAGGCCATTAAACCATCTCATTGCCATTGGACCCAAGCTGGACGGAAAGATCTTACACATTAAAGCCTCATCCTTCGAGTGGACGGCCATTTTTTGATTAAAATGGCTTACATGCTCCACAGGATCTGTTCGGCCATTATAAAGAGAGAAAGTTGGTTGGTTAAATCGCCGAGGAAGGCTGGCGCTCTCAATCCGTCGTGTGAAAGGCGATTTGGCCACTTGACTCAAGGCCTCGTTCATGGCTCTGTTCCCTAGGCCCTTATGCAAAGTACTTCTGCTCTTCCACCTATAATTATTATATTCTTCATCACCGGAGAAGGTTTCACTAGGTGGAGTTTTAGATCTTTGCCTATATGTATCATCCTCTGTATCCCCAGAGGAAGACTCAGATTCGAATGGTGCCTGTCTCCGCCGCGCGCGACGTAACTTCTTCTTCAATTCATCTATCTCATATTGCATGTCCTTCTCATTCTCTGCATGGGATACATGACTTTTCCCACGCGATTGACTTCTATTAATGTGCATGGTTTGCCCACTTTGCTCATGAGCTCCCCTTTGTTGAGGGTGGACCCCCGAGTAGTTATGCTGCGAACCCCCTGAAGCCGCCTGGTGCGGATTGTCATTATCTTGATGTGGCCCTACCGTTGGTTGATGCGAACCTGATTCTTCCATTTCACGCACTAAACCCAAATCTCTTTCTGATCAGATCAAGCAATTTCCCACAGACGACGCCAATTGTAAGGACCAGATTTGACTCGAATCCTGAATAGGGATGGATCTAAGTCCAGGTAGCCCAAACAATAAATTTGTAGATTGCGGGAGAGAAAGCTAGTCTGAATCTTGGGCTGAGATATTGGATTTTAGTGTTAAAAAGTTAAAGATATGAGCGTAGAGTTTAGCAATAAGTCTCTTCGGACATGCCCTAGAGATCTGATTTTTTTTTTTTTTTTTTCTGTCCCACTTTCTTCTCTTTTTCTTCGCCTTATATACTATGTCTTTTTTGCCTTTCTTGTAGTCCACGTGTGGACTTAGCATTCAAAGTCCTTTTTCGCCATCCCCCTTGCCCTTTCTTGAATCTTCCATTCTTAGCTGGAAAGCTGTCCGCTCACTGTTCAGGTATCACCTCCACATTAATGCGGCCAGAAGGTTAGCTGGGAGGCATTTAATGCGGAGGTGACAGCACCTTTAGATATTTGTCATTTCTTACTATTACCCTTTATTTGATATTTCCCCCTTTACTTTGTTATAAGGTTCGTCCCAGGTGTTGTTCTGAGTGATTAACGAGTTCACCAGATACCTCGGACAAAAGTCCCGAGATTACCATCGTCTTCGGACACGGCTCGATTCCTCATAAGTATGCTCCACCTCTCCTCGGACGGTAATTTTGTCCATTCTTTGGTTGGCTGTCCTCGGACATTCGTTTGCCCTCACACTGGATATTGGGCCGGGCCCTTTCCTGCTTCATTCGTACGAATGAGGATAGTATTGGGTCTGGCCTCCTTCCATACAGTTTTAACACAGGGCAAAATTGGCCCACACAATAACTATTTTGAATTATTAGTAACCAAAAATCGTTGTTACATTACATCTTCATTTATACCACTTTTATTATCAATCACTTCTCATTCCGTTATTTCCTAAAAATAAAAAATAAAAAAAATTTCCATTTCATTAGGCTGAGATTCAGATTTTAAGATAAGGTCAAATGAGGTTTTAATATTATTACCAACCACTTGTCAGGTCTAAAATTGGTAAGTTACGAAAAAAATTGCCTCAATAAACTCACTGAGACATTAAAAATTTTTAATATGCCAACTAAGGTGCGTCAAGAGCAATTTTGAGCAATAATGGTCTTTATTCATTTCCTCAAAGGGGAAAATGCACCTTATTAAAAAAGAATTTTGCTATTTACTAGATTAATATATTCTGTTTCTCAACCAAAAAAAAAAAAGATTAATATATTCTGAGCCTCTATAATCTTTCTCGCCCATCAAGAATGAGACGTCATTCCTTTAGAAAATGTATCACTCTATCTCTTCTTCTTCTCTCTCCATTTTTTTGTGTTAGTGGTTGTGGAATAGACTATAGAGGAATAGTTAAAGATGTTATATGAACTAGTCTACTAGCTCTTGGCTTTATTCAATTTGCTTTTAATGACATATGTTGGTTTCACTTTTCATTTGGTTTTTGTGTTTTTTACTTCCAATATAGGTTAGACAAAGTTGAAATTCTTTGACCAAAGAAGAAAGATGGGTATTGGGTTTGCATCTTCGAGCCTCTTCCTTCATCTCTTAATCGTTCTGGTAATCTGAAAATTGTAGTTGTTTCTTATATATTGCAATATTCATGTCTTTCAGAAGAAATAGTATTGACTTTTTGAAGTTTCTGATTAGGATTTTATTAACCATTCCCACTTTGTCACTGAAATTTCTACAGTTTGTTCATGGAATTGGGGCAAGGGAGTTGACCAAAACTCACCAAGAAGAGCTTATAGATCATAATCATATGAATGGTGACGTTCCTAGCATGGACAGTGATAGCAAGGAACATGATGATGTCCATATAATATTATATGATTCCCAAAAACAACATATCATGAATGATCAATCTAAGCAAGAACATGTGCATGCTCATCATTCATCCCACATGGATCATATGGACACTTCCTCAATGATCTTCTTCACTGTGAAGGATCTAAAGGTAGGAAAAAAATTGCCCATCTATTTCCCTAAAAGAGATCCTTCAACTTCTCCTCATTTGTTGCCAAGAGAAGAAGCTGACCCAATTCCCTTCTCATCAAAACAACTCCCATACCTTCTTGAATTCTTCTCTCTCTCTTCTGACTCTCCCCAAGCCAAAGCCATGAAAGATACACTCAAAGAATGTGAGACTAAACCCCTCAAAGGAGAGACCAAGTTCTGTGCCACTTCCTTAGAATCCATGCTTGATTTCACACGTGGCATAATGGGGTTGGAGTACTCTCCTTTCCAAGTTCTAAGTACCTCCCACCTCACTAAGTCAACCAAGCTTTATCAAAACTACACTTTCCTAAAGATGCCTATGGAAATTCCAGCTCCTAAGATGGTAGCATGTCATACCATGCCTTATCCTTATACCATTTTCTATTGCCATAGCCAACACAGTGAGAACAAGGTGTTTAAGGTAACACTTGGTGGTGAGAATGGTGATTTGGTGGAGGCTATAGCTGTTTGTCACATGGATACCTCTCAATGGAGCCCTGACCATGAGTCATTTCGTGTGCTTGGGGTTCAGCCAGGGACCTCTAGCGTGTGCCATTTCTTCCCAGCAGATAATTTTGTATGGGTCCCGAAACCAGTGTCAATTTAGTAGTCTAATAGCAAAGTGATGATGTTCTATCTGGTCCTGATGCTACTGTGGCACATGAATACATGAGCCTAGTATAGTGTTAAATAAATGTAGACCAGCGTTGTTTCTTGTAATTGTGGTTTTATGGTTTGTAGTTTATCAATGAAGAAAGTAGTTTTTCTGTGTAAGAAGTTCTCATTTTTGAGATTTACATCTAGTTAGACTTAAATTGCACTTGCATTTTTTTTATATTAAAATTATAGGATTGTTTATGCAATTATGCTTCTCTGCTTTCATTTTCATACAGTTCACACCACTAACTTTGCCTTTTTTTTTTTTTGAAAGACCACTAACTTTGCCTAATTTCATAGTTGATGTGTGCATGTATTTACGTGTTCGTTTTAAAAATCATTCCTCCGCTTAGACTTAGCTTCAAATCTTTTACCTAGTTTCCTTGACCAAAGTGAACGAAGAATATTCCTTACATAAACCTGAAACTTTAGGTGGGGATATTTTGCAATTGGCTGAACTTAACTTGAACTTGATCGAAAAAAAAAAAAAAACAAAAAAAAATTCCTGAGAGAGAGAGAGAGAGAGATTTCCTGACTTAAAAAGACAATTAAATTTTGGTTGGCTTGGAGTGTGTGTGTGAATCGACCATACATATTGAGTCATATTAATCCTTTTTTATTTGATGCGTGCAGTAAAGAATAGAATATATATATATAAATGGACTTGGCTTGAGTTTAATGCCTCCAATGCATTGTACTCACTTCAATGATGACATAAAGTAAAAACATCATTATCTCAGTGGATTTAGTGTATTGGTCCTATTGGACTCAACTTTTTCCTACATCTATTTCAAGAAAAATACAAGAATGCTTGAGAAAACCTTCTATTTGACACAGTGGATTAGTCCCATGAAATAAAATACACATTTATTTTTTCTTCAAAAGCACATGAATGCTTGAGAAAATCTTGAATTCGTAAAGAAAAGTTGAAACAAATACTATGAAATTTTATTGATGATAATTACCTTGATGCCCAAATGTATGATATTTATAGCCCACAAATATCAAATGTTTTTGGGACAAAGAAAGTTTCCATTTTTTATCCACCTTTTACCTATTTCTCATTGAAACCAAGGTTATCCCAACAAGGTTTAAAGGCAGGTTATCCCAACAAGGTTTAAAGGCAGTGGCGGAGCTACATTAGGGCCAAAGGGGCCTTGGCTCCCCCCCCCCCCCCCCCCCCCCCACCAAAAAAAATGTTTTCAAAAAAATTAGAATATATTCATTTATACGTCTGAGATCTGAAATATATGAAAACCAATCTCCCAATATAAGTTCCTGGCCCCCAATTTCACCATTAAATTTATCTTCCTTTCTAACTTTTCCTTAAAAAAAACACCAATAGTTATCTAGACATTAATACAATAAAAGCTTTTTTTTAGAAATGTTACGTACATAATATTATTATAACAAATCTTACGTTGTAGATTTTTATTTGTTGTTTTTAAATTGTAGATTCAAATTAAAATTAATAACAGTTTATCAATTATGATTTGTTGTAAAAGTGTTGTGAATATAACATTTTTCTTATTTTTTTTACAATATTTTCACAACATTTATGTCATAAAATAAATGAGACAAAAAGGGATTTCAAATTTCCTTGTTCAATTTTTTTTTTTTTAGCTTACTCTGGAATTAACGGTGGAAGGAGGCTGTGTTCTGTCCACTTGTCTCCTTTGTCTTCAAAAATGAAAAAACAACACCAGTTGATTTGCATTTGGGCTGATAGGCAACCTATTCAACACCCGTAATAAGTGAGTCTTTTTTACTCTTTTCAGTTTTTCTCCTTTCTCTCTCACTCTCTTTTCCATCATTTTCTCAGTTTTTCTCATTCAGCTCTAGGTCTGATTAGCTTTTTCTTTCTTTCCTTCATGGTTGTTTTATTCTAGAGTTTCTCTGATTGCTAAGCTCAAGTGCCTTTCAATTATAACCTCCACACTCCACGTGTGTGGTTAAAAAATTAGACACTTCAAAAGCTAAACACTATTTAATCTATTTTATTTACTTCCCATGTGCGATGTGACTTCTCTTCAATTCCTCTTTATTTTTTATAATTATTTTTGAGAAGATCCTTTTTTTTATAGGATTTTTTTTTTTTTGTTTAATTGTACGTATATTATATATATATATATATATATATATATATATATATATATAACATATAAACTGCCCAGTACATCATATATGTATATAACCAAAAGTCTACGTAAACAAATAATTTCACAAAAAAATTGCCTTCTTTTAATGTGGCAAGCTATTAATGGTTGATAATAAAATAATATCAATAGTTGGTCTAAATAAAAATAGTAAGAGTTTACCAATTCAATTATTATAAAAAAAAACTATAAAAAATTATTGTGTTTGTGATATTACTCATCATATAAATATAAAATTTAATATTTGATTAGATATTTAATTTCTTTTTAGATATTTAAATTATATATTATACTTAATAATATATAATTTAATTTAAAAATCTAGATTTATGAAGAATTTAAATATTATTGATTTATATAAACTTATAAAGTAATTAAACTCAACAAAAACACATTCAAAACTCCATTATCCCTATAATTACATTGAGAAAAAAAAATCATTTCATTTTCTAGTCCCTCCCCCCCTCTAAAAAAAAATCCTGGCTTACCACTATTTAAAGGTTTGGTAGATTATTGGTGTATTTAGATATCGCTTATTTTGTTGAAAACTGAAAATACTATAGCAAAATAATTTTTAAATATGTAAATAGTATCATGAGACTTATTTTTAATGAAAATTTGTGTGAAAAAAAAGGTTTGTTAGTCTCGTGAATAATGCATGAGACCCACTAGAAAGCTTATTTTGCTGGTTAATAGATAATGGGTTTCGTGCACAGTGTGCGGGACTCACTCACAGACATGATGGAGTGCTTCTCAGTAAAAAAGAAAAAAAAAAGACTGAAAACGCAGCAGCTATCTAAAGGCTACTTACATCAACAATACTACAAACACAACATATTTCAAGGTGCGATCATACTAGCACTAATGCCCAGGTATTTTTGAATATATGATATTGTTTTGGGACATATTGCAATTGATATTCTCCATGCTGCATTGAAGGAAAAGGAGATGCATCTCAGAATACAGGTATGGGAAACACAATTATAACAAATCCTTCCGGAGTAAGCATCAAATAAATTGGAAGTTGATTTGTTTTTATCATGGTGCACATACGAATCCATATAACAATTAAAGAACCTGCCTTGGCACCACAAAAATGGTTTCTCCTTGCGAGCGCACTATCTAAATTGATGTGATAAAGAGATCTGGGGCAGAAACTGTTGTGCATGACGCGTTCTTAAGGTGCAGTATTGAAAATTCAGTGCTGCTGCTTAAGCCACCGCTGCCCTATACTATTTAGCAGTCTATGACTCCATGTTGATGTTGTTTCAAACAGCATCGATCATATGGGGAAAATAGATCCATATTTCACGCAATATATTAAATAAAATAAATATTAAAAAAAATGTAAAACATAACTTTAATACAATGATGATGGATGATGATGATATCTGTTAAGTGTTTAGAAAACAATAAAAAAAAAATAAAAGTGACAAAGAGAAAGAAAAAGAAAGAGTGAGAACATATGAAATTAATTAATTAACACAGTTTCACTGATCTAATGGCCTATATCTACTGTGAAAAGCCTTTGATAATTATATCTTTATTATTAAGCATTACAATGAATCCATTGAAGGATATTAATTACCTCGAGAGCGCCTGTCGCAAGAATTCACAAGATCTTTCATTTACCAATACTAGTTTGTGCTTTGTACCTTAACAAGCAAGCTGTGTGAACCTCTGTCTCTAGGCTTAAGGCATTAATTTAGGGTTACAGTATACTCCACTTGCAATATAAATAGGAGTAAGATTTTGCACTTCAAGTAGGATTACGATTATTATACTTATAAGATTACTTTGCTTACACTCTAAGTATGATTAGATACAATAACCAGAACAACCGACTTGAGCCTTGGTATCTTTAACTATAAACAATTCAACCTTCAAATTTCCAACATGCTTAATTAGAGAAAATGAGGACAAACAAAACCAAAGCTCAAATTTCCAACATACCTCCCAGGCTCCCAGTTGATTTGTTTTTATCATGGTATCAAATTAGGTGTTCGAGGTATGTTGGATTTGTAATTATGTAGACCTGGGAGGCAGAAGTTTAAACCTTTTCATAGATTTTCACAATTTTGATGAGCATAAGTTTTACTGGAAGGCATCAAATGCTTAAAATTTATTAAGCTTAAGCTTAAAGCTTTTCCTGTTTTCCATAGACGTTCACAATCTTGCTGAGAGGACTAAACCTCCAAAGTGATCAAACCAAAAAACTGAGAAGGCCATAAACATAAATAATTTCCAATGTTTAAACAAAGAACAAGATTTATAAACCAGTCATTCTCCTCCAAAACAAGCTTCAATTAATCACTAACTAAACACTAAATGAAATTGTACAAACATGAGACTTCAGCTACATACTTCGTCTAATCAGATTACACACAGTAGAATCACGATCATATATATATATATATATATATATCTATATATATATGCATTAGAAGCTTCAACCCTGCTTGATATGTTCAACAAAGAACTACTCTTCTTTCAGCTCCGAACCATGGTAATTTGGTTCAAAGTCCTTGACATTAGGCTTCTCTTCTTTGGCATGATATATAATAGCATTAGGCCTAGCGTCAAAATCCAGAACAAAATGGTCCTTCTTTGTTGCATCAAAGAGATATGATGGATCTTGATGAAAAAGTTCTTTGATTGCCTCCGGGATAGGTTGGTCTTTCATTATGCTTTTCCAGTAGTCTCCTGTGTCTTTTCTAGCATCGCTGGGGTTGACAAACTATTGTGCACAAAACACAAGTTAGCATAAGAAGAATGCATATCTGCAAATCAAGAAAAGCAATGAAAAGACTAATGTGCTTGAGGAGTTATAGACGTGACTATTTGTTAATAAGAACCTAACAAAGCCAATTCAAATTTGACAATGATAGAGGTGAAATTCAAGTTAACTAAGATGATTTAGGAGAATTAAAATAATGCAAAAACTGGTAATACTAATAAACAATTATTCAACATGTCAGTATGAAAGGCTTACCAAGAGAAGAGAAAAGAGAAAGAAGATAGCTAAGACTAAGATAGATTTCATGTCTTGGGTATCTTGTTGATACTCTTTGATTTGTTACTTTGAATGGTATTACTATCAACCTCTGACTTATACCTTTTATAGGCCAATAATGTCAAGTCTAATATTTTTAATACAATTCATTATTACTAACATACAAAAATTTGTGACCCCCAAAAACTTAAAGCTTTGCAAATATATTTATATAAAAAATATATTTACTTGGATGATGTCATGGTCGGTCAGATAGTCCACAAAAAGCTCCTTAGACTATGAACAGCTCGAAATCTAGAAGTGCATATATACTGCACAGTGTAGTAATTAAACAATGGATTTGAAATATTGCAGTTATTCCATCAGGAAAATAAAGCAAGATTAAAACATTTTTAAACAAATTATTGAGGATCACTTGCTTGGGTTTTTTTTTTTGGATATATAAATTCTTTTAATGAATTGTTCATTGGCTTGAGGCATGCAAGCAGGGAAGAAAGCAAAGTGAAGCTGTATTCATAGAACTTAAGGAAGCAATTAATTAAAAATTGAAACTTGATCTTGATTTGGGAAGCAAGTCAGCAACTGGATTATATAGTATCTACCCAAGTTATTAGCTCTTCTTCTTTTTTTTTTTTAATCAATCTTAATTAAATTCAATGGAAAGTGCACCCAACTACTTTTATTGAATATTGTAATAATTATTTAATTTTTTTAATAATTAATTAACTAGGTTGTTGGTGAGAGATCTGGTATTGCCATTGCCATTAGTTTTTAGATGTAATATTTTTAGGACAAAATTTAACTATAAAATTGGATGTAATCTAATACTACTACCTTACTCAATTTTTTTTATTGGAGGTGAATTTTGACAAATCCACCATTGGATTACGTCTTTTTTTTATATCTTTCATACTTGCAAAATTTCTAGAAAATTAAAGATTAATAGCTATATCATCAATAAATTGTTTAAATTGCAAGTTTTTATAGTTTAAAATTATGTATAAAATATAAGCTTATAGATCATATAGTAAATAATATCCGATTGAAACAAAATTTGACATGTATATTAAGAGTATAAAAAACATGTAATTCAATAGTTAGATTTGTAAAATATGAATTTTATTAAGTAAGGTTGTAGCTAAACTTTGTCCATATTTTTATTTGTAGTATAATTAACTAAATTACCAGTAGTTGCGCCTCCCTAGTCCGTTGATGAAATCAAATATTTGGTCAATTATCTGTATCTGTATCCTGGTATATAATATCATTTTTTTTATAAACCTGTTATATAAAATCATTGACTACGCTATTTATGATGATAGTATCATATTGTGTAATATCTTAATATCTTAATATATTCTAACAATATGAACAATATGTACTATCTTAATATATTCTAACAATATGAATATACAACTCACACAAACAAATAAAATTCTTCTCAATGAGGTGTATATGACTTGTTTATTAAAATGCTCTAAATCCTTCCTTCCTGTTCTAGCTATATATATATAGACAAATGGCCACGACCCCCTTAAAAAATTTTCAAAAATTATTGTGTTAACTTTTTTATAATTTTTTCCCCGAATGAATGTGCGTTTTGTACTTTAGATATTGCTGTTTGGAACCCAAAATCAAAAGTTTGGAATTTGGGATTTGAATGTTGTTGTATAGTTGTATTGCTCCACCTAAATGATTCTTTTTTTTTTTTTTTTGGTGGCAAAACTAGGCTTCTTGACAAATAAAAGATGATTTTGTAAAGGAATCTTTGTTTTTGTATATAACCATGATTTCAGTTCAGGGGCAAGATTGGAAGCAAAATTATTTTTATTTTTAAAAAATGGTCAAAATTACGTAATAAAATAAATAAATATTCAACTATGCAAGAATATAATCATCATACAAAATCTAATATATATTGAATCATTGATTACTTAATTAACATAACTAATCAAGTTAACCCTAATTACAATCAACTTAAAGAGATTAACCTAAATACATAAAGTTTAAAAACATAATTCAATTATTCAAAATAAATCAATGTAATTTAAAAATATAACAATATATTTGAAAAGTTGTATATTTTGAAAAATTATTTAGAATTCAATTTTCTTTTTCTATTATTAGAGAAATTATAAAGTCCTCTGATAAACTATATCACCTGTCCACCATTCCACTAAAAAACTTCCACTTATTTAAAATTGCTGAGTCAGTAATTAATTTTTGTTTTAAAAAAATTTATAACTAACAATTTTAAATAGGTGGAAGTTTTTTAGTGGAATTGTGGACTACATCACTTGTCCACTATGTGGATCTTATAATTTCTCCTATTATTGACATTATTTAAAATTAGGATTTATAGCCAAAGTTTAGAGTTTGAAAAAGTAAAAGAGTTAAGGATTAAGGGGAAAAAGATTAATAGATGGATACAAACTTCAAGGATTTAGTGTTGTAAAATAAGACATATGTAGAGTGTTCCTAACCCCCTTCCAATTTTATGTTTAAATTATGGAACCAATTATTTTAAGTTTTAGATAAGCTTGATTTAAATTAAAAGTGATGTGACATGAGAAACTTGAGTTTTAGGGACTGTTTGGCCACTAAGTTCAAATAACAATTTTCACATTTTAAACAACATTACACATATTTCCATACATTTTTTTACCCACACGTATTTTAAAAAACTTCAAACAACAATTCTCAAACTACTCTATCAAACACCCCTTAATATTTGTTAAAGACCAAGTGCCATCAGTTTCAACTTTCAAGAAATATTTTTCTTATACCATAAAAAAATAAAATCAAGAAATTATTTCTTTGGTAGAGGGAAGCAAGATAGAATTTTAAAAGACTCCTATAGTATGGGAGTTTTGGAGGGAGGTCACCCCTTGCCCCTCTCATCGTCACTGTTTTAGTGTTAATAATTGAAGAATTTAAAAAATCCAAAAAGTTTTGTGAACCAAAACCACATGCCATAGGTTGACCTAAAACAAAGCCTCGACGCATGCTTATTCAAAAGATGGATGGTGTCAAGTTGTCAATGATGAAGAGCTCGTACTATATGTTGTCCTTGCCTCGTATTTCTTTAATCATTTTTATTTATTTGTTTGTAGTTTACCGGTTTTTACTTTATAAAAATGATAGCACTCATGTCTATTAAAGAAGATGGAACCAAGGATCATCTTAGCTTCATGTTGATTATTAAGTTGTCGAGAAGATTCTTTATAATTAATCACTTCTTTTATCACAGTTTTTGCCATAATTGATGCAATGATAGACCATGAGTACTGAACCAAAATTTGATAAAGTGAGTTCTTATTACTTTAACTGATAAAGTTTTTTTATCGTTGAATGAAATATTTATGTTTAAACTCTACCCGTACCCAAACTAAATAGTGTTTTAGTTCAATAATAAAGAGCAATCATCGACTCCACAAATTAAAATCCTATTCTCTATATATATAAACCCCTCACTTTTTTCAATACTCACAATTAAACTATTAAAGGCATCAAAATTGTAACAAAAGTTATAATAAAAAATTGTGTATTATAACTAATATATTAACTGATGCAAGATAGATTAATGCTGACACGTGGGAAAGTTTTTATTAAAAGTTTTCCAAGGGAGAAGTGAGAAGTTGACTTATTTCGTATCACATGTAAAGCCATGATTAATCAATTTCTCATTTCATCATGATTAAAATGCTTATATAAATTAAAATACTTCCACTAACATGTCAAACTTATCCTACAAGAACATTCAACATCGTCCTTTCATTTTATTTTTTGTTTATGAATTTTGGAAGATATTAACTCTTCTTTTCGTGTCACGATTGAGATGCATCGGATGCAATTATATCCAATGGCAGAAAGTTAACTTTATTTCCCTCTACCATTGAATTAGAAACAAAAAGTTTTTTTTTTTAAATTATCCCTAAAATTTACCCGAATTTTGTTTTCTTATATGTAAACATTAAAATTTTCATTTTTAAGCCTTAAACTTTATAAAGATTTTTTTTCTTCTTCCAGTATTTAGGAGCAAAAATAGGGATGAAAAATATCTTCTTTAAAGTTTAAGGATAGAGATTTTTGAAAGTTTTGAATTTTCAATAATTTTAGGAAAAAAAGAACTTTTGAAAGTTTAGGGATGAAAATCAAATTTTAAGCAAACTTTAGGTGCAAAAATAATATTTTATAAAAATAAAATAAAAACAAGTATCAGTTACAAAGTTAAAAGGAAAAAAAAAAAAAACTTCTTCTGTCATTGGATTCAATTGCACTTGGTGTAAAAACCTTGCAACAGGTCTTATTGTCTTAATCCTTCATATCAATATTAATAAATTATGTGGGTTCCAGTTAGCTCAACTGATAAAGTCTCTGATGGTTGTATAATAGATCTGGGGTTCAATCCCCGCCTACACCAAAAACTGATTGGTGTCTTGGTCTGATGATAAAGAGCTATCATCAGGAGCAGACGCCATAGGTTGAAACTCTCTCAAAAAAAAAAATATTAATAAATTATGGATTGATTTATATGAGGCAATTATAAGATTTAAATCAATCAAGATATTTATTTGTAATTTAAATTTATGCTTATGTATTTAATTAATAGTTAACTTTATGTGCGATGTGTTTAATCATCTAATCAATTAGATAGATGTAATTGTTTAAGTCTTTATTATATATTACAGATGTGAGTTCCAATCAGTTCAACTGATAAAGTCTCTGATGGTTGTAAATGAGATCTAGGGTTCAATCTCTGCCTACACCAAAAATTGATTGGTCTCTTGGTCTGATAAAAAAAAAACTATCATCAGGAGCAAAGGTCATAGGTTGAAACTCTTTTAAAAAAAAAAAATTATATATTATAGATGTACAGCATAGGGTTGGAGCACATTACTCCTTAAATTCTTCTTTCCTTTCTCTCATATTCTCTTCAATTTTCATATTATTGGTTAGAATAAAATAATATAATATAGAGAAAAGAGAGCAGAAGCAAAAGAGATACACATGGTTTAGTCTGACAACCTACGTCTACAAAGAAAAGCCCTTAGTCACAACATCCTTACTATTCTCAATTGTATTTTACAATGAGCTCATAGTAGGACATTTATGGGAGACTAAAGCCCAATTACAGGACTCGCAAAACAAGTAGAATACTATGTATATGCTTGCATACTAAGTAGAATTGTACTTGGTAATGACTAAGGTTGGGGCTTGACTTTCTTAAGATCCCTTCTCAATCTCAAAGTGGAAACTTGATAATAATTTGAGCTGGGAATGTAAGTTTGTGAAGATGTCTTGAAGGTGACCATGAATAACCGGATTGGATGTAGAATGGACTAAGCAAAACAGGAATGGATGATGCAAATTGCTGACACAATTAGGACAGTGAACAATGACAACAAATGAATTCCGGAAGATGGCTACAAGGGCCTAAGAATGATTGCATAATTTTCAAAGAGGGGTTGTATGGTCAGAGGACGATTACATTGATGATGACTTGAGGAACTTCAACAAAGGATGATGTTGTGATCGATGAAGCATGTGAGCGAATTGAAAATTTTCGCATAGGTTGGACCCAAAAAGAATAAGAGATGGAAAATTGTGTGTTACTTGGGAGCCTTATATGGGAAATCAAACTTTAAAATTAGAATTGACACGGAAAATGAGTTAGATACACTTGATTGAAGAAAAGTCAACCTTGATAGACTGATTCATTGGCTACTCCAAGAGATTTGAAGTCATCTTTATGTTTCAGTGATCGAAGTCCAACACACATAGTGGGGGATCAAGTTGTTGAATCAAAAGCCTCTTAATGGAGAGTCTAGAAGACAATTTGGATTCTTTTCTCTCAATTTTTTAACCATATTCCTCTCTAGAAAATATGGTTTAATTTTGGCTCATATTCATGTAGGGATTAGGGTTGAGGCGGCTATAGAATCAGTCCTATAAGGAAAAATACATAACCATCCATAATAGGGTTCACTCAACCAAATGACCGAGTGTCTAATGAAATTTTCTGCCTAACCTTCATTTTCACTCAACTGAGCTCTGAATTTAGCTAGAGCGAAGTCTTTGGTTTTGCATAGCGAACAAAAGCTGCTATTTTTAATCCATTTACATCCCTCCAATTACAAAGTAAATAACCCAAAATTACAACACTCAATGTCCTGGAATTAGCCTACACGAAGGGCACATTTGCTTAACTGAATAGAGATTTTGAGTTTCGACAAGAATGATAAGTTTTATTATTGGGAATAAAATGTGTTGTAATAGAATAACTAAATATATTCAAGAATGATAAGTTTTATTACTATGGGTTCCTGTTAGCTCAAATAGTAAAGTTTTTTATGGTTAAATAAGAGATTTGAGTACAATTTCCGCTTTACCAAAAACCGACCGGTGTCTTGGTATGATGATAAAAGTGCTATCATTAAGAATGGACACCATAAGTTGAAATTCTTTTCTTTTTTTTAAATTATATGTTTGATTGGAAGTTGTAATAATATAATAAAACCTAAGATCTATATTTAGGAAAATATCTTACTTATATAATTATATTTCTTAAATTTTTTTTTTTAATTTGAGAGAGAGATATTATTTTTTGATATATTTTTTAAAATTTATAATTGTGGTGTGTATATGGAAAGTTTGTATATTTAAAAATTATTATACCTATTAAAGAATAGCTATGACAATCATTTAGAGAGAAATAATTATTCCTCATTTAAAAGAATATCATTCATAGAACCAAACTACAAAACAACTAAATTATAAAAATAACTATTACATTACTAAGTCTATTAAAATCTACCAAACATACCCTAAATTTCCTCTTACCCACATTTTTTTAAAGGTACGATATCTCTATTAATAATAGGGTTACACGTTATAATCATTTTGCCATATCTATCAGTAACTTATGTTACATTGAGCAATATCATATGAGAATAAATAAAATAAGGAAAAATTTAACGGAAGTCCTAAAAGCATTAATTATAAAAACTATTTTTAAAAATTTTTTATAGAAAAAGAAAAAAATAATTAACTTTTTTGACAATTTTTATATTTCTCATGAAAATAGTATTAAAATTTTTATAAAATAATTCATTAACAAATGCTCAACACCCATCAACCAAACTCACAAAATAATATCTATGGTCTTATTGAGATAGCAGGTTCAACCACGTCACATGATAACTTATATTTCATTGTTTTTTGGTTCATTATGCCACTATGGACAAACAATAACATAGTTTTATCATATTTGCTGGGAGTTCACGTCTCCATGAAAATGGTATTAAAACTTTTCTAAAATAATTCATTAACAAATGCTTAACACCTATCAACCAAACTCACAAAATAATATCTATGATCTTGTTAAGATGGTAGGTTCAACCACGTCGCATGATAACTTATATTTCATTGTTTTTTGGTTCATTATGCCATTATGGACAAACAATAACATAATTTTATCATATTTGCTAGGAGTTCACGTCTCCTTGAATAATAACTCCACCCGTGGATCGGATAACCCCCACAACATTGGAGATACCATAGAAAGATCTTGCACATAATAAAGAGTATTGCAAGCTACTTTTTTTTCCTTTTTTTTTTTTTTTTTTTTTTTTAAGTTTCAGATTCAATCTTTGCAAGTTGCACACTTCATCAAAGGCACTGTGCAGAATTTCCAGGGAGACTTGGAAAGTATTCACTTTCCATATCAAGTTAAATAAATCATGGATTGATTGACAGATATGGAAGGTAGGCCATTAAAATCGAACCCCAATAAATCTTGTGTTCCTCTTTTCTCTCTTCTCCTGGTCCACTTCCATGCTATTAAAATTTATAATTTTAAGAAATATTAAAATGGTTAAATTAAAAGCTGTACGGCATGTCCTCAATTGTATACACATGTTGGATTTAATGTTGAACGCCATGCAGGATCCCACCAATGATTTTCAGCTAAATTACAAGACATAATAAAGAAAATGCAAGCTAATAGACAGTAGTTGGAGAAATTACTAAGATTATCGGAGAATTGTTGAAATGGTAATCTCAATCAATAAAATGTTACTACTTATTTACCATATAATCACATCTACATAGATGGTATTGTTTCATTGGTCGGAAGGACTATTTCAACGGTCTTGATGGGCCTAATAAAAAGCTACTAAACTCAACTGTGAGTGTGAGACAAGGTAAGATATGATATATTCAGGAGACCACAAAAACACAAATTAAAGTCAACTTGCAATGTGCATCAATATATCGTCGTCTACTTGTAGTGCGTTTTGTTTTTTCTTTTTTAAACTTAATACTTGTATGGTATCTTTCTTTTTAAATTTTAGGTTTACACACTAATTTGGTTTTGTTTGCCAAAGTCAACTTCATAGGTGCATCATATAGAAATTAATGTCTAGTTATAGCCTTTGATTTTAGTTTGGTTTTTTGGAGAGTATCTTTCATTTTGAAATTCACTTATTATAACATGTTGAGTAAGGGAAAAGACAAGAATAATGTTTTTGTACCATAATTCTAAGAAAGCAGAGCTTAGCCTTTTTTTTTTTTTTTTGGCTGAATAAGAAAGCAGAGCTTGAGTTATAGAGCTTTTGCGATATAGAATTCTAATTAAAAAGCCCTTTAGCGTCTTTAGTGTTTGATTTTACATTGAATAATATTACAAAGTTATGGATTTATAAAGCATGAACAATAAATTGTAAGCTTTTCCAAACTAAAATTTTTAACTTCCAATTTTTGCCTTAAAACTATTTTTAAATTTAAGGAATTCTTAAAACTCTTTTAGCATAAATTGTCAAAAAATTTGACATTTTTTGCTAGAAAAAGTTAACAGATATTCTAAAGATATTAGTTTAAAAAATATTTGTAGAAATTTTTATAAAAAAGGAAAAAAACTATTTTTTTTTGTGGATAATTTTTAACATGTTTTGTGGAAGTGATATTAAACTTTTTAAAAATAATTATTTAACAAATACCGTAAACGTACTGTTAATTATACCTTTCTGTCGAGCTTTTAAGCAATCAAATCACACCTTTATTGCTAGTGCCAAGACTAGTACACACCGTATTGCTCCTATAGTGAAAAGTAGCTGGAAGTCAAAGACGTAATGGGTAGGGTAGAATGGCACAATAGGCCGTCCATGATTAATAGGGATTCTTAAAACTCTTTTAGCATAAATTGCCAAAAAAATTGATATTTTTTGCTAAGAAAAAGTTAGCGGATCTTCTAAAAATATTAGTTTAGAAATTTTTATATATAAAAAATCTAATTTTTTTGGGTATTTTCAATATTTCTTTTGTAAGTAGTATTAAATTTTTTTTAAAAATAATTATTTAACAAATACTGTAAACACACCATTAATCGAACCTTTCTGCGAGCTTTTAAGCACTCAAATCACACCTTTATTGCTAGTGCTAAGACTAAGACGCATCCTAATGCTCCTATAGTGAAACGTAGCCGGAAGTCAAAGACGTATTGGGTAGGGTAGTATGGCACAATAGGCCGTCATGATTAATCGTGTAGGAGGTACTTTTTTAAGGGTTGACAATGAGACTGCACGTTCTTTAGAATTTTGTGCAATTGAAAAGCACATGATGATAAATTTGAAGCAACGTGGTAAGGATAAGAGTTGTGTGGGGGAGGTTCTATATTCGAGTCTTCTAGTTAAATTTTGAGGGAATTGACATTACTTGTAATATATATTCTAGATTGGAGATGATGATGATAATCCTTCGTTGACTTCTGCATAGATGTGACCCATTGCTGAGCTAGCTGAGTACCTGCTTCTTTTGTCATGGCTTCTTTTGTCATGGTTTGTGGATGAGACCTGTCGGGTTAACTCATCACTCATAACCCATATTCTATAACTCAATTTTTAGTTTTTGAAAACTCTTAAAAGTTGTTTATAGTTTTCATGTCTCTAAGTCACTTTTTGAGTAGAATTGAGATAGCAAATTGAACCAAACAAGCATTCTTAAGGTGGGGCTCACAAAATTTGAGAATTAAGTGATAAAAATTCCTAAACCAAACACTCTCTAAGTGTGGGTTTGGATCCTAAACCAAACACTCTCTAAGTGTGGGTTTGGATTTGCGATTCCAAACCCACAATTGCCTTTTTTTTTAAGCACGTGAACAGTAACATCACATGTGAGTACTGTGCAAGGGACAAATGGCACTGTTCAAGGGTCCCAAGCACTATTCACACATTAAAAAATTATTTTGCTACAGTATTTTCAGTTTTAGCAAAAATAAGTTGTATCCAAACTGTCCATTAATTTTATGTTTTAATCTGCAGAAGATTAATATAAAAGTTATATATATATATATAGTGGGTTGTTAGAATTGATAAAACAGGTGAAGTTTTAGCTCGTTAATACGCAGAAGATTGATATAAAATTTGCAGTGGGCTGTTAGAATAGAATAATAGGTGTAATAGGCAATTGGGCTTCTCTGCATGCATGAGCTAATATATAATATATACCTTAAAGAATCTTATTTTTTGCAAAAAAGAGAAGCTAAAACTCGTAAATAATTTCAAAGGTTGACTTAATAGTTTGTAAGGCCTCATGATATCTATAATATCTTAGGTTTAAAATTTTTTGTCAACATCTTAGGACTACTCCCAATAGATTCTTCATTGTAATAATTTAGCGTGTGTGAGATGAAAAATTGCACGTGAAGAGGTCTGATCCTTTCATTTATTAAAAAAAAAAAGTTAGTTGAAACATAATGAAGAAAAAGTTGGTGATGAATTTACAGTGATGTTCTGGCCAAGTTATCTAGAAACATCACCCCTCCCCCTCTTCTTCCTATCCATCCAAGGAAACGTGGCATTGTGCAAAAGTCTACGCACTCTCTAGTTTTGGCATGTCTATCAAAATTCAAAGGACCTTATCGATGGTGTATTCACGATGATACTATACTCCTTTTATAGCTTCTTTATTCATTCCAATAATAAGTGCCAGTGTATAGTATAAGTATTGGCCTTGTTGCATAACCATCTAACAATATGGTTGAATAATTTTGTGGCTCACACTGTTGTTAAGTAGGCTGATTTTGTGTAATTATGAGAGATGAGATCATCACTTCCTTGTTGCTTACTTTTGACTTCAGAAAGGTGATGATGTTATTACTTGCTTTCCTTTTTTATGCTAATTAATAATAGATATCACTTGATATACTTAGCAACAAAAAAATAAAATAAAAGAAAAAGTTCATCGTTTGTAATTTCACACTACTATTAAAGTGAGGAAAGGAAATTATTGTCTTATCGTCTTATGGTTTATCTGTAAGCGAAAAATTTATAATTAAGGTATATATTTGATCATTTTTAAGATTTTAAGATTTTATAATCATTTTGAAGGTTCTATTCTCTTGAGATTGAAAATGTTTTATGTTCTTTTTAGGATGTGAAACATTTTCGGACTTAAAGAAGGTTATTTTTTCATTAACAGAAAATTATTTTGGTTTGGCAAAGTCTTTCAATACACTTGAAAGTGAGGAAAATATTTTCTAGACGATGTTTTACACTGAATCAAACGAGGCCAAAGATTTAATGACCAAACAAATCCTAAGGGTCACCTAAAGGAAAAGGGAAAGAGAAATAAATTGAAAAAAGAAAAAAAGACTCAATGTAATATAAATATAATGAATTTCCTTTCATATTTCATGAATATTTTACTTCCATCTCAGAGCTTGTATTCTATCGCCCAAAAAAAAAAAAAAAAAAAAAAAAAAAAAATCTAAGAGCTTCTAATAAGGATAAGATTGATAGAGGTTGAATCTTAACAGGCAGTTTGAGTTCGATTTTTAAAATCTTGTGATTGTCATATGTTCATTAGTAACCACATCGACAAAGAGGTTCATGAACCACACCCTCTTATTATTTATGAATTATGAGTACGAGAAGCATGTGATGCTCATCAACCAACCGACATGGATCACATGTATGGTGTTTTCTTCATTTTTGATGATCGAAAATGGACAAGCTTTTCCCCTATGTTTCTTCTTCTTCTTCTCCTCCTATTATTTATGAATTATGACTACAAAGACGGACTAAATTCGCAAATTTACATATGGGTTTTTCGAAACCATCATAGGTAGTTTCTTATGATTATATGAATGTTTGTATTGGCGGACGTAAGTGGTAACTGGCATATTTGAATAAACAACACACTTTGATGAACCAATACATATATTACTTAGATGATAATGACTTGGTCATGACTTTTGATTAAAAGGCGTATATGCTTGCGTTTATATCATGGTTTTAAAAACCGGACCGGACCGGCCGGTCCGACCGGTTCAACCGGGAACCGGACTCTAATCCGGTCCGGTTATGATAAAAAACCGGAAATATAGAAAAAACCGGAGGTACAGTAAAAACCGGCCGGTCCGACCGAAAAACCGGAAAAACCGGAAGTTGAACCGGTTCTTGACCGGTTGGGGGATTTTTATTTTTTTTTTACTTCCCAGGTTTATACTACGTCGTTTTGGCTGTCCTAAAATGAAAATCTAACCCTAGCCTAAACTAAAGTCACTCAGACTTCAGTCCTCACCTTCACGCTTCAAGCTCAGACGAAAATCTCACTCACGCGGCACGCCTCAAGCTCGCCTCTGCCTCAGTCAAGCTCGCTGCTCGCCTCAGTCAAGCTCGCTGCTCGCCTCAAGCTCGCCTCAAGCTGCTCGCTGCTCACCTCAAGCTCGCCTCAAGCTCGCTGGTCGCTGGTCGCTGCTCCGATTCGCCTGCTCTACTCTCTGCACAGCAGCACAGGTAATGTTCTACTTCTAAACATACTAAACTTCTAAGTTTTTTTTTTTTTTTTTTTGATTTTCTTTTTCATTTTCTCGGTTCTGTTTTTTTTTTTTTTTTTTCATTTCTCTCGGCCTCATCATGTACTAAACTAATAATTAATTTTCTTTTCTTTTTTTTATGATTTTGATTACTTGATTTTGATTTTAATAATTTTCTCTGTTTTTTTTTTTTTTTCTTCATTTCTCTCGGCTTCATCTCAGATTCTATATCCATGTTCGCGGCTTCATCTCAAGTTCTCCTTTCGTGATTTCACTGGTAAGTGCTAACTTCAATTATTAGTTTACAATGTCATTTTAGTTTATCTGTGATTTTGTGTCTGTTGGGGATTTGATTTACAGATAATTGATTGTGAAATATAATTTACAGTGTATTGTATTATACTATTGATTGTAAATGTTGTATTGATGAATTTATTTTTTGATAAAATGGTTGCTGCCAGTCTGAAATTGTTGTGTGAAATGGAGTCTGCGTCTGTACCATCTAATGAACATGCATCTACCGGGTCAAATGCTAATTCTTCATCTGTGAGAGCAAAATGTGATCCCGCATGGGATCATGTAACTGAAGAGTTGAAAGACGGAAAAAGTAGTTATAGATGTATACATTGTGGGAAAAGTTATAAAGGAGGGGGCATCAATAGGATGAAAAGACATCTAGCTGGAATTAAAGGTGATGTGGCTGCATGTATGGGTGTACCTTATGATGTTAGGTTTCAAATGGTTGAGAATTTGAAGGGAATTTCAAAATCTAAAGAACAAACAAAAAAGGATCAAGAAGCATCTAATTATTCACCATTAGAGGACTCACCAGAATTTGAAGATGTCCAAGAAATTACTCCTAGAGGTAGGGGGTTAAGTAGGGGAAATAGAAGTGGTCCTAGTAATTTTCCACCAAGATCCAATCTTGGCAAGAGAAAGGTTGGTAATATTGATAATTACTTCGCTCCTAGAACAACACCGGGAGCTCAACCTTCTATTAAAAGTGTGCTTGCTGGCAAAGAAAAAAAGTGGAGGGTTGATATGTCTGTAGCAAGATGGATGTATGATGCTTGCATTCCAATTAATGCTGTGAATTCTAGTTATTATCAACCTATGTTCAATGCTGTAGCTTCTTATGGTCCTGGATATAGAGGCCCAAATTATCATGCCCTTCGAGTGCCTTTGTTGAGAGATGCAAAAAGAGAAGTTCAATTGATTGTTGATTCTCATCGTTCATATTGGACTGACACTGGTTGTACAATAATGGCTGATGGGTGGACTGATACTAGGCATAGAACATTGATTAATTTTCTTGTCTATTGTCCTAAAGGAATTATTTTTATACGTTCTGTTGATGCTTCTGACTTAGTTAAGGATGCTATTAATTTGAGTAACTTGTTTGATGAAATTATTAGTTGGGTTGGTCCTGCAAATATAGTACATTTGGTCACTGACAATGCTGCAAATTATGTGGCTGCTGGAAAAATTGTGTGTGGAAAATATAGGAACATTAGTTGGTCACCTTGTGCAGCACATTGCCTAAACTTAATTTTTAAGGAGATTGGGAAGATGGATCATATAGCTAAACTTGCAAAGCGTGCATCCAAGATCACAGTGTTCATCTATAACCATGTGGCTTTGCAAGCTTGGTTGAGGACTAGAAAAAATTGGACTGAAATTGTGCGTCCAGGACCAACTAGGTTTGCTACTACTTTCATTGCCTTAGGGAGTCTTAAGGAACATAAGCATGACTTACAAGCATTGGTGACTAGCAAATTTTATGTTGAATCAAGATATGCAAAAGATAAGAAAGCAAAGGCAGTGGTGAAAATCATTCTTGACAATCAATTTTGGAATGATTGTCATGTAATTGTGCATATTATGTCACCATTGATTCGTTTATTACGCATTGTTGATTCTGATGAAAAACCAGCTATGGGTTATGTATATGATGGCATGTATAGAGTAATTGATGGAATCAAAAAAATTTTCAAGGACAAGAAGAGACTATGGGAGCCTTATGTCAATATTATCAAGGATCGTTGGGATAATCAATTCTATAGAGATATTCATGCTGCTGCTTACTGGTTGAATCCTGCATTTCAATATGACTCATCCACTCTTAATAAGAGGCTAGAGACACAATCTGCTGTGACAGATGTTATTGAATCAAAAGTTTCAGTTGGTCGGTTGAAGTTGGTGGAGGAATTAAGGCTATTTCGAGAGCGTGAACAAACTTTTGGAACCCAACTTGCTCAAGAATCAGCCAAGACATCTCAGCCGGGTAAGATATTGTTTACTTTAGCTAATAACAAAATGAAAATATGTTTTAAAGATCATAGTTTTCTTTTTCTTTTTTTAATATTTTTGGGATAAGTATAGTTGTGTTTATTGATTTATTATATCTTTGTTTTATGTTGTATATGGAACTTAGATGAGTGGTGGAAGTTGTTTGGATCTTGTGCTCCAACCTTACAAAAGTTTGCAATTCGGATTCTTAGCCAAACAGCTGCCTCTTCAGGATGTGAGCGGAATTGGAGTGTTTTTGAACAAATACATACCAAAAGAAGAAATAGATTAGAGCATCAACGACTTAATGATCTTGTATTTGTTCATTATAACTACCGATTGAAAGAAAGGTATATATTATATAATCTCCTTATTTCAATGTTTTTGTGGGGAAATATGAGTGATTCACTGATTTAGTCAAGTGTGTTCTTTGTGATTGTGAAATATAATTGATTTTGTTACTAATTAAATTATTGATTATGTTCATCTTATGATATAGAGTCAAAAGGAAGAAGTTCAATTTTGATCCTATTGATTATGCAAGTATCGATAAAACTGAATTTTGGGTAGTGGAAGATGAGGAACCTCCATTTCTAGATCATGAGGAGATAGAGAATGCATTATATGAAGAAGGAGCCTATCCAATTGAAGAAGGGTCTTCTAGCCATGTACAAAGAGGTTAACTTATAATAATTCTTTACCTAGTAGCATATTTTAATTAGATTATTTATGATTTATGAGAAATGATTATTAGAATCGTTATTTCATTTATTATTCTTTGATTTTGGAATTTGTATAGATATGGACAATGAAGTAATTGAGGATGATGATGACATTAATTTGGAATCATTTGGTGATGAAGATGATGCTCCTCCCGGATTTAGAGATAAAAATCATCCTAGTCATGTTGAAGATGAAGAAGATGAGGATGAAGATGATGATAATGATGCTAGTGGTGGAGCATTTGGTTCACATGATGATATTGATTTCAATTTTCTTCATAACTAAGGAGGCTTGGGTCTTATAATTTAGTAGTTGTTTGTTTGTAACTTTAAAACTTATTTGCTATTTGAATGTAATGAACTTAATTGTTATTTGTCATTTTGATGTAAATGTAATGACTAATGAACTTATTGTTGTTGAATTTATGTGTATCTTTTTATTAAAAGACAAAGCTATAGATAAAAATGCATGAGTTGTTGATATGAAAGTTGAAACAACAAAGATGCTTGGTATTGTTGGCACTTCATCATCCCCATTCCCTATTGTCTTGCACTTTGACCTCACTTATGCTAGGGAAAACTTTAAATATGAGCCTAATTATGTTTTTAGTAGATTAAAAAATTATTAATTATTTATATAATTTAAATAAATAATAATTAAATTATTTATGACGTCATCGGTTCGACCATCGGTCGGACCTCGGTCCGACCATAAAACCGGTAATTAGAACATTTTCCGGTTCTTTCACCGTACCGGTTTTTAAAACCATGGTTTATATATAAGACATGCACGGATGATATAATATATTTTCTTTGTAAAGGCAAGATGCATGTAAGAAGCAGCATTAATTGTTAGCAATCTCCAAGGCAAAAGAACAGGGCTTTAAAGCAACCACACGTGAAGGTGATGCAATTTTAACCGCAATTTTAAGAACAAAGTTTGACTCTAAACATATTTAGAGATATCTTTTCCTACCTGTTGCGTGACAAATTATAAGATTATTTATGCATATTATTTACATAAGTCACATCACTTATTAAAAAAGTTATATGATTAAATTACACGTTGATAGTTTTGTTAAATACTATATAATAAGTTGGAATAAAATAGCTCCAAAAATATTTACAACCTAATTTACCTAACCTTTTCCTAATTATAATATAATATCCCTTCTTCATGGTGATTTCACTTATTTGAATTCACACTGGCCTATAAAAACAATCATAGTCAAGGCAAGGGTGGTATTAGTTTCTTTTGATGACTGAGATGTTTCTCATGTACTTAGTGAATCCAATTTTTTGGCCCATAATTTAGTGAAATTGGTTTTGCTATGTAATTTTGTGGAAACTTTTCTCGTATGTCTTCTATTCTTGCTTCTTGTTTATGTTCACACGTCACAAGAAGTAGATGGAGAGAATTTCTTCAACTGAATTTCTCCTAAATATAAATATTTATATAGGAAAAAAAAATTCTTTTGGTCATATAATTAAGACATAAGAACACATTTTAGCATTCTTGTTTATTTTATTCTTTATTTAATAACTACCTTATAACTCATGCATATATATAAATTCACAAGTTTATAACTTGATTGTAAGCACGGTGTGCCAAATCAAATGGGATTAGTTTAATCATTTGGATTGTGATATAATAAAATTTATTATTATATATTATATCTTTCAATTAATTATTAAAATGTAGGGAATTTCAAAATTTTATTGAAAAGGCATAGTCCATTTTAATTTTTTGGATATGGCATAGTTCACCATATATATTTACTATATTTTTAGAATCCAATATGCTTATGAATTGTGGATCTAATTAGCTCAATTAGTAAAGTCTTTTATTTTAGAATAAATGACTTGTATTCGAATTCCATCTATACAAAAATTAAAATTTTGATTTTGTAAGGAATGTTTTTAAAAGAATTAAAGCTAAAACTAGTTTTTTCATCCATTTTGTACTAGCATTTAATAGAAAATTTTCCAAAGAAAACATGTTTTTTTAATTGATAGTTACAATAGAAGAGGTAGGACTTGAATCATAAATGTTTCCACTAAAAACACCAAAAAATGCTTATCAGTTAAGTAACAAGACTTTTTACAATTATGTTGTTATTGACTAACCTGGTTGTCAAACACCCCTATCAAGGTATTTGCAATATAAGGATTTAAGTATTTTGGGTGAAAACATTTGAAGCAAAGGGTTCTGGTTTCAATTTTTTAGTTTAAAAGCTTTGAATAAGCTATGGCAAGTATTATTAGTTTTTTCATAAACATTATAGTTATGCAAAATTATACTGATTAAGTATAAGATATTATTTCAAATTCATAACACAAGTGATTTTGTTGGAATGAAATTCTCTAGCTCAAATTCATCGTGCATTGTTTAAAACTTACGTAAGTTGCATTTGTATCTGAGATTTTTTTTTTTTTTTTTGGGAGAAGGTTGTATTTGAGATTTAAAATTATGTAAATTGAACGACTATTAGTATAAATTGCTTGATATGAATTTAATAACATAAGTCAATTTTTTAAGCTTTGGGTACTTTGCTCTGGCAAAACCACTTGAGCTATGAGACTATGATTTTGAAATAATATCTTAAATGCATCCTTAAAATTCAGCAAATAAAAGAGGGGGGGGGGGGGGGGGGGGGGGAACCTGCTCTCTCATACTTTATTCAAGTTATTTGTAACAATTATTCTTTAAATCTCTTAGTTTTAAATCCTTAAATTCAAATACTACCTAGCAATTGAAACACTCCATCTCACTAAAATCAACAAGTAGATTAAAGAACCTAAAGGGTTGCTCTAGTGATTGATTCCCAAGATCTCATAAATTAATTCATGAGATCCTTAGTTCAAAACTCTTACCCAACATTTTGAGGCCACCTCCGAGGAACTCCTCCCTTAAATTACTTGGCATGTGTAGGGACAGAAGACTACGCCAAGAGTTTCAAAACTCCAATTAACACACCAAAAAAAAAATTTTTAAAAAAAAAAAGAAAAAAAAAAAAAAGAGAGAGTCAAAGAGAAGTTTTGTCAAATGGACTTAAGAGAGAGAGAGAGAGAGAGAGAAGTAATAGTGAAAGTTGGATATTTGGCCACTGCAAATAACTTTCTCGGTGCAGCACTACAATGAAAAGGGGTGCGTGAGGGTGACTAACCTCATACTAATTTTATTGAGTTTCATTAATTAGGATCTTTTTCATTTACTTCAAAATGAAGATAGTATAATTCATAAGAAAAATGGATAGCTTATAAATTGACAGATTATCTGAAATGATGTAATTTATCCAAACAAAAATTTCGATTCTCAATTCAGTTTGACACGTAGCCAATCATAATAATTATGTTCCTAAAGTGATTCGACTTTCAGGTAATTGGACGATTCATGCATGGTATATATATATATATATATATATTTAAAGCAAAGCTCCATGTTTTTCAAGTTCATTTTGGAAGGTGATGAGCTAGGCTCAAAACTGAAAAGTGCCATGATCTGGAATTTCCGGCCACGACCTTGATTAGGATAGGAGGACATGTATACTTAGTGTGTGTTTGGATTCCAAGTCTGCGTTTCTAAGCTGTGTTTTATTCATCTTCTTTCTTTTTTTTTTTTCTTTTTTTTTTTTTTGTTTTCACGCGTTTTGGAGTATTGCGGTTACTGTTCAGTGAACAGTAACCGCAAATGTTGACTTTCTACAGTGAACAGTGCACATATGCACGGTTTATAGACCCACAAATTTCATTTTTTATCAATTTTTTCATTAAAAATAGGTCTCATATTACTATTCACACATTTAAAAATTATTTTGCTACAGTGTTTTCAGTTTTCAGTTTCAATAAAATAAGTTCTATCCAAACACACCCATATACATCACGAGAGCAAAAATGAGTTTTTGTTCCACTGTTTCTTCCAAACAAAGAAATTAGTCTAGTGTGCAGGAAAAGTGGGCTGCACAAAGATCGAATTTGCTTTTACTAATTAGTTCATTAGTTGGATATCATCATGGAGACATTTGAAATTTTGGCCTTGAAATAATGTTTGCCATATTTTATTTTTTTTCTATCTATTTCACTTCTCCTCAATTAGATATCCAAGCTAAATTAGCTTTTGTTTACTTCTCTTGAAAATGAAATGGACTTTAAAAACATTAAGTTGCACCACTGCATCATTTGGGCGAGTTGATACCTTCCCCAGCCTCAAGTTTGGGAGAGTAAGAGAAGGGCATGGGTTCGAACTGCGAGGGAAACATATTTAGCATGCAAGACTTGCAAGTATTTCTAATGATCTCAAAAGAAGAAGAAGAGGTTCAGGTGCTTAATATAATTGGTTATTGCATTTTTTAACCCAACACTGATATTACAGAGGAGGGAATGAGGATATGAGGATCTTTCCCTCTTGATTACACAAAAGAATCTATCTAACAATATTGTGAACAATAAAATTAGTAATACCCATACAAATGTTGGACAAAGCTGGTTTCCTTTACTGCAAAGACCATGCATTTCTGATGAACAATTCAAGACAAGCAAATGAACTTGGTTCAAATCCAGATTTCACTTCTTCCCTTCACAGCTGTGATGCACTGCATGCGTCTAACTTATTAATACAAAAACAAAACAATTCAATAATGGAAAACTTAATTATCTACAAACTACAGGTGGAAGACCAACGAACAAAAGAAACTCAAAGATAAGAGATTATGATAAATTTTGACAACTTATATTCCATGATGCTAATGCTAGGGACATAAATTATGATTGTATCAAACTAACCCTTTCACGTGGCCAAGAGTTTGCGCTCAACTAGTATTTCTTGATATTTCTAATTTACATTTAGGGTCCATTTAGATACAGTTTATTTTACTGAAATCTAAAAACACTGTAGCAAAATAATTTTTAAATGTGTGAATAGTGTCATGAGATCCATTTTTAATATATATATATATATATATATATATATTTTTTTTCTGAATAAAGTAGTTGTAAATCCCGTGAACAGTGCATGAACATTACGTGAACAGTGTGCAAACAATGCATGAACAGTGCACTTTGTCCCCTAAAGCTGAAACGTGAGGAAAAAAAAAAGACGCGTGAAACGCAGATGCAGGAGAAAAACACTGAACCCAAATACTCACTTAAGGTTCAAATCCCTTATGATTAGCGTGCCTAGCTAATTTTCATCCAAAGAAAATGTATTAACTTTTCAATAAGACTAATGATGCAACTTCATTGGCCACTACTAAGGTGGTAGATTGTGATTAGTGTATGATAAAAGTGATGTCAATGAAAATGTAACTGTACCATCACAATTTGTCATCTCTCAAGTTGTGAAATTTGGTGTGTTTGTAGGATTGTTAATAGTTATTTTGAAGTATCACATTCTTCAAAGTACAATACTTATACACACACACACACACACACACACACACACACACAAAAAAAAAAAAAACCTCATTCAATGCAAAATATATCTTACTTAATGCTCGTTTGAGAGAGTTTTTTTTTATTGGTTTATTGGACTTAAAAATAAGAATTTCTGCTGCTCATCCAGAGTATTTGATAAATTACAAATTATTAAATAAATAAATAAAAACTTCTTTTAAAATCTAACTTCCTTATCAGCAAAACATACCCTTGCTTCCCTCAACAAACATAAAGAAGTCTGGAAGAGTTTAAGATCTTGAGGAATAGAAGAATTAAGATGGCTATGAGATTTGATTCTTTAATCCTCTCAACTTATCTTTTGCTCTTGATGATAAATCCTTATTTCCTAACCATACAGCATGATTCTTTTTGTACACTCTATGCTTGCATGCTTAATATGATTAATAATTTGATAGATGTTACATGCAGTGTGACCACAGTAATGGAGTCAGGGAGCTGAGTGAAGAAAACAAACAGCTGAAGATGAAAGATAGATCTTCAGGGAAACATCCAACTAATGAAGCATTCTGCTGTAGACCAAGTGACAATGAATTAAAATCAAATGCATACATGACCATTAATGTCTCACATGGATCACATGGAAGCCTCAAAGATAGGATTCTTCACCATAAGTGATCTTTATGTTGGGCAATCAATGAACATCGAATTCCCAACTAATGACCCTTCATCTTTGCCTCACTTCTTGCCTAGAGAAGAGGCTGATTCCATTCCCTTCTCAATGCAAGAATTCCCAAAAATCCTTCAACCCTTCTCAATCTCTTAAGGTTCTCCCCAAGCCAAAAATATAGAAAACATACTCAAACACTCTTGAGTTTAAGCCCATCAAGGGAGAGAGTTTTGTGCTACCTCCTTAGAATTCACGCTTGATTTTGTACATGTCACTTTTGGATCAAACACCCCTTTCAAAGTTCTAACGGGTTGCCACTTCACAAAATCAACTACTCTTCAACAAAACTATACCTTCCTAGAGGTGCCTCAAGAAGTGTCAGCTCCAAAGATGGTAGCATGTCATGTTATGCCTTACCCTTATGTGGTTTATTATTGCCATAGCCAAGAAAGTGAGAACAAGGTTTTCCAAATTTCACTAGGTGGTGAGCATGGAGAAAGAGTGAAAGCTATTTCAGTTTGCCACATGGACACATCAGCCTGGGATCCCAAGCACATTTCATTTCGCCTTCTCAGCATCAAGCCCGGAACATTTCTGATATGCCACTTCTCTGCTAATAATCTTCTTTGGGTTCCTTACTAAATAATTTGATCACAGATCAAACCTTGTGTGTGTAAATGAAAGCTATCTGCTTTCTTTTAGTAAAATATCATGTTCATGTTTCCATCTATGGTAGTGTTGCTTTTCCAGCCAATAAATAAATCTACGGTGCTGCTTGCTTTTTATTTTTCCACGATTTAATTTGTAAAATGTGACAAGTAAAAAATTCTGAGTTTTTAAATGAATATAGCAAAATTGATTTTTGAAAAAAAACTTTAGTTCGTGGAATTCATGAGTAAATTCTACAAAATGGAATTGAACTCTATTGGCTTTCAGTTCCAAACAAAAGTCAAACAACAAACTCACTAATTTTCTCTTATTTTACTTGGATTTAGATACAACAAAAGCAATTTTTTTTGTCTTTTGATCTATTGAAGGCCTTTGAGGTTCTCAAACGACCTAAGTTAGAGTAGTTCGCCAAAAATAAAGACTTTTTTTCAACCCTTAATCCCTTACCCTTGTGAGGACAAGCCCAAAAGCTCCCCTTCTCAGAAGTTAACGGAATGTATGAAACTCCAATTAAGGCAATTGTAGCCCAAAACCAACGTAAATCCAATTTCTAAAAGATTAACATACAAGCCTAAAACTCCAACCATGAAACCCAGGAACATGTCAAATAAAATGGTAGTGATGAGACTGAAATATACAAAATCCCAGATTGCAACCATAGAGCCCAAAAACAATGCAAAATTTTGCCAACCCAGACCTGAGCTTGACACAAATTTTAGGACCCAATCCAACCCATCAAGCCATAAAAACCCAGCCAAGGGGCTGAATTAGTTTGGTCTGGCTCAAGCTGATGGTTTGAATGCATACCCCTAACAAAAAACAACTATCTAAAGACAGCAATTGTAAAACAAAAGCCCAAAATGATCACAAAGTAACATAGTACACCCTTGTGCACAAAAGAAGATCACCTATATAAACCACAATATATTCAGTTAGCTAGCAATTAATCCATGAAGATCATCCTATTTAATCCAAGGATTGTCTTTGAAATGACCATCAAATGGCGATCAAAAGATTATATAAATGATAATAAGAGAGAGAAGGGGGAGATGAGGGAATATTTACTGCAGATTAGCATCAGAAATAATTGTTATAATGATTTGGTTCACGTTAATTCATAAATTGTCTACCAAAACAAAAACAAAAACAGAACATTGATCTAGCAGAGTATATGAGAATACATAGACCTACCACATGAGAAGCCTCTCACTTCATTTTCGCTTCCTTAAACAAGACATGGCGATTCACACGAGGGTCATATTTCCGAAACTCCAGCTTCTCAGTCATCTTAGTAGGCTTCCTCTTGACATAGAAGAAACCAGTCCCAGCAGTTGAGACAAGACGGATAAAAGTTGCAGCAGCCTTCTTCTTGTTACCCATTCCTAACTACACACAAAAAAACCAACAAAACAAGTATCAGAAAATACATGTTTCATAAGAGGTATAATTTACAGGTCCAACATGTCTATGCCAAATTTGTAATCAACTAATCATTACATGCATATTAGTATTTCACCGTACATGGTTTTGACAAAAAAGCCCAAACAAAACCATTTCAAACTACACAAAAGTTAATAATTTTTTACGTCTAGAATCATTAATACACAAAAAATCTTAAAACTTAAGTTTGATAACTGATGCGAATAGAAAAAATCTTCAAAAGAAAAAGGAAAATTGAAGATATGACCCAAAAGCAAGAGATCCTATAGGAAGTCAAAGATATAGGCATGAGACTAACAATGCTCTTTGCACCAACAAGATTCTGTCCACTTTTTTTTTTAAGCATCATTGTGTTTGTGTGTTTTGGTTTGGAGTGTGTATGCAAAATATGTAATCATTACAAGCATATGACTATTTCTAGTATTTCTAGTACTACTTTCTAAATTTGTAGAGAAGAAAATGAAGCAAAAAACTATAAAGGCGCCAAGAAAGAGAGAGATAAGGGCTTAAAGTAGATTAATTATTATTTTTTAAAAAGGCCTTCTTGGGTTTCCTTGAGAATAGTACTACACAACAAATCAAAGAACTTGAAAATCACTTTGAGTTGATCAGCATTAGTAAGACATGTCATCTCTTCTTGGTATGAAACCATAAGAAGATCCATTGGAAAAATTTTACTATTTTTTATAAGAGTTTTATTGAATGAAAGTGGATTGTAATACTGCAATCATCTAAAATTGCAACTATAAAGAAAATTTAACAGATTTGAGAAAGAATGGCTGGCTGGTGAATGCAGTCATCCAGTCATAAAACGAATGTAAGAAAAAATCGTCTTCACTTCTGTCATAGTATGTTTAACTCTTTCAAATGTTTGCCCATTATGTTCTCTCCAAAGTCCACAACAGGCCTAAGGAATAGCATTCCAAATATTTCAATTTCGATGCCAGCCAAAATGACCCTTTCAACATGCCAGTAAATCAATCACCTTTTGAGGCATAACCCACTGCACCCCAAAGAAACAAAGCACAAGAGGCCAACAATCTGAGGCAATATCAGTGTGGAAAAGTATGCTCAACTAATTCCCCATTCCTCTTGCACATGCAGAAGCAATCCACTACAACAATATTTCAATGTATTAAGTTACACATCATAAAAAAAATTTCCTCAAGCAGTTGTCAGTCTGTGTAAAGAAAGTTACTTTGGTAGGGGCTTTAACCCTCCAAATACGCTTCCAAGGAAAGAAGCAAGTTTGCCAATATACAAGGACTTGACCTCAATATTTTACTTTTTGTTGGAATCCAGGCGATCTGGTCTTCTTCTTCCATTCTTATCTTTAGTAGAACAGATCAGATTTAAAAAATCTGCTAGCGAGGCCAACTTCCAAATGGTTCTTATTAGTTCATACCAAGAAGAAATGGGTTCTAAAGGAAATCATAATTATTCAATTTGTAAAAGTCTTTTCTCTTGCATGTTGAGGGACCAAATTTCAGTAATATGGTTTAGAAGAAGTTAGCAAACTAAAGATTCCTTACTTTTCTTATGAATGGAGGAGGTCCTTTGGCCAAGTATATTTACTGCTTCGCCATGAAAGTTTATGTCAATTTTTTTGAAAAATTCAATAGTTACAATGGGGTAATGGAGATTTAAACCCGTTAAAAACTCGAAAGTGTCAATTGAGCTACAAAGCTTTTGGCTTTATGTCAATACTCTTTTTTCATTCAACTATTAGTGTAATTAGTGTCCATTTAGGATTCGCTTATTTTGCTGAAACTATAATTTTTTTACTGAAAGAACTATAAATAAAGATAAAAGTTAGTTGAAATAGTATAATAAGACCTATAAATAGTACCAAAAAGTACAATAAAACCCATGAATAGTAACGAAAATAAGCTGAATAATAAAATAATCCATGACAAATGCAAACTTAGTGTAAGAGGAACAACTACAAATGCAACCATCTATACTAATCTCACTCCTCTAGTACAAGATCCTAAATAACACTAGAAATGGCAATGTGCAAGTGAATGAATTAAACATGGATGACATGAAATTGGGTTTATATAAGCTTATATACTTCTATAATGTTGTTTTGCACATTGCAGAGAAAGTTCTAATAGCAACTATATATAGTAGCAATAATGTTATACTAACACAGCCAAAAGATCATTCCTTTGACCAAACATTACATTACATTTTTCAGAAATAGAAAACATTTACTAGGTGAGATAGCCTTGGAAAAGAAAAGGTCAAGGAAACAGAATCAAAACCCAATTTAAACTTTACTAGAGAGTCAAGAACTAGTGTAAAAAATGGTACTCAATTAAAGATTAACAAAAGGGTCATGATGTGGTAGAAACTACAACGCTTTTTTAACATCACATAAATAAATTCATGAGATGCTTACTGGAGATTGGCAGCTGCGGCGTGAATAGCAGTGGGTCGAGAGGAGTGGGACGAGCTGTGTATCGTGAGAAAAGAGAAGAGTCCTTTTTATGCGGCAGATTGCTTCAGAAATATTAGCGTGTGTACTGTATAGAGGAAAAAAATGACCGAAGGTACATGGCTAATCTGAGCACGTTTGGTATATGATTTTAAAAACTGAAAAATGTTGGTTGAAAATTGATGGTTGAAAATATTTGTGAAAATACTTGTAGGTAAAAAAATATATAAAAATATGTGAAATATTATTTAAAAATTAAAAAATATTGTTTTAAAATACAAACTAAACGGGCCCTCTATGATTTAAAAACAATATAAATAATTAATAAAAAAGCTCCCCAACAAAACAAAACAATTGTATAATATTGGATTTTTCTTTTCTATTTTTTTGATGAGAAGATACGGTATTGGATTTTTTTTTTTTTGGTGAATGATACAATATTGGGTTTAGTATTGTGGTAATGTTTGACACAATTATTAGCATGAATACTAATACTATTTTTTAAAAGCATTCACGTTAGTTTGTGCCAAAACTTCTGTTTATTTTAGTGTAAGAACTTTTTTATTTTTTTTATATACTTATTTTTCAAAACACTTCATATCAGATAATTTATTTTACAATAAATTTTCATAAAAATATCAAATTTTTTTAATTGTTTCTCTTTTTTCACATATAACAACCATCATCTACTTCATTCATGCATTCTAACGGTATGTAATCTAAATACAAAATAAATAGATTGTAGCAACTTTACAAATTTACATATTTTTAGCTTGACTGATGTGGGTGATTTTGGAGCTTGGATATGTAAAATTGACACATTTAAAAAAAAAAAATTTGCATTATCAGATGCAAATGCTCTTATTATGTTAAACAATTCCAAGTTAACATGCTTAACTTATATTTTTTTTTAAAAAACTCGATTTATCTAAATAAATGTTATTTTATCCAATATTAATTTGATAAAATTTAATTATTATATTAATAAACTATTCATTTAGGATCATTTTAAAACAAATTGAAATGCATAAGGGAGGCACCGCATACGGGAAAGACCATGGTTTTCAGAACCGGACCGGACCAGGAGGTCAGACCGTGAAAACCGAAAATCGGGATGAAAACCGATTTTTTAAGCCTAAAGAATCGGATTTTTTGTTAATTCCGTGAACCCCTAAAACCGAGGTTGGACTGCACAAACCGGTGAGAACCATGTGGTCCAACCCCTTAACAATTAAAAAAAAAACCTTAACACAATTTTATTCTACTTAATTAAATTATCCATCTCTTACAAGGAATAAAAATATATATATAATTAAAATTCTTCAAAGATATTCAACTTTACTTCAAAAATTAATCATAAATTTTAATGTTTTCATGGTTATTATTTTATTTTATTAACTTTCATATTTAATTATTAAATATATGCTTGAAAATCATTAAATTTCCCTCACATATATAGATATATTGTTAATTTTGCTAGTTTTATAAATTTAATATCTATATTTAGGCTTTAATTAATTATTAAATTAATTATGACGTCATCACGGTTCGACCTTAAAAACCTTGAACCTCTTCCTTTTACGGTTTAATGAATGGTTCAGGTCTGAAAACCTTGGGAAAGACATCAATTCAGCAACTTAATACTGCAATAGTTGATTCAAAAAAAAAAAAAAAAACTGCAATAGTTTTGAATCACCCATAGAATTATCCCCATTTGTCGGTATAGAAAGGGCATTCTGGCGTAGACTAGTCATTACCCTTAGAAAGAAAAGCCTGCTTGAATAAGATAAAGACGGTAAGCAAGGTTGTCAAAATCGAAATCTTACGTAAGATCGTGGGAGGTAGATAGGATCGTGAATCGTAGGATCAAATAATGAATTGTAGGATCAGATTGTAGATCATAAGATCCAACATTATTTGAGAAAAAAAAAAACACATTGATATGTTAAATAATCACATAAATTAATTATACATCCATTCATAATTTGCATCAATTTGATCTAATTACCATACATCACTACATCCATTTGTAAGCATCATTTAAAGATGCCAAAAATCTCAAAACATGACACTCTATTGGAATGTTATTTTTTATTTGGATCCAACTGACACTCTATCTCTCTATATTAGAATAGCAAAACTTAGTTTATTGGGATGTTATTTTTCATTTGGGTCAAATTGAGCCTTCTGTCAAGTTAAAAAAAATTATAAGAAATCAAGATCGTTTGGGAACGTCAGAATCGTACAATCGTACCAATCCTGAACAATCACAAAGATCCTTGAAAGATCCGAATCGTTTTGGATTAGTGGGACCATAAAATCGTAGGATCGTAGGATTCAGATCGGGATTTTGATAATCATGATGATAAGTTTTACTTTCAATCTTGTTGGTTGTTCGGATTTTTTACTTGTGTACAGGTTGGTTCAACAAGGCAGATCCATTATTTTTGCAATGAAACCAAACTCAACTCCTCTCATAACTCTATTATGGCATTGAAAAGCCCAAATCTTACAAATAGAATTTGAGCCTGGCTAATTGTCAAAAAAAGGTCGTCATCAGGCATCTATGTGCAAATGTGAACTAGTCAGAATGACATGATTATATGTCTTTTGATCAATAGAATGACAGAATTACTGCTATGCTAGGCTCTACTCACTCCATGTGAAGCACACATTGAGTGTGTGCCTGGCAAAAATAATTTTTGCCAACTTATTTTACTATTCAGCTTATTTTTGCTATTATTCATGGGTCCTATTACACTTTTTGATACTATTTATGAGTCACACTTTATTATTTCAGTTAACTTTTACTTTTATCTATAATATTTTCAGTAAAAAGTTTTCAGTTTCAGTACAATAAGTGAGTCTCAAACGGACCATGAATATTGTGACTTCTTCAAAAGCCAAATTATTATTATTATTTTTAAAAAATTAACCTTTTTTTTTTTTTTTTTTTCTATATTTAACTTCTCTTCCTATTTAGTAAACCAAATTGATAAACTATTCTTCACATTCACTTCTTCTAAAATAAATATATCAAAAATAAGTTTGATCTTATCCAAAAAAGAAAAGAAAAGAAAATTGATATTTTGGGTCTTTGACATTGCTTGGGATGCTATTTGCATGTTTACTAGACACCATATAAGGTAGAATAGTCGTGAAATCACAATTCAACAATGAGCGAAGAACAACATAATCATTTGAAGTTGGCTCGCCAAAGGGATCAAAATTAAATGAGAGAAAAATAATCATACAAGCATCAAGCATTTTTGAAATTTTGTTAGCCTTATCTAATTTTGTCGCAAAACCTTTTGAAAACCCTCAATTTTCAAGCTTGTTATTCTAATATAATATATATATTTTCAACTAAGTTTAAAATGAATTAAAATGAAAATTAATCAAAGTTATAGAATGTAAAGTATATTTTTACCTGAAGGTTACAAGAAATTTCAATTTGGTACTAATAAATGAGAACACTTACAAAGTAAGAAATTAAAAACTTTGAAATATTTAGATTTTTTTTTTTTTTGGGAACCCTAAAGTAAGAACACTTAAAGCCTTTTTAGTTTTTCTTTTGTCTAGTCCCTATTTGGTATCTTTGTTTAAAATGTATTTTGTATATTTTAGACATGTAAAATAATTTTGCTCCTTTTATTTTTGGACACAAGAATGTAATTTCTCCTCATATATTATATTGTATTCTTCGTTATACACACAATTTGTCATCGAATAAAAGATAAAAATTCGATCCCTACCTAAAAAGCTATAATAAGGAGCGGGCAATATATAGCCTTTTGGTTAAAACTATCCCAAAAAAAGTAGTTTGCATTCTCAACGACACGTCGCTGAAGAAACAAGAAGGATTTGCTAGTTCGCTAGCCTGGTCTTTCACTCTCTGTCTCTGTCTCTGCCTCTGCCTCTGCCTCTGCCTCTCTGGGTGCAAAATGGTAGCTTCAGCTATCTCTGTGCCTCTAAGCTTCTCAATCGCTTCTCGTAGCAGAACCTCGTCCATTCCTTTGTTTTCTCGCAGGTATATATATTCATATATGTATTTGTTAATTTTTATAATTTTATTCACTTCAAACTCTAATTTTTACTTGCTGTTTATCAATTCTGGAATTACATTTTCGTTAAAAATTTACAGAAACTCAACGAGGTCGATAGTCTCTGCCTTGCCAGGTCCATACTCTGATTCTTTAACACTTGGTAATATTCTTTTTTTTTTTCATTTTCTACTTTAAATTCCACGAGTTTTAAATTACTGTTTAAGATTATTGTAGGAAAGTCAAAGAATTTCTACATTTTAAGTAGCAAATGTCATGCTAAAACTAGATTTGGGGATGACCCAGTTGTCTTTTTGAGTTTAGTTGTACTTAGGAACAGTTTATTTGAGTTCAATGCCCCTAATTTGATAGAAAATTTTTGTCTTGGTCTGAGCCTATTCCATCTGATTTCTTAATTACCTTAATTAATCATGCTAAAACTAGATTTGGGGATGACCCAGTTGTTTTTTTCAGCTTATTTGTACTTAGGAACAGTTTATTTGAGTTCAATGCCCCTAATTTGATTGAAAATTTTGTCTTCGTCTGAGCCAATTCCACCTGATTTCTTAATTACCTTGATTAATCATGCTAAAACTAGATTTGGGGATGACCCAGTTGTCTTTTTGAGTTTAGTTGTACTTTGGACCAGTTTATTTGAGTTCAATGCCCCTAATTTGATTGAAAATTATGGCTTTGTCTGAGCCAATTCCATCTGATTTCTTAATTAATGATTCCCATGATTTGTAATATGTATGGTAATTGTTGTGTCCAGGCTTATCCAGTAAAACTTGTAGGTTACCTAGTAAGCATGAAGAGAAGGATTTTCCTGGTACCAGTACAAGGTGAACTGCTTGTTCCCTTTTTCGCTTAAAGTACTTGGTGTACTCCTTTTCCCCCCCTTCTATTTGTGTGTGTGTGTGTGTGTGTTATGTGCTGGTGTTGTCTATAATAATTTATTGTAGTGACTGTATATGGCTTTTCAAGTGATCACTTCCTTTGGAGAGTATTGCACTTAGAGGTTTTCTTTTTTCTTTTTATTTAATAACGGATTTTTTTTATGCAGTGCCATGATTATATTACATCCATTATCCATATGATAGAAAATTAGAAGTTTTTAAAAATTGATAAGGACAGGTAGGAATTGGTTTGAGGAGAAAGCATTGCAGCTGGGAAGTTTGTGTTTATTTATCTTCACAAATTCATTAGGAAACATGTTACATATACCTGTGTTATACTTCAGCTTCCTGAAAGATCCCAATTATAGTTATAGATGTTTGATCTGGTTCTATGTTTTCTGCTTCTCTGATTTAACCAATTCATGGAATAATTTTCTTAAAAAAAAAAAAAAAACCATTTAATGGAATAATTAGCTACTTAAACTGTGTTTGATATGCAGTTATGGTGCAATAGAAGCCAGAAAGGGGAATCCACCTGTAATGCCAGCTGTGATGACCCCAGGAGGGCCTTTGGATCTCTCATCGGTGTTATTCAGGAATCGTATAATCTTCATTGGGCAGCCAGTCAATTCACAGGTGGCTCAGCGAGTCATATCGCAGCTTGTGACTCTGGCAACTATTGATGAGGATGCAGATATTTTGGTGTGGTTATGTGTTGACAGTGTTATTTTGTTTTTCAATTTCAGAATCGATGTGTTAGGGCTATGAAATCAAAATTCTTAGATAAAATAATTCTTTACAGTTTATGACATAGTCCTGTACCCTCTCAGGTGTATTTGAACTGCCCTGGTGGAAGTACGTACTCCGTGCTGGCAATATATGATTGCATGTCTTGGGTAAGATTTAAAACATTTTTTGATGATTTCTTTGCTCTCCTTTTCTTAATTAATTCTTGCTGCCTTTGTATATTAGTTACTTTATCTTGCCACTCTGGTATTAATAATGAACTTAAAAGGTGAGAACAAATATTGACTAAATTTAAATATTATATATGAGTGCCTCTGGCCAATGACCCAATGTGTTCTGGCTCAAATGGCACTCCTTAGCCCACAAGAGTTTTTGGAAGGTGATGTTTATGGGCTCAGAACATATTGACTGTGTGTTTCACATACCAATAAACAAAAAACACAATATCTGAGTGTCTCCTTATATGAAATGATTGTGACTATAAGCCTCAAAAAAGCCATTATCTCCAATCTAAAATTGATAAGTACAAATCAATCACATGGTTTATTTTATTTTATTTTTTTGCAATAAATTCCAAATGGAACAAGTAATGAGCAATCATCCCATATAAATGTTTCAGGATCCATTTATTAAGACAGCTTAGATATAGAATAGATCTGAATGTGATGCTAGTACTGGCCATTAGGTGGCCTGGCCATTTTCTTCTCCACAATAAACGAATTGGAAGGGAAAAGAACAGGATAAATAGGAGGAGAACCAAATAGAACAAGGATATATAATTAGAGGAGCACGAAGGTAACTAAGATGCCAAATAGATATTAGTGTCATGCCTGTTTATTCCAAAAAGGCTTGACCATTTTACTAGCTAAACATAAACGAACTTGAACGGAGTAAAATGAACATTTGGAAAGGAAAACTAAAGAAAGAAGATTACTAAGGAAACAAAAAGATATGTTGTCTCTGTCTCTCACTCTCTGACTTATTTTTACTGTACTTTATTTTTATTTTTATTTTTATTTTACTTATTTATAATGGGACATTTGCGAAAATTTTGGGGGACATCTGATTGGGCTGATAATGTTTCTGAGTTTGTAACTCTATTTGGATATATTTCAGAGTGCATGATGTAGGACCATTAAGAAAGTTCAGCACTATACTAGGTTTCTTGACGAATTCTTGAATAAGGAGTGATATTTAAGAGTTGAGGTTAGAAAAGAATGAATGTTGACGGCTGCTTGGGGCTTAAACAGGGAATAACAGACAATAACATAAATAAAACACTAGGCAATCACACCTAGGTCTTCCTAAGCATCACACCAAGGGTTCCTTGGCATCACACCTCGGAGAAGTTTGCATCACACAAACAAAGCTTTAAATAAGCTGCTGAATTTTATTAATCAAAATATTCTGAAATAACATGACTACAAAAGAGCCTTTATATAGAGACTATAGTTATTGTTTTCCTAGTAGGACTTGGACTCTAAATAACCTATTCCTAGAATGAATAGGAATACTAATAATAATTAAATAAAAGGCTTGATAATATGTAAACATAAACTAAGACTCATGGGCCTTTGGTACGGCCAAGGACAGCCCATTCCAGATTTCTGGAAATTACCAAATTGCCCTTATTCTAATAGAACTTAATTAAAACTTATCCAGCAGCTTCTCAACCTAAAAGACTCAATACTAATAACTAAAATGACCTATCAAAGGTGCAAAGAAGGTCAGACATCAAAACTAGACCACAATTCTTGAATCTTTGTATATTTAATCTTCTTTTTCCTTGAGCTCTTCCTTGTCCTCATCAGTGCTAAAAGAGGTCATGATATCTGTAGTGTATAGATTAACTGCAAATATTATCTGCATGTAAACTGTAAAAAGTTACTTGACAGTCTTCCTTCCCTTCTACTAATATGATCCTGTTAGGCTCAGCTGTTTGTCTTCTGTATTCTCGGGAGAAACAAGCACATTGAGACCTGATTTTTTTCCTAGTCATCAGTAGATTATACAATTAGCGTTAGATGTTATATGGGTACTTGTAAAGGCATGTACTCCATCTCCCACTTGTGTGCATTATACTTTGTAAACATCGATCTTTCTTTCTTTCTTTTTTCTTTTTAATTTTTAATTTTTTTAAAGGTCTTCAATTTCTTACTTTGGTAGCATTTATTGACTAATGTTTTCAGATTAAGCCCAAGGTTGGCACGGTATGTTTTGGAGTAGCAGCAAGCCAAGGCGCACTTCTTCTTGCTGGTGGAGAAAAGGGAATGCGCTATGCAATGCCAAATGCGCGTATTATGATACATCAACCACAGAGTGGATGTGGGGTATGAATTTCCTTTTGGTGTAGTTTGCTGCATTTTATGAAAGGATTGGATTACAAGTCTGTAACAAATTCTGGTATTCGTGCAAACAAATTATATTAAAGTACCATCTTTCTAAAATTCAATCCTCTTTTATATTTGGCTATTTCTTTTTGGCCTTTTGGTTTCTATATACATGAGTATATATGAAGTTTAAATCAGTTTTTTTCTATTCAGTGTTGTTCGAGACTAGAAGGTTTAAAGTTTAAATTATTATTATTATTTTTTTAAAATTTAATTTCTTTTGCTGAAGTGAAGTTTAAATTAGTTTTTTCCTATTTACTGTGTTTTGAGATTAGAGAGTTGCAATAGAACTACGTTAAATGGATCTCGGTCTGGTGTTGGGCTTGGATACTAGCTGTCAGGTTCTTTTGATTTTCAAGGATTTTCCACTACTTAAGAGTGTCAAATAGCTGTACTCTTACCCATGTCATTCCTGTCAAACTAGTATGGCTGGGTGAAGTGAAGGAGCTGGGTAACACAAACAATGAAAGTATTCTTATGCATGTGTAATATGGTAAATTTTGATATATATAGTTTGAGATATTATGATTCATTTGCTTATATTCCATAAATATGATTGTGTCATCTGCTGTAGGGGCATGTGGAAGATGTGAGGCGGCAAGTGAACGAAGCAGTTCAATCTCGTCATGTAAGTCTCTTTTCTCCACTCAGTTGCTTGATTTAAATGATCTCTAGATGATAATTGATAAATTACCGATCCTCCCAAAAGCTTAAGCTGTTAGGAAATGATGAATTTAATCATTTAACCACAGTTCTAACAATAATAATACAGCCTTCATGACTTAGATCAAGCTGTAATATAGTGACTCAATTGTGTCTGTATTCTTGCTAATTTGAATATAAAAAAATGAAAAGCAAGATCTCCTTAAGTTGTGCTGGGCTGTACTGTTCAAATAAATTTCACTCTATGTTGTGAACAAGATGATGATAGAGATATCCATCATTGATGCTAGAAAATTCATGCTATCATCACAAAGAATTAGGCTGGTATGTTTGGCCTCTATCTTGGAAAACAGCATTTTAGTAGTAATACAGATGCCATGATCATCACCTAGTGAAGTGTGGAATGACTTTTAACAAGGCACCTGGATTTTTGGGCCGCAAGTAAAATATAATGGGGTTTTCTCCAATTCCATTTTCATAAGTTACCTTTAGGCAATAGTGTAATGATCTGAAAACTTGCGTGATTTTCTGAAGTTTTGACAAAACACGTTTTTACGATTCGTGCTTAGACAGAATGTATTGATACACCATTATTGCATTTTCAAGTTCACCGAGCACCTTGAATAAAATTATTATTATTTCATATTTCATGTAATGTTATGTTCTTCTTTTGAGTTAAGTTATTTCTACCTATGAAAAAAAAAAAAAGATCATGGAGCTCTTGAGATTTAGATTCTATGCTTGGCTCTTTGAATTGACCAGTTTCCAGGACATCCCAGTTTTTCTCTGTCAAATTCTTCTGAATGCGTTAGTGTGCTGCTCAATATTAAGCATTGACTCTACTTTTCTTCTTGCCCTGGTAAATATTATGCAGAAAATTGACAAAATGTATGCTGCTTTTACTGGCCAACCTCTAGAGAAAGTGCAACAATACACTGAAAGGGATCGTTTCTTGTCTGTTTCTGAGGTAATATTCCTCAGTCCTTTGTTCTTCTTCAATCTATTTATCTTTTCTTTTATCTTTTTTTTTTTTTTTTTAAAGAATGGGAATGGAAAATGAACACAAAACATTTGCAAGTTGTCCTCATGAAAATTGCCTTATAATAGTGATATATCATAATGAGTGGACACTGCAAAATCAAAGATTCAAAGCCCATTGCAACGAAAGAGCTTCCATTATCTACTACTAATTATTTTGATCCAAACTTCCCTGTCAGCTGAGTACTGCTTTAATACGCAATTGACCTGCATGGAGAGCTACTAACAATTTTCTTGTTATGCTGCCTCTAATTGCAGGCCATGGAGTTTGGACTCATTGACAGTGTGTTAGAAACTGAATATTAAACTCAAGACTTTGTGCTGAACCATTCTATGCCTTCTTGACATCATATTGCAATATGTCATCAAACAGATACGATGTCCTTGGGTGGCTTTAAATGGTAATTTGCATGTGTTATTCTTCAATTGATAGTTGCCAAGTGATGCTTCTGTATTTTAGTGGAATTATATATATGAAGTTTTGATATTCAGAGACTAGTTGTTTTGGGTTCATTCTTCTGGGGTGAGATTCATATACTAGTGCCTTAGATTAATAGGGTACAGTAAGTTAATGATCTTGGTCTTAAAACAGTTATCATAATGCTCAAGAAACGAGAACTGGCATCTGACCAAATTTGCAACTAGGATCGCTTACCTTATAGACTTATAGTCCATATTATCAGGCAATGAGACACGATATGCTATGTAATTTATAATAAGTGATGTTATTGATGTTATTTACTACAAAAGTCTTATAAAGAGATGTGTTATTACCACCGCATACTTTTGGTGTGATAGTCACTTTACAAGTATAAGTGCTTGCGGGTTGTGGAGAGTAAGGGCTGGAGTTCAAATCTCCAAGAGGAAGTTTCACACACACATACACTTAGATTAGATTAGAGTAGAATTTCTGTCTTGTTAAAAAAAAAAAAAAAAAGATGTGTCATTAATAAGATATTATTTATTATGTCGCTGAAATAGCACCAATCACATACATCATTATTTTTATGGTAAAATTGGTAATAACTTTTACCCTTTTTCATATAATTATATGTTACGAATGTGTAAAATACTAGGTGCACCGAATAGTTTTTTAGAGTCAAGGCACTAGTCAAGGCTCAATTATGATAGTGCTTACAATTATTATTATTATTAGAATGAATGTAGCAATCTAATTTATTCTCAATTTTCCTTAAGATAGTTTGCAGTCTGGTACGTGCACTCTCTTTCCACAAATCATGATCTTTCAAGAATACTCTTATAAAACCACTGCACACCTTTGGTGCGGTGGTTACTCCACAAGTATAAATGCTTGTGGGGTGGGGGGGGGGGATAAGGATTGGGGTTCAAGTCTCCAGGAGGGAGTTTCACATACATATATACTTAGATTAGGTTAAAGTAGAAATTCTATCTTATATCAAAAAAATAAAAATAAAAACTCTTATAAAAATAGCTAAAGCTAGGGAAGACTTTTTTTCTGGGTATCAATTTTCCTATATAAACAGGTTGACCTCGGAAGACTTTCTCTCTTCCTCTTTTAATTGGCAAGTTATATACATGTTTAGTGGGTCTTGATCTTGAATGAACTGATAGATTGGATATCTCTATCAACTAGACAATTTTTTTAAACTTGAGAAATTCTCCAAAACCATTGGTATCATCTAGGACCTAACAGCTTCTATCTGCTAAGTCACACGATTTTATAATGAAGTTCACACAGCTTATATCACCTCTCTAAGTAGGAGTAATCTTGTGGAGTGGCTGTATACAATGGCTAATGGCTCTCTAAAACAAAACAAAACAAAAGGGAAAAAACTTGGAAACATCTCTTTAAGTGAAGAAAACCATACACCGGATTTTCAATTATCCAAAAAAAAAAATACTGCATCTCCAAATATAGAGATGGAGAAGCTGAACATTATTTAGAGGATAATAATCACTCAATTTAAAACATATGATTTTTTTCCACAAGTTTTTTAGGAAAAATATTCAAAATTAAAATTTAGACATATAAATCACTCAATTTTTACAATACCAACCTTTCACATCCTCATGGTCAAACAATACAATTTAAAATTCCAGGAGGATAATAATCAAAATTACTTTAAGTTGAATCATGCAATAGAGAATCAATGGATGAGATTAAAAGTTAAAACAATTCACCTTTAATCTTAACTCTTGGATCCAAAAAAAAAAAAATTAACCTTTCTATGCATTGAACATGTTAAGATGTGTGCATGTGGCAAAAGTTAAGACATGTTTTAGCATTCCAAAGGGACTAGTGCATAAGAGCACTGGACTCAAGCTAGTTTCTTAATTTTAAATTTTTTATTTTTTTAACTTTTACATCTCATACAACACAAATCATTGTATGGTGCAACAATTACGCCGAAACCAAATCCCCGTATTAGAGTCATGTTTGAAGATTCGAATGAAGCAGGCATTGGTGTGGTAATTTACAATTCTCAAGGTGAAAAATGGTTGTTTTGTCAGAGAAGATACCTATGCCATTTTTTATGGTAATTTTGGAGACCTTAACTGCTAGAAGAACTGTCCAATTTATCCACATGATTGGTCTTCATAGATCTATTTTTGAGGCAATGCTCTTCGCCATAGAGATTTGCTACATTCTTCTTTCAATTGTCTTGTATAAACACTTTTGTCTTATGCTATCTCTTTACAAAGATTTTATTTCTCTCATACATTTAGACAAGGCAATGCATTAGCTTATACTTTCGCGAAGATAACATGACTTTTTTTTCCTTTATTGGTTTGGATGGAGTCTATTCCTCCTAACTTTTATGACCGTTTTGTTTCTAATTTACCTGCTATTGAATAAATGCAGGAATGATATTTTTTTATTAAAAATAAAAATAAAAATCGCCCTCAACTTTTGAGGATAAATTCAATTGGAGTTTCTAAAATTATATTCATTCAATCTGGAAAATTCAATTGGAGATTCTTTCTAAAATTACATTCATTCAATCCTTAAAACTTCACAACTCACAAGTTCACAAACCTTAAATATTGTAAAACAAAGTCTTTATTTATTTGATAATGGTTGTGCGTTTGATCTCCGCAGACTTAGGGGTTTTGGATCCTAGGATGTTTTAAATTTGTAGGGTCATGCCTCTCAACTTCTCAGCAGTCAAAGCTCTCAAAAATATTATCAATCTTTAACTGATACATGGCTGTAAGAGGGTTTTTGTGTGTGTGTGTGTGTGTGTGTGGAAGCGTGTTTAATGCTAGAGGATTTTAAGGTAGTTTCATGTAGCTCTTAATCAAATAACATTATTGGAATATTGGGGAAAAAAAAAAACTACAAAGTAAAATTATACTCATCTAATCCTTACACTGTGTTTGGCAAAAACAAGGGAGATGGAAGAGAAAGGAAATGGGGGGGAAGAGAGGGGAGGCGAAAGGACAGAGAAAAGGAAAAAAAAAATTTCATTAAGTTGCTTGATTTATAAATACAGTTTATTGGTGGGTCCTACCATCAAAATTTCATTAAGAGATAAGTGGAGAGAAATACAATTTATTAGTGGGTCCCACCATCAAAACTATTTCCTCTCTCCTTTTCTTCTCACAAAAAAAAAAATATTGGGCCATGGTGGAAAATAAATCCCTCCATTTTTCTTTCTTCAACCCCAATTCCTCCTAACCAAACAAAGGAATTAATTTTCTTTCCCTCCCTTTATTTTCTTTTCTTCCCTATCCCTTCTAACTAAACAAAGGTTAAACACTGCAAGTCCACCCCTTCTCCTCTAGGAATACCTAACCTAGGGAGGTGCCATTAGACTTTTAAGTGTTATTTTTTTTGGAGAAAGATTAGACTATGAAGTTCATTGGCCATGTTCGCTAACTTTATAACATTGTAAACATAGTCATTATTTATATTTGATAATGGTCGTGTCAAATCTCTGAAGACTTAAAATAAGAACTAGGTTGTTATCAAAAAATAAATAATAATAATAATAATAAGCACTAGGATTTTCTCAACAAGAGTGCTTGCCAGCTTGTAGGGCGCACTCCTCTCTCAAGTTCAATGCGTTGAAATGCTTTTCACAAATTGAGGGACTGTTATTGGTTTTTGTGTTTCCATCATGGCGAAAATGGGAATTTAACCATAATTTTCCAACTATATAGTTAGTAGTTCCGGTTCCCAAACTATATTATTTACTAGCATCTCGAGTTTAAGAGACTCGATTTTGGCCTATAAAATGAGTCTTTAAGACTCAATTTTCATGGTCTGATGTGGAAGTCTTTTCTTACATGGAAATCGAGTGTCTAAGACTCGATTTATATACCAACAAAATTTAAAAAAATTTAAAGTCTCAAGCCTCTCGTACAAGCTGAAATACAAAAAAAAAAAAAAAAAAAAAAAAAAAAGAAATCCAGAACACAACAATCAGATCTGAGGGAGAAAGAATCTAGAGACTCAGAACCTTGTTGAATGAATCTATTATAAGGAGGTGACCTAGGTGAAAAAAACCTAGGCCGCGCGCTGCCTAGGTCACGTGCGATGGCCAGGGCTCTTCTCTCTTTGTTTCTATATTTTTTTTCTTTTTTCTTCCTTCTTTGGGTTATTCTCTGATATGTTCTGGGCTTTTCTTTGATATTTATAAGGGTTAGAAATCGAGTCTTAGAGACTTGATTTCCATGTGGTCGCCATGTGGAAAATATGCCACATTGGACGATATTAGATCATGGAAATCAAGTCTCAAAAACTCGATTTATAGGCCAAAATCGAGTTTTATAGACTCAAGATGCTAGTAAATAATATAGTTTCGGAACCGGACCTACTAACTATATAGTTGGAAAATTATGGTTAGTTACCCATTTTCGCCTTCCATCACCCATAACTCAAAAATGATGGGACCCATGAAGAGAAAGCTTGTTTGGATTTGTTTTCAAGTTTTGTTTACATCACTCAATTCTTTGATTTTTAAGTGATGAGTTATGGAAACTGAAAACACATTTGAGATGTTCTCAAGTTATGGAAACAGAGTTATAATGACATTTTTGTAAATACACACACATTGAGGAACCCATGGTTAGAGATCCAGTCGCAACTTTTGACTTTTTATTTTTTATTTTTTATTTTTGAAACAAAGCCACGAAACCCTTTAGTTGCAACTTTTGACTTTTAATATATATATATATATATATATATTTTTTTTTTTGAAACATAGTCATGGTCAGACTTTTAAGTTTTTTAAGTTTTAAAAATGGGTCCCACATTTTTAAGTTTTTGAAGTTGAAAAACAGAACTGAATTAGGTGCCAAGTGGGTGGGGTTTGGGAAATTAGGATATTTTAAGTTATAAGTAATGAATGATGAGTGATGAGTGAGAAGTGATGGTTTCCAAAAAACCCAACAGTCCCTAAAGTTTCAATACTCTGTTTTTTAAAACAAGAGTGCTTGTAGGAAGTTCTCACTAAAGCATGACATGCTAGAGATGTATTAGACATATTAGCCCAATGTAATAGGCCCAAGCCTAGTCCTAAGTAGGATTGGGCTTTAGCCTATTACATTGGGCTAATATGTCTAATATATCTCTAACAACTCATGACTCATAAGCACTAGGCTTACCAATGTTTAATTGACCCATGGCAGTAAGGGCTTCCTTTTTTTTTCCTAGTGGATTTGAGGTAGTTTCATGTTGCTCTTAATTAAATTACAGGTCCTATTTATGCAACTTGGAATCGTGGTCCAAAATAATAGGATTGCCAAATAACTACAAAGTTTTGTGTCCTACATAATACTATTTGTAGTTTAATTCCCTAATATAAATTAGATCAAAATTATTAAAATAACCCATGATTAAATAACATTTTTTGAAAAAAAATCAACAATCTCGTCACAATATATATTAAATTCAAGTGGATTTAGTACAACAACCCTGTTAGCCCCATATTATACATTTGAATTCATTCCTAACGAGATAAAAGTATAATAATTCATATAGTTAATTTCAAAATCTTGGGAAAATTACACTTTACTCCCCAAAACTATAATATTTACCCTCTTAAATTGTGAACGTACATATTTTACCCCCTAGACTATCATTGTTAACACTTGCCCTCTAAACTATGAGAGTGCACACTTACTCTCCTAAATTATTACTCGTGTAACACTTTTTACTAGATCTCATGGGTAATAGAAGTAAGTATTCATTCTCATAATTTGGGAGAGCAAGTGTAAAAAAAATCATAGTTTAGAGAGTTAAAGTGTACATTAACATAGTTTAGGGAGTAAGTTAAGAAAATATAGTTTAGGGGGATAAAGTGTTGTAGACACCCCATTTTACAACTTGCATTTAACCAACCGATAGATCATCAGATTTGTGATACAAAACAAATCTTGATGCTCTAACGATCATAATGGTATGTCATGGGTTTTGATCGGACCACCTGATCAAAAGTTATCATACAAACAATTTTCAATGATCATGGCTCACTTACATGATGGGCCCGATCACGTCCTATTTTAAACAATTAATTTTGATCGGTTCTTACAAGAATTAATTTAAAATTAATAAAGTGTGATTTTTGATTGGATTTCATTTTATTTCATTTAAAAAAAATAATAATAATTTTTTTTTCCTTTATGGCATCTTATTTGCTCTTTTGAAAATTTTGGAGATAGAAAAAGATATGATCCATGAAAAATTCAAAAAAATAGAAAAATGCTAAAAAAACGTTACTATTTTCAGCAGCAATTTGAAACGCATATTTGGCCTAGAAAACATTGAAATTTGATTTTATCTATTTCTGAAAAAGTTGTAGATAATTGAATTTCCTTTCAAAAACACCAATCTTGAATCAATTGGAATATTGAGTAGAAAGTTAGAGCCAAAATACGAAGCTGGTGTAGCATCATCTTCAAATTCCTTTCAAAATTCAAATGGGGATCAACGCCAAATCCGTTCCAGCTCATTTAAACAGGTTATCTCCTCCCTTAGCTTCAGAAGAAAGCTAATAACTTAGCTTTAAAGCTAAGCCGTCATTTCCCCTATAAATAGAGAAGACCCCTTCGATTTTCTGGACCCCCGGTTCCCTCTAGAGAGCTAGAGAAAAAGCAGAAAAGAAAAGCTGTTGTGCAACCATTGTTCTTACTTTGGTTGTAGTTTAGTACTTCCTTGCTTTCTTCCTAACCCTTTAAGTGATCACTTCCCCCTTTTAATTTATGCTCTATGCTGGTAAGTAGTTAATTATGTACTTAACTTTCTACACATGCTTAAATAAATGCTTAACAAGTCATTATTTGTTTCTTTCATGATATGCTTGGATGAACACTTCTAGGCTAATACACAATTTTCTCTTGAATGCTTAGATGAGCACTTCTAAGCTAAAACACAACTTTCTCTTCAATACTTAGATGAACATGTTTAGGTAGTTGTTTTACTTTTTTAAATGCTTGAACAAACATGTCAAAGTATTTTGATTTTCTCTAGATAAACATGTCTAGGGATTTTCCTTTACTTCTTTTCATAATTGCTTGGATGATCAAATATGCTCAAATGTTTTATTTTTATTTTTTTCTCTTTGCAATTATGTTGATGACAAATAACATGACAACTTTGTTTTTTTTTTTTTTTTTTTCTTCACATGCTTAGATGAACATATCTAGGCTAGGAATTCTTTGTTTACATTGATTTCTTGGATGAACATGCTATTACCTTCATGCTTTCTTTACATTAAAATTGTTATCTAACAAATTTCACTTTTTGTTTCTCTTTATGTCAGATTCCCCTAACACATATTTGTTTACAATTCTTGCAAATTAACATGTTTGTATGGCATATTGTTTGTATTTGTTTGACATGACATAATATTGGCCACCTTAACCTAGGAGACCGGTTTTACCAGGCAAGATGGGTGCTTAATCCCTTCCCATCTCGTAAATTAGCCCTCGAACCAAGATCAAGGGTTCTAGATCCCTTCCCATTTCGTTACATCAATTTTGTAACGAAAATTTACAATGCTTTTTTGTCCTAGATACAATCTAAGAAAAATAAATTACATTGCTTTATTTCCTAGTTACATTCTAAAAAATGTAAAAAATTGCATATACAAGAGCATAGTCTAGAACCCTTGATCTTGGTTCGGACGCTAATTTACGAGATGGGAAGGGATTAAGCACCCATCTCGCCCGGTAAAATCGGTCTCCTAGGTTAAGGTGGCCAATATCATGTCATGTCAAACAAATAAAAACAATATACCATACAAACATGTTAATTTGCAAGAATTGTAAACAAATAAGTGTTAGGGGAATCTAACATAAAGAGAAACAAAAAGTGAAATTTGTTAGATAACAATTTTAATGTAAAGAAAACATGAAGGTAATGACATGTTCATCCAAGAAATCAACGTAAACAAAGAATTCCTAGCCTAGATATGTTCATCTAAGCATGTGAAGAAAAAAAAAACAAAGTTGTCATGTTATTTATCATCAACATAATTGTAAAGAGAAAAAAATAAAAATAAAAATAAAACATTTGAGCATATTTGATCATCCAAGCAATTATGAAAAGAAGTAAAGGAAAATCCCTAGACATGTTTATCTAGAGAAAATCAAAATACTTTGACATGTTTGTTCAAGCATTTAAAAAAGTAAACAACTACCTAGACATGTTCATCTAAGTATTGAAGAGAAAGTTGTGTATTAGCTTAGAAGTACTCATCTAAGCATTCAAGAGAAAATTGTGTATTAGCTTAGAATTGTTCATCTAAGCATGTAAAAGGAATATCACTGAGACATATAGGCATGTTCATCCAAGCATATCATGAAAGAAACAAATAATGACTTGTTAAGCATTTATTTAAGCATGTGTAGAAAGTTTAAGTACATAATTAACTACTTACCAGGATAGAGCATAAATTAAAAGGGGGAAGTGATCACTTAAAGGGTTAGAGAAAAAGTAAGGAAATACTAAACTACAACCAAAGTAAGAACAATGGTTACACAACAGCTTTTCTTTTTTGCTTTCTCCCTATCTCTCCAGAGGGAATCGGGGGTCTAGAAAATGGAAAAGGTCTTCTCTATTTATAGGGGAAAGGATGGCTTAGTTTTAAAACTAAGTTATTAGCTTTCTTCTGAAGCTAAGGGAGGAGATAATCTGTTTAAATGAGCTGGAACGGATTTGGTGTTGATCCCCTTTTGAATTTTGAAAGGAAGTTTGAAGATGATGCTGCACCCACTTCGTATTTTGGCTCTAACTTTCTGCTCAAAATTCCAATTGATTCAAGATTGGTGTTTTTTGAAAGGAAATTCAATTATCTACAACCTTTTCATAAATAGAGAAAACCAAATTTCAACGTTTTCTAGGCCGAAAATGCATTTCAAATTGCTGCTGAAAGTAGTAACGTTTTTTGAGCATTTTTGAAATTTTTCATAGGATGTATCTGTTTCTCTATCCAATTTATTTTTCAAAAAACTTTCTTCTGAAGCTAAGGGAAGGGATAAGCCTATTAGATAAGCTTGAACAGATTTGATGTTGATCCCCATTTGAAATTTTGAAAGAAAATTGAAGATGATGCTGAATTTGTGTTATCTTCTGCACCTATTTCGTATTTTGGCCATAACTTGCTGTTCAAAATTCCAATTGATTTGAGATTGATTTTTTTTTGAAAGGAAATTCAATTCTCTACAACTTTTATAGAGATAGAGAAAACCAAATTTCAATGTTTTCCAGGCCAAAAAATGCGATTCAAGTTGTTACTGAAGATAATGACGTTTTTTGAGTAGTTTTCTGTTTTTTTTTTTAATTTTTTTTGAATTTTTTCATGGATCATATCTTTTCTATCTCCAAATTTTTTTTTTCAAAAGAGCAGATATGATGCCATAAAGGAAAACATTTTTTTTTAATTTCTTAAAAAAATGAAATAAAATGAAATCCAATAAAAAATCACACTTAATTAGTTTTAAGTTAATTCTTGTGAGAACCAATCAAAATTAAGTGTTTAAAATAGGATGTGATCGGGCCCATCGTGTAGGTGAGCCATGATCATTGAAAATTGTTTTTATGATAATTTTTGATCAAGTGGTCCGATCAAAACTCATGACATACCACTATGATTGTTAGAACATCAAGATTTGTTTTGTATCACAAATCTAAAGATTTACCAATTGGTTAAATGCAAATTGTAAAATTGGGTGTCTACAAGTATGCGTTCTCATTATTTAGGAGGGTAAGTATAAAAATGGTCATAATTTAAAAGAGTAAAGTGTAATTCCCCCCTAAATCTTAGTATAGTTTTATCTGACAATATCCTATAATGAGATTATCAAATGAGTGTTTGTCAATAAAATAAACTAAAAAAAAAACTTATGTTATTGTTAGACTCACTTTAAGGTACTGTTTTCATACATGAGTACCTAAAGGCGTACTCCATGCTTGCTACTCGTCTACGAGTAATTCTTTGTTTCTAATAAGAAAATATCTCGTGTATTGGATATATTATATGCATAATTTTTATTATGGTAGGATGCATGTATCAAATCCATTGGATAATTATTGATTCCTACTGGTGATTACCTGACATGGTATAGCATGCCACAGAGACTATACATAGCATAGAGCCCAATTTTGCTTAGATCTAAATTATGTAGTTGGTTCAAAACTAACAAAGAAGAAGAAAGTTTTTGAGAATTTTTTTATTATATATTTTTAGGAATTTAGAAGTGTATATATAATATCATTTCATTTAAAATTTCACACCACAATATATGCTCCACCTCAAATAATATTTTCTTCACGGGTTCATAATCAATTAGCCATTAGGTGATTATATTTCTTATTCATTAGGGAAAAAGGAAGAAGATAAAGAATGAAAAAGAAACCCTCAATCTACCAAATAATGGGTAATGGATTATGAAGTATGAGCCATGATATTCCCTTGTCCTTATCCATAATCCAATGATTAAAGAGACCATTCATACGTAGTTTTAGTTAAATAACTTTTTTAATGAGCCATGTGCAATAGAGTGGATACAGTACTGTACTCATTGGTACCGCTGGAATTTGCTGTACCAATAACTGAACCAGTACAAAAATAGTCTTGAATCATAGCACTCTAAATATCGAGTTATACTAGTCTGTTTTGACTATACCAAGATGTTTCGGGCATTTTGGCCGGCAAACATATTTTGGACCGGTACAAGGGGGGAAAAAAGGAGTAAGGGAGCCGTTCTGAAGTCAGCTCTATAATTTGGGTTCAATTCTGGTTGCTGTCTTTGAAATCTGTTGCTGTTGTTTCATCTTCTTCTTCTGTTCTACTAATTTTCTCCAAAACCAATGCACGGACTACTAAACAATATTACAAACAACATTTGGTAATATTGTTATAGGTGTTTAAACAACAATTTTCAATATTTAAACAATATTACACGTATTTTCATACACTTTTTCACCCACATGTATTTTCAAAAAATACAAACAACATTATTAAAACAACATTACCAAACAAACCCTAAGTTTTGGATCTTCACTTTGACTTTTCAAATTGAGTTGTGTGACTGTCAGCCACTTTCATTGTTTCACAAATCACACCTCCCACGCTTCTTTTTCAATTCTTCTTCTTCTTCTTCAAATTTATTTTTTCAATTTTTGAATTTTTTATACATTAGAAAATGGGCTGGACATGGCTTATGTGGGCTTAAATATGGATTTGTAATATATATACTTTTCTAAAGCAATATAAGTCTGTAATCAGTATTTTAAATAGAGTGAAATTTTAGATCTTGATTAAATACAAAAATATACTAGCTTTATCACAAGCGTTTTATGCATGCAATGATACTTTTTTTTATTTATTTGTTTTTTGGATTTAATGTAATAATGTTTAAAAGTGAGATAGAAATAGTGTTCTAATTCTTAGGATTTTTCTCTATGTGCTTTTATTTTAATTAGTGCTTATGTGAATGGAAGAAACTATTTGAAATTGAAACTCTTTATTTTTTTCCCAACTCTCGTGTAGAGGAATTTTTTTTTTTCTTTTGATAACACTCATGTAGAGGCATTTGAATTCAAATAAGAGAAGTAATCTTTCTAAAAATATATATATATATATATATATAGGAATAATCATGTGTATTTTTTTTTTAAAGAAATAGGTAAAGTGACGTCGAATAATGTTTAAAAGTGAGATAAAGATAGTATCCTAATTTTTAGGCAAAATTGAGAAGAAAAAGAAAAATGCCTAAAATTTAGGAATAATAAATTACTCTTTTAATCAGTTTGTATTTTTTTATTTAAAATTATTTAACAAAATAATAGAGATATTTTAGAAAATTTAAGAATTTGTGTGAGGAATTTTTCAAAAAAAAAAAAAAAATTGTGTGAAGAAATTTTAATACGCAAAATAATGAAATTCAAATATAGAATCCTGTAATTAGTAGTAGTAGTAGTATATATATATATATATATATGTACAAGTGTTTGTGTGGGGGTGCACAACCTAATATTAATAATTATTCTGATTATGTATATTTAAAGACTCTCGTTCTCTAATATAATATATGAATTTATAAATATGCATATTGCTTTCGTCAATCACTTTGACTTTTCAAACTGAATTGTGTGGCTGTCAGCCACTTTCACTGTTTCATGCCTCCCACGCTGCTTCTACTTCTTCTAAATTGACTCCCTTGGTAATGTGGCTTGTTCTAGGCATGCTTTTTATCATCAAATCAAAATATTAAATGGTTTTTAGTGTAAATTGTTTTTAAAGGTTTGTTTAAAATTCGTTTATTTTACTAAAATTAAAATTTTTTTCTGAAAATATTGTAGATAAAGGTAAAAATTAGCTGAAATAGTCTAATGAGATCTATGAATAGTATCAAAAAGTATAATAGAGCCCATGAATAGTAACAAATATAAGTTAAATAGTAAAATAAGCTGACTTTTTAATTTTGAGCCAAATGCACACTAAATTGACTTTGTTGATCATGTGATTAGTTTAAATATTGCTTTTTATCATAAAATGTTGGTACTAATAAGAAATTTTACTAGTTGAACTAATTTAGAGCCCATAAATAATACACATAAATAATTTTATAAATTTCTATATAATAGGTTGGAAATGATAGCCTTAAGCCTCTAAACATGTTTTGAGCCAAATTTTATTATACAAAGTTTGGCTACAAATTTAGTTGTTATTAATAGCTACAAATTAATATTGTTACATATTTTGAAAATTTAATTGTTGAATTGTATGTTTTTTATATTTTGAACAAGCATGTCAACTGGGTGTTATTTATTATTCGATTCATAAACTTATTTTTTTATGCATATTTTTAGACTACAAAAGCTTGAAATTTAAATTTTTAATTGATGATATGGTTATTGATTTTTGATTTTCTGAATATTTTGCAAGCATTGAGCATATAAGAAGAAAATGCAATCCAATAATGAATTTGTTAAAATTTACTTCCAATAAAAAGATATTAAATATTAAATCAAATTTTATTTTAAAAATAACTCAATGTATATATTGTGGTTAAACTCAATTTGAGAGTATCAAGTTAACGCGATGAGTTTTTAAACATCAATATTGTGAAACAGCCATATTCTTCTGAAAACGACAAAAGAAACATCAATTACTTATTAAAAGTCAAGGATAAAGCTCGTAAACATGACGTTTTAATATATTAATTTTTTAATTATGCAACGCATGACACCATATGTGCAACCACGAAACCTAGAAGTCTCTTTTTTGAGAAAACTTAGGAAGAATTTCATAGTATATATTAATGTTCTGTAATAATAAATTAATAAAACGAATTGGATAATGATTTTTTTATTTTTTATTTTTGGTTGAGAAAATGGATAATGAAATTGAAGATTCCTTGTTATCAATTAATTATTTTCCCTCTTCTCAAATTTAAAAAAAAAAAATTATTTTCCCTTTTGTTGAATAAGTAACAAAGTCAAACTTATATAAACAAAGACTGGGAAATAATAATAATCTTACCTACGGAATATTTTTTATTTGATTCAAGATTGTGGGATATACTATAGCCTATAGGATGTATCTACGACATCATTATGGTTGCATTTGGTATTGGTTGAAAAGACAGATTTTGTACTATTTAATTTATTTTTATTACTATTTATGGGTTTCATTGCGTTTTTTTTTTTTTTTTTGGTTGAGAAAATGGATAATGAAATTGAAGATTCCTTGTTACCAATTAATTAATTTCCCTCTTCTCAATTTAAAAAAAAATTATTTTCCCGTTTGTTGAATAAGTAAGAGAGTCAAACTTATATAAACAAAGACCGGGAAATAATAATAATCTTATCTAAGGAATATTTTTTATTTGATTCATGATTGTGGGATATACTATAGCGTATATGATGTATTTGCGACATAATTATGGTTGTGTTTGGTATTGGCTGAAAATGCAGCTTTTTTATTATTTAGTTTATTTTTGCTACTATTCACGGGTTTTATTGCACTTTTTTGATACTATTCATGATACCGTTGTACTATTTCAACTAGTTTTTAACTTTATTTACAGTACTTTCAGTAAAAAAATTTCAATTTCAACTAAATAAGCTATTTTCAAATGGACCCATATATGTAACTATCCTTTACTGTAATTCATAATTTCCTCATGTTACTGTTTGTAGTAGTTTTGAACTTTCAAATTTTATTCACATATTGGTGGTGTGCACTCGATATGTAAAATACACGAAAGGTAAGATTGTACAATTTAGTTACCTAGACAAATTTATAATTTGCTATGTCAGATATTTTATATTTTGTTTAATTTACAAATGGGTGTAGTTGCTGAATTTTCTTGGCACATCACGGAACTGAATCCAAGGAAGTTTACATTTTTTTTCCTTCCAAATGTGGGTGTCCATTGTCCACAACTCTTCATGCACTTGACTATTTTCTCAGGTGTGTATATTGTATAATCCATATGTCTTATACACACACCAAATAATTAAGTTTAACCCCAACATGGAAATTAGTAGTTTTGAATTCCAGGCCTCATGGATCTCATAAGTCTTGAAATCCACTAAACTAATTAGGATTTCATATGTTACAATTAATTAATAGATATCACATATTACTTAAGTACCTAATGGCAGTGTGGCATTGTTTAATTTAAGTGACAAGGGAGTTCAAAACTAATTTTGATGGTGCTATGTTCCTGAGAGCGATGAAGTGGGGGATTACGGTGGTGATTCGAAATGCTTCGGGGCAGATAATTGCTGCTCTTTCTGAAAAAAGTCCAAAGCCTCCATCAGTGGTAACCTTAGAGATGATGGCAGCAAGGCGTGTTGCAAAACTGGTCCAAGAAGTAGGCTTACGACAATCCCATTTTGAAGGCAATTCAGAAGTTGGAATAAAGGTCCTTCAGGATGGAAATATGTTGTTCTCCTCCTTTGGTCTTTTTAGTTAGGGATACTTTATCTTTTGTTAGTCCCCTATGGGGCTTTTCTCTCTCTCATACTGTTAGACAAAGTAATGTGGTAGTACATGCCTTAACTTAGAGAGCGAGATTGTCTTTTCTTTTACTTGTCTGGATGGAGTGTGTTCCACCAAATTTAAATTTTGTGGTTTGTGTTGATTTTTCAGCGCGTAAATTTTATTCAAGCAGTTTTTCTTCTCAAAAAAAAAAAAAAAAAAAAAACTTTACTTAAAAATTCAATTTAATCCTATAACTTCTTATTTAATCATTTCAATCTTGTATCTTTTACCTTAATTCAAGGTAGTTTTTACATATAATTATATCACATTATATCGTTTGGTGTCCTAAAAATGACATTTTTTTTTGGAAATTCAAAAATATCAAAACTACATCGTTTTGGAACACTTAACGGCAACTCCTATAAAAGATGTGAATGAAAGTGCTACATTGGAACAAATGAAAGTTATAAACTGAAATGGATAAATTAAAAGTTACAATACTAAATTAATTTTAGAAAAAGATAGATGATAATATTTGTAATTTAGCCAAAAATAATAAGTGACACATGCAATGCTGAATTTTTCATAAGACTTTTTTTTATGGGGTCATAAGACTTTTTGAACTAATGGTGCCTCAGATGTAGGGTGTATACATTTGAGTAAAATCGCACATTGAATAATGATCAGAAAAATGAGTGTTGTTGTTTTTTTTTTTTTTTTTTAATAGGAGAAGAATGAGTTGTTAATATAACATAATTAAACACATACCCATTGAGTTTAGGCCTTTTGGGTTAAAGTGTGTCTCTATATATTATATTAATTATTCAAGGAAACTTTCTAAAGTGTTTATCTCACCAACAAGTGGTATCGGAGTCCATGATGGTGTAAGGCAAAAGGTAGCTAGATTATCAAGGTTCCTTTCGTAGTTGGAGCAAGGAGTGTGTAATTGGATCCCTTTCGCAAATGGAGCATGGATGGGTCTCTTTCACAGTTGAAGCGGGGGCGGTATATTTCACCAAGAAAACCCATAAAGCTTGCACAAACAATCTTGGAAAATGATCCAACAAAAGAGTATTATTACTAATGCTGCTAGACAATAGTGAGGTGTAAGATTCCCGTGGAGATATTAGAGCCTATAATGGTGTAAGGCAAAAGGTGGCTAGATTATCAAGATTCCTTTTGTAGTTGGAATAGGGTATGTGTGCTTGGATCCCTTTCGCAAAAGGAGTAGGGACGAGTCGCTTTCACAGTTGGAGCAAGGGCTGTATATTGCACCAAGAAAACTCATAAAGCCTGCATAAACAATCTTGAAAAAATGTCTAAAAAAGGAGTATTATTGCTAATGGTGCTAGACAACGGTGAGGTGTGAGGTTCCCATGAAGGATAAAAGATGTGTGGGATTGACATGTGGAGGCCCATGGATGATGCACTAGTGACGGAAAAAGCTCATTAGGCGGCGAGTAAGACTTGTTAATGACCCATATAGAGGTCTTGAAGCCCATAGATAGATAGAGACTCACATGTGATCAGGGGGAGATTGTTGGGTATGTATGTGTGAGGAAAGTCTCACATTGAATAATGATGAGAAAAATGAGTAGTTAATATAATATAATTGAGCATATATTCATTGGGCTTAAGCATTTTTGGTTAAATTATATCTCTATATATTATATTAATTATTCAAGAAAACTCCAACCCACCAAATCCACCCTTGCAATTGAGCTTGACTTTCTTGAGAAATATATATAATGGTTAATTTCAAAGATTAATCTTACAATTTATGCTTACTATGAAACTAATTTAATAATTCATGCAACTTTGAATTCTTTAATTAAATGAATGAGCATTTCATTAAAAAGATTTGAAAAGAAAAACAGATTAGTGAAGTACAAATCATCACAGCACCAGCAAACAAGAAAACAACCAAAAAATACCCAACTCATTTTTGTAATCCATGCATGCAACATGACTTCTTTAGGACAAAATTTTTTGTTAATATATATGAAATAATGAAATCATAAATTTTGAAGTCAATTTCCTTCAATAAACAGATGGAACCTCCTCACATAAGATCTAACCCATCATTAAAATCTCTCTCTCTCTCTCTCTCTCTCTCATGGAAGAATATTTAATTATAATTTATTATGTTTAAATTTCTGCTTTGAAGCCGTTATGGCTATAAAACGTAGCATAGTTCTTGAAGTCTCACTCACTCAAATTCAATACAATAGACAGACAGTTGTGTAAGCTGAAAGAACTATGGCTCTCCGATTAGCATATTGGATGCTCTTATTTCATTTTCTGTTCTTAATGGTAATTCGTATATGCCTTCTCATTAAAGCATTTAGTTTTCGCTCCCTATTAATCTCGAGCTAAATTTCGCATGAAACTTCAACATTTTTTAAGTTTTATCCTTGGTTATGTTTGTTTATAGTGCGACCATGGCAATGGAGCAAGGGATGTAGCAAAACAAGACTGGAAACAAGTGGAGATGATAGACCAACATGACTCTGCTAGCCATGAAACTAAATCAGTCTCCAAAGACTCTGAGATGGAGGACAAAAAGCATGTTGGTTTTTTTGTTTGATATTACACCTTTTTGAAAGCTTACGCTACTTTATTAACTTTTTTTCCCAACTAGTTAGGGACAAAAATTTGCACAACAAATTGACAACTATTAAAGTGATATGTTATTATTGGTGCAATTATTAAAAGATAAAAGTGGAGTCAATAATAGTCGAACGTGCATCTTATGTCCCAAAGTTCTTGTCCCACATCATGCACCACTAGTAAACTTATGACTAAGTACCCAAATATTTTAGCCACAAGCAATTTCTCTCTCTCTCTCTCTCTCTCACTGAAAAATTATCAAGAAAAGTGAAAGAGGAAGAGTCTTTTTGCTAAGGGCTGGAAAAAAAAAATGCCTCGTGACATTAAGAGACGTGTCACAAGTTCATTGGTGGTACATGATACAGGATAGAAACTTTGGCATATATAGAAGATGCACATCAAATCCAAAATAACAATCACACATAAGAACATAAATATTTATGTAGAAAAACATTTCTTCTTGAAAGAAAAAATCACTGAACAAACTCCGAATTAATTCACTACTATCAAATCAATTACAATAATTATTTAGAAGACAACAACGCTATTTTTTTTTCACTACTAAAGAAAATCTTCTTGTTTTCTTGTTTTCTTTTTTTGGCACACCCTATGCAGTACCAACTCCTTGTTTTTATAGGCAAGCCAACCACCTCTAATTCCTAATCCTATTTGAATTAGAATTATTTACTAGTCTGGGACAAAACATGTAACAAGCACATATGTGGAATTTGCTTGTGAACTGGATTATGGTGCCCATGCGCACTCAATATATAATAAATCTATGTAAAAGTGATATTTCTCTAATTATAATTTATCTTCTTAAAAAATTGGGACAAAAAAGAAACATTTGCACTTTATTGAAGCTAATTGTTGGAGTCTTGTTTGCAATGTACGTGGCCATAATGATATTTGAGCTTTTGTCTACAGTGCGACCATGCTAATGAAATGAAGAATGTACCTAAGCAACACTTGAAAGACACAAAAGATGGTTACATAACAGCATATGGAGAAGAGTACTCTAAAGAATCAGTGATGGTGCAAGAAAATAAAATGAAGCCAATGTCAACATCTCATCTCTTCGGAGCAGTAGGCTTATTCCCCGTAAAAGATTTGTTTGTGGGGAATATAATGCCTCTTAACTTTCCCGTAAAAGAATTTCCTCAGTTCTTGCCTAGAGAAGAAGCTGATTACATTCCTTTCTCCATGGCCCAACTCCCAAACGTCCTTCAACTCCTCTCAGTCCCTATAGATTCTCCCAATGCCAGAGCCATGGAAGCCACACTCCATGAATGTGAAGTTACACCCATCCCAGGGGAGATCAAGCACTGTGCTACATCTTTAGAGTCCATGCTTGATTTTGTGCGTAGGGTCATGGGCTCATGGGCTAACCCAAATGTTCTGACAACTACAGTACACCCCACAATGTCAACTGCCTTGACACAGAATTATAGTGTTTTGAGAGTTTCAAAGGAAATTTACGCTCCTAAATGGGTTGCTTGTCATCCTTTGGCTTACCCTTATCTGACTTTCTTCTGCCACTTCACAGAGAATACCAAGATTTTCAAGGTTTTACTTGGTGGTGAGAATGGACATAAGGTGGAATCTGCTGCTGTTTGCCACAACACTTCTGGTTGGGACCCTAATCACATTATATTCCGCGAACTTGGTCTCAATTACGGCTCGACTTCAGTATGCCATTTCCTTGCAAAATATCATCTTGTTTGGGTTCCATCACCAACAACAGCCTCTATCTAAAGAGGTAGCTCAAGTTCTGTTGCCTCTGTATTGTGTAGACGTTGAATAAAGGTCAATCAGCGAGTTCTTGTAATATGGCGGACCTTGTGTTTCTGCTTGTATTGGTGCTTAATTTCTAGTTTGTTGTCTGAATGTCTCATGTGACGAAGATCACAAAAGTAGGTGCCCTTTATGTACAAAGGGTTGGACTTTGGTCGCAGTTACTAGCGTATGAAAGATGGCTCTTGTTTTATGAGTTACACAGTGTTTTTCTTTCAGTTGGTAATAACTAATAAGAATCGAATCTTAAAACCCTTCCCTCCATATTGCCATGCAATTCCTAGGCAGGGCCGGCCCAAGCCTTAGGTAACTTAGGCCTAGGCCTAAGGCCCCATAACAACAACAACAACAAAAAATGTCCCTAGGAAAAAAAAGGTCCATTCCCCATCATAAAAGTCCCAAAATTTTATTAAAAAATACATAATAAATTTTAAATGATTGAGCACTTTTTTTTAACGAGTTCTAAGGATGCTTTTACTGTAGTCTTACCACGTGACATGTCACCAGTCACATAAAAAAATAATTCAAACACTCATTAATTAGGTAATTGAAATTCATTAATCATAGTCTTTATCACATTATATTGTGTACATGTTGTAGTATCCTTTTGGTAGTTTAACCCAATTGAAACCCTAAATTTTTTTTCAAAAAAAAAATATTGTAAATTTTTTTTTTTTTTTAGAATCTTTTTTTTTTTTTTTTTTGAGAATCAAAAATATAATAATAAAAAATATTGTAAATTTAGATTACAAACTTAACTATGCATGGTCATATATCCAAATTAAAGTAAGTTTATTTTTTTTTAAATAATTTTTTTAAAGCTCTTTTTGTTAAAATTTATGCTTCAACTATATATTCATTATTTAGTTAGTATTATTCACCAATTTTATATTTAATACATCAAATTAGTCTTAATTTAATTAGTATTAAATAATTTTATTTAATTAATATTTACATAGAAAAGGCTCCACATCAATTTTTCGCCTTAAGTCCCAAATTATGTTAGGCCAGCTCTATTCCTAGTAAGCTACAATTTCGGTATGATCATCGAAATAAAAATGTTTCCCACGTTGTCATGCCACAATGATAGCATGAAACATAAAGCCTTGTCCTTAACTTTTACAAAGAATGATTCTTAAACTTGAATTTGTGATAAATATTTTGGATAGAGACTAGAGAATACTTACAACCATCGTACCAAAGTCCGACTCTTCACTAATTTCATTTGAATAATTCAAAATTAATAAAAATCCAATACTTTGAATATACATTTCATTTCATGTTTAGTGGGTCTTGATCATGAATGAACTTACAGATTGGATATCTCTATCATAACATCCAAAAAATATATAAGTTAACTAGTCAATTTTTTAAACTTGAGAAATTCTCCAAAGCCATTGGTATCATACTATATCAATTGCAGGTCACATGATTTCATAGCTCACAGTATACACTGCATCTTCAAATATAGAGATGGAGAAGCCAAACATTATTCAGAGGATAATAATCACTCAATTTAAAACATATAATTTTATCACAAGTTTTTAAGGAATATATTCAAATTTTAAATTCAATCATATAAATAAATTTAAAACATACAATTTAGCACAAGTTTTTAAGGAATATATTCAAATTTTAAATTTAATCATATAAATCACTCAATTTTTACAATCCCAACCTTTCACATCCTAATGAGTAATGCCAAATAATTTAAATTCCAAATGGAGGATAATAATCAAAATTACTTTAAGCTAAATCAGGGATAGGATGCAATAGATCATTATTACATGAGATTAAAGGTTAAAATTTCATTTTTATTTATAAAACTTGGAATAAATTTTTTTTTACTTTTTTAACTTTTGAACAAGGATTGGGTCAAAGTTCCTATGGACTAGACTCATAAGATCATGGTTTTGAATTCCGGACGGTTAAAAGAATCAAAAAATGAAAAAAAAAAAATTCAAAATTTTTGAAGTTAGACTAAAGTTCAACTGAGATTAAACTTTAACATGTCATTTAATTTTTTAATGAATTTGATACTTAAATTGTATTTATATAGTTCCAAAAAAAGTTGTGTATATATATATATATATATATTAATTTCTCATTCTTGGCTAACAAAATGCATGTGGCCCAATGGTTTGGACTTTTGGATATGCTTATTTTTCTTATGGGAACTTTGGGAGCAAGTTTCTAAAATTATGTTCATTAAATCCTTAAACTTTACAAGTTTACTAACCTTAAATATTGTAAAACAAAGTCTTTATTTATTTGATAATGGTCATTGTTAAATCTCCGCAGACTTGGGGGTTTTGGATCCTGGGATGCTTTCACAAATTGACATTTCCTTCCATACGTTGTTTTCTAAACAAGAGTGCTTGTAGGCGCACGCCTCTCAACTTCTCAGCAGTCAAAGATCTCAAAAATATTATCAGCGTTTAACTGAGACATGGCTGTAATATTTGTTTCCTTTTTCTTTTTCTTTTTGGAAGTGTGTTAAAATAGTAAGAATTTTTTAATGCTAGAGGATTTAAGGTAGTTTTATCATTCATGTAGCTCTTAATCAAACTACATTATGGAAATATTGGCAAAGAACTACAAATTGGAAATATTGGCAAATAACTACAAAGTTTTCTTCGTGTGCTCATTATATATAGTTTAATTCCCTAAATTAGATCAAATTTATTAAAACATCCCATGTTTAAATCATATTATTTGAAAATAAAATTCTCATCACAATAAATAAATATATATATATATATATATATATTAAATTCAAGTGGATAGAGTACAACTTTTTTAGCCACATATTATAAATAGAAATTCAATCACATGTGGATAAAATCCACATAGTTTATTTTAAAATCTCTTATTATAGTTTCATTTGACAATACCCTATACAAAATTATTTTCAAAGTTCCAGTTAATTCAATTGATAAAGTCTTTTGTAGTCGGATTTGATCATCATTTACATAAAAAACCTATTAGTGTATTAATTTGATGATAAAGAACAATCATCATATAGAAAATGTCATTGATGTTTATTTCAAATTGAACCTACACCCCAAAATGCTTTTTGAGGAAGTAAATAAAAATTTTGAACAACATTCAGCATTTGTTTGCCAAGAGTCTAACTCAACTAGCACTTCTTTATATTTCAAGATTCAAATGCTTTCATCTCCCATTATAATTATGGGATTATCCCAACAAAAAATAAAAACAAAAATCAGCATTCATTCACTGGGATTTATCTTTTATAATAGCCTGCCAACACTAACAAAATCTTTTATTGTGTGAGTTTAGGTTTTCCCATCACCAAATCATCTTCTTCACCACCATTTTTAAGTAAAAGGCACTGATCTCTTGAGGGCTATCACACGAAGCAAGTTGAATAGAGCAGAAAATGAGCAAAAGTGAGCTGCGTGATAGAAGAGTGGCCTGTTTGAGCTGATCAACACTATGATTAGTGGAAGTTCAGTGTTTGTCAAGCAAATAAACGAATAAAAAAAGTAGTGTTATTGCTAGATTCACTTTTAGGTACTGTTTTTCATGCATCAGTACCTGAAGGCGCACTCCTCCTACCTATTAACTCATCTACAAGGAAATGTTTATATATATAGCACCTTATTTCTTATAGTATGATGCATATATTTAATGCTTTATTATAGATCATTATTGGTTTTTAATGAAATGAATAGTTGACATAGCTAAGCATTCCACTGAGACTACACATAGCACAGAACCCGATTTAGTTTAGATTTGAATAATGTCTTTGGTTTCAAAGCTAACAAAACATAAGATTTAAATGGCAAAGAAATATATATATATATATATATATATATATATATATGAATATGAATATAAAAGCATACATATAAAATATCATGTCATTTAAAATTATGCCACTATTGCGCTCATTCTCAAGTAACATTTCTCCTCTTATTCCTATCCCAAAAAAAAAAAAAAAAAAAAAAAAAAAAAAAAAAACATTTCTCCTCTTATAAGGAATAAAGGGCAATATTATGGATTTATAACCCATTGGGTGAGAGTATAATTTTACAAGGAAAAAAAAATCCTTAATTCCACCAAAAAATGGATATATAATTAATAATTTTTAATAATAATTTTTTTTTCCAATCTAAAAGCACATATGATAACATTTTATTTAAATTTGGACAAAATTTAGCTACAAAATTGATTGTAACCTTAGGCTACAAACTCATTCAATATCTTTTTATTGGAGGTGAATTTTGACAAATCCACCATTGGATTACATCTTCTTCTTATATCCTCCATGTTTGCAAAATTTCAAGAAAATTAAATATCAATAGCTATATTATCATTGGCTTACATCTTCTTCTTATATCCTTCATGTTTGCAAAATTTCAAGAAAATTAAAGATCAATAGCTATGTCATCAATAAATTTTTAAATTGCAAGTTTTTGTAATTTAAAATTATGCATGAAATATAATATTATAGATTATATAGTAAATAACATCCGATTGACACAAAAATTGATATGTGTATTAAGAGCGTAAAGAACATGTAATTCAACGGTTAGATTTTTAAAATATGCAGTAATATTTATTTTATTGAGTGAGTTTGTAGCCTAAGGTTACAACCAATTTTGTAGCTAAATTTTGTCCTTTAAATTTCACTCCCCTAAATAAGATATGAAAGTCAATTTTAAATAAAGTAACACTAGACATTTTAGATTTTTAAAACATTAAATTTTGATGATGAAATGAATTAAGCCATAAAAATTAGGCGTAAATGCACTTTTAGTCTCTTTCAAAAAAAAAAAAAAAACTTTTAGTCCTTACATTTTGCATCTTTTCTATTTTAATCCCTACATTTTCATTTCATTGCTTTTAGTCCCTAAATCAATTAACGTGTTCTATTTTGGTCATTACCGTTACTCATTTAACAAAAATTGCTGATGTGGCAAATGGAATGCACTGTTGGCATATTAAATGCTGACGTGGTCAATATGAGAGATGTTACATCTACAACATTTTTATAACAAATCACAGGTAGTTAGTTATTATTAGTTCAAATTTGAAACTAACACTAAGATTACTTTTTTGCCCCAACAATAACAACTAGTAACAACATGTCACTTAGGATTTGTTGTAAAAATGTTGTAGAAATGTTGTAGACATATAATTTCTCATAAAATAATATTAAAAAATGTCATGTCATCATTCACGTGTCCATTAAAAATAATATTAAAATAAATTTATCAATTTTAAAAATTAAAAAATTACAAAAATTGCAAAAAAGAAAAAAAACATAATTAAATTTATCAAATTCTATTAAAATTTCTGGGCAACCAAACACAATAAAAGTTATTAAATCTTAAAATCTCAAACAAAATCTCCAAGCTCTCTCTATGAAAATCTCAAGTTCTCTCTCCAAGCTATCTCTTTCTACAAAAGTCTCCAAGCTCAAGGTGAAGGTAGAGGTGATTGAAGGTGGGTTTTGGTTAAAGGTAGAGGTGACTGAAGGTGGTTTCAGCTAAAGGGGCTGACTAAAGGTGAGCTCTCTCTTTCTCTCTATAGATCCATGGCCGAAATCCCAACTCTCTCTCTCTCTAAATTCTCTAAATTCATGACCGAAAACTCAACTTTCTCTCTCTCTAAATTTTGGCCAAAAACCCAACTCTCTCTGGCCAAAAATTCAACCCTCTCTCTCTAAACCCATGACCAAAAACCCAGCTCTCTCTCTCTTTCTCTCTAAATTTGTGGTTATTTGTGGTTTTAGATTTTGGGTTTTGTTCATTGATTTGGTATTTGAGTTTTGAGCTTTGTGTTTGGTTTCTCAGAAAGCCTAAGATAATTTGGGTTGAGTTTTGTCTTTGTGTAATTGTTGAATGTCTTTGAGTTTTGTCTCTATGTAATTGTTGAAAAAAATTGGGTTGAGTTTTAGGTTTGGATTCCAAAATTTTGTCTTTATAATTGTGGGCATGTCTTTGTGTTTGTGGGTTATGATTTTTGTTGATCTGGGTTTTCACCTTGTTGATTTGGGTTTTGAGAGGCAACAACACACCTTGCAGTGTGGAAGTCATGGGTTCCTCTCAAAAAATGGGAAAACCTAATGAATCCGACGTCCACAGCCATAGGTTATTTGTGTTTGTGATCTTATGTTAATGTTTAAATTTGAGTTTGTGTTTTTTGTGTTTGGTTCTAGATTTATGCTCTAGAATCGAACCAAAGAGGCATTTATTACTCAAAATCAAGCTATTTAAGAACTTACACTTTGTCATCTCCGGTGGTATCGGTCCAGCGAGAGCGTTGCTAGAGAGATCTAGGGAAACGAGATAAGGCAACCAGTTATAGATCTGAGATGGGAAATTTAAGTTTTTGTCAGTAAATTTATTTTTTCTGGGTTCGTGTTCATGTGATTGAATATTTTGGTTTGGTGTTCTTTCTTGTTCATGTTTAAGATGAGACCAGATCTGAATTCATGTGTATTTTATATTCTAATTTTTTTTTCATTTTTTATTTTGTTAAAATAGATAAATTAATTTTCAAAATAAAAAATTGATGTGGATGCTTATGTGTCTTTTTTAATCATTATTTTATGTTGACGTGGCATTTTTAATATTATTTTATTGGTCACGTTAGCATTTAATGTGCCAATAGTGCATTTCGTTTGCCACATCAGTAATTTCTGTTAAATGAGTAACGGTAAGGACCAAAATGGAATGCGTTAATTGATTTAAAAATTAAAAGTGGTGAAATGAAAATGTAAGGACCAAATGAAAAATAAGTAAAATGTACTGATGATGAGTTTTAAAGTTCAAACACATCCATATTGAGAAATAGTCAACAAACTGAAAAACGATAAAACAAACATCAATTGCTTTAAAGGTCAAGAATGAAGCTCGTGAAACATTATATTTAATATAATTATATTTTACTTATGCAACACACTATCTATGGTTTAATATTTTAATCAATTATCCAAAAAATCATTATCATCAACCCATGTGCAACCGCAAAATCTAGGAAGAATATCATAGTATATTCTAATGTTCTGTAAGTTACAGTTACAAATTATTTTACAATATTTTACAAATAGTTGATGTTGCCAATTCTTACTAATTCTCATATAAGCCCATTACTAATATCACATCTTTACTTACCAATAACCATTCATCATATTTGTAGTTTGTAAAAAAAAAAAAAAAAAATTATAAAATAATTTGTAATCCTAGCTTTTTTTTCATGTTGAGTAAACTTTCTGGTTGATTATACCCATGCATTGGGATTATGAAATTATCAATTAAATGTTTTTCTATGTGTTGAATAAGTAAGAGAGTTAAACTCGAACGAAACCTAGAAAATAAAATATATTCTTCCCTGAAGTAGATTATTTTATATTTGATTCTAGGTTGTAGGATAATGTACATGTTATAACTTTTTTTTTTTTTTTTTGGGTGAGAATTCCCCCCAACTGGGGATAATTTATTCAATAGGCAAATCTTTAGTTACAAAATTCAGAACAGTTGGTGGAACATCCTCTATCCGAATACGCAAAGGAACAATTAGAATGTTATAGCTTATATGTACTATCTTTTACTTTAATTTCATAACTTCTTCAAATAATTGATACGACTATTTGTGGTAGTTACACATTATTAATAATTATCTATATTGTTGTGGTGTGCACTCATAGTGCACTCGATATTTAAAATTCATTAATGGTATTGTGCTTTGTGCAAATTAGTTACATAGTCAAATTCATAATATGTCATGTCAAATCTTTCATATCTTTTTTTTTTTAAAACAAATAGTTGCTGAATTTTCATGTCTCGTCAACTATGTAATTGTAACCGGAGGAAGTTTACATTTTTTAAGAGTGAGTGTCCAAAATTTTTTGAACACCTAACTACTTTCATAGGTGTGTACTATATAGTCCCTTGATAAGCAAATTACAAAGACCAATCCCTTGGGAGTTGAAAATGCCCTCAAGATGCTGGTTAAGAGTTTTGAACTCATAACCTCATGATCTTATGAGGTTCTAAAAACTACTAAATCAACTCTTTAGAATCTCATGAATCTATAATTAATTGATAGATAACACATTACATAAATATATACTAGTACTATTACTTCTTCTTTTTTACTAAATACTAGCACTGTTTCTTCAAGTGACACCATGACGAATTTGTCTAAGACTTTTTTCTTAGTGGTGCCTGTGCCTCAGACTCCTCCTAAAGAGATAAGCTTGAGTTCGACCCACCAACTCCTCCTTTGGGATTGAGATTGACTTTGTCTACATATATATATGATTACTTTAAAGATGAATTTTAAATAATCCATAGTTATTAGTTATTACTGGGAAACTAAACTATTAACTCATGCAGCGTGATTTCTTTAGGGCAAACATTTCTGTAAATACATATAAAATAATAAATTTGAAGTCAATTTTAGTCAATTTCTTTCAATAAATTGTGTGACAGAATTTGTTAGATTAATTATTCTTGTATGTGTGTGTATATATATATTAATTTTAAGATGAATTTTGAGTAATTCATTCTTACTTAAAAAACTAATTTATTAACTTATGCAGCACTACTTTTTAGGGCAAACATTTTTGTACATACATATGAAATTGTAAATTTTGATTCCAATTTAAGCCAATCCTTCAATAAATTGTGAGATAGAGTTTGTGAAATGCTTCGTTCTAAAGAATAGTTCTTATTAAAAAGGTGAAAACAAAATACGCCCCCTCCCGAAATTTGGGTCAATATTAAATTGATCTCCTTGATTTTAATTTGAAATAGTAAGTCTTTAAACTTTAAGAAATGTCTAAATGGATCATTATGTTTCTATGGATTGGATGGTAAAAATATCACATGAAGAGCAAGTATTCATTTAAATAAAATATTCATTAAAACTACTATTTATTGAAAAATTTATTTTAAAAATCACTTGAATTTTTAACAAAAAATAAAATAATTATCAATTTAGACATTTATCAAAGTTCAAGGACTTATTATTTCAAAATCAGTATAGATTTGATCTAAAGTTCAGGGTCATTTTGTTTTTTTGTTTTTTTGTTTGTTTGTTTGTTAAAGGATCAAAAGGGACAATAATCTTTGTATTATATATATTGAATGAGTATATGCCTTCAGTTAGTATTATCACCCTTCTTATATTCACTTTAAGTCGTCTCATTTTCTTGGTATTTTCATTATTGTTTGTAGCAATCAATTATTGGCTTATCTAGTCAAGTGGATAATATCATAATGTAAGGGTATCACAAATTCAACTATGTAACCTTTACACACTAACGTAACACCAATTACAAAAATGTGATCTAGACATTAATTTATTATGTTTTTAAAATTCAGTAATCATCTTCGTTGTCGCATTATTAGTTATAATGATTGTGTAGTAAAAAATATAGTATTTTAGCATTTTTCAATATCAAAAGATGAAATCTATGAAGAATTCAAGCTCAGATGGCACCTCCTCACATAAGACCCAACCCAAATCAATGAAATCCTCATCTCTCACTGAGAAGATTTATTTTATTCAACTAAGAAGGCCTTCATGGCTATAAAACGTAGCATAGTTCTTGAAGTCTCAGTCACTCACACACTAAACAGTATTGTAAGTTGTAAGAACAATGGCTCTTCGATTAACATATTGGATCCTCTTCTTTCATCTTTTGTTCTTAATGGTAATTCAATCCTTCTCATTAAAGCATTTAGTGTTCACACAATATCTCGAGCTAAATTTTACATGAAAGTTCAACATTTCTTTAGTTTGATCTTTGCATTTACTTGTTTGCAGTGTGACCATGGCAATGGAGCAAGGGATATTGTAGCTAAACAAGACTGGAAACAAGTGGAGATGACAGACCAACCTGACTCAGCTAGCCATGAAACTACATCAGGCACCAAAGAGTCAGATTACATAACTGCGTACAGAACTACAGATGCTAAAAAGTCAGGTTATGTAGCACAAGGTGGTTATGTAGCACAAGGTGGTTATGCAGCTGCTTACAGTTACAGCTCTAAACAAGATGCAAAAGACGGTTACATAACTTCTTATGGTACCAAAGAAGCCTCCAAGGACTCTGAGATGGAGCACAAAAAGCATGTTAGTGCTTTTTTGTTTCACATTACATTGAAAAGCTTACACCTACTGCTTACCTTTTTTTTTTGTTTCCAATAAGTTTAGGGACACAAATTTTCACAGCGGTTTTGCAACTATTGACATGATATGTTATGATTAGAGCATAATAAAAGCGGAGTCAATAATAGACCCATCTAAAAGTGATGTTTCTCCAATCATAATTTGTCAACTTAACAAATTACAAAGAAAATGTGTTATAAAAACAAATGTCTACTTTTCATTAAAATTAATTGTCGGAGCCTTGTCTGCAATATTGTAGCCATATTGATATTTGAGTTTCTATCTGCAGTGCGACCATGCTAATGGAATGAAGGATGTACATAAGAAACACTTGAAAGATGCAAAAAATTTAGGTTATGCTGGTGGTTATGCAGCTGCTTACAGTTATGGCTCTAAACAAGATGTTAAAGACGGTTACATAACTGCTTATGAAACCAGAAAAGGTGCAAAAGACAATTACGGAACTGCATACACTAAGCAAGATGCGAAAGATGGTTATGTAACTCGATATGGTACTAAAGATGCTTCAAAGAACTCTGGAATGGAGCACGAAAAGCATGTTAGTCTTTGTTTCTTTTTATTCTTTGCTTCTTAAAGTTGATCTCAATTGAAATTTTGTTTAATAGTGCGGACACATTAATCTTTGAGTTTTGTTTGTAGGATGGGGTGGAGGATGTGACTAACCAGAAAGAGATGGACCAACCTTACATAGCTGGGTACGGAAAAGATACAAAGAACAATTACATAACTCAGTATGGAACTAGGCAAGAAGCAAAGGAATCTCCAATCCAAGAGTTAGACCAACCTTACATAACTGGCTATGGAAATAAGCAAGAGGTAAAAGAGTCAAATTACATAACTGCATATGGCGATAGAGAAGACTCTAAATCATCAGTGATCGAGCATGAAAATAATATGACAACAAAGCCATCATCTCACATGCATCACTTGGGAGCATTCAAGTCAGGCTTTTTGACCATGGATGATTTGTTTGTAGGGAATATAATGCCACTTTACTTTCCCATACAAGAACTTTCTGTGTTCTTGCCCAGGGAAGAAGCTGATTCCATTCCTTTCTCCATGCCCCAACTCCCAAACGTCCTTCAACTCTTCTCAATCCCTATAGATTCTCCCAATGCCAGAGCCATGGAAGACACACTCCAACAGTGTGAAGCTACACCCATCACAGGGGAGACCAAGCTCTGTGCTACCTCTTTAGAGTCCATGCTTGATTTTGTGCATAGCATCATGGGCTCATGGGCTAACCTGAATGTTCTGACAACTAAACACCCCACAATGTCAACTGCCTTGACACAGAATTATGATGTTTTAAGAGTTTCAAAGGAACTTTATGCTCCTAAATTTGTTGCTTGTCATCCTTTGCCTTACCCTTACAAGATTTTCTTCTGCCACTTCGTAGAGAATGCCAAGATTTTCAAGGTTTTACTTGGTGGTGAGAATGGACATAAGGTGGAAGCTGTTGCTGTTTGCCACATGGACACTTCTGATTGGGACCGCCAACTTGGTGTCAAGCCTGGCTCATCTGCAGTATGCCATTTCCTCCCAAAATATCATCTTGTTTGGGTTCCATCACCAACAAAAGCCTCTATCTAAAGAGGTAGCTCTGTTGCCTTTCTATTGTGTAGACGTTAAATAAAGGTCAATCAGAGAGTTCTTGTAATATAGTGGACCTTGTGTTTCTGCTTGTATTGGTGCTTAATTTCTAGTTTGTTGTCTGTATGTTTTATGTGAAGAAGATCACGCGTACTTCAGTACTTGGCCGAGGTGCCCTTTATGTACAAAGGGTTGGACTTTGGTCGCAGTTATTGGTGTATGAAAGATGTGCTTGTTTTATGAGTTACAAACAACAGTTTTCAGTTTTTAAACAACATTTCACGTATTTCAATACACTTTTTCACCCACACGTATTTCCACAAAAGTTTTTAAACAACAATTTTCAGTTTTTAAACACATGTACCAAACGGGCTCAAAGTGTTTTTCTTTCAGTTGGTAAGAATCGAATCTTAAAGTTAAAACCCTTCCCTGCATATTGCCATGCAATTCCTAGTAAGCAAGAATTTTGGCAAGATCATCCCAATAAAAATGTTTCCCACATTGTCATGCCACAGTGATAGCATTAAACATAAATTACAATAATTTCTTACGTACACCATCAACACTAAATGCTTTTAAGAAATGTCTGCATAATACTCACTTTTACAAGATCTTGGAAAAGTTGTTGGTATATAGCCTTATCCTTAACTTTTACTGGGACTGATTCTTAAACTTGAATTTGTGATAAATCATTTGGATAGAGGGTACTTACCAATGTACCAAAATCCAACTCTTCACTAATTGCTTTTGAATAATTCAAAAATAAAAATCCAATACTTTGAACATTCATTTCATCAAAGGACAAAAAACACTTCTGGTTATTGCAAATTTCTTATAATTTTATTATTTTGATGGGCAAGAATTTGTTTTGAAACTAAAAAAGTACAAGCCTCAATGCCTCACAACACGATATGGAACTAAAAGGAGGTGCACCATTATTTAGCATACGCATCTAATAAAAGATGACTAACAAAGGGATTTAGAAGGCTGTGAGAAGTAGCCACATACACAGAATGGAGTTAGAAGGAAGTCCCCTGACTTTGATCTAGAGCTTATTGGCTCAGTTATGCAAGTTCACTCAAATTGAACTGAGGTCACATATAATTTAGAAAGAAAAATATTTTTCACAAAATCCTCAGAAATTAGGCCCAAATGTAAAAATTTTGGCCTAAAATTCTGTGGAGCATTTTCAATATGTCGTGGTTTTCTCAAATAAATTAGATGCCTGAAATTCTGCATAAAAGCAATAAATCATTTGCTTTTCAACCGTGACTTAACAACAGATCAAGAAAAAGAGTAATTCTTAGGTACTTCCGGAGCACAGAGAATAGTGCTCCCTCCTCTCGCATTCATGGTAGGGTCCATTCATTAAATTTATAGTGGGGTCCACCATGAATGTGAGAAGAGGGAGCACAATTTCACCAGACTCCGGGACTACCTAAGAATTTTCCAAAAAGAGAGAGAGAGAGAGAGAGAGAGAGAGAGAGAGAGAGAGGCTTTCCTATTTCTAACTTCAAAGATTAACCAATGCAATCTGCCTACCCTTAAAGCATAAAAAGAAGTTCATACTCCATGAACAAACGTATTGACCCCTGCAGTATTCAATTGCCCATTTATCACTGCATGGCTTCTTTTAGACGATGACCTCATAATGTGATGGCTCACTTACCTGTTTGAGAAAAAGATTACACATATATTCAACCACCATCTTTAAAACTTAAATACATAAATTTATTTTACTGTTAGTTACCATTCCAAGAACCACAATTGGTGGAAGAAAATGCCTTATAACAGCATTATGGAAATAAATTCAATCCAGGAAAAGCCACATTTCATTTTGTTTGCCCATTAATTGTCAGTCATATTGTCAAGAACAAAAGCAATAGAGAATCAACAAGAAAAGCCACTTACCATAGTTCTGGCGCACCATGGTGAATTTATAAATAGCCTTAATTAGGGAACCATATCTCATGGACTTCAATGATCCCATATGTCTGCAACAACACCCAAAAAAAAAAAGCATCCCAAATCAGTCCAAGAAAGAAACTGTGTCAAATAGGGAGAAGTTTCTCAATCACAAGTTCTTCATAACTCCCTGATCAGAAAATGAAGAAAGCAAATAAAAGCAAGAGAAACTAGATAAGTTTGTCAAACATATGGCAACAAATGAAGATATTAATGTCAAAGGAATCTTTTGGTTTGGCTTCCCTTTTAACAAAGAAGCAGGTTGGGTGACTCAAGTAAATATTGTTGGAAACTCTATCATGGATCGTGTTGTGAAAAAATCGTGAAACAATCTATTTACACATGGTTAAAGAAGAGAGAGAGGAGAAAATATGACACAAGGATTTTACATAGTTCGGCAATATGCCTACGTCCATAGGAGGCGATAAAATAAAGTTTCACAATAACTTTGGAGATTACAACAATAGCTTGAAGACACTCTCACACAAACCCAAACCCCAAATACACCCTGGGTTCTCTCACAAATAAATAGAGAACACCTTATTGTATTTAGACAAAAGTTGCAGGACACTCTAGCTTCCTATCTCTAGTGTGCACACACAGAAGAAGCTCTTTGCTATCTCTCTATCTCACATAGGAACTCTCTCTTGCTCCATCTCTATTTATAGCTAAAGTTCTAGCCAAATTATTTCTAGTTCCAGCACATGTAAATAATGCAAAACTTCTATTGACAAAGAAGTCAATATATTCGTCCATGAGTCCATGCAACATTTAATGCAACTTCTTGTATTTCTTCATGCATAAAATTGCTGAATTGCAATTATTTGGCTTTGTTGATCAAGCCACACTTTCTAACATAGGCATGCAAGCATTCATTGCCAACATTGTATGTCAGATCTTGCCTTTTGACAATTCATGCAAGATAGCATTTAATGCTTGCTTGTAATGTCAATCCACCGACATTACAATTCAAGCCATTTCAACAGATCGTAATGACACATTCAAGATAAGCTAATACCCTTCTAAGAAGATGAAGTTAAAGACATCCACATGTTTGTCTATGCCTTCCATGATATAATATTTCCTTTTGAAGACAATTACTTCTATTCCTGCTTAAAATCATATTTTTCCTTTTTGATTTTTAGAAAATTACTTTTTCCTAGGCATAACCAAAAAGTAGTTTTCTGCTTCTGTTGCTTTCTAAAGCAAGAAAGTACTGATTCCAATGAAAACCAAACAATGCCAAATCTCCAGGGAGTCGTTGATCAAAGCTAGAAAGGAAGAACTAGGAAGACAAAAGATGCAAACTCTATAGAAAAAAAAAAAAGGAATTGTATTTGGTATCTTGGAAGTCTCCCACATATAACCAACCCAAGCAGAGCAAAAATATGAAAAATAATTGACGAATATTCATGTATGAAATTTGAACTCAAGTCCTTGGGAGAAAATAGTAGTTGTTGAGTTTCTTTTCTGAGCCTCTCAGGCAGTCAATAAAGTGTTAGTAAAGATCATGCTAGTTGTTGAGTTTCCACTTTGGACTACATCAACGCTTAGTGCCTAAATGAGAAAACGGGGAACACATTGGCCACTAATATTGCAAACACAGAGTTCTTCTGGCCATCTGGGAATTCAAAATGATATTGAACACCCCCCCCCCCCCCTCCCCAACAAAAAATAAATAAATAAAATTTCACACATCTTTTGTGCAGATGTTTTAGTAAAACCTTCCAAGATCGACTCCCAGGTTTACAGTAACTTCCAAGACCCATTTGTTTATCTAAAAACCATTCCTAGCAAAATGGACATAAAGATACATCTCTTGTAAGCTGAAACAATTAAGGTTATGCATACCTACTCCTTGTGCTCAGCAAGAAACATTAAAACATTCCTCCATTGACCAAATGGAAAGAAAAAATACTTAGAAAAGGCTGCCATTAAAAGAAGTCCAGACTGCTCATTATGCAGACTCCATTTCACCTTTTTTATTGTTTCCTATGAGTATTGAGCTGAAACATATATGCAGTAAATCTCCAAATGAACCCCCACAGAAACATATAGAACCAAAATAACCTAATGCTGAATATTTTTTCTTCAGCTTTGGAAAAGCTGTCTGATTTAATGAGTCACTGAGTTTTCCACTTTTAATGGCCAATTAACATAAACTTCCCAAAGCACCAAGTATTTACGGTAACTACATTATAACAAGAAAGAATACTCACACGATCTCAGTATATCGTATCCTCCATGCAGGGAAACCTTGATGACATCTTGCAGGTCCATATACTAATAGGAGATCGGGTTCTGGCCCTCCACTTCCTGATAGCACATGAACATAAATACCCAAAGGTCATACATTAAAATGGAAACAAAATAAATTCTCAAAACCATTTAGCATAACTGAAAACTAAAACAAACCAACAGCTCTTAGTGCCTCGGTCATGTGAGGTTCCGTAAAAATTTCCCCTTCCTGATCTTCACTAGAATTATTTGATGTCAAATACTTTGCAAAAAGTAAGTTAGCTGCTTTTGCTACTGCTTCTTTTCCATCAGAGAATGACACAAATTCTAGCATCATATGTTTTTGGTCAAGTAGCTTATCATTTTCATCAGCTTCCTGCGCACAATAAATGTTAAATTTGGTAAGAAGTAAGAACTCTGGCGGCCTTTCTGACATACCAATGGTATAATGCCAATTGTAGTTGATTTTTTTTCTATTTGGTAAGTTGCATACATGTATGGTAGGTCTTAAACCCACAACCTCACCCTTCAACTTGCTCTTACAAGGGAAGGAGGTGCCGTTTGAGCTAGAACCCATTGGCCTAAATTTCAATTGTAGATTATCCAAATAAAGTTGAGCATCTTATATTAATTAGCCACAAAAAAAGGGCAATATTTTAATAAACATATTCAAAGGAACAGACAAAAGTCTTTTTTTTTATATAAGTAAATAACTTCATTGAGATATAAAAGAAGAAAAACGATGAAAATCAAGGCACACAGGCAGTGTGCTAAGGAAGCAGCAGAAAATCTAAAGTAGCTAGCAGTGAAAGTACAAAAATCAAGGAAATCATGCAAAAGAATCAAAAGTATAAACACCCAAAGCATTTGCCCACTCAAACAGAGTCTGAAAGGAAGAAAGAAAGCTTCAAATCAAATAGACCAAAGCCATTAATAGTTTAACAAATACAGATAGAAGCACCAAATCTGTGTACACCTACCCACCCATGCACATCAAGATTTTTGCATATAAAGACTAATATTAAGTTCATCCTAACAACACTATTTGTTTTACCCACATTAATTCTGTAATAGAAAGTTTTATATGACAAGAAAACCCAATTTCTTGATATAGTATAAAGATTGGTTTCAAATACACTCATAGTCATGTATTGATAATGATAACATATAAGCTGAATGCCTCTCCTCTCCATTTGTAAGTTACCTCTATCAATAAATGGTCATAAACGGGGGATATGAGTGTAACTTTACTGTAATAAAAGAACATAATACCTGAAATACTATTGTATTGCTCATTTTTTCCAATATGGCTTCTTTTGATCTCTTTAATACTCCTATGACATCAAAATGTTCAAAACACATCATTTAGATAACAAGAATTACACACACGTTGGACATTATTACAGAGCAATTATAGAAGAACTTCCACCACTGTTGAACCCACACATCCTCACCTTCCATATCATAGAGGCACACATGCTTCATGCCAATAGCTTCCAGCCACTGTAGAAGTTCAATGACCTTCGAAGTTTGGTAAGCTTCTTCACTTCCTACCACAATGGCCAGGTACCGAAGCTTGCCTAAATTAAGGGCTTTGTAGCTCTTCATTAGTCCACTAGAGATGAAATAACTTTCAACCACGTGAGCTATTTCCAGCAGAAAGTACCATGTGCTGACACTAAGATGCAGAATAAACCACAGGAGTTGAAGCCCAAAATTGCCAATCTGCACCAACCTTAAAAACCAGAATGAACATTGTATTTAAGTTTAAAGGAGCACACATGACATGATAATGGATGCTAATCAGCAATGTTTATCCATAAACACTATAACAATCAATAAACTCTTAACAAGCACATACAGTCACCCTTTCAGATTCTCAAAACCTTATAAAATATTTCTCAATCAAACTAAAAGAGCTTGCTTTGATGGCGCAAAATACGAGCTTATCTGCTACCATAATATCATGATGAAGGAATACTGCTATATAACAGACACCATATTATTAACACAACCTACGACTTAAAGACAGTCAGATGGCTGCTATATGTACCCTTCCCAATCAACCATTTCTCAGACTACGCCCTTGCTGAATGTTCTCTTGAATGTGTTGTTTGATTTTACTATTTTTTCATGCTAGATGCAAGCAATTCCACTTTGCATCATAGTTCGGATTAATCCCATTTTCTTTTCTATGCTGAAAGAAATGAAACTATTACAAAAATAGGTGTACAAATATCTTGAATACTTTAGGAATAAACTTCTTCATATTTTTATTCATCACTTTCAATAATGATCCCCTATCATACGCAATAATTTGTTGCTGTCTATCCATGAATCAGTTCTAAAGAATGCTACAAACTTACACAGAAACATAAAAATAAATTCACTTGCACAAGATGTCCACACTCCATGCTGTCAGTTTTCCAGCTAACTAACATCCATAAACAAGCCTAAAATCCAACATGAAAAACATCTTATATACGTTAAAGGCTGCCACACGCAAACTCAACAAAATGGTAAAGATACATTTCTTTTTGGACTCAATATGAATTCCAGCAATTGGACTGCAAGCACGCATTATATGATAGCAAAAATTTAACTCAATTAAAAAATGATTAAAAGAAATTACCCAACAGACAAATAACATTAAACAAGAAGCTAATGCTCTTAGCCTATTACCTGAGCAATCAAACGTTTAGCCTTCTGCATTCCTTCTCTGATATTCATTTGTCTGAAACCTCTATAAGAAAATCAAAATAAACCATCAAACTCAAATTCCCAGATAGTAAAGGAAAAAACTTGCCAAGAAAATCAAAATAAACCATCAAACTCAAATTCCCAGATAGTAAAGGAAAAAACTTGCCAAAAGAAACCATAAGCAAAAAGATAATTCACGAGGGATTTAAAGAAAACTATCTCCACCAAAAAAAATAATAATAATTTATTGATTAAATAAAACAAAAATATAAAGAGAAAATTTTTCAAATGTGCCCATGAAGATAACAAGCAAATTCTATATCCAAAACAATCAGAAAGACTGAAATACAAAATACCCAATAAAATAAATGCACTAAAATTGAAAAGGAACAAGAAAAATTAAGGAAAAATTGAGTATAAAGGGTCAGGACCTCAGAGTCATGCCCACAAATATTATATTTGAGGACAAAGAGAAGCTCCTTAGTCCCTATAGATGGGGGCTCAAGTTCAAAGGGTGTGTGTAAACTTAGAAGTCTCAGTTCAGTTCTAGACTTCTAGTTCAGTCCCTAAAGCTAGTTGTAAGGTTGTTCCTCTGACACGACCACGTGTAAAGCATTTAGCTGTGGATCATAATTCACTCTGGGATCATATTTTGGCTCAGAAAGTCTTTAGGCACAATTTTTTTCTCAAAAAAGAAAAAAAATAGATACATATACCAACCCAAAAAAAAATCTAGTACCACAAATAAATAAATGCACAACTGAGGACACTCGTAGAAATTATCGATAGGAAAAGAAGCAGAAGCAATCCCAACAGAGAAGTAAAGGTCATCACCATCCCTGCCCACCTCGATGATGTTGAGCCACAAGAACAAGATCTTGACACTGATCCCAGTGAGGCCGGTGACAATGGATTGAAGGAGAGGCAGAGAGCAACCTCAAACGCAGGGGAGAGAGAGAAAAAAAAAAAAAAAAAAAAAAAAGATTTTAGTTTGGGTTTACTCAGACTTACCAAAACAGTGGGCGGGCTGAAATTTTTTAAGGGTAAAGTAGTATTTTTGTTATTTGGTGAGGTGTCAATGATTTAAGCCATTAGATTAAATCTATGGCCGAGAATTTAGGTATTTCACACCGTGCAATACCCTAGATATTGCAAGGAAATTGCACGGAAATTGAATCCTCCTTTACCTTCTTCGCTGACCTGACCTAACAATACCCTAGATATTGTTATTTTTCTCTCCTCTCTCACTTTCTTCCATTCTCACTGTACCCTCACGACCTCTCAGGTTCCACTCATCGTTTAGCTCTTCTCAAAAGTAAAAAAAAAAAAAAAAAAAAAAAAACATTTGTATTCTCTCAGGTGCACTGAAATTTCTAGGAAATTTACTGTAACTTCTTGTAATATTTCCTAAAAGGAGCACTGAAATTTCATCACTTTCAAAATTCTAGGTCTTCTCCAAATTCTCTCCTTAGTCTTCTCTCTTTTCATTTGCAAATTTCAGATTGGATTCGACGCATTTTCAAAATCACGCAAGTCTGGTTGGGGATCAAGTTATTTTTTCTTCCCTGATTTATTTTCTTTTTAATCGTTTTTCAGTTCTAAATTTCTAATTGATTTTTTTTTTTTTTTTAAAATTTTGCATGCAGATCTATTTTTCTAATGGCTTTAGTGGACATGGAAACGGACTCGTCATCCTTCCCAAGTTCTTCTTCTGCTGCTCGACGGAAGTATGATGTCTTTCTCAGTTTCAGAGGCGAGGACACCCGCTACAGGTTTATGGGTCATCTATACGAAGCCTTGATCCAGAAAGGCATTTTCACTTTTAAGGACGATGAAAAACTTGAGAGAGGAAAACCCATTTCACCAGACCTGTTGAAAGCAATAGAAGAGTCGAGATTTGCTGTAGTCATTCTCTCAGAAAACTATGCATCTTCAACTTGGTGCTTAGATGAACTTGCAAAGATCATTTGCTGCAAGAATGAGACGGGAATGACAGTTCTGCCTGTTTTTCACTACGTGGACCCATCTGATGTGCGGAAACTAATGGGAACTTTTGCACTAGCATTTGCTAAACATGAAGAAAAGGAGAACAAAGAGAGGGTGGAGAAATGGAGAGATGCTTTGACACAAGTGGGAAGCCTTCGCGGATGGCATTTAAAGGATTATTGGTAATTTAACTTGACTTATTTATTTCTTTTAAATATTCATATATGTAACTTTATTTGGAACCTTAAGCAAATCTACATGCATGTTTATTCTACTTCTTTTAATTTTGTCCTCAGCGAATCAATTTATATATTTTTGTTTCAGTCAACAGAATTAAACTTCAAATATGTATCGTATTCTTTGTGTGACCTATTGGTGGCTCAAACTCAATGCATTTTGTACTTTGTTCATTGCAGCTCTGAGATAGAAAACATCAAAGACATTGTGGGATGGATATCGCTTCACTTGAAATATGATGCATTACCATACATTGCCAAGGACCTAGTTGGAATAAACTCTCAAGTGTTGGAATTGGAGTCGCGTTTAGCTTTAGGGTCAAACGATGTTCGCTTTATAGGGATTTGGGGGATGGGGGGAATGGGCAAGACAACTCTTGCTAGAGTTGTTTATTATATGGTTTCTATTAAATTTGAAGCTTGTAGTTTTATTGAGGATGTTAGGGAAAAATCTGAAAGAGATGGTTTAGTTGGACTACAAAAGAAACTTATTTCTGATATTTTGAAGGTAACAAATTTGAAAATTAGTGATAAGTATGATGGAGTTATGCAAATCAAGAATATGTTATGTTGTAAAAGGATTCTTCTTGTCCTTGATGATGTAGATAAATTGGACCAGTTGAAATTCTTAGTTGGGGAGCATGATTGGTTTGGTCCAGGTAGTAGAATTATCATAACAACAAGAAATGAGCATGTGTTGAAAACACATAAAGTAAATGAAATATATGAAGTTGATGGATTGAATGGTGAACAAGCTCTTCAACTATTTTCATCAAAAGCCTTTAAAGGCAAACATGTCCTAGATGATTATTTAGAGCTGTCTAACCGTTTTTTGAAATATGCTGGAGGCCTTCCGTTAGCTCTTGAGGTTTTAGGTTCATTTTTGTTTGAAAAAAGTATTGCTGAATGGATAAGTGCATTAGAGAGGCTCAAAGAATTTCCTGAGAGAACCATTCTCCGAGTACTTAAAATAAGTTTTGATGATCTCCATGATGCAGAGAAGGACATATTCCTACATATTGCATGTTTCTTTAACCATAGGAGGAAAGATGATGTAGTAAAAGTATTGGATATTCTTCGCCTTCACGCTGATATTGGATTGAAGGAACTCATTAATAAATCTCTCTTGAAAATTGATAGTGCAAATGTTTTGTGGATGCATGATTTACTTGAAGAAATGGGTAAGAACATAGTTTTTCAAGAGTGCCCTAATGATTGTGGGAGGCGTAGTAGACTGTGGAATTATGAGGATATTGAAAATGTGCTGAAAAAAAATCAGGTAAGAATTTATTTAGAGAATTTGAGCTCATTCCCTACCTTCTTGTTCAACAAAATTGATATTTAAATATTTATGCTAATAAGATATTTCACAATTCACCAATTCCTTCTTGATTATTAGGGAATAGAAGCAGTTCAAGCAATGTATATTTTCTGTAATTATAATGAAAAAAAAAAGGGGGCATGTTGGAACCCTAAGGCCTTTTTGAATATGTACAATCATAAATTTCTTAGAATTGACATTATTTTCCATGGCCCTCAACATCTTCCAAATTCTTTATGAATTCTTGATTGGATGTATTATTCTTCAAAATCATTGCCATCAACTTTCTTGCTAGATGAGCTTGTTCTACTTTGTTTGCAACAAAGCAACATTGAACAACTTTGGATAGGAAGAAAGGTAATTTTGTTATTAAGTATCCTCACAACTTTGCATTGAAATTTCAATAAATTGGACACTAGGAAGCACATCAACTTGACTTCTTTTTTAACTTTTTTTTTTCTTTTAATAGAATTTTGACAAGTTGAAGTTCATCGACATGACAGGATCGAGCCTAATTTTGAATTCATTCCCTACCTTCTTGTTCAATAAATTTGAAACTTGAATTGTTATGCTAATAATATTTTTTTTTTTGCAAATTATCAATTCCTTTTTGAATTTTGATTATTAGAGAACAGGAGCAATTCAAGCTATGAGTATTATGGGTAGTGGTAATTTTGAAGAGCAAGAGGCAACTTGGAACCCTGATGCCTTTTTGAAGATGTACAATCTTAGATTTCTTAAAGTTTGCCATATTGACTATGTCCCTACACATCTCCCTGGTGATTTAAGAATTCTTGATTGGTGTGGATATTATTCAAAATCTTTGCCATCAAGTTTCCAGTCAGACAAGCTTGTTTTACTTTGTTTGCAAGAGAGCCAAATAGAACAACTTTGGATAGGAATAAAGGTAAGTGTGTTATTAAATATCCTAAAAACAACTTTGGATAGAAAGAAATGTAATTGTGTTATTAAGTATCCTCACAACTTTGCATTTAAATTTAAATAAATCAGACACTAGGAAGCTCATCAACTTGACTTCTTTTTAACTTTTTTTTTCTTCTTTTAACAGAATTTTGATAAGTTGAAGTTTATCGACTTGTCCGACTCCTGGAACTTGATTATATCCCCAGAATTAACCGGAGTCCCAAATCTTGAGGAATTAATTCTTCAAAGTTGTCCAGGTTTACGTGAGCTTCACCCATCCGTTGCAATTCTTAAAAAGCTTGTTGTTCTTAATCTAAGAGATTGCCCAAATCTAAGTTGTCTTCCAAGAAATTTTGAAATGGATTCCCTCATGACTCTTAATCTTTCTTATTGCTCAAATCTCAAGAAAATTCCAGAATTTGTGGGAAACATGGAATGCTTACAGAGTCTTATTTTGAATAACACTCCTATTATGGAACTACCTTCATCAGTTGGAAGCTTGATTGGCCTGACTTCACTGATTTTAAATGGTTGCTGGAATCTTGTGTGTCTTCCTAGCACCATTTGTAGTTTGAATTCACTTAAATGTCTTGATTTGAGTGGAACATCTATAAAAGAGCTGCCTTCATCAATTGAACGCATTACAAGTCTTACTTCATTGACTTTTCTTAATTGCAGAAAACTTGTGTGTCTTCCTAACACCACTTGTGGTTTTAAGTTATATGGTGCTTTAAATCTTTCAACATGCTTAGGATTTAAAAACTTGCCAGAGAACCTATGGATGATTGAAGATCTAGAGAAGCTTGATATGAGTGGAACAGCTATAGAAGGGCTGCCTTCTTCAATTGAACGTTTGACTAGCCTTACTTCATTAACTCTCAAAAATTGTAAGAATCTTTTGTGTCTTCCTAGCACCATTTGTAGTTTGAATTCACTTGAATGTCTTGATCTTTGTGGGTGCTCAAATATTGACAACTTGCCGGAGAACTTAGGGAATCTTGAAGGTTTAAAATTTCTTGATTTGAGTGGAACATCTATAAAAGAGCTGCCTTCATCAATTGAACGCTTGACGAGTCTTACTTCATTGACTCTCGAAAATTGTAAGAATTTTGTGTGTTTTCCTAGCACCATTTTGAGTTTGAATTCACTTGAATATCTTGATCTTTGTGGGTGCTCAAATATTGACAACTTGCCGGAGAACTTAGGGAATCTCGAAGGTTTAAAATTTCTTGATTTGAGTGGAACCTCTATAAAAGAGCTGCCTTCATCAATTGAACGCTTGATGAGTCTTATTTCACTGACTCTTCGTAATTGCAAAAAACTTGTGTGTCTTCCTAACACCACTTGTGGTTTTAAGTTTTATAGTGTTCTAAATCTTTCAACATGCTCAGGATTTAAAAACTTGCCAAAGAACCTATGGATGATCGAGGAGCTAGGGAAACTTGATTTGAGTAAAACAGCTATAGAAGAATTGCCTTCATCAATTGAATGTTTGACTAACCTTACTGTATTGACTTTAAGATATTGCACAAATCTTGTGTGCCTTCCTAGTACCATTTGTAGTTTGAAGTTGCTCAATTCCCTTGATCTTTATGGATGTTTAAAATTTGTCAACTTTCCAAAGAACATAGGAAATATGAAAGGTTTGGAGGTGCTTAATTTGTGTTGGACAGCCATAAAAGAGGTCCCTTCTTCCATTGTCTTCCTTAAAAACCTCAAACACCTACATATCCGTGGATGGACATTATCTGAATTTTATTCTCAGCCAGCAAGTAGTCTTGAGTCGATGGGCCCATCATGGACTTCATTATTTTCCCTGCCAACAAGTCTTGATACAGAAAGAATATTATTGCCTTCATTTTTATATTATTCCCTACCAACAAGTTCCAATTCAGTGGGCTTATTATTGCCTTCCTTATCGGGTCTGTGTTCTTTAACATATTTGCGTATTAGTGACTGCGATCTTTGGTCAATCCCCAATGACATTGGCTGCTTGTTCTCTTTAGAAATCTTAAATCTAAGTGGAAATAATTTTGTTTCCCTTCCTGAAAGCATGTCCCAACTCTATAATCTTCGAGGACTCTATTTGGAGGGTTGCAAGAGACTTCAATCTTTGGAACATGTTCCATCAACTATTAATTTTGTAATTGCAAGTGATTGTATCTCACTGGAGAGATTGCCCGAACTGCAATTTTATCCTTTTAGGTCAGATCACTCCTATTTGAATTTCCAGTGTCTCAACTGCTTCAAATTGGTTGACTATATTCAAAGTGATGGTAACATGTTTCAGGTCTCTCTCTCTCTCTGTGTTCCTAAAATTATGCCTTGTATATTTCAGGGACTACCACATATTATTATTCCTGGAAGTGAAATTCCGAAATGGTTTAGCCTTGAATGTCGAGGTGATAACATACAAGTGTCTTTTGCCGGGTGTGATAAGCTAATGGGAATTGCGTTGAGTGTTGGTTTTGTACCTAATGGATCACGTCAATATTATAGAGATTGGCAACTTTCATGTTCTTTTCATGTCAATGGATTTAAAATTGCATATTTCATGCAATCTTATTATTTTACGACTAAATATGGTAAAGTTGAATCACCTCACCTTTGGCTGCTCTATTTGTCCACTAACCATTCCGACTCCAATTGGGGCCAAATATGCAGTCACATTGATGCCAACGGATTCAGTCAACTCGAGATTAAAACATTAGTCAACAGCGTGGAGGTGGAGAAAATTGGGGTTCATTTGGTATACAAGCAAGACATTGAAGATTCCAATGAAACCATGGCACAGTGCATCAACAACAACAACATGTTGTATGGGGATTTGGGTGTAATCCATCATGATATTGATAATTCAGCTATAGAAAGTAGCAAAAATAAGCAAAGCCATGATGTGGATGATGGGGCTGGACCTAGTGGAGAAGGTTACTCTGATAAGGAACCACAGCCAAAGTGGATTCATAGAGTCCAAGAATTTATGGCTGATTCTGAGGATATGAGTCAAAGGGAAATTTTTGACTTCTTTGCTAGTAAGTTATCATTGTTCTTACTACTTTACAAGTCATCATCATTTTTTTTAGCAATATATACTATAATTTTTATTTTCAAATGTAAACTTCAAAGTATTGTGCTAGTTGTACCTTAGCATTTTCTGTTAACACTTGGCAGCAAAATCAGCCCAAACTCAAAAATTAAAATCATACCATATCACTTTTCCTTTTTTAGGTTTTTCTTTTTTTAATTAGGTTGGAGTAATAGAAATTTTTCTTGTTGTCTTGTTTGTGAACTTTTATTTATTGCAAGTAGAGGATGAAATGTCCAAGAAGCTTGAATCCATTCATGGAGGGAAGAGCGATAGTTATCATGATATTGAAGATTTTAATCAAACTATAACACAGTTAAGCATCAACAGCAGGACACTCTCTGAGGATCTAGGTGATCACTGTCATGATCTTTATAATTCAGCTGCAGAAGGTTGCAGAAATAAGCGAAGCCGTGATGAGGAAGATGGGGCAGGACCTAGTGGAGAAGCCTACTCTAGCGACGAACCACATCCAAAGACTTGGAGGATGTATGGCGTACTCTAAACAATGCAATATTAGGAATGTTTCAACTTCTTTGCTTGTAAGTCATCATCTTTCTTCTTGCTATTACAGTTTACAAGTCTTGATGTTCTCTTTTATTTTTTGGGGAGGGGAATCCAATGAATTGAAAGTGTGGGTTTTGATTGTCAGGTTTAAATTCGCTTGATAAAAAATTTCAATTTGTCGTATGTACAAATTAGAGTGTTTCTTTTTTATTTTTACCCCTGTTTTTGTACATATACTAGCTTTTGATAGAGATAAAAAAGAAAGTTCAAAGTATTATGCTAGTTAACATTACCTTTTGGCACTCACATCCCAATCACCACAAGCTCAAAATTGAATTCATCCCGTATCACTTTTTTTAAAGTTTTTTAATCAGGTTTGAATAATACAAAATTTTCTTCTTGTCTTGTTGGGGCACTTTTATATATTGGAAGGAGGGGATCCAAGAAACTTGAAGCCTATCACAGGGGCAAGAGGGAAGGTTACAAGAGAAACGTTGAAGAATTAGTCAAGGAGGGTCCCTCCTCTCAAACTTACCTTGGCACTCGCTAAACTGGTCAACAATCAACCGAGGGTTCCTTTTTGTTGCATGTGCCAGTGTGTGTATATATGTGTGGCTTTGTTTAATTGGTTTTATAGAGTTTAAGCTGTGGCATCAGTGTAGAGAAATTAAAGATTCTCTTGTCCCATGCTTTTGTGCTATTTTGTAATCTCCTATTTTCTTAGTGAAATTTTCTGTTAGACATTGTTCGTGAATGTAGGCCTAAAGCTGAACCATGCAAAACTCTGTGTTCTATGTGTGATTGTCTTTTCTATTTCTATTTTGCATAACATACTGTTATTTTGTTACACACAACAAATAAAATAAGCTACTATTAGTTTGTTACACATAACAAATAAGCATAAATGCTTCCACGAACTCAACAGTTAGTGATTAGAGCAATGTTTGCATATGAACTGAATTTGCTTTGTTGTAACGATTGAGTGCCCTGTTGGGCTTCGAAAGTGTGATTGCAAATGTGGCTGTTTGTACTTTGGGAGCAGAGAGGAGAGGTTGTTTGAGTCTTGTTTTTGCTGGGCTGTTATTTGTGTCCAGCTTTGTTTGAAGTTTTTTCTTCTAGTGTTTTGACAAATAAAAATTAATTATTAAAAAAATCTCCTGAGGTTTGTTGTATTAATATATTTCTCTTGGACTGTTGGTTCTGCTAGTGACAAACAAAATACCCAAGAACCTTTAGTGATAGGTTGCTACATTTTTTGTCATCTTGAAGTTGTGAAAGCAGTAGAAGAAATCAAGCCACTTGATAGTATTATTATCTTCAAGAGCAATGAGTAACTTGATCATCCTAAGCAGCCATCTAAACCACCTTCCAAACAAGCTCTATTGCTGCTCATCAATTACTCAACTGTGCTCTTAGCATATTCCTATTCCTCTTCCTCCTCTACTCTCATTTCTTCTTTCTCAAATGTCTTTCTAGCTAGAAATAAACTCAGTCTTTCTCTAATGTCTCTTTAATGCGCCTTAAAGAGAGAAAATTGCCTGCTGTAAGAATCTATTGCCATTCCCAATAATTCATTTAAAAATTTTAAGGACTTGTTAGTTTTGAATTAATTAGATTAGTCAAACTAGGTTGTATTTCTGATACTCCGACACTATTTTCTTTCTTTTTGTGTTTGAATAGAGAAAAAAGTCCATGTAGAAGCAAAATTATCAATTCCATTTTGTTCAAGTTATTTATCAGGGTGAATTATCCCTCCATCCACCTCGACCTAAATTTCAGTATGTTTCACTAACTTATGTTTGATATATAGTATTTTCCGCCGATACGTGAACAAAACATTAATTTTTTTTCTGTCATTTTTTATTTAAAAAGTTTTACTCATAAAATATGAAATTAGAATTTGATTGTTTGATTTGATGTCAGTACTATGAGAAATTTGAACCCAATGATTAGGAAGTGGTAAAAATAATGTCATACTAAGCTGGTTGAGCAATTTAAGTTATTGACTTGATTCATCATAAATTGGTTTTCTTGATTTGATAATTAAAATTTGGTCCTTGCAGGCTAAACTCTTATTCATCCTAAATTAATTGGGTTTTTGTTATGTAATGAGATATTATAAACCTCTTTGTTGAGTAATAATGATGTTAAGAATGTGTATTATTTGGTAATATATAACGGTTGAAACTTTGAATGAGCATTATTTAGGACCTTAGTCAATGTATAAAGTTTTCACAAAATGACATGTTTTCTTTCAGCTATCCATTTTGTTAACGCGTGTGGAAAAGAATAATAAAGGATTATGCCTTGTGAAGTACAAAATTTATCAAATTTAGTTGAATTTCATTCACCTAGAGGTCGAGCCTTGGTACAATTGCAAGTGCTTTCCACTTGGAAGTTCCAGAGTTCAACCATTTTAGCTAGAGTATATTTATCTCCAAAGTCATTTAGGATTTTAAGTTTGGATGAAATTGTGTTTCCATAATGGCTTTAAAATTTTTAAAATATGACAAATACATTTGATTTATTTTGTAACAGATACAACCATGTAAACTAGTGAAATGATCAACAAAGCTTAAATGGTAAAGAAAAGTATTTACTGATGTGAGAGGTGCTAGCTCCTAGACATTAGTGTGGACTAGTTTTAAAGGTGCAGAAACTTTGAATTCAAAATTACGAAGTGAATTTTTGCATTTTGCCACTAAGGCAATGTTTACAAAGATGTGGGACATTTTGAGAGTTGAAAAATGAAAATTTGGATAACTGGTAATGCAGATTATAGCACATTTTTGATTTCTCAGATGACCAAGTTGCTTCTGCCACAAATCCCACCAGTTGGTGAAGAATTAGCTTTGAGTAATTTGCAATTCAAACGGAGACGGTTCTAAGTTGGCATTCTGTGGCACTTACAACAAAACATGTTAGTGGTGACTACCATCGAAGCAGCTTCAATAATACTACTTTGCCATATGATATGGATTATTAGTCCACAATACCATTAAAATGCCCTATGTTACCTAGTGTTGACAACTTCTAGGAGAATTTCAAGTGCCTATGCTCTTCCTGATCTAAAATATTTGCCTACTCTTTATTAGATTTAGCTGGACTAAAAGCAGCAAAAGAATTCATATCTGAAGCAAACTGAAAATTTTCTTTTGCTTCTAAAGTGCCAAATAATTCAATCTCAACTATTTGATTATTTGATAATCCAATTCACACCATCATGAAAAATTTCTTCTTCTTTTTTTTCGATTCAGACTAGGTAGCCACCTCAATAGTATTTTGAACATGTTGAGCTAGGTTTGAGGCATGACATAAACCTGAAGGTCTAAGATTCAATTCATCACACTATTGGTTTATAGAGTTTTAGAGTGTCTCTTGGACAAAGTAGAATAGTCTAATTAAAGGCTAAGCCACCACTTCTTTATATCGAGAGAGAGAGAATGCGCCTCAAAGTAATACCAGCAAAATCCAAAATGAAAAATCTAATCTTAATTATCCATCTCGTTTCTCAAAACCATTTTTTGTACGTAGTGTATCATCTATATCTTCTAGAAACTACCTTCCATCTTTAGAAACCGTATTTCTCCACACACAAACCCATTAAACTTGATACTACAACCGCCAAACAATGAAACAATGACATTCCTTTGGCTCACCAAAACTCAAACCTCAAAAGCCCACAAAAAATTACACTTCATTAGTAAGAAAACCTTCTTCAACCTGTTTATTCAACCTGTTTATGGTCAGTTAGTCTACCAAAAGTTCAGCCTGCTTCATCACAAAAATGATCAACACTTTCCCATTTGAAATATTCTTTTTTACTTAAAAGCCTTGAAATCCAGTACCTCTGATTCCAAGATGACTCACACAACCCCACAATAGCCAGTCCTACAAAGAACAACCACAAAGACCAGTTAAAAGGAAAAGAGTGTTCAATACTGATAGTGAAAATTTTGATAAACAATATGGGAAAAAAAAATAAATAAAACATATTGCATTTTTCAGAAGTGCCAAACATAGACTAAACTCTGAAAGTAAAAGAGGTGAAAGTTCACTTGGTATATAAAACACTAATGAATGTTTAGACCCCTAATTTCAAAATTACCAACATAAGCTTATACTCAAACAATAAATGTGTGGAATGATAAGTACAAGCAATATTCAAATAAACAAACTACTATAAACCATAATTAATCACAATACAACAACAATTAAAAGGCAAGAGTAAGGGCTAGAGAGATGCAAACACAAAGATAACACCGACACGTGTTATCAAAGAGGGAATCAAAGAACTTGACGAAAATTCTCTCCGCTGCCCTCCAAGCAGTAAAATGATCCACTAGAGAATAAAGTTGTGATACATGAATAGCAATAGACCCTCCAAGCCTAATCTACCCGATGCACATAAGCCTAACCGTGTCTTTTCTAGTTTTCCGGATCTCGCAATAAGCCTATTGCATCAACCAAATGAATTGACCCTCTCTGAACTGCTTCCCAAGCACCAAATGACATTCTCACTAATATGGGTATGGTGAGGTAAGAATTTGGCTAAATATCTTCTCAAGGGTATGTTAATGGAGAGGGTGAGAGTAGAGGAATTTGGAGAATCAAATGTCTAAGATTGTGAATGAGTCAATCTTATTTTTCTCTAGAGTTTCTCTCTCAAAATTCTCTCTGGGAGTTCTCTACATTTCGTGGGTATAAGGGTATTTATAGTAGGGTATGTGAGAAATGTGAAAAATCATTTTTCTACAAAACAAGGCGTTCTGGCAACTCGCTCGTGACTGGGACAAGTCGCGAGTTCTAATCACGAAATAACTGACTGGTCAGACTGTCCTTTTTTGTCCTGTAGTGCTCTAACTGTCGTGACCCTTCAACTTCCTGCATGCTTCACACGTGTGACATTTTGGCAAGTCATCAATCGCAAGCCACTCATAAGTTCTAGTCGCGAGAATGCTCCTGAATGCACATACACTTGAAATCTTCACACTTTCTCACACACAATCCTTACATGATTCCCACCTAAATACAGGGTATCTAATTGCTGAATTACAAGCAAATTTGGCACGGAATAAAGTCAACACATGATTAAATAAATTCAACCTTACAAGAGGTAATTACAATACAAGTCAATCATCAAAGAAAAATGAAGATTAATTTTCAAGTCAATGCAAGCATATACACATACATTACCCATCATAATTTTTTTTGCACAAAATGGTTGTGCTTAAGATTTGAACTCACACACCTTTGGTTAACCAATCATACAATTAGGAGTTAAACACACCAAGTTAAGCCCAACTTCCTACTACTCAGACTCGACTCTTGCAAAAAATTTATAGAACTCAATATTGGCTCAAGCTTCATTCCAGTCTCAATATTCTAGTTGTAGCTCAGCTCATGCAATACCAACTCTCTTCCAAGCCAATTGCAAGCTCCAAAAAACTTCTAAATGCTAGCTGTTTTGAGCATTTAAACTTCAAAAGCTGATGAGCTTTACATCAAGGGTAAGGTAATTGCACATAAGCGATGGCTTTTTATTATAGGAATGGCTACTCTTTTCATCATTTGTTTGCAAAAGGAGAACTAGAGAGAGAAAAATCCATTTTATACATGAAAAGCTTACAGAGAGATGACAAAATAATGAAAATAATAATAATAAAATAAAAATAAAAATAAAAGTTTAGAAGAATGTGTTGTCTATGCTTGATTCCTAAAATGAAAGCATCAGATCAATTTGAGAAGAAGAACATTCCCTCAGATCTATGATGGAGAACCTCTATCAAAGCCAACGCACCAGCTGAGCATAATGGTGCTTAAGCCCAAAAGTCAGAACATAGTTCAAGCACAGGTCATCTTGCTTAACAAACAAGCCAAGCAAACTTTGATCGAGCTGCTTGCAAGTAGCTTGGCTCTTTTTTTAACCCTACAGTACTTGAGAACAGCTCTTCACATGTACCTACCACAAGCAAGAAAAGAGTTGGAAGAACAGGTTTTCTAGCATTATTGTAAATAAAATCAGAAAGATCAAAGGTAAGAGGCACTAAACACTTCAGAAAACTGAACCCCAACCAAAAACTTAAAAAAAAAAATCCCAACATCAAATATGGACAAAAAATCCTTAAAACTACAAAGTTGTAACTTCAAAGGCATGGTGAAGTTTCAATGAACAAACAAAAAATAAGCCAAAGAAACGTCAGCACTAAACTACAATTAGGGCTATTCCCTCAAAATGTAACAAAATTTAATTAGCAAAGATTTTTTTAAAATGTCATAGATATAAATCTTTTAGTAGCCACTAACTTTTTCACCAAACATGCCAAAGGAAATCTTTTAGTCCGTGTGTGGCTTACAAATAAAAAAATAAAAAGAGTGGAATGATTAATATATTTTATCCATTGCAAAGACCTAAGGGTTTGTATGAATCAAACTACAAATTAAGGATCAAACAGCTGGTGTGGTGAGCATGATGGTCACAATGTTGTAGAATAAATTGAGCATGTCAACATGAGATACTTACATTTACACAGAAGAAGGTAAGAAGGCACTGAAAAAACAGTTTAAGGAAAGACATGATTATCATATTGAAAGGATATGTAAGGCACAAGAATAGAATTTTCAGGGACGAAATGGTTTTGTAATCCTGTTCCATCATAATAGACCGAGCAGTGAGATAAATCAAGTGCATAGGGTTGGGAAAATAAAGGATGCCTTTCAGAGAAGTATTGGAAAATGACTACTCAAATATGTTTCTCTATAATGGTTTATAATAAACTTCACATGAGGATTCATCACCACAAATGACAATGACATTAGTAGCTAAAAAAAAATCAATAAAAACGCAAACAATTTACACATCACCTGCTTGGCCTCATTTCAGAAAAGAAATACAAAAGAATTTCTTGAACAAGGTTTAGATCAATAACAGCCACCAGAACCAATGCCAATTATGTAGAAAACTGTAGCAGAACATGCAACATTCAGTCCACATCCACAAACGCAGTGCAATCAATGTCCTACAGGGTGATATTCCCAATATATAAATCGTTTATGTGATGAGAACAGAGAAGGAGGCATTTACGATTGAGACTTTCATGAATTGCACCCATCCCTGGGACCCACTTGTCCTCAATAGATGGATTCACATTCAAATGGTTTTGCAGTAACCGTACCCGATAATAAACAGTATCCATTCTGTCACAGAAATGATCGATCAAGAACATTAAGGCTCATTAGAAGCCAACCTAATCAAAGCCAAAGATAAAGCCCCATCAACAGGCCCTAGATCTTAAAGATTTTGATCTCCCATCATTTTAACCTCTCTTTCTGTGGGGAAGTACACTTCTTCATTTCCTTTAAAATCAGAGACCTTTAAAACTTTAGTGTAATGCTTAATGGCTTCACGCTTGGTTGATTCATGCTTCTCTGCTAGTGTCAAAATGCAAGAGAAACTCAAGTGATAAGTTACTACAGTTTTAACCATCTTGAAGTTGTGACAGCAGCAAAAAAAATCAAGCCACCTTCTCCCTACACCTGCATACCACTTGATAATATCAGTATCTTCAAAAGCAATGAGTAAGTTCATCGGCCTAGGGCGACCCATGTTATTTGTAAAACCAGCCATCTTAACTACCTTCCTGACAAGTTCTATTGGTGCATCAACTTTCATACACAACCTCGTCAAATCCTCAACCACGCTCTTGGCATATTTCCGTTCCTCTTCCTCCTCCACTATCCTTTCTTCTTTCTTTAATGCCTTTCTAGCTTGGACCGGACTCAAATACTTGTCAACTTACTCTTGGAAGTTGGAACTTATCACAAGCATCAACCAAATCTTGGGGTAATTGATCTCTAATGTGCCTTAAAAAGAGAAAATCACCTGCTGTAAGCATCTGATGCCACTCCCAACGCTCTTCCAAGAAATCTTGGACCACTTCATCAGTCCAAGTTTTGAAGATTTCTCGAACCTCATTTTCAATTTGAAAGTCAAATTTAGATCCATCACTTTGCTTCAACTTCTTAAAAACATGTTGCAATATCTTCATCCCCAGTATTTTCTCTGTCATGGAGGATGCAAAACTGAAGGTGGAACCGCCTGTAGTTCCATTCTTAGATAACTAATGTTCTCAGATACTACACTATGTATTGCCGTTTTCATTTTATCGACCCTCAAAACTAACCTACCATCTAAATATTTCAAAACCCAATTCTCAAAGTCCATGGTCAACATCTTTGACCCCGACGTTATCACTAATATTCATCCAAATAGCTGACCACATACATCTGCACTGGCCAGACATCCAAACAAGCTGCTCTGATTTAAAATTTGGATTCTCTTGAAATTTCTAAAGACGCATATCTTGAATTTCTTTATCAAATCCATTAAAGTAAATATTAATCAAAATCGAACACAACCCGCTTTCTTGAGGAAACCCCCTTCCTACGTAACAACCACCCAATTCAATTCCCACCACCTCACACTCAAACAGCCTCTTTATTAAACCAATCAAAGAACCATCTTTTATTTTCTCTTCAATAAATAAACACAGCATCAAACCTTTCTCTATCAAATGAGACACTAAACCACCAACTAGGATTCTCTGCCTAGTTCTTAAGGTACCTAGTGGCAATGTGGCGTCCCATACCGACATGCCCACCTTAAGAAAAAGTTACAAACCGCTCATCATACACAATTTCCAATACCAACCTAATAGCTTCAATCAAAACCTTTAGTTTCAAGTTGGGCCAGACCAAGGACTCACCTTTCTTTCTTGAGGGTGGCATTGTGACGCAACAAGCCTCAATATCGAACCGATTGTCGCAGAGCTGACTGCCCATTTCTTCGATGTCGAATCGCTTTGAGACTGAGTGGAGAAGGGACTGCGAGTCAGTCAAGGGAGCTAAGCCTGAAACCATTGTTGGGTTGTGGAGTGGTGATGTTTTGGCAGACAGTGAGGAGGACACTGGGCAAAGCGATGACGTTTGAGACAAGGTTGGAAAACTTGCCTTGAGAGTATTGGGCGAGAACTAAGGCTTGGAGGGCTGAATTCAAGTGGCTTTATTCTTTTGAGGTGAATAAGCATTGAGACAATGAGAACGAAGAAGAGAGAAGTGGAAGTTTTGGATTTTGAAATTGTGCCTAAGTTCAAAATTGGAGATAGTAGCTGGCTAGATTTTCACAAATAGCAAACTTTTTTATTTGTTTTTTAAATTACGTTTTTATATTGGTTTTATAAATAAACTCTCTAGTCTCTAGTGTTCAAAAAGCAATGTAAATGTATAAAATAAAAAAAAAGCAATGTGTAATGAAAAGAACTTTTAGCTGATAAAAAAAGTGGTGAAAATAGCCAAATTCCACATTTTGGTAAAATTTATGGCAAACTAGTACTGTTTCAAAAATATTTAGGAATTTACCACTTTTTTAGTACTCGAGTTTCACAAAATCGAGTTCTAAACAGTACTCGAGTTCAGTGAACTCGAGTTCGTAGTAAGTCGCCAGCGTGGCACTATTGACCTAAAATTTGTGTAATTAAAAAAATAATGTGATACTCAATATTACTGAAATCGAGTACTTTTTTTATAGTACTCAAACTTCATACAGTCGAGTACCTTGTTTTTCTTTTCTTTTTTTTCTTTCTTTTGGGTTTTGTGAGTATGGTTCCTGGCCATCTTCTTTGACAATTTATGAAGAAAATTTAATGCAAGCTCTTGCATTTCTTCATGCATGAAACTTCTTGAATATCATGCATCTTCCTGACATGGGCATGCAAGCCATTTAATGGTTTGTTGGCTAATGTCAAGCCACTAAGTTTGACTATTCAAGCCATTCCAACAGAAAAAAAACAAAAAAACAAAAAAAAAACAAAACAAAACAAAACAAAAAACAAAACAAAACAAAACAAAACAAAACAAAAAAAAAAGGTATTCGACTGCACTAAGCTCGAGTACTATAAAGAGATACTTGATTTCAATAATATCAAGTACCACATTATTTTTTTTAATTACACAAATTCCAGGTCAGCAGTGCCACACTGGCGACTCACTAGGAACTCGAGTTCGTTGAACTCGAGTATTATTTAGAACTCGATTTTGTGGAACTCAAGTACTAAAAAAGTGATAGATTGCTAAATATTTTTTAAACAATGCAAGTTTGCCACAAATTTTGCCAAAACGTGGTATTTGGCTATTTTCACCGTTGCATTCTTCTAAATAATAATAATAATAAATTTATGAGTTGCATACGTCCACACATTTACCTCATAAATGGAACAGTCTAAACGTGTAATTTTCTAAGCGGTATGGTGAAAAAATTGAAGTTAATATGCTCTCTTATTAGAAATTGATATTATTTTAACCATAAATGAATGGTATAATTGTTAGATGGTAGGTGTACTAAGATTTTAGTCTCAAACACATCCCTAACCACACGAATAGCTTGCTAATTCACAAACCCCCAATTCTTTCCCTCACGAGAAAGGCATCCTACCTTTTCTATTTATGAAAATTAGTGTATAGCCTCGAGCATATTCACAGGTACAATTAAAAATTAAAAGCAATCACAATTATATGGTTCAAATTATACATTTTTTGAAAAAGAGGTTCAAATTATACCTAGTATTAGCTTACACTTTTTTTTTTAAGTCATACATTTCTAATATATGTAATAGTTTCTCATTATATATAGGGAAAATTACACTTTGCCCACCTGTGATTTGCCCAAAAACACTTTGCCTACCTATGGTTTAAAAATTGACACTTTACCCACCTAAAGTAAGTTTTATTTGTCTGTTTTTCTTTTGGCAACACTCCAATAATAAACACTTTATCCCCATCCATGAAAGTTGGGTAAAATTTGTTGAATGGTAACTTTTAAGGAAAATTTTAGGTGAATAACATGCATTTGAAGTAATTTAGTTATGTAGATTGTTTTTTGAACTCAAGTTTATCAAACCAACCCAAAATCGAGTTTGGCAAACTCAAGTTCCAATTGGTAGTCATCTGGCGTGGATTAAAAAAAAAAAAAAACCGTGTGGAACTCAAGTTTACTAAACTCGAGTTCTAGGCCCTTCTTTTTCACTCCTCTTATGAAGCATCCACCGCTTCTTACTTCCATGTTCCAACCGCTTCTCACTTCCAAGTTCCAACAAAAAAAGTCAAGCCTATTTGAAATTTGAAGCACTGATTTGAATTTAGTCTGCATTTGGTTTCACTTGTCAAAAAGCAAATGATTAAAGCCGAATCTTTTTGAAATTTGAAGCATTGACTTTGACCGAAAATAAAACAAAGCGTGCAAAGAAACAGTGTGTTAGTGTTCTGTGAATTAATTTTTATAGTCTAGAACTCAAGTTTGATAAACCCGAGTTCCAAAAACAGTTTACATAACTAAGAGCCTGTTTGGTAGCAGTGTTTAAGTATTGTTGTTCAGTTTTCAATGTTGTGGAAATACGTGTTTGAGTGTTATCAAGGACGGAGCCGGGACTTGAAGTTAGTGGGGGCGGCTCTGACGGTTGGCTTTGCTGCTTCTTAGCTACTACGATTTTTTTTTTTTGAGTTTTTGATGCGTCTTTTGCTAGGTAAAGACACAATTATTTTGTTTAAAACTTTTTAAAGGGCTAGTTGCTTGTTTTGAGTAAAATTGGTTAATCATGCTTAATTATTTTTAACTTTACTATTGGTACTTTTTGTTATTGCTCTAATTTTTTTTGGCTTGTATATTTTGTTTTAGATTTTAAATCTATAAATTTTTTAATGGCCTTTAAATGAGGAAAATGCTAGAGTTACAAATTCTTTTACAAATTGCTAATATGGCGAGTGGTTATTGGCAAGTAAAAAAGTAATATAAGTGGTTATTGCAAACTGTAAAGAAGGTTTGCAGAAGATCCCGAGAGCTAGAATACATCATTGTTATAGGGAGGTAAACAAGTGTGCTGACGCTCTTGCTAGAAGAGGCGTCTTACTTTCTCAAGATTTTGTAATTTTCCATTTCCCCCCAACTGAGGTTTCTCTTTTGATTAACCTTAATGCTGTTGGGACTATGTATGAGCGTCAATGCTCTTTTGTTGATGTTTTTAGTTTATGAAATTATCCTGATTACCAAAAAAAAAAAAGTGATGTAAGTGGTGGACCCAAATGCGAACCAATAAGACTTTGTATCTCAAATATTTGTAAAAATGTTGTAAATAAGTTTTTGTGTGTGTGTGTGTGTGTGTGTGTGTGTGTGTGTAAAAAATTTGGAAGGGCCATTGTCCCCCCGGTCAATATATGCCTCCGCCTTTAAGTATTATAGAAATACATGTCAGAAGTGTTATTGTTATTTAAATAATAAAAACTGTTATTTAAACAATAATACCAAACAGCCCCTTAATAACTTCAAACACATACTATTCACCTAAAATTTCCTAAAAAGTTACTATACAGCCAATTTTGCCATGAAAGTTGCTCTCTCTGTTTTTCTCCGACATTTAGGAAAACAGAAAGGGCGGGTTCTGATTTTCAAACTTTTCAACCAAAAAATTCGTTGTTTCATAGATCTAGTACCTTTGTTTGGTGATACAGAGACTAAATTGTTACGTGTTGCCACAAGAATCTGTCTATATTGTACGATTGTCCTTCCTCCAAGAATATCAAGTGTTTATTATTAGAAATTAATTCCACGTTAATGTCTTGATTATTGTACCGTACGAAACAATGGCTTCCTAATAAAATTCTGGATTTCAGTCCAGTAAAGTTGTAATATAAAGATGTTTTGCGTAATTAGAAAATTATGCAAAACCTTCCAGCCTAGATCTGTGGTCTGCGAGCATGGTTCACTTCACGAAATGTAGCACCTAATAATGATTTTTTGGCACCTATCCCACACCAGCAAAGCCTATGAAAATTGAAAAGTAAGGGGAGGAAATGATGTGTTTGTGTGTGGGAGAGATATTAAAAGTAAGAGGAGGAGCTCAACAACATTACTCAATACTAAGTATTTTTAATTTTTACAAGAATAATATTATGATTGTTCTTAATTTTTTTACAAAACCTAACTTTTAAATCTTCTTTTTTCTTCATTTTTTAGTTTTTTTTTATTTTTTTTATTTTGAGAGGAGAGAGATATAAAAAAGTAGCAAAAATACAAATTTACCCATGTTTTTAACAAATGTGAATAACGGAAGACAAACAGAGTTTACCTCTGGTGGGTAAAGTGTCAATTTTTAAACCACAAATAGGTAAAGTGTTTTTCGGGCAAACCATAGGGGGTAAAGTATAATCTCTCTCTCTCTCTCTCTCTCTCTCTCTCTCTCTCTCTCTCTCTCTCTCTCTCTCTATATATATATATATATATATATATAATTTAGAATTTAATTAGTTTTAGATTCTTCGACTTTTGCATTCAATAATTCACTTGTCACAAAAATAAAAAACTTAATTGAACATGTGGTAGAAAATTGGACTCCAGTTGAAATCTAATTTAGAATCTAATTGGATTTAGACTCTTCGATTTTTACACTCAATAATTCTTTTGGCACAAAATTTTAAATTAAATGAGACACGTAGTGCAAAATTGAAAACTCAATTAAAATCTAATTGGATTCTCTCTAAATTTTGGCTATACATATATATATATATGTGTGTGTGTGTGTGTGTGTGTGTGTGTATAGGATTCTACCAGAAGTATGATGATACAATTGAGGATAAATAATGAGAGACATCCAAAGTATATTCTCAAAACAATAAAGTTTTGCTACTAATTTGATTGTAGCTAACGGCTAAAATTCCTTTCAATATCTTTTTATTATATGTGAATTTTGACAAATCAATTATTAGATTTCATTTTTTTTTCTTTATTCTATTCAAAATAATATTACACTCCAAGCTATCAAAATTTAAAAGTTTATTATTATATAGACTGTAAAGGCTAGATTTGGGTCTTAAGCCCAAATGGTAAAAGGATCTAGGCTCAAAGAGTCCAATACAATAAATTTGTAGAGAATGAGTTGGAAAATTAGGTTCTAACGAGTTAGGTAGCAATTATAGTGGATCCAAATGTCAGCGAAGAAAAAATAGACTGGTTTTATCCAATGAAAATCGTCATTGGCACAATCCGAGGAGATCAGTTCTTGTATATAATCCTTGAAATTGATTACAAGTACAGTTCTAATTGCTACAGTATTTCTCCCTCGATTCTCCGATCCCTTTCTCTCAGGGCCTCCCTTCTATTTTATACTCTCTTTTTCCTTTCATCTCTATCCTCCACGTGTAGATTAGATGGTTGGTGTTGATCCCTGTCACATCAACACCTTCCTGAAGTCTTTGGGGAGTAGCTATAAGGCTGAAAACTACTGTTTAGGTATCACTTTCTCATTGACGTGGCCAGGAAGTTAGCTGTAGAGCATTCAATACGGTAGTAACAACTTTCCCTTAGGTATTTCCCAACTCCCATTTGTAGCTTGCTTATAGAGTTCTGAATCTCACATCTTCATTATTGTTAATCTGTCCTCGGACCACTAAGCGTCCGCGGACAAGGCCCAAGACCCAACATATATTCTTGGGCCCCTCAACCCTACATAGACTATTCTCTTTTTTAAAGGAATATACCCAATAAAGCAAATTCCAAATTATTGCACTCCATGATTTTTTATTTTTTATTTCCAATTTTTGGTACCAAAAGAAATAGGCTACTAAAATTTTGAAATAAAATCTAAGATTGAGGAGCTCAAAAGCCATTATGAAATGTACCAAACATTTGCTTAAATATAATTATACGGTATGTGTAAGCCAAGCCCTTAAATATAATGTATTGTTTGAATGTGTAAATCATATCATTCATTTTATGATTTGCATTCTTCTAAAAAATAAATAAATAAATTTATGAGTTGCATACATCCACACATTTACCTTATAAATGGAACGATCTAAACGTGTAATTTTCTAAGTGGTATGGTGAAAAAATTAAAGTTAATATGCTCTCTTATTAGAAATTGATATTATTTTAACCATAAATGAATGGTATAATTGTTAGTTGGTAGGTGTACTAGGATTTTATTCTCAGACACTTCCCTAAGAGTACACACGAATAGCTTGCTAATTCCCAAACCCCCCACTTCTTTCCCTCGTAAGAAAGGCATTGTACCTTTTCTATTTATGAAAATGGTAGAGGACACACGAATAGCTTGCTAATTCCAACCCCCCCCCCCCCCCCCCCCCCAAAAAAAAACTTATTTCCCTCGTGAGAAAGGCATTATACCTGATGGGGATATTTCTAACCTTGTGCCCAAGCACGTCATACATAGGCACTGACAACACCTACAGGTCCCTCAACCCCACATTAGCGGACGAAGGGCCCAAAGTCATGCAAAGAGACAGGACCACATTATAAGAAAATATCTTGCGTATCACGCAAAGTGAATCTGCTACGAGGTCGCATCTCCTTCGTATGAAAAAACACCCTGCAATCTCGAAAACCCTAAGTACCAAATCTTCTCCATAAGGAAAGATCCCCACACTCGAAGGATCTGGTCTTACCATTAAACTACTATATAAGCAGGAGACCTCAACTTTTCTCAGGTATGTAAAAAATCTCTAGCTCTCTCACTATAAAGTTCTTGAAGATGTCTCATTCACTAATTTAACCTTCGGAGAGTTTTTGGTCGGTGCCTTCTATTTGATCCATTTTGTTCTCATTCCACAACAGGGACGGACCTATAGTAGGGACGGGTCCCCCCCCCAATTTAAAAAATAAATAAATAAATAAAATCACAAAATAAAAAATAAATATGGACTAAAATCTAAAAACCTAAATTACAATTCTCAAATTTTTACCCCAACCTCACTCTTCCTCCACTCAACCTCATCAAGCATCAACGCCTCCTCCAACCATCACTGTTGCTGCTGCTGTTCTTTTCCTCAGAGATCCGGACTGTTTGCTGGCTTGCTGCTACTGCTCCTCCTCAGATCCTTGATCATAGTCACACACGATAAATCTAAGAAATTTCTCTCCTCTCTCAAGTTCATATTTTTGTTTTTTTGTCTTTGCTATATTGCTCTGCCTAGTGCCTTAGCCGTTTGTCCTCTGCCCTCTGCCCCCTGCGTTTTTTTATGGACTGTGTTGACTGTATTTGTGAGTTGTGGCTTTTATTGGACTAGTGTGTAACGTGTGTTCACTGTGCTTGTGTCAATGTGCGGACCGTAGACTTAGTTTGTGTTTGTGGTTGTGGCTTTGTATTGACTATTGAGTATTGACTACTGTGTAATGTTTGTGGCTTTTTCCTTTTTGTCATTTTATGATTGTGTGGACAGGACCGATTTCAGACTTTCTTAGTGTTTGTAACCTTTTTTTTTTTTTTTGGTTTTAACTATAAAGAAATAAAGTAGGACCAGGACAGTAGGATGTGAGTGCTGAATTGTGATAGTAAATTTGTTATTTGTGAGAGTAGTTTTTGGTAGTTACTGTTTGTCACTTGTGAGTACTGTTAATTGTGAAGACTAGTCTTTGGTAAGTCATAAGCGACTTTTTTTTTGTGACCAATTGACCAAGTTTTTGGTCTGATTGTTTTGGTTTTATCAAAAATTTTGTCTCTATCACTTTGTGTGATGTAACTAATATTAGTAATATATATATATATATATATATATGGGTCCGGTTAATGTGTGCCCTTAGGGCACACATTAAGCTTTCTATTTTTAGAAATATTTTCTCGGGAACTGAAAAAGCTGTCATTACTTTTTCAATTTTCGAGAAAATTTTTTCCAAAAATGGAAATTAATGTGTGCCCTAAGGGCACACATTAGTAAAATCCTATATATATATATGTGAACTTGTGAACTTTGTTTTTGTCACTTTGTGTGATGTGGCTAATATTAGTAATATATATAAATTTGTGCTTGTCTTTTGTGATTATTTTGGTTTTAGATTTTTTTTTTTTTTTTTTTGGGTTAAGAAGTCCATTTTTTTTTAGTTGGTGTATAGAACTACGAAATATGGAAATAATGAAACATTTTTTTTTTAATTTGTAGATCATGAGTAAGTCCACTACAATATTAATTTTTTTCAAAAGAAAAAATTTAAATAATTCCGAAGTCATAGTTGATGATGGAAGATTGCCAACCCTAGCATTGATGTCCCAGTTTCTGAAAATCTCCAAACAGAAGTTCCAAATGTCACCATTGATGAAAGTACAGGTTTTGTGCGTGATCCTGGAATGCGTAAGCAAATATGGGAATATGATACTAATGAACGGGATGAAATTCGAAGAGCTTACATTAAGCTTGGTCCATACCAACCTAAACTAGAAGAGTACAAGAAAAGTAAATTTGGAAGGCATTCTCGTAAATTTAAACAATCATGGTTTGCAATTAAGGAATTTAGTACATGGCTTGAATATTCACCTAGTAAAGATGCTGCTTTTTGTCTACCATGCTTTCTCTTTGACAAGCCAACTGGGAATTCTGGGAGTCATGTATTCACTAAAGATGGATTTTGGAATTGGAAGAAAGTTAATGATGGAAATAATTGTTCCTTTTTTAATCATATGGGGAAAGAACCTAACTCTTTTCATAGAGCTTCTAAGCAAGCCATGGCAGATTTGATGAACCGTCTCAACACATACAAAAGGAACTTGAAAATTTCAATTCTAGTCAAATTGCAAGCAATTTATTGCGGTTAAAGGCCTCAATTGATGTTGTCAAAGTGCTTGCATTTCAAGGACTTGCTTTTAGAGGACGAGATGAAAGTTCTGATTCAATTAATCGTGGGAATTTTCTTGAAATATTGGATTTGGTGGTATCATATAATGAATATGTTGCAGAAGCAATGGAGAAATCTCCCAAAAATGCCTCTTACAAATCACCAAAAATCCAAAAGGGAATCTTACATGTATTTTCAAACAAGGTGAAGAAGGCAATTCGTGAAGAAATTGGTGATACAAAGTTTTGCCTAATTGTTGATGAAGCACGTGATGAGTCAATGAAGGAGCAAATGGCTATTGTTATAAGATTTGTAGACAAAGATGTTTTTGTTTGAGAACGTTTTTTTGGGGTAGTTCATGTCCCTAATACTACGTCATTAACCCTAAAAGATGAAATATATTCTATCTTGTCACATCATAGTCTAGATATTCAAGATATTCGAGGGCAAGGATATGATGGTGCAAGAAATATGTGAGGTGAGTGGAATGGATTAAAAGTTTTGGTTTCAAATGATTGTCCATATGCTTACTACATTCATTGTTTTGCACATCGCTTGCAATTAGCATTAGTGACAGCATCAAAAGAAGTTATTCTTGTTCAAAGTTTTTTTAATAGATTATCATCTATTGTCAATGTTGTTGGTGCTTCATGCAAGCGTACTGAGCAACTAAAAAAAGCTTATGCTGATCAAATTGCATATTTTGTTGAAATTGGTGAGCTTGAAACTGGAAGAGGACTTAATCAAATTAGCACATTACAATGGGCTAGAGATACTCGTTGGGGTTCTCACTTGAGATCGATTTCTAGCTTGGTAAATATATTTAGTCCAACATGTGAAATTTCACTTAAGATCATCAAGGAAGGAAATACTACTTACCAACGAGAAACAGCATACTCATGTTATCATGCTATGATTTCTTTTGAATTTGTGTTCATTTTGCATCTCATGAAAGAAATTATGAAAATCACTGATGCACTTTGTCAAGCTTTGCAATGTCAGTCTCAAGACATTTTAAATGCAATGAATTTTGTTTCATCCACTAAAGCACTTATTCAAAAATTCAGAGATGAAGAGTGGGATAATTTACTTACCACTGTGAAATCATTTTGTAAGGCACGTGACATAGATGTCCCAGATATGAATGCTCGTTATGTTGAGAGAGGAGGTCTAGCTCGTTATCAACAAGATGACTTCACAATTGAGCATCATTATCAAGTAGATATTTTTTATGTTGCAATAGATTCTATATTACAAGAATTAAATCATCGGTTTAGTAAGCATGCAGTGGAATTGCTTAATCTTAGTTCAGCTCTTGATCCTAAAGAGGCACGTGAGTCCTTTAGAAGTATAGACATTTTGTTGTTAGTAAGCAAGTTTTATCCAAAAGACTTCACAAATCAAGAAATGATACTTTTAAAGGCAGAAGTTGATCATTATGAGCACAATGTAGTTCGGCATCCAGACTTCAAGAAGCTATCAAGTATTTCTGAGTTGTGCCAATGGTTGGTAAAAACCCGAAAATCATTATTTTATCCATATATTTATAGATTGATTACACTTATGCTTACTCTTCCAGTTTCTACTTCAACTACAGAGCAAGCATTTTCAGCCATGAATATTATCAAGAATAGGCTTCACAACAAGATGGAAGATGATTTTCTAATGGACTCTATGATTTTGTACATTGAGAATGAGATTGCTGCAAAATTTGGTACAGAATCAATCATAGACGACTTTCAAGACTTAAAAGAGCGTCGAGTTCCATTTTGATAAATGTGTTGAAATATTAAAAAAAAAACTTATTTGTGTGTTATACTTTGTCGACATTTTTATAATATCAAATGTTTAAGAAACACTTATTTTATATGTAGTATTTTGTTGAATATGAAATAGGTGTTAGTTTTTATTTTCAAAAAAAAAAAAATGTTTTAAGCTTTGGCCCCCCCAGGTTCAAATCCTGGTTCCGTCCATGTTCCACAAGTACCCATTGGAGTGCTTTGGAGCTTACAACTCACTGATGATTTCAGCACATCATCAGTACCTTTTAATTTATGGAAATTAGTGTGTAGCTAGAGGACACAAATAGCTTGCTAATTCCCAAACCCCCCCACTTCTTTCCCTCGCGAGAAAGGAGTTGTACCTTTTCTATTTATGGAAATTAGTGTGTAGTCTCATGCATATGCACGAGTACAATTAAAAATAATCACAATTATATGATATTAGTTTACACTTTTGCACCCTTCACTTGCCACAAAAATAAAAAATTTAAATGGACTTGTGGCGAAAAATTGGACTCCAATTAAAATTCAATTTAGAATCTAATTGGATTTAGGCTATTTGATTTTTATACTCAATAATTCTCTTGGCAAAAAATTTAAAATTAAATGAGACACATAGCACAAAATTGAGAATCCAATTAAAATCTAATTGAGATTTCTCTAAGCTTTGACTATATATATATAGCATTCTACCAGAAGTATGATGATACAATTTATGATAAATAATGAGAGACATCTAAGGTATATTTTCAAAACGCTAAAGTTTTGCTACAAATTTTATTGTAACTAATGGCTAAAATTCCTTTTAATATCTTTTCGTTGTATGTAAATTTTAACAAATCAACTATTAGATTTCACTTTCTTCTTTATTCTATTCAAAATAATGTTGCACTCCAAGCTATCAAAATAATGTTAAGAGTTTATTATATAGACTATTCCCTTTTTTAAAGGAATATATCCAGTAAAGCAAATTCCAAATTATTGCACTCCATGATTTTTTTTTTTTTTTCCCAATTTTTGGTACCAAAAGAAATAGGCTACTAAAATTTTGAAAAAATAATTATGAAATGCACCAAACATTTGCTTTCTCACCAACCAACAACACCTAAATGAGTGTGAGTTAAAGAGGTTTAAAGTCTGTATTGTGTATCAAAGAGTTAGGCTCTTTTAAATATACATCACTGTCAATTTCTTTAAGATCTTCTCTCATTTTCCCATGTGTGTGCTAAAATACTTAGTATTCTAAAATTTAAAAAAAAAATTCACAGCTAATTAAAGGCCTATGCCACCTTAAATAAATCAAGCTATCGCCATTAATTACACCATTCTTTTTCCTCCTTTCTTATTCTTCTTCAAAAAGGAATATATTCTATAGACCCGTGATTCGTCAAGAGGGAGGTTAGTACAATTTATACTAAATTATTTTTGATAATTTGGGGGGCAATGTCATATTTCTTGAAATGAAGTATAACAAATCCAATATTAACATACCTCAAGGGAGTTAGTGTAATTTATCCTAAAATTTATCTCAAAAATCATTTTGTTTGCAATCATTTTTGTTTGACAAATCAGAAACCTATATTAATACAATGTTCAAATATACAATTAAACTTTGCTAGTGGTCAGTTGTTATTTTTATTTTTTCAATGGAAAAGTGAAAAAAATTTAAGACTTATTTCTATTGGAGATAGGTTGAACTGAAGACCACCCCTCTAAAATTATGATAAACTATCTCTAGTTCCCAAAAGTATAAAAAAATGATGAATTTAATCATTATTCTAGTAAAATACATAACTAGTTCAAGCTTATTATAATCAGATTGTATGATCTTGAGATGCTATTATACTCAGATTGTATGGTCTTGAGATGCTATTATTTGTTGAATAGCAAAAAGAATTAACGCAAGACAAATAGAGTTGCTGTGTGCAAGCACAGACATCAGTTACTTAAAGTGGTTAAGCATGTTTAATGTTTGCTTAGTTTAAGTTATTTGGAGAGTGTTTGGTACATGCACTTAAAAACATGTATTTTGTTATTTGAAAATATGTGTGAAAATACGTGTGGCTAAAAAAGCATGTGAAAATACGTATAATGCTGTTTAAAAACTAAAAACATGTATTTGAGTTGCCATACCAAACAGGACCTTGATATCGATCAATTTCCAAGGAGCACTACAAAAGGAACACTTGAAAGATTGCAGTTCCATCTGTAGTGCACCATCTGTAAAAGCTTGAGAGAAGAACAGAACAAGGGCACCAATAATTATGCCAATCCTATCTTTCAAGAGCAAGTATACTAAAATTCAGCAAGATTGGACTAGTTCACCTACTTAATTTAAATTTTTTCTACATATATTTTATCAATTTTTCCACCATATGAAAAAACTGAACTCAAGAGTCCAAAAGATCAACTGATGCAGATACCATTGTCCACTGAAATCTATCCTGAGTCTTATTTTGTACACGAACGATGAATCTAAATCCTCTGAGGAAGCCATGATTGTGAGGCCTGCGATCAAGAGGCTTGGTAATCAGACTCATCACAACTAGAACTCCCAAGTCCCAACCCCTTCTTTTTCATTGATACACAAATTTGATAAATTAATCACTCAAAAAGCAAAAGTTAGATTAGTAAATGCATGGTAAGGGAGAAAATTTGTTACAATATATTACACCATTACTAGTTAGCATGACCTTAAATTGGAGATGTAATTGTACACATCAAACCATGTCAATTTGGAAGGCGGGGTCAAAATTACAAAGAGAAGAATCCCAAATGCATGCAAAGTTATCCTCTCCGCAAGACTGCTAGTCCTCCCCCCCACCCTTTGCAGCTATCAGATACAAACTTCAGCAACAGTAAAGATGAGCTGCAACCTTGAATCCCCAGTCTTCACATCACAGATCACCAAGAAAGATTATCACAACGCCATGCTTTTCACTGACCTCCAGCACTGCAATAGCAAAAAATAAAAACCTTTTTTTTTTTTTTTTTTTGATAAGTAAAGGAAATTTTATTCAAGAACTTAATAATGAGTCACCCGAGTATACAGGAAGTATACAGCAAGGACCAACATAATCAAATACATAAATTACAAGCATCCATCAAATCATAGACCGAAATGGCTTCCTATGATAGACATCCAGTCCGATAGAGTTTTAAAGAAGAAAAGTTTTAAATAAGCTATAGTCCTTTCAGAATCTTCAAAACACCGGTTGTTTCTCTCCTGCCAAATGCACCACATCAAACAATGAGGGATAGCCATCCAAATAACACCATTACGATGATGACCAAAATTTCCTTGCCAACAAGCAAGGAGCTCAACTACGGTCTTTGGCATCGCCCAGTGGATGCCAAACAAAGTGAACACCACAGACCACAACTCGTAAACAATAAGACAATGTAGTAAAAGATGGTCTATCGATTCTCCATTACTTTTGCACATATAACACCAATCTAGAATCAACACCTTCTTCTTACGTAAATTAAGAATGGTCAAGATAGTTCCTAAAGTTGCAGTCCAAACAAAGAATGCAACTCCGGAAGGAACCTTTTGCTTCCAAATACTTCTCCAAGGGAAGGATTGAGTACATACACCCAACAAAACCTGATAGTAACTACTTACCTCAAAGCCCTTGCTTTTAGCAGGTGTCCAACACATCTTATTCTCACCAGTACCTCTCAATGAGACTCCATATATAACATTCCAAAAAACAGACAAAGAATCTGATTCCCTATCATGAATTTCTCGCAGGAATTCTAAGTCCCAAAAAAGAACCCCGTTAGGAAACTACATGAGATCAGCCACATAAGCCTCCTTATCATTATTGATTTTGAATAAATCTGAAAAACACGTACTCAAAGGATTGTCCCCACACCAGACATAGTGCCAAAATTTCACTCTAGTCCCATCTCCAATATGAAACTAAATGTAGTGAGAAAAAGTAGACCAACCACTACTAATAGTTTTCCATAAACTCACCCCATAGGAGCCTAGAACAGAATTAGAGCACCAATCTCCCTCCTCAATTCCATATTTAGCCCTTCTAACCCTTCTCCATAACGCTTCTCTCTCATACCCAAATCTCCACAACCATTTTCCCAACAGTGCTTCATTAAAGTATTTCAAATTTCGAATTGCTAGACCCCCAAACTGGATAGGAGAGCATACCTTGGACCAATTCACCAAGTGACGTTTAGAATCATCTCCTAGACCACCCCAAAGAAAATTTCATTGAAGTTGTTCTACACGGTATGCTATATCTGCCGAAATTGGAAAAATGGAAAGGAGATAAGTAAGTAAATTGGATAGAGTACTTTTTATGAGAATAAGTCTCCCCTCTTTGGATAGATACAATCTTTTCCATCCTGCTAACCTCCTTTCCACCTTCTCAATGATGGGATTCCAAACTGCTCTATCTTTCCATTTTGCACCCAATGGAAGGCCTAAATATTTCATAAGAAGTGAGCCCTGCTTACAACCCAACGCATCTCCTAGCATCTCAAAATTTGGAACCACTCCCATAGGAACTAGTTCAGACTTATCCAAATTATTTCCAATCCCAATACAATCTCAAACCATGACAAAATCAGGCGTAAAAACATCTGGTTGATATTAGTATCGCACATAACCAACATATCATCTGCAAAGAAAAGATGAGTTACCTGTAAGTGATCACCTATGGAGGTACCCACATTAAATCCAAACAATCAACCTTCTGTCACCGCCTTATCCATCATTTTTCTAACTGCCTCCATAACAACTACAAATAATAATGAAGACAAAGGGCCACCTTGTCGTAAGCCTCGATAATTCTCAAAGAAACCACATGAGCTCCATTAATTAGAACTGAGAATTTGACCGTGGATATACAGTAAAAAATCCATTTTCTCCATTTTTCTGGGAACCCAAGCCGCTCAAGCATATACATTAGGAAACCCCAGTTCACATGATCATAAGCCTTCTCCACATCCAACTTGCATGACACCCTCGGAATTCTTGATCTCTCAGCCTACTGTCCAAACATTCATTTGCAATGAGACATGAGTCTAGAATCTGCCTATTCTTAACGAAGGCATTTTGAGACTCCGAAGTAACATCCCCAATCACCTCTTTCAACCTATTAGCCAATACTTTAGCAATAATTTTGTAAACCCACCCTATCAGACTAATAGGCTGAAAATCTTTCACCTCTACTGCATCTGACTTTTTGGGAAACAAGGAGATAAAGGTTGCATTTAAACTTTTCTCAAGCAGACCTCTCTCAAAAAGAACTTGAAAAAACTCCATGAGATCTGATTTGATAACACCCCAGCAAGTTTAGAAAAAAACCATAGGGAAACCATCTGTGCCAGGAGCTTTATCCCCCTCAAAGTCTTTAACTACCCCAAAAACTTCTACATCATCAAAAGGCCTCACCAACCTGCCAGCCTTGTCATCAGAGATTTTAGGAAAATTCAACACATTCGGATGTGGGCGATAGACTTTATGTTCCGTAAATAAATTTTTATAAAATTGAATAATGCAAACCTCTATACTTTTTTGATCTGAAGTCAAGACCCCATCAACCTTGAGATTAGTAATTGCATTATTTCTTCTATGTGAGTTAGCCATTTGATGAAAGAACAACTCCTTCAAGTAGAGCATTCTTGATTTTTGCCTCCAACTAATCTCTTCCAAAAGGCTAATTTTTTTAAATTCTGTTTGAAGCCTTGCCTTCTCTAACTTCTCCTCTTCTAATAGATCTACCACTTCCTCTTTTGTATCCAAAGCATTCAAATCACTCCACAGTTGTATTTTTTTTACAACAACGTTTCCGAACTCCAATTCATTCCACTTCTTCAAGTCTGCCTTCAAGGCTTTTAATTTCATGGCCATTCTATAGCTAGGTGTACCTTGGAATTGATAAGAATCCCACCAATTTTTCACCTTCCCCATAAAACCTTTCACTTGGAGCCAGATATTCTCAAATCGAAAAGGTCTTCGTCCCTTCTAAATTGCACCACCCTCCAGGATAATTGGAAAGTGATCAAATACGACTTTAGCCAACCTCCTCTGTGAGATATTGGGATAATGATCTTCCCAATCAAGAGAAAAAAGGAAACAATCTATCTTGGATCCAGAGATGGAATTGGACCATGTATACCTACCACCTGCCATAGGGATATCCAACAAACCATGCACAGAAATGAAATCTAAGAAGTCGTGCATTGCTTGAGTAAAATTAATAGTCCCTAATCGCTCCGTTGGGAAACGAACAACATTGAAATCCCCTAATACACACCAAGGCACGTTCCACCAACTATGAAGACCCGACAATTCCTCCTACAACAATCTACGCTCCCTGTCCACATTAGGACCATAAACACTAGTGAATGCCCATTCAAAGTTATCACCCACATTCTTGAATCTGCAAGAAACTGAGTAGTGCCCCACAGCTTCTTCTAAATTCTCCACTACCCTACTATCTCACATAACCAAAATCCCTCCTGAGACGCCCAAAGAACCCAAGTACACCCAATCCACATAGTGACAACCCCATAAACTTCTAACAAATCCCCTAGTAATCAATTCCATCTTTGTCTCTTATATACATATGATATCAGCTCGCCACATTCTGATAAGGTTCTTAATTTGAAGCCTTTTATCCCTTTCATGCAGGCCTCTCACATTACAAGATAAAATCTGCAAATTCATTTAAACACAATCAAAGCCCTCTCCCTACTCACACTGCGAGGCTTAACTGAAGAAGAGTCATAATGAACAAAACTAAATAAGCTCCGTAGTTCCCGTAAACCCCTCCCGCCTCCCTTTATTTTCTTTTTCTGAGCAAACAACTCAAACTCCCTCTGTTTCATCTTCGCTTCAACAGCCAGGAGAAAAATTGTTGCCACTTCTTCCAACCCTTCAACTAAAGTCTCCAAAAAATTATCAAACCCCTGGAATTTACTTTGAAACCATTGAGACATTTGTGGTGAAACATCTTTAACCCTGTCTGAATGATCCCTTATAACTGGAGCCTCCATTGAACTTGACATAGCCAAAGGGTTACGCTCAGTGGCTCTAAAGAGTCCTCATAGTGCTGACATACATCAACCAAATCACCAGCATCTTCTAAAGAACAATCGGAATCAACATCCTCCACAAGCACTGTATCCCATTCAAAATTACTTTGTATAATCTGAAGCCTATTCCCTAGATTAATAATTTCCTTTTGTTCCGCATCAACATCAGAAACTAAAGCACTATCTATCAATTGGCTTTTGATCTCAATTGATACCACCACTTGTCTCTCATCTCTGAGTTCAAGAACCCATTTTTCTGATGTTCCCCAAGTCTTACTAGTGCGAGGATAGAATTTGCTGTAACTTAGAAGAACTGCAAATTCACCATCAAAACTAGTATCGGAAGGCACCAAGTGAGAACCACCCGAAATTGACTTATCAGTACCTGGGCTTGTCGATACAAATAGACATGGCAAAACGTGCGTGCCAGGTCGAGTTCGGGTCGGGTCAATCAGGTTGCGGGTTAGGTCGGGTTGACCCGTATTTTCCATATGAATTTTTTTTTCAATAAAAAAAACAATATGTGTTTGCCATTTGGAAAGTCATGCAACAAATTACTTGATGTAAAATGCATTACTTTAAATTCACCACTTATATCAAGAATGAACTTAGTTAAACTTATTAATACTTATTCAATAATTTTAAAATTATACAAATCCTAATATTACTATCTAAAACAAAATAACACAAAGATAAGTAATACAAATACACAAATTTTATTTCTACACATTATCAACACCCTAAAATATAAAACAAAATTACAAATAACTTATTGGATAACTCATTAGATAAAGAATAAAAACATATAAGAAATTTACAAACTTGAAAATTAATTTTATAATCCATTATCAATTGTGGTTGGCATTCTATTTCAATTTGAGATATATATTAAAGATTGATTGTTTACTTATTTATACATGGTTTCTTTTATGAATATTATATCATTATTAAACAACACACACTTTGAAAAATATCATAATTTATTTTAAAAAAGCCGTTTATTTTGGACATTAATTGTTTAAAAAATAGATTTAAGCATTCATAATTTATGCTAATTTAATATTTTGGTTTCACTATTTTCACACTTGTGAATATTTCTCACACATGTCTACAATTTTAAATCTATATTTTTAACTCTACTAAAACCAGATTATCTTGGCATGTACTTTGCTATTTGATATCTAAAAATCTTTACTCATTACAGAATGCTCAATCATTCATCTTTCAATTAATTTGCATGCAGCTATGTAAATGTTTCAATTGTTTTCTTAAATCTCACTACAAACAATTAAACAAATATTGTCTTTTTTTTAGCCAAAAAATTAAAAATTAAAAATGGTTCGGGTCGGGTCGGCCCACAAAAAAAAAGGTCGAGTCACTGGTCAACCTGTTTTTGCTTTGGGTCAAAAATATCAGGTTTGGGTCGGGTATTTTTCGGGTCGATTCAGAAAATTCTAACCCATTTTGCCATGTCTAGATACAGATGGTGAGACAAGAGACAGAAGTGGAGTTCTGTGATAGTGGCATATCTTGAATCGGAATGCGCTGAATGTGCACCATCGGGGTGGGTCTCCGCCGAAACTGACTTGTTGGCTCCTGAGCTGGACGATACTACTGATGAGAGAACCATCACATCTTGCGATTTTCGAACCTGAGTTTGAAGGCTTGGTCGTGATGTGTGAGATGACCGTCGTAGCTAACCCAGATTATAAACACTGACTGTGGGCTGGGTTTACCAAAGTATGGCTTAGGCGTGGCCTCCAAATAGATTTGGGCTTGGCTGTATTAAGTGGGTTATAAGTAATAACATTATGAACAGTGGGCCTTAGAGGTTGCACCACTTTTGGGCCCACTTCATTAACCTAAAACCCCACTATAGCCCATCTCCCATCTTTTCCACGCCCCATACGCATAAAAAGATCCAAGGTCAACTCAAATTTTATACCGTTACTCTTAATTCCATTTATTGTTGACAAAATCTTTGCCCCGAGTTGCTCCCTCTGTCTTTGAAATCTCTAGAGTTTGAATTTTGAACAAATGCAGTTTTATTCTCTCCTTTATCTCCTCTGTCACCGTTGTTTTTCTGGTTCCCCGCCACTAGCGGCACTAGTGGTCCTGTAACCACCCTGAAATTTTTTTTTTTTTAATATAACTTAAAAAATTTTGAGTTTTAAATTAATATGGATCTTTTGACTATTTTTGAAAAAAAATAAATAAATAAATAATAAAAAAAAAAAAACTTGACCACCCTAAAAAATACACTTGAACACCCTTAATAAAATTGAGCCCATTAAAAATAAAATTCATCCTCTCCAAAATTTTTGTCCATTGAATGTTGAAAAAAAAAATTTGCAAGAAATGCTATTTTCACAATATTTTCATAACAAATTCTAAATAACAAGTTGTTACTGATGAATATAAAATAATTTCATTTTAAGTTCAAATTAAAACCAGTAAAATTTTACAACATAGGATTTATTGTGAAGGTATTGCAAAAATGCTGTAGACATAACACTTCTCAAAAATTGCTCAAACAAACATATTAGCCTAAAATATCAAATCAAACATTTAATTGTGATTTTTAAATTGTGTTTCAACTAGCATATTTTAAAATTGCTATTTTTTATTATAAAAAAAAAAATACACTTTTCAAATAGCTAGTCTGTTAGTATTTGCTTTAGTCTTTAACTAAATTTATGTGATATGTTTTTTGAAAAAGATAATGTATTTTGTTTATATTAGTACTTATTTAGGCAATATGTTAGTAATTGAATAGGAAATCAGTAGCTTAATAATTGCTTGGTTGTATATATTGAAAAAAATGTAACTGATAATATTAATAGTGAAAAACTATTATATCACACAACAATTTTAAAATATGAAAACTTATGAAAGAAAGCTTTAAAACTTTAAGTCTTTGAATATGTTTTTATTTTGTGATGTTAATATATTCAAGTTTTATTATTAATAATTTTTTTAAAAATTAAGTGTTTTTAATGACCACCCTGAAAAAACTTTCTGGAGCCGCTACTATTCCTCACCCCCACCAATGCAAAGGTTTTTGAAGCATCTCTTTTGGGAATACCTATGGTTGCTTGCTTGGAAGCTAGAGACTCCGGGTCTATCGCCTTTCGCAGGTGTAAACCAAAACCTCTCCAACCACTCCTTGACTTCCCTTTTGGCACCACTATAGAACCCTTACGATGACCATGAATGAGTTCAAATATTAATAAGAAAGAGCCGTAGGTGTTGGATCCCAACTGAAGAATAAAAAATTTGTCACCCTCACAGAAGGATTTTGCAAACTGACCATGAAACTATCCAGAGATCAGTTCTTCCACATTGAACAGCAATCTCCTTGCACTTCCTTTTCCCATGAAAATTGATCTTAAAGAATCTCTGCCTCTCATAAATACGAAACTGATAAAACATGCCACCTTCCTCAATTGTAAACTCTAAAGGTTTTTGATTCAACGAAGAAAAACACAGATAAATGCAGAGTTTTGGCTCAAAAAATCATAAGGCATGATAACCCTTTTTTCAGAGTTTTGGCTCATATAAATATAGATAAGAAGGGCCTTGATGTTGTAGCTAGAAGAAGAGATGCCTGCCGCATATAAATCTTTATTTAATACAGAGTGCTGCTACTTCAACATATAAGGTGCATAGTGTATGCATATAGCTCATCTCCAACTATGAATACATATGTAAGAAGTGCAAATAGAATTACTCTCATAACAACAATAAGCGGATAACTCTTCAACTTAGTGTGGCGTTGATTTTGGCAGCTAATGGAAGGTCCGAGTTAGAGGCTTATTCAGCTATCTTCCTTTGGCATGTATCTTCCTCATATTATGAAGGACAAAATTTTCCTCTAAACCTGTTTAGAAGAAAGTCCTCCAACCCACAACATGACAAAATCAAAAGACATCCATACTTTTAATCATATGACCTACTTAATAGTCATGTGACTAGTTTATTGATTTAATGAATCATGTAGATAGTGGTATAAACTGACCCATAATGTGTTGAATGTGTCAATTAAGTTACAAGGCTCTTAGCAATTATATTTGGTTTTAATTTATAAATGTGTATTCAGATCATAATAATTTTTTAATTTGTTCTCTGAATTTAGTTTTCAAAAAACATTTCTTTGGTAAGTACTTTTCAGAAAACCTATTTTACACAAGCAATTTTTAAATGAGTTTGGGCTAATTTTTATCGAGAAATTAAAGCTCACATGAATGAAGTGCATCTTTTAAACCACATGTTGACAAATCGAATTTGAGCCAAACCAAAGGCAAATAGTGTAATTGTCCCTAAAAATAATTAGGGATGGCAATTTTTACCCGATCCGCGGGTACCCGGTCCGGCCCGACCCTAATGGGCCGGATTTTACCTGATCCGATAAGGAATAGGGTCGGGTTTGGGTTTTTCAAAAAAAACCCGAACCGGGTCCGGGTCGGGTGCGGGTTTTTATAAAACCCCGACCCGGCCCGACCCGAACCCGACCCGTATCTTATATTATTAAAAAAAAAAAAAAATTCCTAGGTATAAATACTACTCTTTCTCTTCAAAAAATCATTTCCCTAACCCTAATTTCTCAACTCTCAGCCGCCCCTCCCTCTCCCTCACTCTCAGCCACCCCTCACTCTCTATCACTTGCTGCCGCCGGTCCCTCCTCCATCTCACCGGTCTCGTCGGTCCCTGCCTCCCTCATTGAACTGCTCACTCATCCACCTCGCCACAGAGATCGCTAGCTCCTCCCTCACCACGCCGCTCACTCCTCCATCTTGCCGCAGATGCCGCTCACTCCTCCACCTCGCCGCAGATGCCGCTCCTTCCTCCAACTAACTTGAAATAGTGGTCGGCTTAGACTTTGATCTGATCTGTATTTTTATTTTTATGAAAGATCTTATCTGTATTTTTTGTCTTAAACTTTGATCTGTGGGGGTTTTTTCATGGTTTTGTTTTTGGAGTTTTGGAGGGGTTGAAATAGAGGTACTTTGCTTTGATCTGTATTTTTTGTTTTTTTTATGAAAGATCTGACCTGTATTTATGGTCTTAGACTCTTATCTGTAGCATTGAGCAGAATTTTTGTGCTTTTTACTTTGGTTTGCATTGTTGTGATGTTTTCTGTTCTACACGGCTTAAAGATTCAGGCATTTTTTTTTTTTTTTTTTTTATGAGGCCACGGATTGGACCTGAGGTGGCGGGGCCCGCAGGGCCCGTGGAGCCCAACGGGGCGGGTCTGGGTTTAGGAAAAAAACCCGTTTAATAAACGGGGCGGGTTCGGGCTTCAGAGTCAGACCCGCGGGTCGGGTTCGGATACAAAGAAACCCGACCCAAACCCGACCCGTTGCCATTCCTAAAAATAATAACCATATAGGAGATGAAATTTCAACAATAAGTAAATGTTAAAATATATATATATATATATATATTTTTTTTTTTTTTAATGGTAAAATAAATACCTATAAAAAAAAAGTAAATGGTAAAATAAATATTATAGATGGTCAGTTCTAATAATATCAAGATGAAAATTCTATCTAAAGGAAAAAAGAATTATGACAGATCAAAGAGATTTCTTTTGATGTCTTCTGAAGAAGTAGCTCTCTCCACTGAAGAAACCGACCACCTCGTCCGCAGTACGAAGAAACAAAAGGCTACCTCCAAGCCCTTCTCACCCCAAATACCCATTTTATCTTACAAAGACTAAGTATTACGTCCCTCCTCAGACTGGGAAGACCTCTCAGCCCAAAACCTTCCCTTCGACAATGAAGACACACACTCGGACATCAAACTGGACAACGACAACCCCTTCCCAACAATCCTACTCTCCCAAGAAGAGGAACATTAGAATTCTACGTGAATTGAACCATTAACAAGAATACTGGAGTTGGCAACCAGCACCTCAGATTATGCTAACCATTAGGCATGTGACCTCTCCAGTGTGTATGTGTGTCTAACACAGTCACTTGATTTCTTTAATGATGTAGAACCTCACTAAGGCAGGGCCCTTTGCACTCACCCTTGGGGAGTAAACCACAGATACATGACCCCACCCGCTAGAACCGTGTATCAAGTAATCCAGGGGAACTCCTAGTAGGGATTAAACCCAAGATGTCTAGGTCCAAAGCTCATCCCAAGCCTCCAGTCCAACCACTAGGGTACACCCTGTCGGGTTAACACATTAACTTGATATTGGTTGCTATTTCTTTACTAACACAAAAGTGGATTACTATAAGAACTCTGGTGCCCGCAAAAGTTATCAATGTGTGCTAATTAAAGACAAAATTCTCAACCATTGGATTCCATTCTTTCTTTTTCTTTTTACTTTTAAAATGCAAAAGATTTTTAAGAAAATGTCAAAGGGGCCACAACCCTAGTACAGTAGAACCATGAAGAATAAACATTCCCCGAGAAGCTAGAGTATAACAACTAAATTATTTCACAAGTTGTAATGAATATTTCCTAGTGGGAAAGATCAGCACAGGACAAGAAATGATTTTCAGTCATAGCATTGGCAATAAGTTAACCACACCCAATGATGTAAAAAAAAACTGCACTCATTTTCAGATAAATTGGAAACAATAAAAGCATGACTTATTTCATTTAGATGAATCATATGTACCTATTGAGTTGCATCTTCAGTGAACCTAGCATCAAAAGGAGCAGAAGGGTGGGAATTGGCTGAAACAGCTGCACTTCCAGAACCATGCTGTAGTTCAATCACAAGCCATCGGACAGCCTTACTCATCTGTTCCAAACGGACTGCACTAATGGGTGGAAGACCAGTACTCTGGCCTGACTTCCCAGCCGGTGAGCCAGTTGCTTCATCCACTAGGCACTCTGATCCTATTCTTTGCTTCACAGACTCCACAAACTCCTCTGCTTGGTCACAAGCCACTCTGAACAACTCCCACTTCTGCTTAAAATTTTCTAAAGCAGCATCTGTGGCTGTTGTTTTCTGGGCACCAGCAATCTCCTTGGCTTCGAGTACATTAGCCGCTGCAGCAACAAAGTCCTGATATGCATTGTTCAGAGACTCTACAATGTTGTCCATTTTGGGCCTCCCTAGTTGGTAATAAATACAATTAACAATGAGAAAATTAAAATCGCAAGCGGTTAACACAGAATTAGAAATGAAAACCACAATACTACATACTTTTGCAAGCCATCTGGTTCATGCGACCCATTTCCTATTAATTTATAGTCTCTATATTGAACCAAAGAAACTAACAAACAAAATTTTGGTTTGGGCATCGAGGACATTTTTTATAAAGCTATCAAGGGTTACTTCTATAGTAACAAAGTCTGGACAAATAACAAAATGATTCACACTATTTGTTGCCTCTATATTTAGACCATTCAATTTGAATCAGAAAAGCCAGGATGAGTCATAATTTGAAAATCTAAATCCTACCAAACCCTAGAATTGGAGTACACAGTAAACCATCAATATCACTCTCTTCCATATACGTAATTCCCATAAGTAAACAAAAGAATATGTCTAACATTGTGACATGAAATCCTACAAATGCAAAGGATTTACATCAACAACAACAAAAATAAGAACAATTTATGTACATAGAGAGAGAGAGAGTTGAAGCTAAAATTACATAGGCAGAAACTGAAATTTTAAGTGGGTGTACATCAGGATTAGAAACATATTTCAGGTGCTTCATGTAACTTAAAACTTCAGCCTCCTCCCTGTTAAGAAAACCTAAATAATACTAGTAGAAATAGTAAAAGAAAAAGGTAGCCAACCCTGAAGTTTTGGAAGTGAGGTTTAGTTGTCGTAGAAGTAGTAAAAAATGACAATCGAATCAAGGGTGTAACAGAGAGTATGTTTTTCCATAGGATACAATAACTGAGAAGAATGCATGTGATTGATCCTGATTAGTCTATTGAAAATTGAGATTCACAGCCAACCTCAAAGTTTAAGAATACATGTAGCCGACCATATCCGATTAGTCTATTGAGAACCCATCATAGCAAACCTCAAAGTTATAGGTTTAAGGCTTTATTGTTGTTGATGATGTTGTTTTGCTGAAACTTCGAGCTAAGAGGAACATAGATATATTTATCACAAGGCTCAATTGCACAAAAACCCCAAGGGAATGCACAAGTTAAGAACCGAAACAGTTAGAATTATGGTTACAAATGATTAAATTCCCTATTTTCTAACAGTTTAAGCTCTTGGGACAGTCGACAATTTATCATGGTATCATAAACAAAAATTTTGGTAAATCCTATTAAACATTGGTTCTAAACAAAATCATTGACCAAAAAGCAAACCAAAAATCAACCAGATAAACTACAAATCCGGTCTAAGAGATTAACCACAAAACAATCACAAATCAAAACAAAAAAATCCACTCAAAACCCTAAAAATTTTACCTTTCTCTCTAGTCTCTGCTCTCTGCCTCTCTCTAGTCTCCAGTCTCCACTGTTCAGTCTGTTCTCATCTGCTCAACAGACAACAGCTCAAGGCTCAAGCAAGGCAGCAAGCTTGAAGCTCCTCCGCCTCAGCCTCTCTCTGATTCTCTGCTCTCCGCCTCTCGCAAGTCTCAACTGCTCACCTCACCGTAACAGGTTCTGAGGTTCAGGAATCAGGTATAAAATTATAAATATTTGGGCACACGGCACTCCACTTTATTTGTTAAGAACTTAAGATAACTTTGTTTATTTGGGCCCCCCCTGGCTGGTTTTGTAACTTTGTTTATCACTTATCAGTTTATCATTATGGCTGCCTGGACCCTCCCTGGACCGGGCGTTAAGTTTGGGCCTTCAAGTTTTTTTTTTTTTTTTTCAAAAGCCTGCATTTTTTTTTTTGGTTATAGATAGGATTTTTTTTTTTTTTTTTTTGGTGGATCTTATTAATAAGTTTTGTGTCAGTGTTATGACTGTGCTTAAATTTTTGTTATGTTTGTGCTTAATTTTTTTTTAATTTATGCAGATTGAGATTGCTAAAAACTTGTTATTGTTCAGCGAAACTACAATAATATTTTTTATATAGTTCTATTTCTCATTTGTTCTACACTTGAAAGTTATTTTTTATTTTAGTCTTTATAAATATATTTTTTGATTAGAAATATCTACTATAAAATATGCATCTGGATATGAAAAACTTTAAAAAATAAAAAAAAAATTTAATTGAGCCTCAAAAATGAGCAATGGATAAAATTTGTTATTAGTAATAAACAAAATATAAAACAAAATTTAGATGAAAATATCACAAATGAGTAAGAAATTCACCAAAATAATTTAGAAGAAAATGATGTTCAATTTTGCAATACAACAAATCTTGATAATGAACTTTAAAATAATTTAGAAGAAAATGAAAATAATGATGAAAATATAATATAAAAATATTAAATAAACATTAATTTAATTAATATATAAGTATAAAAAAGATCTCACTTTTAGTTCTTGCCTTAGGCTCCAAAATGTCTAGGGCCGCCCCTGTTTCCCTTTCATCCTCTCTCTGCCTTAACCCACGTCACACCGTGCTCCATGGTTGACCACCAAACTCTCTTTCTAAACCTCTATGGCCGGAGTTTTTCAAGCTCATCACCTCCAACCATGCACCACTGCTAAAACCCAGCCAAAATCAAATCACGACCACCACCACGGCCAAAACCCAGCCAAAATCAAATTACAACAAAAACCCAGAAGCCTACCAAATCACAAATCAAATCACACCCACTGAAATCAAAGCACAAAACCCACAAAACAACCAAAATCACAAAATGAAAATACTGAAAATGAACCCACCGTTAACAAAACATATATTGGTTTTGTTATTATATTTTAGTAGAAGAATCATCTTGTTGAACTAATTTTAGATCAAAATTAATCAAACACATACCACAAACAAGAATGATAGACTGAAAGCAAAGCAAAAAAAATAGTATTTCCCAGAAAAGTGTTTTCAAAAAATAGAAAGGGTAAGCAAAATATAAAAACTATTTGCTTCATAATCTCAAATGAATAAATAAATAACCAAAAATCACACACCATAATCTGGTGAAGCCTCGTGAGTCACAATTTCACCTAAGAAAATCGTCTGAGTTGAGAGGAAGAGATTTTCATAATCTTTGACTTGGCAGCACAATCTTCGATTTCCTTTCTTGACGTGGCTTTCGCTCGCTCCTCTCCTGTCAGTCTAGGCGATGTATAAAGAGCAATAAAAGGAAGAATAACAAAGCACTGCGTAAAAAAGAAGAAAAGAAAAATTGTGAGAGAAGAAAGACAGACTGAGATCAGGTGCACTGTCATAGGTATTTTTTTACATTTTTTACTCTTTTTTTTTTTTTTACTTTTTAACTCTCCTTTAATATATTTTATTTAATGGTTGAGATTGAAAGTTGTTTTTTCAACTTTTAATCTCAGTCATTAATTACAATCGTATCAAGATATTGCACCTGAATCTGAAAAAGACAAAAGAGACCTACACATACAAATACACATACATAAGCACACATACACATACACATACACATACACATACATAAGCACACATACACATACACATACAAATACACATGCATAAACACACATACACATATACATAAACATACACATACACACATACACACAAATATACATAAACATACATACACATACACATAAATATACATATACATAAACATAAACACACATATACATAAACACGTATAAACTCACATAAACGTAAACATACACATAAAGGCTCGATTTAACACACCAAAATAACTAACGAAATTGTTTGAGGATTAGTGTTAGTTTGTAATTTTTTTCAATCTATACGAGGGTTTAATTTTTCTCAGTCTGTATGTGTGTTTATGTCTATGTATGTTTATATTTATGTGTATGTGTTTATGTATATGTGTGTTTATGTTTATGTTTGTTTATGTGTATGTATGTTTATGCGTGTTCATAAACATAAATGAACATAAACATAAACACACATGCACATACACATACACATACACATTTATACGCATACACACATACATAAATACAAATGAACATAAACATAAACACATATGCACATACACATAAACACATATGCACATACACATAAACATAAACATACAGATACACACACATACACATACACATACACATATACATACATAAACCCACATACACATTCACATACATTTTTAGTTCTCGCCTTAGGCCCCAAGATGTCTAAGGCCGCCCCTATGTCTTAATTTATCATGGTATCTGGGCTCACTTCAGTTGTGTTAAAATTATGGTTAAAAATTTACTAAATTCACCTTTTACTAACTATTTATGTTTATGGGACAATCAAAAGAAAATAAAAAAAAAAAAAAATTGTGGGTCTTGGCTTTGACTTTCCCCAGCCCCTAACCCAAGTTCGATTCTTGCTTTACAGCCCTTTAAATGGGCACTATCAATTTTCATTCCATTGAAAAATTCCGTACCTATCATAATGTGTAAACAATAATCAAATAGTTTAGATTGAGGAAATTTCAAATTACCTTGGGTTTCTTTATATGGGTGCTGAGTCTAGGGGGACTACTGAGTCCTAGCTCCAGTGAGCTTGCCGGAATTTTTCGCCAGAAGAGGATGGTGGTGGTAACCGAAGGATAAGGTGTGTGTGTGTAAATTGTAAAGAGGAGAGAGAGTGATGGAGTGCGTCTGTGTGACTTTTTTTTTTCTTTTTTCTTTTTGATAACCAGTTAGGATTTTTAACTCCTTTTATGGTGTATCAAAGGAAAAAATTGCAAACTAATGTTAATCACCAAACAATTTTGTTGGTTAGCAACATTTCCAAACTATTTAGAAAACTAACATTTTGAGTTCAAGTAACGCGATTTTGCAAAGAACTTGAGCATAAGAGACTCAATTTTGCCAAGAACTCAGCCTAAGGAATCAGAGGAAAACGAGAGAAACAAAGGGAAAACAAAACCTTTGCCTAAGGAATCACACATTCGTGGGTTCAGTCAGAGCTTAGGTTCGTGGGTTTTACTGCTTGGGTTCGTGGGTTTGCCGCCTGAGTACGTGGGTTTCATCGCCTAGGTTTATGGGTTCATGGGTTCACCGCTGGGTTCGTGGGTTCGCAGGTTTGCTACTAGATTTGCTGCTAAATTCGCTGCCTGGGTTTGTGGTTGTTATTTTAATCTCTTGCTTATTGTGGTTTCTGCTTTGATCTATTGTTTGTGTTTGTGTTTTTGTTGTTTCAGAGGGAGAAGAGGGAGACCAGAAGAAGAAGAACGATTTTTGATTTCTTGGTTTTCTTTCGTGGAACTCGAGTGTTAGGGACTCGATTTTCATAGATATCGATTTTTTTATACTCGATTTGCTTGACTCAATTATACTCAAAATGTTAGTTTCCTAAATAGTTTGGAAATGTTGCTAACTAACGAAATTGTTTAGTGATTGGTATTAGTTTGCAATTTTTCTTGTGTATCAAATATTTAATTAGTTCTCAAAAAAAAAAAAAAAATCAACCAATGCATTTAGATGTCAAAATATGATAATAACTCATGCACTCTCTAGTTACAAATGTAGTAATAATTTACTTTATTTTCCATTAGAGCAAGACTTAAGTATAGTACTTAGGTGCTGTTCCTTAAATTCTCCTCTTAAAATTCTGCAATGTGACTTTTTTCTCATGGATGGAAGTATATTTTTTAAGTTAAGTAGTTACGTGGCAGAATCTTAAAAATAGAACCTAAGGAACAACACATCAAGTATTGTACATAAGTTTTGTGATTTCCATTAATATATACATATATATATATATATATATATATTAATATAAGAGAGGAGTTTTGAATCTTGGATGTCAAAAATATAAGAGATGTCAATTAGTTAAGTTACAAAAATTCTTTGATACGGCTCGTGTCCAGGCCAAAAGGCACTATGATACATTTTTGCACTAGACACAAGTTTCACCCAAGATTCTTAAACTTTTATTTCTTTATTTTCTATCATTAATAATTTGGCAATTCATCTTTTATTAAATTATATATATATATATATATTAATATTAGGTTGAGGCATTGAGTTAATTAGAAATTAGAACTCATAAATCATATCTATTTATCTCTAAAATTGTAGGTTATTGATAAAGTCTGTTATAGTCAAGCAAGAAATTTGGGGTTACCACAAACTAATTAGTGTCCTAACTTAATAACAAAGAGCAACTATCATGATAAAAAACAATAATCATGGAATGAATATCATAAATTCCATATATTTAATGTAATGATTAATAATAGTTTACATTGGTGCCTCATTGTTTGTTTGCTAAAAGGTATAGTCTCTATTCAAAACTATATCTATATCTATGACTAGTGAGTGTTTAGACAAACTTTTATGTATAATAAAATGATAGTTCTTAAGGTTACATGAGATTCATGATGTATTGGGTTTGAAATCTCTAAACCATATATTGGGAATATGGGGCCACCCTTTCTTAAAGGATTCTTCCATGTAATTTTCATGGTGTGTATAAGACGAGGGACACTGTTTTTAGTGGAAAAAGAAGAATGAATATTCTTCAATGTCCACTTTTCTATACTAAAAAAAGATAACATTATTTTCTAATTCAAAATTAGGGCAACAACCACCGTGCACCCTTAGAGTAGATTTTTTATCTTATATAAAAAAAAAAACTAAAAAAAAAAAATTAGGACAACACGACATATTATAAATATAAAGGTAAATTGATAAATTAAAGTTTTAAATTCAAATTCTGTTAAATCATGACACAAATTTTATGGTTAAATTACTTGTGGTACAAACTTCCAGCACACAAACACAAGGGGAGAGGGGATGTTGTACTTGTGGTTAGTGGTTACAAGTTACAACTTAATATAGCGTTTGGTACGAGATAATGTTTTAGGATTCCTAGGAGTATTTAAAGATTCTCAAGTTTGATTGCAAATCACACTAGGGAATCAGATGTTAGGGGAATATGGATTTCCCCTTTAATCCCCTTTCAGTAGGAATGCGGAATAGGAGGTATCCATATTCCTAAACTTAAAGGAAATTGTATTTTTTTATAATTTGACAATTTTAACCAACCATTTTTCCTTATCATTTAAGTAATTGAAATAAAATACAAAACAAATTATTAATATCTTTTCATTTGTCTTTATCTCTTCCCGCTAAAACAACATTATCTCTTCCTGCCAAAATAATATAAACAGGATAGACAACTTTATTGATGTATTCATCTTTTCTCCTTTTGGACTATAGTTTTAATGAATTTGTCATAATTTATAATTTATATTTTGTTTTTCATTATTTACTTAGGGGAAGATTTTTTTTTTTAAAAAAAGACTTATATTGGATTTACAAATCTAAGGATAGAATGAGAAAAATAAATAAGTCAATTAAGATTTTTAGGAATAAACCAAACATTATAATCTCATATTCCTAGGAATCTTATTAGATTTCCAATTAAACCAAACATAGGAATAATTATATTTCTAGGCATCTAGATTGCAAGTCATCACATTCCCAAGAATTTGGATGCCAATAGTAATGTGGATTCTTCCATACCAAACGCCACCTAAAAGTGTTAAATTGCTAGTACCTTCTAGTTTTTCCAATAGAAACATCTAAAGTTCAAATCCCTCAACCCCAATGGTAGAATTATCAGAAAAATGTTAAATTATTATTTTATAAAAATTTTATTAACATAAAAGTTTGTCTAAACATGCACTAGTCACAGTAATGTACTTTGAAGTGTTTTTATTTTTTCATGAAAATAAATGAAATATTAAAATTAAAATATTTGAAATGAAGGATTATGATCATTCATATTTCATACTACTACCCTACCCCAAAAGGAGCTGGAGACCTGGGAAGTGATTGCTTGGGCTAGTTTGTCTGACTTTTTGCCCGATTTGGTTTTTTAACTGGTGTTCATCTTCTATAGAGTTGCCTAGTCTCTTTTTTCATGATAGAATTTTAAATCCTATGTACAATGAGACCCTGCCTAAAAATGCCGTATCTAAACACACAATTAACATAATTAAAACGTCTTAATTGGACTTGACAAATATCTAAGGTAATGGTTATGTAAAAATAGTTACTAAAAAGGCTTTACAAATACGGTACTTACATTGACAATCATCTCCTCAATTAGTCCGAATAGAATTTTAACATCAATTATCATTTTAATTTTTAAGGCAAATTTAAATGAAGATAAGATAAATGTACAAACACTATTGTTTAAATTTTTTCGTAATTTGTTGTAATTAGAATCTAAATAGTTTTTGTCAATTGTGGATCCATGTTGGAAAGTTATTAGACTAGGCAATCTAACACCTCAACAAGTTTTATTTTTATTTTTATTTATTATTATTATTATTATTTTTAAGTGTAAAAAAGTATGAGTTATAAATAGAAATTATATAATTTGGCCATTTTACTTTCAATTAAAAAAAAAAAAATTAATTCCCCTTTTAATCCATACTTATATTTCAAAATTAACAATGTATATGGCAGAAATTATATGCACATCATGTGAGTAAATCCATTAACTAAGTATATATAAATATTCACTCAAAAAAAAAAGTATATATAAATAGGCTTGATTTGTCATAAATCTAAACATGAGGAGTTAATTACTCAAATAAACGATTTTGTTAACGAATACCCTAAGGGGTAGTAGTTAAGGTACATTAAATGTTTTTATTAAATAATATTTTTATACAATTTTAAAATAAAGTAAAAAAATACATTAAAGACACACACACACACAATCACAATGAATTTGTGTGTGCAAGTGAAAAAATCATTAGCAAGTGTATTTTTTTTTTTCAAAAATGTATATTATAACTCATAATTAAGCATTTGTTAATTTTTAACTTGTTGTTTTTCAAAAAACACTTATGTTAACAAGACCCACCTAAAAAACATAATGAATAACCAATTGACCATGAGAATGAGAAAAAAATAGGTAAATATGTCAAAACTTTAATGCTCTATTGTTGTTTGAGATGTGGTTTTTTTTTTTTTTTTTTTTTTTTTTGTATTTAATGTAACTGTGGGGGAGTAAAATATGGGCCCATGATCTAGGCCCAGGAACGACGTTTCATCAACAATACGCCCGAGGAGAAGAAATCACAGAGGACCGTTGTAACTAACAGTAGAGCGCGTAAGGATCCCAAGAGGCTGGTCCGAGAGGAATACCCTCCTCGGACATGACGTCTGATGGTGAGAGGAACCTCGGCTTTCCCTTAGTCCACCCTCCAGGAAGTTCCAGAGGTAAAGATAGATTACCAATGCATATGGAAGGGATAAGGATGCAGAAATATCTTGAGAAAAAGCTGCTACCACCGCATTAAATGCATCACAGCTGCTTTCCTGGCCGCATTTATGTGGAGAAGACCCCTGAACAGTGTTGAAAGTGATCTTTATCCCCAGGAAGTCAAAAAGCTGTAAGAAATGAAATGGAAACTCAAGTACCGTGCTAGATGACAGACAAGTGGACGATGAGATCGGGCAATGAAGTACTATATAATGGAATAAACCCTTCATAAGAGGGGGGGGGGGAAGAAAAAAGAAGAACATCAAGAAACAACTACTGTAGCACCGGGAAAAATACAATCTAAAAGAAAGCATCTTATCCAAGACCATACCCCTCGGATTTGATTATAACCCATGAAAATTACCCAAACCTTACTCCTCGGACGTAAAATCTTAACTCGCTTGTGTGTTTTAGCCTCCTTGGCCAAGTACCCAGATCCCAATAACTGTTGTAAAAATCGCTGTTAGCCCAATTCTTTAACCCACTCTCTCACAAATTTATTGTATTGGGCTTGTTGGGCCCATTTCCTGTTTCTATTAAGGTGTGGGCTACAATTTGTGACCCTACAATTGGCGCCATCTGTGGGGAAGAATTAGCGCTAGTAGAAAGTTACGGCAGTTATGGCAGGTTCAGGACCGCAACAGGCCAGTCCGCCCTATGCAGAGTCAGTAAACGTCAGTCAGCAAGATGAACTCCATAATCTTGAACGGGAGAACCACGTGGATAACCAGCGTGAGGGTAGTTCGCGAACGATCCATGCTGGGAAGAGTGGCTATCGACGAAAGAGCCATCTGGTGCAAGGGCACGCTGATGAAAAGGACTTGCAGCGTGAGATAGAAGGATTGAAAAAGAAGCTTCGTCGAGCACAATGAAATCACACCCCTTCAAGTTCTGATGTCTCCTCCAGCGGTGAAGGGGAGGACAGTTACAGGGATTCTTCGGAAACTCCCCCCAGTGAATCCTATTCCTATGAAGAGGAGCATTCTCACAAGAGAAGGAGAAAAAGTTCGTCTAGAAGGGGAGTGGGGACCAAAGACATGAAGAAAGTTTTGACCCAAATTTCTAAGTCCCCCTTTACTAGGGGAATAGAAAAGGCAAAGCTTCCCAGACGTTTTCATCAGCCTACGTTCTCTATGTACAACGGACGTACCGACCCTGTAGAACACGTGAGCCAATTCAGACAAAAGATGGCAGTTTACTCTCAAGACGAGGCTTTATTGTGCAGAGTATTTCCCTCTAGCCTAGGACCGATGCCGATGAGATGGTTCGATGGGTTGAAGACTGATTCCATCGGTTCCTTTAAGAAGCTCACTCAATCATTCTGCTCCCGGTTTGTTACATGCAGCAGAGTTCCCCAACCCCTTGATTCCCTGCTGTCCATGACAATGAGGGAAGGGGAGTCTGTGAGGTCATATGCCGAGAGGTATTGGGAGATGTTTAATGAGATTGACGGGGATTTTGATGAGGTTGCTATCAGAACCTTCAAGGTTGGTCTTCCCTCCGAGCATGGCCTGAGGAAGTCCCTGACAGGGAAGCCGGTCACCAGCTTGCAACAATTAATGGATAGAGTGGATAAATATAAGAGGATAGAAGATGATCAACAGCAGCAGCAACAAGGAAAAGGGAAAGGCAAGCTTGTCCCTCAAGAAAGGAGAGAGTTTAGGCCGGACAGGTACAATAATAACCGGCCAATAAGGGATTATGCCGAGCAACAGGCATCTAGTAACAGCCAAATAGTTGGAGCTGTATTCCGAGAGCCTGTGCACCAAGTCCTGGAGAAGAGAAAAAACGAGCCCTTCTTCAAGTGGCCCAATAAGATGATAGGAAACCCCGAAAAGAGAAACCGAAATCTCTACTGTCAATATCATAAAGACCACGGTCATACCACCGAGGACTGTAGAAGTTTGTGGGATCACCTTGACCAGCTTGTCCAGGAGGGCAGATTAAAACAACTGTTGCATCATTCCAATAGCTTGGGTAGCCTTACGGAAACTCGGTCGGAAAGGGGGAATCCTCCGAGACCTCCTCTTGGAACCATTAATGTTATCTTTGCGGCACCTGGCAGAACGGGGTCATGCCCCTCCAGAGTAATGTCAGTGGCTCGGCTGTACCCTGAGGATGACTCGCATGAGTCAAAGAGAGCCAAGTTAAGCCGATCCTTGGTCATGGGATTCTCGGATGAGGACAAGATCGGAACTGTCCAACCTCATGACGACGCCCTAGTAATTACCCTCCGAATCGGAGGCTATGATGTAAAGAGGGTAATGGTGGATCAAGGCAGTGCAGCCGAGATCATGTACCCTGATCTCTTCAAGGGGCTGAACCTAAGAGCTGAAGATCTGACGCCTTATAATTCCCCTTTAGTGAGCTTCGAGGGAAAGACTATTATTCCGAGGGGACAGGTCAGGCTGCCAGTGCAAGCCGGAGCAGAGATAGTGGAGGTCGATTTTATAGTGGTGGACGCCTACTCCCCTTATACGGCGATTGTTGCAAGGCCTTGGCTTCATACTTTAGGAGCAGTCTCTTCCACCCTGCATCAGAAGATTAAATACCCCTCTGGAGGCAAGATAGAAGAGATATTGGGTGATCAAACCATGGCGCGGCAATGCATGATAGCAGCTATCCGACATGAGCCTGAAGCAGAATCTGAGGCTCGAAAAGAAGAGCTATAGCAATCAAAACCCCAAATGTTGTCCAAAGATGGGCTGTCCGAGGAGGCGAAGTGTGAAGATCTTGTAAAGGTCATAATAGGAGATGACCCTGATAAATTCTTTCAAGTCGGATCTCAACTACCCCAGTCAGAGAAGGAGGAATTGATAGATTTCCTCAAGCGAAACATAGACGTCTTTGCATGGGATGCTTACGAGGCTCCGGGGGTAGACCCAGACTTCATTTGCCACCATCTGAATGTTAATCCGATGATGACCCCCAGGAAGCAGCTCCCTCGTCGGCCGTCTAAAGAGCATGCAGAAGCGGTCCGTCAGGAAGTGTCAAAGCTAAAGAAGGCAGGGGCTATCAAAGAGGTCTTCTATCCTGAGTGGTTGGCAAATACGGTGGTGGTCAAGAAAAAAACTGGAAAGTGGCGAGTATGTGTTGATTTCACAGATCTAAATAAAGCCTGCCCTAAAGATCCATTCCCCATGCCCAAAATTGATCAACTGGTAGATGCCACAGTCGGCCATCCTCGAATGAGTTTCTTGGACGCCTTCCAGGGTTATCATTAGATACCTCTAGCATTGGACGATCAAGAAAAAACTGCTTTTGTCACGCCAGTAGGGAACTACCACTACAAGGTGATGCCATTTGGTCTGAAGAATGCGGGTTCCACCTGCCAAAGAATGATGACGAGGATGTTTGAATCATTATTAGGGAAAAATATGGAAATTTACATAGATGACATGGTGGTGAAAAGCAAAAGAGCATCTGAACACCTTGAAGATCTTCGAGTAGTCTTCGAAATTCTCAGAAGTTATAAACTACGTTTGAATGCCGCCAAATGTTCGTTTGGTGTTGGCTCAGGCAAGTTCTTGGGTTATATGGTTACTCGCAGGGGAATTGAAGTCAATCCCGACCAAATTAAAGCCATCATCAGTATGCGAACTCCTCGGAACCCAAAGGAAGTGCAAAAACTAACCGGAATGACCGCTGCACTGAATAGATTTATATCTCGATCGGCGGACAGGTACCGACCTTTCTTTCTGTTGATCAATAAATGGAAAAGCTTTGAATGGTCGACGGAATGTGACGCGGCTTTTCAACAACTCAAGGACTATCTTGCTCGGCCGCCTGTCATGTCAAGCCCTGAGCCAGACGAGGTCCTTTTTGCGTACATTGCAGTGGTCTCCTATGCAGTAAGTTTAGTATTGATAAGGGTTGACAACGGCGTGCAACGACCAGTATACTACGTGAGTAAGTCACTGCATGAGGCAGAAATACGCTACCTTCCACTGGAAAAGGCCATATTAGCGGTGGTGCTTGGCACACGCAAGTTGCCTCATTATTTCCAGGTGCACACGGTGATTGTTCTTACTCAACTCCCATTAAAAGCCGTACTTAAAAGTGCAGACTACACGGGAAGGATAGCCAAGTGGGGTACAATTCTGGGAGCTTTCGACATTAAGTACATGCCTCGCACCTCAGTTAAAGGCCAGGTACTGGCCGACTTGGTGGCAGAATTCACCGAACCGGAGGCGGGGAGTCAATTAGCATTAGATGAAAGAGGTGCACAACTAGCCTGTAGTATCACCAGGTGTCCCCCTCCGACGTGGGAAGTGCATGTAGATGGAGCATCAAACCAAAAAGGAGCGGGTATTGGGCTAGTGTTGACATCTTCAGAGATGATCACCGTTGAAAAGTCGTTAAGATTAAGCTTTCCTGCCACGAATAACGAAGCAGAGTACAAAGCACTACTGGAAGGAATGACTATGGTCCTAAAGATGGGAGGAAAGTCCATTAACCTCTTCTCGGATTCAAGGCTAATTGTGGGTCAAGTCAAGGGAGAATTTGAAGCCAAGGATGAGAGAATGCGAAGCTATCTTAGCCGAGTGAGAGCCATGCAAGTGGAGTTCGAATCCTTTAGCTTGCTACATGTCCCAAGAAGCGGTAACACGCATGCGGACTCCTTGGCCACTCTTGCAACTTCCTCGGCACAGAACTTGCCTCGCCTAATCCTTGTTGAGGACCTGCATCGACCCTCAATAATAGCAAACGTAGTACAGATCAACCAAGTAAGAATGGGGCCGAGTTGGATGGACCCCGTCGTGTAGTTCTTAAAGGATGATATTCTACCCGAAGAGAAAATGGAGGCCGACAAAATAAGAAAGAAGGCTCCTAGCTATTGGCTGTCACATGATGATAAGCTATACAGGCGTTCCTTCTCTGGACCTTATCTACTCTGTGTTCATCCCGATCAAACGGAATTGCTCTTGGAGGAAATGCATGAGGGAATCTGTGGAAGTCATACTGGAGGCAGGTCCTTGGCGCATAGGGCCATTACTCAGGGTTATTGGTGGCCGAACATGCAGAGAGAAGCTTTGGAGTACGTCAAAAAGTGCGATCAATGTCAACGGTATTCACCAAGTATACACCAGCCAGGAGGAACCCTCAATCCAATATCTAGCCCATGGCCATTCGCTCAATGGGGCTTAGACATCGTCGGACCATTTCCTAAGGCTGTAGGAAACAAGAAGTATCTGATAGTTGGTACTGACTATTTCACAAAGTGGGTTGAAGCAGAGCCTCTGGCTAATATCCGAGATGTGGATGCGAAAAGATTTATCTGGAGAAACATTGTTACTCGGTTCGGTGTCCCGCATGTACTTATCACAGATAACGGACTTCAGTTTGACAGTAAGATGTTCAGAAACTACTGCGGAGAATTGGGTATCACTAACAGGTATTCTACTCCAGCTTACCCCCAGGGGAACGGCCAGGCCGAAGCTGTAAATAAGGTCATATTAAGCGGATTGAAGAAAAGACTGGATGATGCGAAAGGAAGATGGGTGGAAGAACTCCCACATGTACTTTGGACGTACAGGACCACACCTCGTAGGTCCACTGGGGAGACCCCTTTCTCAATGACTTATGGGGCTGAAGCAGTCATCCCTTTGGAGTCCGGGTTCCCAACGACGAGAACAAGCTCATTCAATCCAAAAGACAACGATGAAAACTTGGCGAGAAGTCTGGACTTGATTGATGAAAAAAGGGAAAACGCAATGGTTCAATTGGCTCATTACCAACAAAAGCTAAAGCAAGGTTATAATGCCCATGTAAAGACAAGACCTTTGGTCTCAGGTGACATGGTGCTGCGCAAAGTCGTGGGCTCGGCAAAGAACCCTGCTTGGGGAAAACTAGGGCCAAATTGGGAAGGACCATATCGCATCACCTCCAATGCTGGCATTGGAGCATATTTCTTGGAAGACTTGGACGGACTTGTAGTACCCCGCCCTTGGAATGTCAATAATTTGAAAAGGTATTACTATTAATAAACTTATGTTTGATCAATATTCGTCTTTTATGTTAAATATGTATACTTCTTTTCATACCTCTTACCGTTCTCTGAAGTGTTTAAACTTAAATCCAATCATGCATGAGTCCTCGGACCAGATGATTTGGGTTAGTTAACACCCTTACTGTTCTTTGAAGTGTTTCAACTTAAATCCAATCATCCATGAGTCCTCGGACCAGATGATTTGGGTTAGTTAACACCCTTACTGTTCTTTGAAGTGTTTCAACTTAAATCCAATCATGCATGAGTCCTCGGACCAGATGATTTGGGTTAGTTAACACCCTTACTGTTCTTTGAAGTGTTTAAACTTAAATCCAATCATGCATGAGTCCTCGGACCAGATGATTTGGGTTAGTTAACACCCTTACTGTTCTTTGAAGTGTTTCAACTTAAATCCAATCATGCATGAGTCCTCGGACCAGATGATGTGGGTTAGTTAACACCCTTACTGCTCTTTGAAGTGTTTCAACTTAAATCCAATCATGCATGAGTCCTCGGACCAGATGATTTGGGTTAGTTAACACCCTTACTGTTCTTTGAAGTGTTTCAACTTAAATCCAATCATGCATGAGTCCTCGGACCAGATGATGTGGGTTAGTTAACACCCTTACTGCTCTTTGAAGTGTTTAAACTTAAATCCAATCATGCATGAGTCCTCGGACCAGATGATTTGGGTTAGTTAACACCCTTACTGTTCTTTGAAGTGTTTAAACTTAAATCCAATCATGCATGAGTCCTCGAACCAGATGATTTGGGTTAGTTAACACCCTTACTGTTCTTTGAAGTGTTTCAACTTAAATCCAATCATGCGTGAGTCCTCGGACCAAATGATGTGGGTTAGTTAACACCCTTACTGCTCTTTGAAGTGTTTAAACTTAAATCCAATCATGCATGAGTCCTCGGACCAGATGATTTGGGTTAGTTAACACCCTTACTGTTCTTTGAAGTGTTTAAACTTAAATCCAATCATGCATGAGTCCTCGGACCAGATGATTTGGGTTAGTTAACACCCTTACTGTTCTTTGAAGTGTTTCAACTTAAATCCAATCATGCATGAGTCCTCGGACCAGATGATGTGGGTTAGTTAACACCCTTACTGTTCTTTGAAGTGTTTCAGCTTAAATCCAATCATGCATGAGTCCTCGGACCAGATGATGTGGGTTAGTTAACACCCTTACTGCTCTTTGAAGTGTTTCAACTTAAATCCAATCATGTATGAGTCCTCGGACCAGATGATGTGGGTTAGTTAACACCCTTACTGTTCTTTGAAGTGTTTCAACTTAAATCCAATCATGCATGAGTCCTCGGACCAGATGATGTGGGTTAGTTAACACCCTTACTGTTCTCAAGTGTTTAAACTTAAAATCAATCATGCCTGAGTCCTCGGACCAGATGATCTGGGTTAGTTAACACCATCACCGTTCTATGAAGTGTTCTCATTCGAATCTAATCATGACTGGGGACTTCTGGCCAGAGGGTCTGGGTTAGTTACTACTTGTTTTATTTCCCTTTTTGACATTCCAATATAGATAAAAGCGCATGACTCAAATTTCTTGTTTGGATATATGTGTTTAGCTAGCATGTCAACTTTCGGAACTTCTCAATTAAGTCAGCCATTCTTTTAATGCAAGTAAAAAAAATGAATGGAATGACAGCGGAGGGATTAGCTATTACTTGCCACAATACGTAAAACAAAAGAAGTATACTTTCATTAATGATTAAAACAGTACATATCTTTAAAGTGATGAGCATAGAAAGCTAAAAAAAAAAAAAAAAGAAAAAAAAAAACACAAACAAAACAAAAAGAAACACTAAAACAAATGTCCTAGGCCTTGATCTTGGGGTCTTGGTGGTCGACTGCTGGTTCAGGCTGCGAAGGAACAGCACCCGGAGCATTACCCTGGGAGGCCTCGGCTTTTTCTCCTTGACCGGCGTCCTGACGGGTGGCTGGTGGGCCTTCCACAGATGCTGGAAGGTCTAACTTTGCCGCAGGAGCTTCAGACGCTGAGGCTGGCTGCTCTGGAGGAGGAGGATCAGAATCTGAGAGCGGTTGGATGTCAGGATCGTAGTACACGCTCTCAGGCCTCCTAAGGCTGGAGTCAGCCGGGACCCCAGCGGCGTCAAGGGCTTTCCCCCACGTGACGTCACAGTAGTCCCTGGCGACTGAAGCAAACTCCTCAGTTAACCTGCTCTGGGTTTCTTCCACCCCCAGAGCATAAGAAGCTTGCTTCTCGGCCTCGGCTGCCTCCTTTTGTAGCTGTGCAGCTTCCTTGAGCCGTCGGAGCTCTTCGCGCAGACCTATCACCATCTGCTTCTCCGTTTCTAAGTTGATCTGGCAGAGGTGCAGCTCGCTGCGAAAAGTCTCCGCCTGCTTCTCCATATTATTCCTTCCAGCCTCAACGCTGGCCTTATCCTGGTTGGCCTTCTTCACTTACTCGGCCAACTGCTTCTGCTGGGTTCTCAGCACGCTCAAATGGTCCTCCGCAGTATCTCGGGCCTGGTGAGCAGCCTTCGTCTCATCGCGAAAACGCTTTGCCCACTCTTCGGCCACGTACACTTGTTGCGCGACCTATTATGCAAAAGGAAAAAGTGTGTTAGACTTAAGAAATAATGCACAAATGAAAAGAAATCAAACTGAAGTAACTTACCATGGCCAAGTCCCTCTTCATGGAAAGGAGCAGATCAGGGTAGTCAAAGCTCCTGTACGCCGCCAGGTCCGACGGAAGGAGGAGTGGCTGTAGCAGTGCGTCGGCCAAACGACCTGCATGGCCACCTCAAAAATGCCGAAGGGAGGCATCCATCATGATGGGACCGCCATCGACCTCCAATTCAGGTGACCAGGTTCGTGGTGGTTGACGAGCCTGGGCCGCTGGTCGCTCCTCGTGGCTCTCCACGGAGTGAGACCTCCTACTCCTTCGCTCTGGTGCAGGCCTGGCCTGCTTGTTGCCCCTTGATGGGCCTAACTCCCCCTCCTCAGCAGGCTCCACCGGCCTTTTCCTCCTCAAATCCGGATTCGGTTTGAGCCCAAGGTCAGCAGGCATTTGGGGCGGAGGAGGGGGAGGGTGTGCAATTTGTTTGGATTTGCCCTTATCCTGAGGGATTGGCTCTTTATTCCTACCCTTCATCAATTCTTTCAAAGAAGGGCTAGTCCGGGGAGCCATGTCTTCCTCCTCGTCGGTGGTATCGACAATGTAAGTTATCACCTGAGCCGGAGGGTGCACGCTCGACTGCTCGTCCGCCCCTTCCTCGGCCTCTGATATATGTACTGTTTCCTCTTCAAACCTGAACTTGTCAATCTCTAGTTCTAGGGACGAAGACGAAGCTGTCTCTTCTCTAAGGATGGCTTCCCCAAGTGTTACTTCGCGCAACGGTGCGACGGCGAGGGGAATTCCCTGTGGAATAGGATGGTCAACCGAGGGAAGGTCGTAGCTGGCGAGGAAGTGTGGCCGAGACACGTCTATTCGCGCCAAGCGATGGTCCCCGGCTCGGATAGAGTTTCCGACGTCTAAAAAGGACCGAGAAATGGGTTCAAAATCCAAAATGAGGTGGACCGCTCGTAGTTGTCCGTCCTCGTTCACGAAAATTTCTGACCTCAGCAGATAATTCAATGCTGGAACGTTGATCAAGCTGAGCTTCGGATTGGTAAAAAATTTGTCTGTCAAACAAGTAAGTTACGTTATTAAGCCTCGGCTATAAAAAAAAAAAATGATAAGTCACTAACACAAAATAACTAAGCAAATGAGTGTAAAGGCAACGTAACAATCCTTAATGCTAAAGTTAGAAATCCTAGGTCTAAAGTGTTCCACCTGGAGTCCCGGCCTTGGTTGGGCAGGCTAAGCCGTCGCTCCAAGGCCCCGACAAGATCAGGTAGTCGTCCTTCATCCCCTTATTTGACTTGGGAAGGCAGGATATCAGTTTGACCACACTGCTAAGGGACTTAAGGTAAAAGCCTGCCCGAGTCTCTATATGGCCTTCATACAGGTGGGCGACGTCGTACCATGTCAATCCTAACCCCAGATGCCGATCCAAGGCGTCGATTGACCCTAGGACTCTAAAGAAGTTGGGAGCACACTGATGGGGACACAGCCTATGGGCACGAAGGTAGTCCCGTGTAATCCTACCCATGGGAATGGTCATTCCCCCTTCTATGAAGGCAATCATGGGGATGACCACCTCTCCCATCTTCCGGTCAAACTCCACTCCCTCTGTGGTGCAATGACGTACCACCACCTCTTCGGGAATGTGGTACTTCTCCTTGAACAACTCTATCTTGGCCGGAGTGTCCACTAAGCGCTCGAATCTACCCATGGTTAGTCTCTATAAGGTGAGGTGGTTAGCCGAGGAGGTTAGCCGAGAGTACAATGGAAGTCGGAATGCGAAACTTACGTAGAAATGAACACGGATTGCTTCTCTGGTCACTGGAAGATCGTCAAGTTCTCTTTCTTGCGAAAAAATTGGTGGGCGCCTGGATATGAACACTCTGAAGTTGTAAGTTCTGATAAGAAGCAAAAAGTAACGCCTGGAAGTTTTTATAGTGGGGTTAAAAAAAAAAAAAAAAAAAAAAAAAACCATAATCCCGCCCAAATATTGAAGTTGCGATCTGAACCGTTGGATTCGTATTTCACCGTAGGATGTCTGGTTGAAACGCAATTCTAAGCGTTTAATGATGATTGTGTGAGTTCCCAAGCGTCAGAGGCCCTCGCGAAATGGCAGAAATGGCCCTTACATGCGCCTAAATTTAGATACTATTAAGGACTACATCGTAATTACCTTTATACATCAAAATCCTAATTTTTCTCCTCGGATCAGAAAGAAAAATTAGAATTTTGAGGGGCTATTGTGGGGGAGTAAAATATGGGCCCATGATCTAGGCCTAGGAACGACGTTTCATCAACAATACGCCCGAGGAGAAGAAATCACAGAGGACCGTTGTAACTAACAGTAGAGCGCGTAAGGATCCCAAGAGGCTGGTCCGAGAGGAATACCTTCCTCGGACATGACGTCTGATGGTGAGAGGAACCTCGGCTTTCCCTTAGTCCACCCTCCAGGAAGTTCCAGAGGTAAAGATAGATTACCAATGCATATGGAAGGGATAAGGATGCAGAAATATCTTGAGAAAAAGCTGCTACCACCGCATTAAATGCATCACAGCTGCTTTCCTGGCCGCATTTATGTGGAGAAGACCCCTGAACAGTGTTGAAAGTGATCTTTATCCCAAGGAAGTCAAAAAGCTGTAAGAAAGGAAATGGAAACTCAAGTACCGTGCTAGATGACAGACAAGTGGACGATGAGATCGGGCAATGAAGGACTATATAATGGAATAAACCCTTCATAAGAGGGGGGGAAGAAAAAAGAAGAACATCAAGAAACAACTACTGTAGCACCGGGAAAAATACAATCTAAAAGAAAGCATCTTATCCAAGACCATACCCCTTGGATTTGATTATAACCCATGAAAATTACCCAAACCTTACTCCTCGGACGTAAAATCTTAACTCGCTTGTGTGTTTTAGCCTCCTCGGCCAAGTACCCAGATCCCAATAACTGTTGTAAAAATCACTGTTAGCCCAATTCTTTAACCCACTCTCTCACAAATTTATTGTATTGGGCTTGTTGGGCCCATTTCCTGTTTCTATTAAGGTGTGGGCTACAATTTGTGACCCTACAGTAACTTTTCAATAAAAATATGTAAAATAGTTTACAGTGGTAGCATTACTCTTTAAGAAATAAAATTGATTGTAATTTCTTAGACTACTATACAAGATAGAAATATCATATGATTTTGGAAGAATTTGTCTTATATAAATAAATAATTAAATAGATTTACGATGATTCATTAAAAGATAAAGGTGAAAGAAGCAGCATTGATGGTAAGTATGTAGTTGACTATAGATTTTATATTTTATACAATATCATCAGATATATAAATTAGAGAAAATTCTATAAAATCAAAAAAGGAAAAGAAAAGACAGAGGAAGAAATAGAAAATTAATGAACAATGCAAAAAAAAAAAAAAAATGTTCAACTGGCTGAACCTGCAGCCTGGAACGATAAATAAAATTAATGACTTTGTTTTTATCAAGATAAATTAAATGATGCAAAGTAAAATACTCTGTTTAACACGAGTTATCTCTTAGCATATAGCCATATACAGTTTATACACGAAGTGATGAATCTGATAATATAATAAATGATTAATTGATTTTTATAAATGAGTCTATACTCTATGGTTCCTCAACGTTTTACTATCCTTTTTTAATATGTATTTTTTATGGAAATTTCAATAATATGTACTATAATAGGGTTACTCAACATATATGTATAGATTAATCCGAAAGGTTTTCATGGCCAAGAAAATATGTAAACTAAGATTCATAATTCATAATTCATATATGAGATAGCATAAAAAAAAAAAATGAGAAGTATTGCACATCATATCATTGTTCCACCCATAATCAAGTAAAAATCTCAAAGTCACTCCTATACCGCCTTTAAAAAAAAAAAAAACCTATTTATGTTTCACGTACAATACCCACGAAATTTTAGGTATTTGTTTGTGCCTATCATTAACCCACATGTCAATTAGAATTCTAATAGAACTCAAAACACATTTCTGTAGAGATAAACAGAGGATTGAGGAATGTTATTTTTTATTTTATTTTTTTAAGAATTATATCAATTAAGTTAGGAATTAGCACTCTTTTTTTTTTTCGGCTAAATTATAGTGTAGAGCCTTTTTTTTTTGGTTGTGGTTGAAATTTTAACACCAAATTGAAAAGCAAAAGAAATTTAGGAACCAAATTATATAGATCGTTCCATGATAGGCCACAGCAATTTGAGTAGAGTAGACAAGGACGCACCTGATAAGTCCCACCAAAATGCTCTACATGTACGGATGCACCACTTCAGTGGAAACCATTTTCAAGGAAAACTAAGAATTCGAATAGCCATTTGCTTCGAAATTCGAAAAGAACTCTAATCCATTCGAAATTCTATAGAGAATTCTGTTTTTCCCCATCTCTATCTCTCCCTATATTTTAGCCTATTTTCCCAAATCCCCGTACTCCTGAATTCCCACTTTTCTTTTTTCTTGCATTGTTTCATTCTCTCTCTCCCTTTCTTTCTCTCAAAACCCTCAAAACACTACACTTTTTAGACATGATGAACGAAGAAGACAAGAACCAAGAAATCGACAGGAAGAGAAAGCACATAAACACCAACAACAACAATCGAGATTTCACATTCACAAACACATACCATCAAGAATTTGAAGATGAGCTTGAACTTTCGCTCTCTTTACCTAGGCAAAAATCGTCATTATTATCATCATCGTCATCATCACCACCATCACCATCACCACCACAACCACCATCTCCATCACAACTATCAATGCAAGCCCTTTTAGCCCAAAACCCATCTCAACTTCCTCTTCAACTCCCTCCTTCACACCCTCTTTACATGCCTTTCATGTCGCCGTTACCGTCACCACCACGTCATGAGTCTTTGACATCAACAACCCCAATGGTGTACCGTCAAGAGAGTACTCCTGCCTCAGTCCCATCCCGCCCTTCACGTGCTCGTCGTAACCCAACACAGGCCCCACGTGATGGGAAGAGTGACACCGTGCCGGCCCCCTTCCCGTGGGCCACAACGCACCGTGCTACAGTGCATACTATCAACTACTTGCTGTCCAAGGAAATAGTTTCCATCAATGGTGAAGTGCAATGCAAGCGTTGTGAGCATCGGTATAAGATGGAGTTTGATCTCAAAGAAAAGTTCATTGAAATTGGAAGCTTTATAGCCGATCACAAAAACACCATGCGTGATAGGGCCCCAAGTGTTTGGATGAATCCAGTTCTTCCAACTTGCAAGTTCTGTAATCAAGAAAATAGTGTGAAGCCGATTATTGCTGATAAGAAGAAGGAAATCAATTGGCTTTTTTTGCTTCTGGGACAAATGCTTGGTTGCTGCACGCTTGAGCAGTTGAAGTATTTCTGCAAACACACCAAGAATCATCGAACCGGTGCCAAGGATCGAGTTCTTTATCTCGCATATCTTGGATTGTGTAAACAACTTGACCCAGATGGCCCTTTTGATCGATAAGAATTTCAGTATGTATATTGGGGGCGAGGCTGCAATCTCTTTTTTTTGTTCAATGTTTTTTGGATTTTCTGGGCTACCCTTTTTCATTTTTTGGACCTTGATTGATTTTCTTTAGGATTTGTGCAAGAAATTTGGCTATTGTAATCTTCTGTATTGAATGATTCAATTGCCATGCAGTTGCCATGTCTAATTCAATAGCCATTCATTTTGTTTCTGTTATACTATAATGCTAATAATATTATTTTGTTTCTTGGAATTTTACTGAGTGTATTGGATTTGGCTCAATCATATTATAGCATGACTATGAAATATAAATATGCCATCATGCACGATCTGTATGTGCTGAGAATCTCCTGGAATTTAATAGGCTAAAACTTTCCATATTAATCTACTTTTTACTGCTTTTAAGGTATTTAGAGAAGTGGGTTGTAGAACGAGTCAATGAGATTTCTTCTACGATTATAATGGTTTCTTGTATACATATGCTTTGGAAAAGTTTGGCTTTGCCATATATACCCAAATCACATGAAGGTCAGGTGTATGTGAAATATATCATATGCCAAAGTTGGTATTATGAATTAGTTATTGGTGCAAAACCTGATTCTAACAAATATATCAAAGGAGTTTGAGACTTATGCCTTGAAAGCAGACTTGTAGGAAGAGAAATGTCTGACCACAGAAAAGCTGGCTGTCTTGGTGCAAAGTGTCAATTCGTGGTTTGTTGCTAGTAGTGCTGGATGTTGTTCTCTCTCACTCTTCAGTCTTACTCAATGCAAACCTATGTGATATCTTCTTTTAGTTGAAGTGTGTCCAGAATTCCCCAACTCCGATGACAAACCTGTATCAGACGGATCATGCATCTTAATTAAGGATGATCTGATGTCTTCTTTGAAGGCAGTGTGCAAGTTTCCTATCAAGTATCAAGATAACAAGACTGACTCAAAAACCTTTGAGCCATTAAGAATATATTCAACTATTGATTATTTTTTCATGCATTGAGTTAAGCAGCTCGAATAACATAGTAACTATCTGTAACTTGGTGACCTTTTTAAATAAAGGAAACTAATATTGAACTTGGACAGTAACACACAGCAAGCCTCTTCTGTGTGTAGAAGCAGTCAAGGGTTAGCATAGTGTTTCCTTCTGCTTAAGGTCTGGCTAATTGGCAAACCTGGACCCTGTCAATATAGCCCCCTTAGTTTATTTACAGTTAGCTTTAAAGTTTTAAACAAATGAGCCAACTTATTCGCTTAAAACCACTTTTTATCTTACCTTTAAACAAATAGACTAACAAGAAGTAAGAGCTACAAAATTCTTGATCACCACCCTTACACCATTTCTTGCAACTAATGGGTTGATGTGTCATATTTTGACATATTTGTTAAATGTACATTCCATACATATAATGTCCATAATTTTACATGCGTTGTCTACATTTAAAGATGTCCACATTTAACATATATCCATAATTTTCCTTTTTTCTTTTTTTGAGAGTCAATCCATAATTTTACTCGCGTTGTCTACATTTAAAGATGTCCACATTTAGCACATAAAATGCATGATGTGTAAGGATGATATTCACTCAGCGAGTGTGCCATAATAAGTAGCCTTAACATAAACATTAGGTCCTATAGTTATGCAAGGTCAACACTACTATGCGTTACTAACATGGCCCAATCTAGGTCCTTTTTGCTGCCTGCAGAATCCTTAGGCCCTCAGCAAATGTTTCTGTTTAAGCCCACCAATATCAGCCTGCTTATTATACCAATTAACCATTCTATTTAGATGGACGCAACCCCAGCCCCCTATGATCAATGGCCCAAGCAAATGAACTTGGACTTTGGAGGAGTCAGATTAATTGTGATTAATTAGCGTGGCTACAACTTCGTTGTGGGGTATTCAAGTATCATGGCAATCATTTGATTTAGACACTGTTAGACAACCAACAAAAGATAGAACTTCTTTAAGCCACTGTGGTGCTCCCCCTATGGGGTCCAGGTTTCAACTTTAAGAGCTTTTGATTTGTTTGGTGGCTCACTTTTTCTTTTGATGCAATTGATTGCGGGGTGAAATATCAGTGTGACCCGTGCTACACTGCACGAGTAACATAATTAGTGAGAGAGAAAAGGAAAACTCGAAAAGAAATAGATAAGTTATTTATGATGAATAAATGGACTTTAATATGACTATTTAATATTTATATATACTTTTGAATCTTTGATCATACTTCAACAACTAAAAAGAAGAAGAATATTATAGAATTTAGCCAAAGGGGCCAAGCCATCTCATTTCACGGAGAAAAGCACAACAAACTCTAGGATTACAATGTACAACCCAAAGGACATCAATGTCACGGGTAAAGAGATTAGTATCACTAGGAAGACAACTAAAATCCCAAACTACTAGATAACAATGACAAGATTTCTTTTACATCAGCTTGGATTTTCCCAATCCACCAATCCAATAAACTTCTAAAACGGCCAAACGAGTCAGCTTCAGCCCAAAGAGGCTTTGAGATGAGACGTGTCATAGCTTTTAAGCATCTAGAGGAGGAAGGTGAATTCATTGGATGCATTAGGCTGTATGATTATCAAAGAGTTGCTCTTGTTTTTCCCTATTCCATTGCCTAACATCCTGTGCAATAAGATCAACAACCCAATTAATATCATAAGGTCATGAGACAAATAAAGTATTTTACACGCTGGGTGTATAAGACCTATGTGAGACTGATATGTGGATTATATGCTGAGCGTATATAAATTTTTTGCCTTGAAACATTAAATATTAAATAGAATTAATAAGACACTTCTTTTTAAGAAAAATTAATAAGACATTTGACGAGTTTCTCATAAGTTTTAGTAGCAATTTAAGGTCTAGAAAATTGGCTTGCCCCTTCAAACTTAAAAGCAAATAATATTTTCCCTGAAACCTATAAATTAATAAAGCATGCAATATTAAATAAGGGCAAACCCCAACCATCGAATAAGTAATTGAATAATGTGTTGTAGGTTCGTTATAAACATTGGCTATTCCATCGGTCCAATGATGGAATTGTGAGCAGTCAAATAGAGGCTAAGCAGCTTCGAATTATTTCTTTTGAACATCAAGTAGCGAAGAAATTGGGTGAGATTTTATATTTGAATTAAATTATTATTTACTAACATTTTAAATTTCTAACAACTTCTTCACATTTGGAGAATTTTAAATTTGATTTTTGATTGTGGAAACCGTCTTTTAAAGGAATGGCATTTTTTTTTAATTAAAAAATAATAATTGGAAAAAAGATTTGAATCTAGACAAATTTGTTAAAAACACTAATAAGTAACAATTGAACTATAAAACTAGTATGACAAATTGGCATTGATCACATTCTCACACACACACACAAAGCTAATGGTTGTGTTGATATTTTAGTTGTAAAAATGATGAACTGTTTTAAACTCAAATAAGTTTACTTTGTATAGAGTAATGTTTTAAGATTCTTGAGAATATTAAAAGAATCTCATATTATTTATTTATTTATTTGATAGGAGATTCTTGTATTATTTGATTGCAAATCACATAAGAAAATTAGATAACAGGAGAATCTAGATTCTCTTTCAACGCCATTTTTGTGGAAATGTGGATTTCCTTTTAAAAAGGTGAGTATCCAATATCCACATTCTCATGTATGGATAAAGTTGCATTTTGTATAAACTGACGATTTTACCGTTCTCCCTACCTTTTAACCAATATAAATAAAATTATTATTATTATAAATTGACAATTCAAATAATTAATTTTGTATTATAATGTCATTTAAAAATATGTTATACTAGATTTTTATTGAATTTCCCTATGATTCATAGTTTATATTTTGTTTATCAAAATTATTTGGAGTAAGATTAAAAAAAAAAATTTGTTGTTGTTGTATTTACGAATCAAGTGGTATTTTGGGAAAAACATCTTATATTCCAAGATTTTTATTAAATTCCAAATCAAACCAAATATAGAAATAATTATATTCTCGGACATCTAGAAGCCATATATCGCATTCTTAGGAATCTAAATACTGAGAATAATGTGGATTTCTCTTTACCAAATGCCAACTAAGTGTTCCTAACCGCCTTTTTATTTGTTGTTGAACTTGTTAGAAATATTACTATATATATACCTCATCCCTCCCTTCGGGCACAAATGGAGGCCTTGACAAGTATGAGGAGGTACTATCATGGGCGGTGTTAATTTATTTAAGTATGAGGAGGACTTGAATTTTTTTTTTTAAAATTTATATATAAAATTTTATATTAGTATAATTTATCTTTGAAGATATGTTTTTACACTCTGACTTAAATCTTGCATACTCTAACCACATATCAACCTAGCCCAAAATCAAACAACAACATAGATTACAAGTCTCTCTAAGAGTAAAAAGAGAATGTTTATAAGTCGTAGGCATATTTCTTTATTATAAATTTATATTATATGTGTGTGAGTGTGTGTCTAATATTGATTGTGTGTGTTATTTTTTATTTCCTATAATGTTATTTGTGTGAATTGTGATGTATGTTAATGTGTGTTGTGTACTACAAATATAATATAACTTTATATAATTTAATATTAGAAAATATGGAGGGTTTGTTACATTTTTTTTTTGAGATGGAGGAGGGTTTGTTATATGTGTGTATATTATTATCATGTTATAATAACTTTTTGTTATAAAGTTAGTGATTCAAGAACCAAAAATAGTAATTGTTTAAGCATTTTATTAGTTATGTAGATACTTAGTGTATTATTTATGTATGAATGAGTGTGACTGTGTGGGCCAATTTAATACAATGACAATGAGTTGAGTTTTGTCATTTAATTTAAAATATTTTTATAAAACAATGATAAATAGATAATGACAACTTCATAAAAATTAAAAATGTTATACAAACTTAATAAAAAAAAATGGTCACACATACCAACATTGACAATAAGTAATGACAATTTATAATAAACTATTTTGTAATGATTTTAAAATATGAAAACCAGGAGAAAATTGTAAAACTTTGTATATTTACATTTTTTTTTCTTGATAACTCCACATATTCAAATTTTTTTTTTTAAAATTTTTTTTGGTTTAAGTTTCCTAATAACTCCTAAACAAAATTTCTAGAGCTACCACTGGGTACCATCCGACACAACTACCCCGGTTAAAAATGTCCTCAAACTTTGTGTATCCAAAAGACAATCAAGGCCAAGCAAATGTGTTACTCATTGATCACAATTTATTCAGCTGTACTTTTGGCTTAATTAGAGTTGTATTTTTGTCAAACCTATTAAAGTCTCTAATCCAGCATTTTTTTCTTTCTTTCTATACAAGCATTGAGAACAAAAACAAAAAACAAATTACAAAATGGAGAGAATCAATTCCCTTTGTAGTAGGTAAGAAATTGGAATCATTCCTGTAATCCAGCATTTGGGGTATTGGCCCTAACAAAAATAAATCAAAATTTTTTCCATCAAACCATAAAAAATAAAAAGAGAAAAAGCATATAATAAATTATTAGGAAAGTCAAATATTGGAAACCAGAAAACTCCATCCCATCTACCAATACTTATGACTTATGAGTAGCACTGGTACAGATCATTCGGTCAATATCACGTGACTGGTCCCAAAACGACGACGGATCAAATTTAGTTACTTTCACAGCGAATAGACAAAGACAACGACAACGACACAGAAGGCAAACCAAATCAAATTAATTAAAAAAAAAAAAAAAAAAGAATCCAAGGAACTCAAACCAAAAACAGAATCTAAAAAAAATCCAAAAACAACTTTCACAGATAAAACGTACAAAAACTAAAACCGAACCAATATAAAACGCAGAGCAAACCAAAGCCAAGCCAAGCCAAAATGCTAAAAATATGAAATAACTGAATTTAGAAAAAACCAATGTGGAAACCCTAAATTTATATTCATTTCATTTCATTTTTTTTTTTTTGGTTGAGTCTTTTGGATTCGATCTTTCGAAAATGGAGGCTATGACGGAGCTATGCGATTTGGTGGCGCAAAACCCGACCCAATTCTCCGACAAGTTGACGTGGATTTGCAACGGGTGTCCGCAACCCGATTCGCTCTTATCCGGATCTCCTCCTCGGGTCTCTCGCTCTCAGCTCAATGCCATTCTCGCCGTCGCTCGCTTCCTCTCCAAATGCTCCGATTTGTCGGACCCCCGGCCCAAATCGGTCGCGCTCGGGCTCCTCCGGGCTGTTCCGGCTTCGTTTTCGCCGTCGTTTTGGCCGCAGTCGTATAGCACGGACTCGATCGGTTCTTTCTTCGCCGATTTCTTGAGATATGTGTCGAAAGCGGCCGATTCGTCTCCCGATTTCGCTTCCGAGATCGCGGATTTCTCCGGCGACGTCGTTTTGTGCTCGATTGGCGACAATTCAGCGATCTCTAGGGTTTTTCTGACCGCTCTGTCGCAGAATTTCTTGCCGATTTCGAATTCCGACGCTGATAGGCTCGTCACGTGCCTGATCGACCAGGTGGCTATCGCGGCGGCGCCGGGGACTCCGAGAGAACATGCTCAGGCGAATAATTCCGAGGCCTCGTCGGCGCAGAGCTCGCCTTTGAGTGCGAACGCGAACCATCATTACCAACAAAATGAAAGTACGAGCCCGGGGAATGAGGTTAGCCACTTGTCTGGCTCGTCGAGCTCGAGGGTCGGTGATGAGGTGACGAGTGCGACGTCGTCGAAAGGATCGGTGGTGATGAATGGTGGTAGCAGCATTTTGTGGAAGAGTGGTGTTGACCAGTTGGGTTTGAATTTTGGGTTCAATGATGGAGGTGGAGGTGGAGGTGGAGCTGCTGTGTTTAGGCAACAAGTGGTTTCGTTTGAGGACGAGTCAGTTGATAGCTTGGAGAAGCAAGAGATTGCTTTCAAATTGATTGCACACATTTTGGATAAGGTACATGTTGATACCAGGGTTTTGGAGCAGGTGAGGTTGATCACCAAGAAGCAGCTTCAATCTTTGTCAGTTTTTCTAAAGGTAAAACGTTACATATTTGAAAATTTTGAAATTTTGGCATTGTTTTTGTTAATCGTTATGTAATGTAGGTTTTTGTAGGTATAGCTAGTGTGATAGTCAATTGAGAAAAAAAGATTCAAAATTTGGTTTTCTAAAGGTAATGGGGTTTATGTTTAAACGTTACAATTTTTGAAATTTGAGTTGTGTTTGTTAATTGTTATGTAATGTAGGTATCTGTAGGTATAGATAATGTTCTAGTCAATTGACAAAACATTCGAAATTTGGTTTTTCTGAAGGTAATGGGGTTTATGAATAAATGTTACAATTTTGAAATCTTTTAAATTTGCGTTGTGTTTGTTAATTTTTATGTAATGTAGGTGTCTGTAGGTATACCTATCAATTGGGGAAAAAAAATTAGAAATTTGGTCTTTATAAAGGTAATGGGGTTTATGTGTAGGTTTTACAATTTTGGAGTGTTTTGAAATTTGCATTGTGTTTGTTAATTGTTATGTAATGGAGGTGTCTGAGGTATAGCTAGTGTGATAGTAAATTGGGAAAAAGAAATTAGAAATTTGGTGTTTCTTTAGGAAATGGGGCTTATGTGTGGGTGTTACAATTTTGGAATGTTTTGAAATTTGCTTCGTGTTTGTTAATTGTTATGTAATGTAGGTGTCTGTAGGTATAGCTAGTGTGATAGTCAATTGACAAAAAATTTGAAATTTGGATTACTGAAGGTAATGGGGTCTATGTTTAAATGTTAAAATTTTGAAATCTTTGAAATTTGCATTGTGTTTTTTAATTGTTATGTAATGTAGGTGTAGTTAGTCAAGTCATTTGGGAAAAGAAATTATAAACTGTGATTGTTAAAAAGAGAAGGGAAGATGGTTTTATTGTTGGCTTATATATGGGCAGATTAGGAAGCGGGATTGGAATGAACAAGGGGCGGTTTTAAAGGCCAGAATCAATACAAAATTGGCAGTTTATGAGGCTGCTGCGAAGTTGCAAATTAAGAGCGTTGCAGTCTTTGATTCTGATGGGAAATCCACCAAAAGGTTGGTGCATGAGGCAGTTGCATTGTTGATCGATGCTGCTGAAGCCTGTTTGTTGTCTGTCTGGAGGAAGTTGAGAGTTTGTGAAGAGCTCTTTGGTTCTTTGCTTGCTGGGGTTGCACAAGTTGCTGTTGCTCGAGGAGGTCAGCCACTACGTGTTTTGCTCATCCGCCTTAAACCCATTGCACTGGCTGTTTGTGCACAGGTACATTTGCTTGGTTGTGTTTAGATTTTGCATATCAATTGGTGTGCAATGATGGTAATCTTTTTGTTACTATTTTTATTGTATTTTCGTACAATGTAATTGTAACAGGCTGATACTTGGGGCAGCAGCCAGGGAGCCATGTTTCAGAGTGTCATGAAGACTAGTTGTCAAATAATTGAATCATGCTGGACCAAGGAGCGGGCTCCTGTTGACACATATATCATGGGATTGGCTACGAGTATACGTGAACGAAATGATTATGAGGAACAGGTTGGTCTTATATCCGATGACTGTGGCAGACCCATAATGCGTATATGTAGGGATGATTATGCTTGTGTTTGTAGTTTGGAATGTTTATTAGATTTATTATGTTATTGGTTTTTGGGCTGTTTTGAGTCTGGCCTTGGGATTGCTTGAACCTTTCGTCCCCATTTGGTTACTGTTGGTGAAACTGATATTGTGGTTATTTTGGAGTGAGAAGCTAATAATATTAGCAGTATCTGTACCTTCCTATCAGGTCAAAGACTGTTTTATCAACAAAATCTGTTGGGTCCTGCTGGTGTCCCCACACCTTTTTATTTTTTATTTTCGATAAGTAATTTTTTAGTGACAAAAAATAGATGACACCAGTACATGGGAAGTGTACTGGTCGCGTATCAATGTTACATAAAGGTACAAAAATCTAAAAGTTCTATCAAACTAGATAATGAATGACCACTCATAGTAGCCATCCGCTCATATAAGGTTTGCAAAAAAACCAGTTTCACTGCCAGCATAGTTCATTCAGTGTCTTCAAATGTCTGGCCATTCCTTTCCCACTGAATTATCCCCATTACACAAAGAGGGATTGCATTCCAATCGTCTCCATTATGATGTCTATCAAACCTCCTCATCCAAAAATTCGCTACCCTCTTTGGCATAACCCAATGAATGCCAAATAAAGAAAGAGCTAGTGCCCAAAGTTCTCTGGCCATAGAGCAATGTAACAGTAAATGGTCGATGGACTCCCGATCTTTCTTACACATACAACACCAATTAACTAGGATGACACCTTGCCATTGTAAATTTTCCCTAGGGAGAATCTTCCCTGAAGCAGCTGACCTGACAAAAAAAGCTACTTTGATGGAGTTTTTACCTTCCAAATACTCTTCCATGAAAACTCAGCTGCACCTTCCCCATGAAACACTTCATAGAATGATTTAACTTCAAAATCTTGCTCTTTGTTGGGTTCCAATAGGTATTATCTTCTCCCAAGCGAAACTTTATAGAGTAAATGAGAGAAAGGAAACTGGTCATTACTCATTACTCCTTGCTCCCAGTCATGCATGGCTCTATAAAAGGAAACGTCCCATACATTCCGGTCCACCCTCCAACTTAGTAAATCTGCTACTGCAGCATCCTTCCTCTGAGCAAAAGTATACAGCTGTGGAAACATATCTTTGAGGTCCCTATCCCTGCACCTTCTGTCATGCCAAAACTGAACATTTGTACCCAGTCCAAGCTCAAAGCAAATAGATCCAGAGAACTGATTCCGACCCCTCTGAATATGTTTCCAAAGGCAAACTCCTTGAGGACCAGCCACCCCACACAACACCATACTTGGTAGCAATAACTCTTCTCCAAAGGGCATCTTTTTCCTTGGCAAAACACCAAAGCCATTTACCCAATAATTCTTGATTGAAAGAATGCAAAAGGCAAACACCTGGCCCTCCACCCTTTTTTATGTAGCCAAAAATAAAAGAAAAGAAAGACAAAGAAATAGAGTTGTTGTGTCCTATCTTATTCGATGTTTTTGAGATCTTCTTGCTTATTTAATATTATTGGTTATACTTTAATTTCACTGCATGTCTTTAATCTTTACCAATTTCAGGGTGATAAAGAGAAACAGGCAGTTCCTATTGTGCAGCTTAATGTTATACGACTATTAGCTGACTTGAATGTGGCAGTCAAGAAGTCCGAAGTGGTGGACATGATATTACCACTTTTTGTTGAAAGCTTAGAAGAGGGTGATGCTTCGACTCCTAGTTTATTGCGACTCCGAGTATGGAATCTTTGTCTTCAGAGCATGTATCTTCTGATGTGAATTTTACATCTTTTTATCTTTCTTTTTTTTGGTTTAGTATTGGTCACTATAACATTTATCAATTAGCTGTTGCTCTATTGGAATCAGTGGCTTGATTTCGTAACTTTTCTATCGCTAAACTTACTGCAGCTTCTTGATGCTGTATCTCGAATTGCAAGTCTAGGGTTTGAGAAGTCATATCGAGAAACGGTAGTACTGTTGACAAGAAGTTACTTAGGTAAACTTTCAAGTCTAGGATCTGCCGAAAGCAAAACAGTGGCACCCGAAGCCACTACAGAACGTGTTGAGGTACTTATTGTCTAATAAATTGAACTGTGCTTGATACTGTTAAGTTGCTTGACTATTTTATTTTCTCAAATGGATGCTCACTGGTTCAATCACGTTATAGACTCTTCCTGCAGGATTTCTTCTGATTGCTAGAGGTCTTACGAGTCCAAAATTGCGTTCAGACTATCGTCATCGTCTGCTATCTTTGTGCTCAGATGTAGGCCTGGCTGCTGAATCCAAAAGTGGAAGGTAGATCTCTGTTTGTAATTACATTCATGCTGATTGCTTGAATGATGGCGCTTCTATTTCCCATTTTAATTTTGACAATCTGTGCAGGTCTTCTGGAGGCTTTAGTTATATAGTACTTATTTCAACTGCCTGATTTTAATGGTTGCATATATGTTGGAGACTTCATAGCTGATGCTACTGTTGCAGGAGTGGAGCAGATTTTCTGGGGCCTCTGCTTCCTGCTGTTGCTGAAATATGTTCTGACTTTGATCCTACTGTAGATGTGGAACCTTCACTTTTGAAGTTATATCGCAACTTGTGGTTTTATGTTGCCCTTTTTGGCTTAGCACCTCCCATACAGAAGGTTCAACTACCAACAAAGTCAGTATCCAGTACACTGAATAGCGTGGGAAGCATGGGTGCTATTGCTCTTCAAGCTGTGGGTGGACCATACATGTGGAATACACAGTGGTCTTCTGCTGTACAGCGAATTGCTCAGGGGACTCCTCCACTGGTATGTTGATTCTGAAGAGTTTTTTATGTGATGCTTGTTTGCTCTTCATACCACTAATTATTAGCATCTTTTGTTTGTTTGCTTTGGTTTTGTGGGAGTTATTCTGTTACTTCTTTATCTAGCTGCATGTTTTGTTGCCACTAGGAATCGCTTTGTTAGGTTGCTGTTCTGGAGAAATTATGTCATTTTCTTTTTTGGATTCTTAATTTTACTAGCACATATGACTGTGAAATTTTTAATTTTTTATTTTTTTATGAGTGCATGTAAATGATTGCAATGATGTTGCCTTGCATTGGTAGGCTGACTTTTGCTTGCATGTGGTATGGGTGGGCATTGATGCCTCGATGATGAGTTGTATGCCGACTGATCACATTTCATGTTTTGTTTGGCCGTTGAGTGTAGACACTTCATTTAATGATAGTCTAAGGTTAGGATTGGATAGTGCTCACCCCTTCCTCCTTGGCTCCTTCTTGGGGCCAAAATTAGGTAATGGGACATTTTTTTTTTTTGTTGGGTTCAATTTAAGATAGTTATATAAGAGTACTGCACTAGTTAAGATTCTACTTACCTTGACTATTGTAGACACTCAACTATATTTATTTCTTCTTGGTCTGCCAATTTAAACTCAACCTGTATTTATTAACATTGTCCTAGAAAGTGGCATTCTGTTCTCTCTCTCCCTCTCTTTTATTTTCCTTTAAATTTTTTTTTTTTTTTTTCATAAAACATGTCTATATTTGTAGTTTTATGTGAGAATGTATTTATCTTTAGGTTGTTAGCTCAGTGAAATGGCTTGAAGATGAGTTGGAGCTCAATGCTCTTCACAACGCAGACAGTCGTCGAGGGAGTGGCAATGAGAAAGCTGCTCTGACCCAGAGAACTGCTCTTTGTGCGGCTCTAGGAGGTCGAGTTGATGTTGCAGCAACGGGCACAATTTCAGGTCAGATAAATTCCTTAGTATATTCTTGAATGAAATGCAATTCCCTCTATTCATTCACTGTTCACAAATTGACACTTCATTGCTATTGTTATTGAGGAAATAGGTCATTTGGATTTTGTTTAGTTTAATTCACCATCTCCAAAGAACTTCAATCCAATATACCCTGTTTGATGTCTGGAACATTGTTTAATTGTTCACTTTACAGGCGTAAAGGCTACCTATCTTCTTGCCGTAGCTTTTCTGGAGATTATACGCTTCAGCAGCAATGGTGGCATCCTTAATGGTGGCACTACTGTGAATGCTTCTAGAAGTGCCTTCAGTTGTGTCTTTGAATACCTCAAAACTCAAAATCTTCTGCCAGCTGTCTTTCAGTGTTTGACAGCAATTGTCCACAGGGCTTTTGAAACGGCTGTGCTGTGGCTGGTATGTCTGTGTTTTTCATAGAAATTTGAAGCATTTTCCCTTTTAGATACATCAAAATTATAAAAGTAAAGACAAATTTACCGTAAGCTTTACACCTTGGGTGTACACTTTTGCTGTGTTTTGAACTAAACACCTGGTTTTAAAATTGCTGGGGACATTCTTGAACCCTTCTTTGACTAAACCCTATATAGTTTAGGGGGGTGTGACAAATTAAATTCTATAGTTTCAAAGGCAACAAATTAAACCTCAGCCCATCTGAATGGGATGCTAAAGACATGCTATCTTAGATAAGGCCAATGGGTAGCACAATCAGTTGGAGACCACCTCTTATGAAACAGAGGTCACTAGTTTGAATCTTCTCTTCTCTCTCTTTTTGGGGCCAAAACTTGGGGGAAAAAAAAACTCTTAGATGATGGTATAAAACAGTATAACTGTACTATATCTTTTTCTTTTCCTACTACAATGTTAATTTACTGCTCTCTCTCTCTCTATATATATATGTGAATTGTGAACATCACTGTTCCTTTGGTCTTGGTTCAGGAAGATCGAATATCTGATACAGGCGATGAAGCTGAGGTCAGAGACTCAACTCTTGTTGCCCATACCTGTTTTCTCATCAAGAGTATGTCCCGAAGGGAGGAACACATACGGGATATCTCTGTGAACCTTTTGACTCAGCTTAGGGATAAGTTCCCACAGGTAAAGTCTTATTCGTAATGCTATTCTCATATATAACTATGGGTTGTTGTTTTCTTTAACAAATGGAACTACATGAATACAGGTTCTATGGAATTCATCTTGCCTAGATTCACTCATGTTTTCAATTCATAATGAGTCACCTTCTGCTGTTGTCAACGATCCTGCTTGGATGGTGGCAATTCGTTCTTTGTACCAAAAGGTTGTTCGGGAGTGGATTATCAAATCACTTTCATATGCTCCTTGCACTAGCCAGGGTCTTCTACAGGTTTGTAAATACACCCATTCTTGCTCTTAGATGGTTGCAGTTTGGTCTTTTGATATTTACCCAATGGAGTTACTTTTCAATAAAAATTAAAAAAATTTCATTTTGAAGTTGAGATGTAATCTCATTTTCTTTTCTGTGTAATTTGTTTGATTAGTCTTCTTTGTGTGTGTGTTGTATTTATGTTTTTATTTATTTATTGGAAGCTGTCTTATGCATTCATAAACTGCCATTGGTTCCAAAAGATAGTTGATTGGAAATTGTGAATTGAATCACTTAACCATTATTCTAACACTCCCCCTCACTAGATGGGGCCCAACATGTAGAATTTTTTACTTTCAAATGGTAGTTAGGGTGAAGATAGGATTTGAACTCTAGACCGCTTGTTCTAATACCATAATAAATTACTACTTGCCCCAAAAGCTTAAGTTGACATGAAAGTGTGAAGTTAATCATTTAACCATTATTCTAACATGGATTTATTATGGCCTTTTGGAATGAGTTAGGTGCCTCATTTTATTAAAAACCTTTTAAGATCTGTTTGGTTATCCTCCATTTTCTGAGTGGTGCAATTCATATTTTGTATGTTACTTGATGGATAGTCTGAGAATGGTGATCATCATTATAACATATTTTAAAAAGTTTCAATGATTCTATGTCACATATAATTTTAGTCTCCTATTTTTAAAAATGGTTCAAGATCAGACTCCATGCCAAAAATGAATGGAACGATTCTAATTACTTTTGGGATCTAATTAACATCCTTTTATTATTTCTGTTACTACAACTTAGTCCACTACTTGTAATAGGAGACTACTTTTTCAAAATTTTTTAATTTTAGTGACTTTTGTTTGTCTAATTCAGGAAAAGCTTTGTAAGGCAAACACTTGGCAAAGAGCACAGCATACAACTGATGTGGTTTCTCTTTTATCTGAGATAAGGATTGGAACTGGTAAAAATGATTACTGGGCAGGCATACAAACAGCAAATATTCCAGCGGTCATGGCTGCTGCAGCTGCAGCATCAGGAGCGAACTTAAAATTAACAGAAGCCTTTAATCTGGAGGTACTCAGTACTGGTATAGTCAGTGCAACAGTGAAATGCAACCATGCTGGAGAAATTGCTGGTATGAGAAGGTTGTATAATAGCATTGGTGGATTTCAATCCGGTGCTTCAACAGGCTTTGGGCTTGGGGGCCTTCAACGGTTGATATCTGGGGCGTTTCCTCAACAGTCACAGGCTGAGGATGATTTATTTAATGGGATGTTGCTTACAAAATTCGTGCGTTTACTTCAACAATTTGTCAACATTGCAGAGAAAGGTGGGGAAATGGACAAGTCACAATTTCGTGAAACTTGTTCTCAGGCCACTGCATTACTGCTGTCAAATCTGGTAAAAAATATTTTCAATTTTCATGTCAGTATTTTCACAGTATGGAAGAATCTTCTATGAGACCATGTTCCCTTTTTCTGAAATCTTTTATCTGGCCAGGGTTCTGATTCAAAATCAAATTTAGAGGGCTTTTCACAACTTCTGCGTCTTCTTTGTTGGTGTCCGGCTTATATTTGTACCCCTGATGCAATGGAAACTGGTGTTTTCATTTGGACCTGGTTAGTTTCTGCTGCACCTCAATTGGGACCTCTTGTACTTGCCGAGCTTGTTGATGCATGGTTATGGACAATTGATACAAAGCGAGGTCTTTTTGCATCTGAAGCAAGGTTTTCAGGGCCTTCTGCAAAATTAAGGCCTCACCTTGCCCCTGGAGAGCCTGAAATGCAGCCCGAAACTGATCCTGTTGAGCAAATAATGGCTCATAGACTATGGCTTGGATTTTTTATTGATCGCTTTGAGGTTAGAAATTATTAATTTTTTTTTATCACGTCTCACTCACTTGTATATTGTCACAACTGCTCATTGTTGAGTATGGAATGGAGTGCACACATTAGTTGGTATAGCGCATTTAGTTTACAATTTAGTGTTGTGTATTTATTGTCTTCTCCTTTTTCATGAAACCTCTGGTCATTTATTTACAAAAGAACTCTTGAAGTCTTTAATCTAATTGACAAAAGAAATTCATAGTTGGCTAACGGTATTAATATGTCGAATGGGTGCATTCACCGGAACCCTTTGTTCAGGCAATACATGATTGGGAATTAGAATATATGGACTCATTCTTGAAGGATTTGTATACTACCAAGGTAAGTCCATTCCAGGAGGATAGGATGACTTGGACTCTGTCCAAATCTCAAGGTTTTAAAGTTAGTATTAAAGCTTTGAGAAGTGGGGGACACAGGTATGTTCCTTGGAGGGTGCTGTGTTAAATCTCATCCTCATGTTGGCTTCTTTATTTGGTTTACAGTGAAGGTGAAAATTTGACAACCTGAGGAAAACGGGTCTTATAATTCCAGATTGATGTACGTACAAATCTGATGGGGAGACTACAGACCACATCTTTCTGCATTGTACTGTAGCTAGAAGCCTAGAAGGCTATGGGATTTCATACTTAGCCTCTTTGGTGTGTGTTGGGTGATGCCTAAGCGGGTACCTGATTCACTATCTAGCTGGACAGGATTATGTTGTATAAAGACAATTACAAATTTGGAGGCTATTCCTTGTTGTTTTGTGGTTTGTTTGGAGAGAGAGGAACTTGCGTAACTTTGAAGGCAAAAAATATTCAGTGATTCAACTAATGTCACAGCTTGTGGGGACACTATTCGAATGGAAGCAAGCTCTTTTTTTTTTTTGGATAGGTAATAGATATTTTAATTAAAAAAATACAACATGTTCATGATGATGAACAGAGTACTAGGAACAAATACAAACAAATCAAACAGAAACAAAAACAGATTGCACGAAATCAAAAATGGAAATACATTGTGTAAAACCCCAAATACGAGACCACCCAAAAAAAGTCCCAACTAGCAAAGACTTCAAAAAATCAGCAGATTTTTCAACATCCTCAAAAATGTGGGTATTACATTCCTTCCAAATCAACCACATCAAACAGGCTGGCACCATATTCTAGACCGAAGAATAGTGTAACCCCAGAAAATTCTCCCATGCAAAAAGAAGAGAAACAACCGTCCTTGGCATCACCCACTGCAAACTAAACATCAAAGACACTTCACTCCATAAGGCGTGAAGCAAGCTCATTTGCCTTCTTTTGATTTTAATTCAGAGTTTTTAGCATTTTTGGACAGCTTGTATCTTGGTCAATATCTGTTTTTGGACAGCTGGTATCTTGGTTAATATCATGGGACCTTAGTGCCTCCATAATGGTTAAAGGATATTGAATTCAGCAAATTCAAATCGTTTGGATTTGTATAAATTTGCTGTCTATAAGCATAGTGACCATAATATATGGGTTCATTTGGATATATCATGCAACTGGAAATTTGAAATCTTGAAGAGAATGTTTCATACACTTGAAGAGGGCATGGCACTTTTAACTTTGTTCTAAGCTTAAAATATGACATGATGAGGGACTACTAATCACTGAATCTTTTTCTTATGATAATGCCAAGACATAACCACTGAAGCTGTTTTTTAATCATCATTTGGTACATACAAATTTAAAAAATGGTTGGCCAAATTATGTGGGGCATCTTCTTACTCATCTATTTTTATACTAGTTGCTTCATCTTTAAATTAATAATTGAGATTTATATATATTTCCTGTTTCGTGAGATGCCCTATGGTCCTTTATCATGTTTTGGTTGTGTAGGTAATTCGACAAAATAGCGTTGAGCAACTCTTGCTCGTTGGTCGGATGTTACAAGGGACCACAAAACTCCCTTGGAACTTTTCAAGCCATCCTGCAGCCACTGGTACTTTTTTCACTGTCATGCTTCTTGGGCTAAAGTTCTGCTCATGCCAGTCCCAGGGAAATCTGCAAAATTTTAAGACAGGGCTTCAGCTACTGGAGGACCGGATTTATAGGTGATGGCAATTGGCCTTTTATTTTTCTTTGTCTCTCTTTTTCTGGATTTGTCAATAGCATGAAGTGCATCCTATAAACATGTAACAAGGTCTTCGATTTTGATGCTTGTATATGAAGTTATGAACATATAAGACTTGAACTCTATAATTATTGCATTTTCCCAAATATTAGCAATACAATAAGGATAGTTAGCTTCATCTTTTTTTTTTTTTTTTTGAAAAGGAGGGGGCGTGTGGGTTCAATAGTCAATGCAAGTTCTGGTTAGCAGGATTATTGAATTTTGGTCACAATTTTGGAAAATAATCTTTTGATTTTTTTCATATATATTGCTGATTTTTTTCATATATATTGCAATTTAGATACCTTTATTTTGTCTTTTTTGTCTGCCCACTGATGATATTGAGGTTTACAACAGATTATTACTGTGCTTGATTTATCAAAAAAAAAAAAAATAAATAACACCGTGTTTGGAATTTGGACACTTGACTAATTCTCTTGGCAGAGTGTTGCACAAGAGCAGATTTTCTGTCAAGCTTCAATATTCAAGTTAACTTCATCAAGCATATTTATTTTTAGGATTTTGATTTTTTTCCTTGGTGTATGTTACAGGGCCTCTTTGGGCTGGTTTGCTTATGAGCCTGAATGGTATGACATGAACAACATGAATTTCACTCAGAGTGAGGCTCAATCTGTCTCTGTATTTGTGCACTACCTGTCAAATGAGCAAGTTGATACTCTTCAATCTGATTCGAAAGCACGGGGACGAGAAAATGGAAGTTTATTGGTTGATGTGGTAAGATGATTATCTTTGCAGCACATGAAATCTACAGCCACTGAAGAGTTTGAGACGTGGATCTTCCTCCTTAAAAAAACATGTCCTATAGTTAATGGACATTCTTCTTTTATCTATTTCCTGCTGTCAATTGTGCAAGTTCTATGTGCAATGTATCCTTACATTTACATTGGTTTTGGCAGAATGGTCAACATCACCCCGTGTGGGGTCAGATGGAGAACTATGCAGTGGGAAGAGAAAAACGAAAGCAGCTGCTTATACTGCTATGCCAGCATGAGGCCGAGAGGCTAGAAGTTTGGGCTCAACCCCTTAACTCAAAGTAGTCTTTTATTATACTGGAGAATATTATTATTATTATTATATTGAGGGGGAGGGGGGTGTTTCTTTTAAGCAGGTGATTCAATCTGTGGATTAAATATTTTCATTTTTTATTTCCATGAAATATTTAGGGAAAGTACATCTTCTCGGCCTAAAATTAGCTCGGAGAAATGGATTGAATACGCTAGGACAGCTTTCTCTGTAGATCCTCGGATTGCCTTTTCCTTGGCCTCAAGGTTCCCATCAAACACATATTTGAAGGCTGAAATAACTCAGCTGGCTCAGGTATCTTTATTGGCACTGCATTGTCATGAATCCCTTGGTGATGCAAGGCCATGTTCCCCTTGTCACTTAATTTAAGGGTTTTTTTTTTTTTTTTTTTGGGCAGACACATATATTGGACATCCGTTGCATTCCTGAGGCATTACCATATTTTGTCACCCCAAAGGCAGTTGATGAGAATTCTGCACTTCTGCAACAATTGCCACACTGGGCTGCCTGTTCCATTACACAAGCTCTTGAGTTCCTCACTCCTGCTTATAAGGGTCATCCACGTGTTATGGCGTATGTTCTTAGGGTACTGGAGTCCTATCCTCCTGAACGAGTAACCTTCTTCATGCCACAGCTTGTGCAGGCTCTGCGATATGATGAAGAGGTTAGTTATTTAATAAAAGCTTTCATAGTTTCGTTTTCTGTTGGGTGGAGGTGGGAATGCATGGATAGTTTCTCATTTTGTGCATTAATAGCATGTGACTGGTGAGTTGAACCCTGCCATGGGAATTTTGATGCTAGAATCTGGTGCTTAAATGCTGAACAGGTTTATCTGTCTAATCTGTCCTGATAAGTGGTCTTTATGTTATATGGAAGATTTGCCACATCAAACTTAAAATTATGTTCATCTGTATTGATTAACATTATGCAGAACCAATAACGATGGTAACAAAAGCAAATATTTTAGTTTTAACATTTTATGTAGTATTGTTTTATTGTTAAATTTTCCCTTTTACCTACCAAACTGTACTTTCCCAGCCTAATTGAAGCCACTTTTCTTGCAAGCACAAGTTTGTTTGAGCAGCAAGCCTAATAATGTCATTATGCATACATCATATCACTATTTGTGAATGTCTTAATTCTTTTTTTGGCTGTCTTTTTGTACCTCCTGTGTATTAGGGTTGGCCTCCTTTTTGATTGTTTTTAATGAATTTATTTACCCATGAAAGAAACTGTGAATTTTTTATTTTAGCTTATATTTACTTCATTATTTTGCAGAAGTTAGTCGAAGGATATTTGCTTAGAGCAACTCAAAGGAGTGACATATTTGCTCATATTCTGATCTGGCATCTACAGGTATGGAAAATTTCCAACTGTGACTAATGCTTCTGTAGTTAACTGTTTCAAGTATTTGTTAATTGATTGGGATAAGGCATGGCAGCGTTGATCAAGGTTAATTGTGCCTCACTCCATATTTACATTATAATGGTGAATCCTTGTCACAAATCCCAATTTAGGCAATTCAATAAGTTAGGCATCTCTTTATAATATATATCTGAGTGACAATTATAAATCTGAGACTTCTTTTTATTAGAAAATAAAGAATTTCTTTGGCTCATATGCATAAATATTATTCATCATACAAAATTAAGCAAAGATATAGATATTTAACTTTACTAATTCAAGAAAAATTTGAATTATTAATACTAATCCTTCATAGATTTATTCGAGAAATTCATATCTATAAATAATGTATCTGTTATATGTAGAAAGGGATGAAACTTAAGCAACCTTGATGGGCCAGTGCTCTGTCTCAGTAAAATATAATGTGCTTTTGAGTGCTTTTGATTCAGCCAGCTAGATACGATTTTCCAAAGATGCCTTCAATATTTCTTGAAGTCTGGTCAGATTATTATTTAGTGCTTTATGTTGTAGTTTGTGCATAATTTAAGTCAGTCAATAAGTCATAATTTGAAGTCAACGGTCTTATGTGACCTTTTGACTGCATGATCTTGTAAGTAGGGAGACTTTATTTTTGCAAGCTGTCACTAGAGAATAATTCTCTAAGGAGACTTGAGTATGGGCTAATGTAAATAATATTTTTACCAATTAATATATCTATTTTAGAGAATAATCCTCTACAGCCCTATTTTGGGTTTGTTTGTTCATCTACTCTTTCTATTCTCCTGTTTTTCTATGCTCTAAATCAGTTCCAGCAACCTTTGGTTACTGTGGACTGCATCAGCTTTCCTGTAAATCTATATTGGTTTCTATTTGATTGGCACTAAGTTTAAGAATGGCAGGGTGAGGCGGTACCAGAATCAGGGAAAGATGCTGTCTCTGGAAAGGTATGTGTGCGTGGGTGTTTAGTATTCATGCAAATTATCACATGACCATTTTATTCTCGATACAAATTGTTCTCAAAGCCAAGGAAGCTGCTAATTGAAATTATTGTCATCAATGCGATTGAGCTAAAATGTTGTTTTATATTGACTCCGAATTTACACACAAACTAGTGTGTGCTGCAACTGTTTGGTTTACCTGACATAGTAAACAAAAATGGAAAGGTATATATAAAAGAATTTGGAACATATTAGTACATAACTAACATTTATTTTAATAAAAACAATTATTAAATTCTCATTTCTTTATTGTCTGTTCAAATCCCAAATAATAGAAATCTTACTTTACATGAAAAATATTTATTAATGGGGTTAGATTTTTAGCACAAACTGTTGAAAGAAGCTAGGTTATTGTTCGTTTGCAAAGCTAAGCTAAGCTTTGATTATTATTTTTTTTTCTTTTTCTTTTTCTAGTGTCTGATGAGTCAAAGTATCTATTTTGCTGGTGATAATCTGTTTCTTGTGTGCATTGTGGAAATTGTTTAATGTGCTTACGTTTACTAAGATCAGTTGCTATTTATTTTTATTGGTAAGTTACACACGCTCCCACTGGCAGTTACTATTACAATATTATGCTGACACCAATTGCATTTGCGTTACTGATATATTTGATATTGTGAATTGCTAGTACTGTCAACTCTGATCAATGTAGTTCATGAGTACCCACATCCTTGGATTTGCTTAGTGCTGTTGTTTGTTTGTTTTCTTATCAACTTCTTCACAAATAGATATTGAGTGTTAGATGAAAGTGTTTTACTGTAGGGCTAATATTCCACTTTTGGAAGCCTTGGATATTCAATTGCAAGTTAGGTACAATATGTTTTGGCGTTGTGCTGGGCAAAGGTTATGGTATAAAAAAAATAGAGCAGTCCAGTTTTGGTGATTAAAATTTCGTAATATGCATATGACCTCTTCTATGTATGCGGTAGTTTTTTGAATATACTTCTTTATTACTTATCAAAAAAAAAAAAAAATGTATGCATACAAGCTAAGATGTGTTTGCAAGACTGCATTTTATCATATTTGTACAAAGAATTTTCAATTTTATGGCTGGCATTTGACTTTTTACCCCCCCCCCAGTTCCCTGTTGCTAAATGTTGCAAAACTTGTACGTGTTCTTGTTATTTCAGAATGGCTTTCAAGCACTGTTGCCAGTGGTTAAAGATCGCATTATTGATGGTTTTACTCCCAAGGCACATGATTTGTTTAACAGAGAATTTGATTTCTTTGACAAAGTTACATCAATTTCTGGTGTGCTTTTTCCACTTGCTAAGGAAGAGCGCCGAGCTGGTATCCGTAGGTATGTGTCTTATTTGTGAATCTTAAGCTCATTGTATTGCATCTTGCAGTTGAAGTTGATGCTTTACTTTCTACAACAGGGAGTTGGAGAAAATTGAACTGGAGGGAGATGACCTCTATTTACCTACTGCCCCAAACAAGCTTGTCAGGGGTATTCGGGTGGATAGTGGAATACCCTTACAATCGGCAGCAAAAGTCCCAATTATGATTACATTTAATGTGGTAGATCGGGATGGGGACCACAATAATATAAAGCCTCAAGCTTGTATTTTCAAGGTAAGCTTGTTCTCGTCTTTCATTAATCGCTGAGTAGGACCCAGCAATTATGATCTTGAATGCCTATTCAAAATTTATCCAATTATTGCAAATTTGAACAATTAAACCTCTCAAGTTTACTGGCCTTTTTTTCCTGGTTAGTACTTATCATATATGGTCTTTAATGCATTTCTTGTTACAGATTACATTAAAGCCCGGGGTGACTTTTTTACCTTATAAAAAAATTACTTTCAAATTTAATATGCCTTATATATATCTATGCTTAACCTAATTAAGAGTCAACCCCTATTAAATTGGGTTGGCTTTAAGAGATCCTCATCAACTTATTAGGTTTAATCACTTGTATTCAAATCATATGTATCTGAAAACTAATCTAAATTCTTAGTGTAGAGTTGTTGTCATATGTGGCATAACTGAAACCTCTTATTCCAGGTTGGAGATGATTGTCGACAGGATGTTCTTGCTCTTCAAGTGATAGCACTACTTAGAGACATATTTGAAGCAGTTGGAATTAACCTGTATCTGTTCCCTTATGGTGTTCTCCCAACTGGCCCGGAGAGAGGCATAATTGAGGTGACCTCCTTTTTATAATCGCTTACTATCTATTTTGAAGGGTTGTGCCTTGAGTGCATGCATATTGTGCATGTGGTACACTCTACACATTTGGCGCTTGTAGTTTTTGTGCTGGAATGTTACATGCACAATTGCCAAATTAAAACTTTGGATATTGAATTTTGCAATTTCATGCATTCTTTAATTGTTTCCTTAATAATTTACACATGAATTAGAAAGTGGCAGATTACCTCATTCTTTATTATAATTTTTTTGAATTGTTAGGCTCAGATGTAGGAAAATGAAGAGAATAGGGAAAAAGATTTGGATATCATGGTGCTTTTTTTATTTATTTACCCTCTGTTTGTTTCAGCATTAACGTTTTCTAGAAAATGATTCATTTTCTAGAGAGCATTTTTTAGAAAACTATTTCATTTACTGGTGTTTGGTAACAACCTTGAAAATGGGCTTGAGAACGTTTTCTAGTGTTTGGTATCCACAATTTTTATAACATATCTTGTATAATTTAAAACATGTATAATATGTGTATTGTGTAAACCCATCTAATGTGATTAATATAAATAAAAAATAAAAAAAAACCAAGAATGAATTTTGGTTTTCAAACTAAAATTTTGACAACGGATACAATAAAAAAAAATTAGCTGTCCAATTTCATGATCTCAAATACTCATCTTGTTTATGTATATGAACAGTATTTTTGATAAGTAATGTAAGAAATTTTATTAGAAAAAAAACCAAGTACACTGGAGGTGTACTATAGTGGCACAAATCAAGAGCAATATATATATATATATATTAACCATACTTCTCATAATTCAAAATAACCATTATACCCATAAGTTCCATTTTAAAATAGCTCAAAATGCCACATAGGCCAAATAGTTTGATAAATACCTAAAATTGTTATGGAACTGTTGACGGATTTGTGAGGAGGAAAAAAAAAAAAACCTTATTAAAGAATGGTGTTATAGAGGGGAGAAGAAATAGGGAGAAAAAAGAGAAGAGAGGCAGACAGAGGGAGAAATCTGTGGGAAGAGAAGAGGTCAGAGGGGGTGGTAGTGAGGGTGTGAGAAGAGAGAAAAAACAAAAGGAAGAGAAGAAATGAGAGAGTTTATTATGAGAAAGGCTGAATGAGTGAAATAAAATATTGTTTCTTGAATCAAAAGAAGATAATATTTATAGGAATTATACGCCGCATGAGAGAGAGAGATTGTTTTCCAATTTTTTTTTTTTTGGAAAACAACCTATAGAAAATAAGCCTTATTTTTATAAGAGTTTTCCGTTGACCAAATTTTTATTTTTTATTTTTTATTTTTTTATTTTTTATTTAATGTTACCAAACTTACTCCCCTAAACTATACCTCATGTTACACTTAGCACCCTAAATTATGCGGATGCACACTTACCCCCCTAAACTATTATCAGTTGCACACTTTGCACCCCACTAGTAAGTTGGCTGTTAATTTGGATGGAATTTAAACTCATGCAAGTCATGTGACATCTGCAAAGGTGGCATATATTTAAAAGACCAAATTACCCCGTTTGAATCTCTTAAAACAACAAATCTCCCTCTCATGTGTTCTCTCTAGATGGCACTCATTTTTTTTTTTTTTTTGGCCTTTAAACTTCAGTCCTCGCCTTCTTCCTCCGTTCAACATCACAGGTCTCTCGTTTCCTCTCAATCTCTCGCTTCACTCCATCAGTCCTAGTCCCCCAAATAACCCAAGACTGAAATTACCCCAAATTGAAAACCTGAACTCAGTCTCTCCCTCAGTTTTAGTTTGTGTGTAGCAAGTATTTTGTGTTTTCTCAAGTTCAGTTTCAGTCCTCGCCTTCTTTTTCTTATTTCATTTTAATTTTTGAGTGCTTCATAAAGGTCCAAGTTTGATTCCTTAAACCATGTTCTTATTACAAAGGTTAGGGATTAAGAATATAATGTATTGATGTTAAGCAGAAATTTAATTTGGATTTTACAGATTTTCAAGCATTACTGGAACCCATGGCTACATATATAAAAGAATGCCAATTGTATTTGTATATCAAAGGAGAGCATGTTATCAATCAGTATATGTATTAACCCAATGTAAATTAGTCTTTCACCATCGTAGAAAATCAATAGATGTATTAACCCAATATAAAGGAGAGCTTGTGCTTGTTTAAAACAAATTAAAATGAAATAAGAAAAAGAAACAGCGGAGAAGGATAGGACTGAAACTAAACGAGAGAGGGAATGCTGAGAACTGAGATTGAGAGGGAGAGGTGTTGTTTTAAGAGATTGAAAGGCGTAATTTGGTCTTTTAATTATATGCCATCTTTGTAGCTGTCACATGACTTGCACATGAGTTTAAATTCCATCCAAATTAACAGCTAACTTAACAGTGGGGTGCAAAGTGTGCAAGGGGTAATAGTTTAGGGGGGTAAGTGTGCATCCGCATAGTTTAGGGTGCTAAGTGTAACATGGGGTATTTTATAGAGGTAAAGTGTAATTTCCTCCTGGAAAATGTGAAAAACTATCTTTATAGAAGGTTTTCTAGCGAAACAAATAGAGTGTTATAATTTTTAAGGTCTTATTTAGGATTTACTAGTTGAATGAACATGGCTGAAATTGAATGTCAGAATTGCCAGATCTTCATTTGAGTTTTTAATTTCTTGTACAAAGTTAAGCAAAAGAGGCAAAAATCCTCTTTACCTGAATTTTTTTTTATGACGATAAAATATAGAAACAACAAAATAGAAGCTTTAAATTATAAATAAAATTGACTTTTAGTTGAGGCTGCCAGTTAGATTAGCCACTGTGTTTGTATCATGGGCTCCTGTGGGGGATTCAGGTTTACTATGTGGTCCTATTACTCATTTCTGCATTTTGCATGGACCAGTTGGCCTTTATAGTGGCACTGAATTTCACTTAGGTTGCACTTGGATTTGAGGATTTAAAATCAAGGGATTTGAAGACAATTTCTAGCATTGAAGATTTTGCTCTCATGAAAAAACTTGTTATTTTAAATTTACATATTAGTAAAGCTTAAATCCATCCATAACTAAATTTTGTCCATAGAAATTTTTTTTTCCTTTCATACTTTGTTTAAATCTTTTAATCTAAAAATTCAAATTCAATTTCTTCTCTTGAAATACTTCCATCCATATGAATCAATTGTCATTTGATATTGTATTCACTGATTTTGTGGGGCTATTTAGGATTTAAAAACATAGTTTATTTGTGTCTGCTTGCTGCCAGGTTTCATACTTCATTTGGGTTTCAATATCTGGGTTTGCGTGTCATTATTAATCACAATTCTAGACTTGAAGCCTGAAATATGTTTCAATCTCCCTGTTGTGCTAGTTGTCAATTCTCGTGTCTCTAGGTAGTATATGTTCCAGGAAGTAAATTAATATTTGAATTAAATTGGAAAGAAATAATATTGATGTAAATACCTTGGCAGTTTGCATTGCATTTTATATTTGGGAAGTGTTTTAACCTACCAATATTTGGGAAATGTTCTAACCTTGGCAATTTGCATTTTATAAAGATGAAACGTTTCACCAGTTCCACAAGATTTTTACAATATTGCACTTTACTCTTATGGATTTTTCTTTGAATCTTCTCTTTCAGCTTAAAGAGACTGACTATAATGGTAGGTGTAGGCTTCATTCTTTAAATATTATCTTCTTATCTTGCAGGTTGTGCCTAATACACGGAGCAGAAGTCAGATGGGTGAAACCACCGATGGTGGTTTGTATGAGATTTTTCAACAAGACTATGGGCCTGTTGGCTCTTCTAGTTTTGAAGCTGCCCGTGAGAACTTTATCATTAGCAGCGCTGGTTATGCAGTTGCCAGCCTTTTACTTCAACCAAAGGATAGGCACAATGGGAATCTTCTTTTTGACAAGTATGCTTAATCTTTTGACCTGATTTTTTTAGTGTAAATTGTGATTTGTGATAGTAACGTAATTTAGTTTGATTTATCTCTCTGTGCAACATGACAAACCTAAACTTGGTATTTTCTTGCTTGATCTCGTTACCTATATAGTTTTCTTGAAAACCATATGAAGGTCTTTCCAAAATAATGAGGTATATAGTGTAGAAATACAACCAATGCTGATGTACATGTCAATGCAGTGTGGGGAGGCTTGTTCATATCGATTTTGGTTTCATATTGGAAACTTCGCCGGGTGGAAATATGCGTTTTGAAAGTGCACACTTTAAGCTGAGCCATGAGATGACGCAATTACTAGACCCATCTGGGACTATGAAGAGTGAAACTTGGAACCTATTTGTAAGGTAGTGAGGACGTGTTTGTTTACTCTCTCATATCACTGTTCATGAACGAACTTATTTTCTAGATCGAACATAAGCAATTTGTTGTTGTTTTGATCCAAACTATGCATTGTGCTTTCCATCATATGCCCACAGTTTATGCGTGAAGGGGTACCTTGCTGCCCGCCGATATATGGATGGGATTATAAACACAGTGATGTTAATGCTGGATAGCGGATTACCTTGCTTTAGCAGGGGTGATCCCATTGGAAACCTTCGCAAGAGATTCCATCCTGAGATGAGTGAGCGTGAGGCAGCCAACTTCATGATCCGCGTGTGTACAGATGCTTACAACAAGTGGACAACTGCAGGCTATGACTTAATACAATATCTGCAACAGGGTATCGAGAAGTAGATTTCTGGAGTTTGACTCACTTGTACATGTTTGCTTGTAATTCTATCATATTTATTGTCACATAGTAGCGATTTTTCCTGGGGGATGCCCACTTTCGTAGCGTTGAGGTGAGTACAGTACAAAAAAAAAAAAAAACGGCAGACACTGAATCGAGTTCTTTGTAACCTAGAGGTGGGATTCCTCCCAAGGTTTGTAAAAATATAGTTTGTAGTTGATATTTATTAATGAAATTAGCAAAATTTATTCTGTTGATTGGCAAACAAACATGTTTGAAGCAGATGGACAACAGGATGGACTTGTTTAAACGTCTGTGCTGCTTGTTTTCTTGTAATGTAATTTTTTATTTTTTGGTTTGTACTTTGTAGAGACATTGAGCGGGAACTTTTTATTTTCTTCGTGTTTTTAGTCTATACTGTTAATTAGAAAAATGATTCTTTGGTGCCTACTTTTCACTGTCTCCATAGCCTCTTTAAGATTTAAGTGAAATATATTGTTTTTTGTTTTGTTTTGTTTTTCTTTTAAATTACATTCAGTCTATGTATATGTAATTTATTGGGTTCTATTAACATAAAATGAAATTGACTATCCTGTCCAGCTGTCATTGTCCTTTTTTACATAAAATAAAAGTTATAGCCTCATTTTGTGAGGGGGAAAAATGTGCATAAATGATCAACTGTACAAGTTTGATAAAATTGCAGGTATTTAGGAATTTAAAATTATATATATTTTTTATTTAAAGCAAATTATGTAAATATTGTAAGGGCAAAATTTAGGTACATGCTACATGGTACATTATATTTATACCTAAGTTCTGTTCTTAAAAAAAAAGGTTATGTTCTTAAATTTAATATGTTTATAACGTGCCACATGGTGAGAGCATACAGTACGTTGTGTAATAGATGACATAGTTATGATAGAAATATTCTAATTAAATACAGAGAACTATAATTAAGTAATCATTAATAGATAAATTCATTAAAATATCAATGATGTACAATAATTAGCAATCAATCATGATAAGTTTATTAATTCTAGTTACAAGCAGACAAGTATCATAAACAAATACTTTGACAATGAGAGCTATTTATAATGAATAAGTTAACAACTATATAAATAATGTGTTTTCTTTTTTTTAATAATCATAATGTGCTAATTGAACATTAACAAAAAGTTGAAATAGTATATAAAATCAATGATGTACAAGGATGTTTTACACAATCTAAAACAATAATTCACGATAAGTTTATTAATATTGATAATAATAAATAATGTTGATTAAACCATTTGCAAGAATCATTAACAAATACTTCAAAAGCAAAAGCCATTTAGAATGTATATAAAAAAATATAAATAATGTGGTGATTAGAAATTAGTTAAATGAGGAATTATTCTATATATAATCTTCTCGAAACTTTAACATGCAGTGAAAATTGATAATCAAACACTTACCCAACTCGAGTTTAGTCTACGGAATTAGTACATTTTCTTTCAATCACTTTTTAAGTTGGATCCACCAGTGTGTGAGGTATAAGTTTTACAGTATTTTTTATGGCTTTAAACTCAGATCGAATGTGCCAAAAAGGATCTAATCTCCTTGGCTCTCTTTGGTTCTGAACTCGTACGTTCGCAGATAGAGACATGTCAACTTTTGATTTCCAAACATGCAGGACATCCTTTCCGGTCTCTGATCTGCACTCAAATGGTGGTCGGTTTCATGCATTGAAATGTGGGATCCTTGAGTGACCCCATCATCATGTGATGTGAGTTGAGTGGAGCCTGGACTTTTTCTTTAGTGTGTGTGTGTTACACAATGGGGTTACATGGTCAACTCTCTCCCTCACATTCCCTTCTCAATCTTTTATTTTTTTTTGAATTCGAATACAAACCTTTAGACATCTTCTTAAAGTAGATAAAGAGGGAGGATGCCATTGAATTAATTCAAAATTGAGGTGATCAATTCAAAAAACTTGTAATTAAGTGATTCTATTTGTTCTTGTATGAACATAGTATATGTTTCAAAATAATGTTAGGGACACAACAATTTTTACAATTATTAACACAGTTTATTGTGATTGGAGTAACATCACTTTAAAATCAACCCACTATTAACATCACTTTTATCATGCACAAATCAAAGGCTCATGACAACTTATCTCAACAATTGTGAAAAATATTGTACGATTGTATTCCTAAACTTATTGTATTGCATGTTTCAATCCTCTTATTTGAAAGCAACTAAAAAAAAAACCTTCATGATTGGGGTGAAATGCTTTCAGCTTATGTCAATGCCAGCTTTTTTCTTAGTGTTGATGTAAGCCCAATTTTTGAAATTCAGGAATTGATAATTACCTAATTGGGGTTATGTTAAATGTTTGATCAAAGGCTGAGACTGGATCGGTGCCAACTCACTTGAATTGTTTTCCCTAATTGTATCAATGTGCAGGGTTTGGCAACTCTTAAGTCTACTTCTTTCTCTCCAGTTCATCACTTCAAATGCACCACGTTGTTTTGCAAGCAACTAAAAAATAAGTCACATATTTGGTTATAATATGATTTTTTAGTCTATACAAGTGGAAAGTTTCCATGCACTCATGTCACATATAGCTATACTTCTACATGCTTCTGTAAAATTGAGCATCAACATTGGTGGAGCTAAAATTTTTAGTAATTTAAAAAACTACTTTATTTATTTCAACACCTTGTTATACAATTCACCTAACACTAGTTATATTTTGTTTACCATTTCATTTAAATATTCATTCTTTATATATTCTCTCTCTCTCTTACTTTATTAATGTGGCTTATCTTTTTTATTTTATTGTTCGTGCAGTATCTTGGTCCCACTTGTCTGAGTTGAGAAAGAAATAAAATATTGATTGTTTGTTTGTTTTATTTTATTTTTTATAACTTGTAGTTACAGTGAGCTGCAAAAGATGGAAGCCAACTGTAGCTCATTGGCAAATTCTTTTACTTATTAACATCATCAATGTGACCTACTTTTTAGTGTTTTTGGTGGTATAATAGCAATTTAGTTATTATACCACCGTCAATGCTAATGCTCAAATATATATCATCTATTGGTTTCATGAACGTGAGAGTTCCAAAATCAAAAGTCGTGTAGAATTGGGAACTTCCATTATAATCCAAGAATAGAAAACAGCTTAGCAATTCAGAATGTTATATTGTTAGAACCATATTAGGTTGGTAATTGGACTAGTAGTCAGTATCACTTTGGTATCTTACTAAAACAAAAATGGTCATATTGTTCAGTAGTTGATGGTTGTTATTAAATAAACATGGATATTGTTCCTTGGTTGATTAAGAATTTCAATTTTTGAGAAGTATCATGATTATTTAATAAGAATGGTTTCATTTTTTTCAAATGAACGACATGAAGACCTATTAACTCTTAACAACTTATTGCAGAGTTGATTATTTGGACCTTTTAGTTCATAAAAGTGGATCTTTGAACCTTGAAAGAAATATAAGAGTTTTCCACTAGCTGTTAGACCAAATAGGATTGTCCGGTTCCTATAGAGCCTACCACTAAAAAAATCATATTATAACTTGTATATATCCTAAAAACCTTTCTATATGAGTGGAAAGTTTTTATAGGAACTAGATTTAGGTTAGCGAGCACTTCTTGTTTTTACTGATGGAGATTGTTAGACTATAATTATTCTCTTATATAAAGAATATAACAATTTATTGTAATGTCTATCACGTAAAAAAAAGGATAGAGGAGGTGAAATTTGAACCCTAGAAACTAGAACTATAGAAAAAATTATTATGCACATTCATTGTACTATATTTTCCTCTCCTATAAATGTGAGCTTCATGTGCAGAATCCAAACGTGGGGTATACTTTTTGTGAGAAAAAATGTGTAATAAATCTGATATTATCAAATAATTTCATGCACTATAGATGGTGTTGGTACCACACTACCACTAGACTATCACTCAAACCCACCTATTTCCTATTTTGTTTTTAGTAATTAGGCAAGAAAAAAGAGTGAAAGACTGCAAACTTACAAATAAAAAATGGGACCTATAAACTGTGATAATGCAGAACTTATAGGGACTTTCAGATTCCCAGACAAAATTCTATTAAGCGTGAACTTCCTGCCACTGCATCTAAAAACAAATATCACATGCTTGGTTACTGTCCTACCCTGCTTGTCCATGTGTTTAATAGAGTACTAAACTAAGAAACTTTGGTCAACAAGGTGATTATGATATTGTAATTGTAATAGTATATACCAAATTGTTTGTCTGATATTTGAATGATGAGGCAGGTATTTGATAATGTTGCCTACCAATTTGCATTTAAGAAATCCTATTGTGTGTGTTAACAGAGTACTACATTAGAAACACTTTGGTCCAACATAGTGATTATGATATTGGAGGTCATAATACTAAACCCAACAATTTGTGCGGTATAAGAATGGTGAGGTAGGTATGACTAATATTGCCTACTGATTTGCATCCAAGAACCCCATTGAAATAAGAAACCATAGAGCATTTTAGAACCCCAAGAATCCCATCAATGTTTTTGTTTTTGCTTTTTGTTAATAATAATAATAATAATAATTATTATTATTATTGTTATTATTGTTGTTGTTGATGATGTTATTGTTGTCGTCATTGTTTGAAATAAGAAACCTTATAGTGATTCAAAACCTCAAGAATTCCATAATTTTTTTTTCTTTCCATTTTTCTTTATTTATTTATTTACTTGGATTCTAGTAAATTATGTATATTCTTTATGTATATCCCTTATGCTCTCATTTGCGAGCATCTCCAATAGAATAAGCAAACCCAAAACTCTCTTTATTTTAGAGAGTAAAATTTTAAAATGCAAGTTAACAATCGTTCTAAAATAGAAAAAGTTTTTTCCTTGTGAACATGACTTTTTTTGTCAGAAGAGTCATTATTTATTGCCAAAAGATTTTTTGTTTGTTTGTTTGTTTGTTTTTGTTTTATTTTTTTAAGAAATCAAAAAGTAAAGAAAGAGTAAAAAAATGTATTTGAAAGAATGAGTTAAAATTTTTTTAAAGAAATAATGAAGAAATAATATTTAAATAAGATAAAAAAAGATTTAAGAGTCTATTAAAAATTATATTTGAAAAAGTCGGTTAGTTGAAAAAAAGAAAATAAATTTTACTCAATAATTTAGTTGAGAAAATACCTACACTACTAGAGATGCTCATGATGGAACTCTATTTTTGAGATTTTTATTTATTTATTAATTTTTATGTATTTCGTGGTGAAAAAGCAACAGAATCCTACTTTATAATATGTTAATAAAGTTTATGATTATCAGTAAAAAAATAAATTACCCATTGCCCTTTTTTTTTTTTTTTTTTTTTTTTTTGGGTGGCGGAAAGGGAAAGAGTATAATAGCACATGGCAAACGTCAATTACTTTCGACAGGTTAATAATTTGCAATTTATGATAGAGACCATTCCTGATAAGAATTTTTAGGCCCAGCACTTTTTTGATTTGCACCTTTTTGTTTTGTTTGTTTGTTTTTTTTTTTGTTTTTTTTTTATTATTTTTAATTTGCACCTTTTATTGGTCATTCATATCGCGCTAACAATTTAATGGCTTAGGTCAAGATCAAAATCCAAACTCGTACATGTGTAACAAAAGAACCACAGAAAAAGTTTAAGAATTATATACTATTTCAATATTATGATTCTATGAGTAGAGAAAAAACCATCTCAGCATTGGATGGAAACTTAGCCGGCCAAAAAGAAAGAGGAATTTTTTTTTTCCGAAGATTTAAAAAAGAAGAAGAAAGAATAAAAAGAAAAAAGAAAGCAATGTAAGGTCTCTTTTTCTCTACTTTTTTGGCAATAAAATTCAATCAATCCACTTGTTCTAAGAGGCACCACATCACATTACCAAATTTCCTTGTTCACAAAATAATAAATAATAATAAAAGAGAGAAAGAAATTTAAAAAAAAAGTAGGACCAAAGAAACAATAACAATAGCCATTGCTCTTGCTCATCATGTGAAAGGAACCAACCAATCAAATATAGAAAAATGTCATCCAATATAAGTAAAGTAGAGAGCACATTTCTAATTACCACTTTCCCTTCCCTTCCCCAATAATTGGAGCTCCTTCTCCCTTTGTTTTTTTGTTTTGTTTTTTTGTTTTTTTTTTTTGGTTCCAAATTTTTAGCTAAAATTATAGCTTATAGGACCCCAATTCAATTAACACTTATTCCCATTTGTTTAGTGCGGCTAATTCCATAAGAGCTTTAAAAAAGTCATCATTATTTGTTATTGGTATATCCCATTTTTCATGAATGAAATATACATATCTTTGCTTTTAATGCACATTTTACCTTTTCTTTTAATGCACATTTTGAATCTCCCCCAACATGGCAAACCAATCCAAACTTGGACTCATTGCTTAGAAAACATGAAAGATGATAAAACAATGGTTTAGCTTACCTCAAATATTTTTTTAACTAAATATGTTTTTTTGTTTTAAATATATAATAACAAGTGGTACTGAGTTTTAATTTAATTAATAAGTAATGTGATAGTCTCTCGATAAAATAAAAAGACTGTTTAAAAAAGTATTAGAGATAAGTGAAACTCATAAATCAGAAAAACAAGTTATAGTAAATTATCTTTATCATTCATATTTCATAACATCAGTTTTATTTAATATATATATTTTTTCATGCATCTCACATCATTGTTATGAAAGAAAGCTAAAAACGTATCTACCAATCATTCCCCTTTTACCCAAACCCCTTAACTTACCTACTCCCTAATTGAACTTGACCATTGGCATTAGGTCCATTACTACCATTACTAACTTCCTTAATATTATTCTTTTTCTTTGGAAAATTCCACTTGAAATTACCAAAAAGCCCCTCCATATCTTCAAGGGTTCTACCCCGTGTTTCAGGTAGCACGAAATAAAAGAACACCCATGACACCAGGGCAACTCCAGCATATAAAAAGAAGGACCCACCAATTGAAATCCCTTTATACAGTGAGATAAAAGTCATAGTTATGACCCCACTTGTCAGCCTATTCGCTGCCATTCCCATACTCGTTCCTTGAGCGCGTAGCCTTAACGGGAAAATCTCAGAGCTATAAACCACTGGACTGGGTCCCATCCCAATTGAAAAAAAAGCCACAAAAGCCAATAACATAGCTACGCTCAACCCCACAGCCCATGTGATTTTTTGATCAGAATGATCAATCACCGTGAGCCCAAATCCCAAGGTGGCGAGTGAGAATATCATCCCAGCCACACTGCTCAAAATCAACGGCCGCCGTCCGATCTTATCAAACAAAAAAGTGGCTACCAAGATGAACATGGTTTTAGTAAATCCAACGGCTACGGTGGCGAGTAGCTTGTCGTTTGAGGAAGTGATTCCAGCTTTTTCGAAGATCCTAGGACTGTACAGAACCACTGAATCAATCCCCGAAGACTGTTGGAAGAAGTGGATTCCAACGCATGCGATTAAAATGTGACGAACGGGCGGTGTAGGATGGAGGATCAGTTCTTTCCACACACCTTCACCGTGACTGTGTTTTGGGACTTGAACGACGTCGTCTGTGAGATTCTCGGGAATCCCAGCTGCTTCCTTAATATCCGCTAATCTGATTTGGGCTTCTTCTACTGAGTCCGAGGTTTTGTCCAGAACTCGCTTCGCGTCACCGAGTCGACCCTGCATGACTAGCCAGCGAGGTGACTCGGGCATCCATATAACGACAGAGGCGAGTATCACAGCCGGGACTGCACCCACTCCTAGCATGACACGCCATCCCAAGTGTTTTGGGAGCTTTGAGCATACGTAGTTTGACACGTACCCCAACAATATGCCAACATTGACAAAGACCTGTGTATTACAATCATAATTAAACCAAGTCGAATAAAAAAAACCAAGTCAATTAGTATTATTTATGAGTATGACCGTAAAATATGTAAGATAAGATGATTGTACTGTACTATTTGCTGCTAACTTTATTTCTTGATTTGTTAAAGACTTAAAGTTGTTTCCATGATGACGACGACGACGCCGACATTGTTGATAATAATAATAATAATAATAATAATAATAATAATAATAATGCCATTTTGGAAAGGAATCAACTGTTTTGCTTCTTGAAGTCAATTCAATTGATGAAAGTAGTTTTACCCATCTTATAACAAATGATTGCTCCTTTATTTATTTATTTATTTATTTATTTTTTTAAAAAGTAATGTTACAGACACAAACTATTTTACAACATTTTTATAAACTGTTGATGTGGTTTTAGTAATTTTCAAATAATCATTGATAAACATAAATGTGATGTAAATGGTAGACTCATATTAGAACTAATAAGAATTGGTACATCAATAGTTTGTAAAAATGTTGTAAAATAATTTGTAACTGTAATATTATTTTTTTTTAAAGCAAAAGACCAAAAAAAGAAGAAGGTGAAAGTAATTTCAAATCTTAAATTATTACGGTAGGGATATTGGGCCAAAGAGCTTATTATCTATATATATAGTAGGCCTAAGGCCCAAGCCGAAGACTAGAGGGCATCCGAGGAAGGGTAAACATTATCAAGGGAGCCCATGTTAGTAAATGAAGAAGTCAATTTTGATCATAACGGCCCAGGAGGTTGGGCCCAAGATAAATGCCTTCTTGGATAACCAAAGTTACGGACCTTTGCCGTCCAGGAGAATGTTCCAGGAAGTTTTGTTGGTACGGATAAGCATTGCAGAAACAAAGAACAGAGAAGAGTCCTAAAATATCTAAGGAGGAATCTACTACCACCACATTAAATGCTCTGCAATTAACTCTCTGGCTGCATTAATATGAAGGTGATACTTTAACAGTGGTTTTGAGCCTTACAGCTACCACCTAAAGACTTCAGAAAGGTGCTAATGGGGCAAGTATCAAGTACCAACCATCTGGTCTGCATGTGGAGGATAGAGATGAAAAGAGAAAATAGTATAAAAGAAGAAGGAAGTAATGAGAGAGGGGGATCGAGAAATCAAGAAAAAAATACTGTAACAATCATGAACCAATATTGTAATCAAATTTGTGGGAAATATATAAAAACTGATCTCCTCGGACTGTGTCGAGGACGATTTTCTTTAGTTTATACTTAATTCAATCTATTTTCCTGTTTTTGTCAATTGAGTCCATTTTATTTGTTGTCCAACCCATTTTAACCCAGTTTTCCAACACACTCTCTATAAATTCATTATTTTGGATTTTTTGGGCCTAAGTTCATCCATCTTTTGGGCTAGAAATTCAAATCTGGTCCTTACAATTATTGTTACTAGCTTTAATCTAAATATCATCTTTTTCTATTATTTATAAATTATATAAAATAAAATAAAATTGTAATTACATTTACTTGGTTGATTTTTATTCATAATAAAGTATTTTGGAAAATTTTTAATGATTTCAATTATCCAAAAAAAATAAATAAATAAAGGGATAAAACCTATTTTCGTCCCTACATTTTCACGCGATTCCCACTTTGGTCCCTAACTTTTTTTTTCACCGCTTTTAGTCCTTGTTTAGAAAAACGCCTTCTATTTTAGTCCTTTCCGTCAGTGCCCTAACGGCAAAGTCCTAGGTGGCAGACGGAACAACCTACTAACTGACGTGACGCTGACGTGACGATGATGTGGCGATTAAAATATTATTAAAACATATTTTTTTGGCATTTTATCTGCCACGTCAGCATTTTAATTTTTTTTTAAAAAAACCATGGCAGAAAATTTAAACCAAAAAAGAAAATAAATTAAAAAACAAAACTTAAAATTTTTAGTTATTATTTAATTATTTAAATAATAATTAATAATTAAAATAAAATTTTCTTTTCTTTTCATTATTCTGTTGGAAGATCATCTTCTGTGTTCTTCGTGTTCTTATAGTTCATTTTTTGTGTTCTTCGTGTTCTTTTCATTTTTCTTTGCCTTTCCAGTACTTTCTTTATACCCAAACAAATCAAAATCCAAAACTTACATCAAACAATAATCAACATACACCAACCAAAATCCAGAAATCAACATACACCCACCAAAATTGAAAACCCAGAAATCAACATACACCAACAATCAAACCCAGAAACAGATTTGCAGATTCAAAAATTTTAACCCAACATACACCCACTAAAATCAAAAGACCTGCATCCTCTTTGTTCACAAAATCAACACCAATCTCCACCGTCCTCCAACTTGGAAATCCACAAATCCATCAAAACACAGAATCAGATCCAACTTGGAAACCCACCGATCTCCACCGTCCTCCAAATCCCACCATTCTCTCAAACCCAACCTTTGGAATCATAACCCACAAATCTGCCATAGATCAGTGTACCAATCCGCCATAAACCCAGGTCAACAAATCTCACAAACCCACAAATCCGCCACAAATCAGTGCACCAATCCGCCACAAATCCCCAAACCCCGATTAGCAAAACTCACAAACCCACAACCCACAAACCCAGATCTACACCACTGCGCTGAGAGATAGAGAGATGAAAGTGAGAAACTTGCCTATCTGGGAGAGAGAGACAACAATTCGTGAGAGTGGGTTGGTCATAGGACGTTAGAGAGAGGCTTGAGCGAATCGTGAGAGTGGGTCGGTCAGAGGTGGTGAGGCAATGAACCACCGTCGTCCTTGGTGGAGGCGGATGCGGCGGCGGTGGAGAAAGCCTCCGTCTCGATGAGGCGCACGGCGGAGGAGGCCTCATCACTCGGCAAGGTGTCATAGCACTTGGAGAGCATCTCAACGAGGTGCGCCACCATGGCGTCGCGCGTGCGCTGCATCGGCGGTCATTTGCTGAACACTAAGGTGTTGGTATTTGAGAGAGAAGAAAGAGTCATGGATCTGAAAAGAAAGAAAAAAAACAAGGATACAAACACAGAGCAAGGAATGGGTCTGGAAAGAACGAAGAAGAAAGAAGTATAAAATAAGAGTAAAGGAGAGTGTGAGTGTTCAGCTGGTCTTATTTTAATTTTTTGGGTTTGTGTTTTGTGTCTGTTTTCATGTTTAATTCCTTGTTCATGTTTAATTTGATGTTCTTATTTTCTAGGTTTGTGATTTTTAGATTTTCTAACATGGCTTTTAATTTTTAGAAAAGAAAATTTTATTTTAATTATTAATTATTATTTAAATAATTAAATAATAACTAAAAATTTTAAGTTTTGTTTTTTAATTTATTTTCTTTTTTGGTTTAAATTTTCTGCCATGGTTTTTTTAAAAAAAAATTAAAATGCTGACGTGGCAGATAAAATGCCAAAAAAATATGTTTTAATAATATTTTAATCGCCACATCATCGTCACGTCAGCGTCACGTCAGTTAGTAGGTTGTTCCGTCTGCCACCTAGGACTTTGCCGTTAGGGCACTGACGGAAAGGACTAAAATAGAAGGCGTTTTTCTAAACAAGGACTAAAAGCGGTGAAAAAAAAAGTTAGGGACCAAAGTGGGAATCGCGTGAAAATGTAGGGACGAAAATAGGTTTTATCCCATAAATAAATTGAGGTGACAAAACATGTGATTAATAACACATTAATAATATAATTAAAAGATATATCAATTAAGGTAGGTTTATTTAATAATATTTTTAGGAATCCTACTGTGGAGATTTCAATCCACTTTAAAATGTATCATTTCAGTGAGAGGAAGAGCCCATTTAAGTCACAAGCTCTCAACATTAAAAATAATTGTTGTATGAAATTTTTTTCTAATATTAGATTTTTTTTATTATAAAATAAATGGTTAAATAGTTACAACTTACAATAATAGAAGAGGAAAATTTTGAACATTCGACATATTAGATAAAAATACTAAAAGTCATAAGATCTTGACTTTTTAATACTAGTAGTTGTATGCTTTTTTTTTTTTTTGTTGAGAAGAAAGACGTAGTCTAAGTCATAAGGTCTTGATTGGAAAATTAGATAAATCAGAAGAATTTATACTTAGAAGATCAAACTTCATCCAAACTACGAGAGGAAAAGAAAGCTTTACTCTTTGGGCCAAGACATGTGTAGTTGTAATGTCTTGCCTACCCACATGAAAGAAAGAAAAGCTCTATAAAGAGTTAGTATAAGACAGGATGTCTTTTAAAAGGTGGCCAACAAAGGATTGGACTATATCTCCATGTTTTAGGGAATTCATAACAATCTCTAAGTCTCATTCGAAGGAAGAGTGGTAAAAGCCCAATTCCTGGGTAATGATAACTGCTCTTATTGCAGCTAGCATCTCCAAAGACATAATGGAGGGTGGTTATTGAGTTTTTTCTGAAAGTGCAGCCATGATTCCACACTTGGTGTTTTGAATAACCATACCAATACCAGCCTCGCTTGATTCGTCGAACATTGAAGCATCAAAATTTTCCCAAACCCTATCTTTTATATAATTTAAGTTTGCTCTTTTGTTCCTACCTACTGCAGTCGGTAAACCCAGATACTTTTATACTCCTTTAGAATAATTGTTTCCTGAATCCAAAAAGAAAAGAATCCACAAGCCCAACTAATAAAAACTACTTATCTAAGGGGACAATTTGCCTTCACTAGGACAGAAACAAACATTCTACTGTGTAGGAGAATTTGGTAGCACCCGAACTTTCACCAGCGACAAAGAAACAATAACATCTGGATACTTTTTATAATTGATTTGTAACAATAGTCATTAGTAGTTGCTGTGCCTGCTTTATAATAGGAGCAACAATGCGGTCGCTTAAGATCACAAGTAGGAAAAAAGGACCTCAAATTTTATGCAATATGGTTTTATTTATTTATTATAATAGTATTAATTAAGTTCAAATGAAAAACAAGAAGAAGAAAAAAAAAAGAGACATGTGAATTCACAACATTTTTAACAATATTTTCATAATAAATCCTAAATGACAGGTTGTTATAGGGTATTATTGATAATAAAAAATTAATTTCTATGTTGGGTTTAAATTAAAACCAATAACAACTTAACATTTCTCAAAAAAAAGAAAAAAAGAAAAAAAAAAGAGCAATACACAAAAAAGTTCATAACATTTTTCACAAGCTAAGTTGATAAACTTTTACTAGCTCCTAGCTAAGTCCACAACTAATACACTTTTTTACTTACTACTATTAATCTGTCATATTAACATGTGTGAAAAATTTTGTCAAAATTTTTGTTTATAAACTTTATAAAAAAAAAAACTATGTTATTCATATTAATTAATAGTAATTTTGCATCTAAAATAAGATAATAGAATTTAAGTAATATTTAATTTTAAAAAAATCATATTTAAATATATAAAAGACCATAATTTTCGTTTTCGCTATAGGTTTTTAAATTCATTAAGCCGCCCTTGAGTAGTTGTATACTTATATGTGAGTTGAAAAGAAAAAAAAAAGGATTTTTATAGACATTCTAAAAAACAAAAGTTGTGTAATTCCATTTTTGTCAAAGTAACTTATCCAAACACTACTACTTTTCTTCGAAAGCACAGTAGAAATAAGCTGTAGTTTTAACTTAATGAAGACAATGATTGCACTACAAACCTCAAAGAACGAGGTGAGGAAGCCACGAGTGGAAGCCGGCGAGATCTCAGCTGTGTAGACAGGGGCAATCATGCATGCATAGCCCACGCCGATGCCTGCGACAAAGCGACCAACCATGAGAAATGCATAGTTGGTGGCAAATCCCATGAGAATAGCCCCAGCAAAGAAAATGGCTTGGGCCACTAGTATGGTGTATCTCCGGCCTATCCAGTCGGAGGTTCTACCGGCGGCCCATGAGCCTATGAGTGAATAAAGGTTGATAATTCCAGCGAGGATTTCAACCTGTATGTCTGAGATTTTGAGGTCGTCTTTGATGTAAATTAAAGCTCCACTCATTACACCAATATCTGAAAACAACAAACAAACACATACATGAGGAAAAAATGTAAAGATCTAGTGCATTTGTATTGGTATGATTGCAATATCGCAATTATATATTCAAAATAACATTTTCCGGAGAAAAAAAGGTATGTTTCGACATGAAACATGATAGACATAAGTTATTGAAGAAGGGTAAGACTTCTATTCAGCGTTTGAGATTGAGATCTGCACTTGACTATTTTAAGACGTGTTTAGTGGCAAACCAAACCCTTGAAGAGTTACCCATGTTTCGGGATAAAGTATGGCGTCCATTGACAAATATGGAAACTCATTAGCTAACGGAAGTTGAATGAATTAACAGGACATAATAAAAACTCTTGAGACAGCCAACAAAACAAAACTGTATTATGTAATCAACGAAAAGTGAATTGGAAAAACCGTATAAAAAAATGTTACATGTATATTAACAGGCCATAGTTGAAGATTACTGACCATAACCAAGTAAGACAGAAGTCATGGTGGCCAAGAGAGCACAAGTAAAAGCATATTTGTTAATTTTGGGTTTCTTTGGAGGATCAAAATCCATGGTAATTTTCTGGGGTTGGCCGGAAATGGCATTAGTTTTGGCTTCCCGGTCAGCCATATTGATTAGCTATGGAGAGATTTGAAGATAAAGAGAGGCTTCTATCACAAGGGATTTTGCTTAATTTGTGGTGTTATTTTGGAGAGAAATTTAAGTGGCCATGAACCAGCACAGGTTGGGTAGTGATTGAGGTTCAGATAGTGTGGTTATATCAAAAAAATCTAAGACCGCATAAAATGTCACTGCCACAACTATCACGTGCCAAACTGTGAGCGGTGAAAAAAAAAGGTTCATATGAAAGTGATATATATCTAATTATAGTCAGGAGCGGCTTGATGCATATCGGAGCCTAAGGCGAAAATTGATTATCTTGTTTTAGATGCAAAATTATTACTAATTAACATGAACTATATAGAGTTTTTTTTTTTTTTAATAGAAATTTTATAGACAGAAAAAATTTGACAAAATTTTTCATACTTATTGACGTGACAAATTGAAAATAGTAAGTAAAAGAGTAGTGTTAGTGGTAGACTTAGATGAGAATTAGTAAAAGTTTGCTAATTCAACTCTTATTATTATTCTTATTTTTTTTAGAAGTGCAATATTCACAATATTTTTTTACAACAAATCATAGGTTTTAAGTTGCCTTTTGTTTTCTATTTGAAAATATCACTATAAATATTTTTTTTGTCATCAATAACAGGTTGTAACAACCTACTACTTAGCATTAGTTGTAAAAGTGTTGTAAAAAATATTGTGAACGTTATATTTGTCTCTCTTTTTTATTTGTTTTTCATCTGGTAAAAAGATATTAGTTTATTTATTGATTATAAATAATCCTATTGGTTAAAATTTGGGAGCCTTTATTTTACTTGGGGCTTTAGGCGATTACATCTCTTGCTCACCCATTCAGCCGGCCTTAATTATAGTCTGAAAATAATTATGGCAAAAATTATAGCATTTTATATGTTACTAGAACTACTCGTACTTAATTATATAGACCAATGCTTACATCACCATGGGCTGTAAAGTCCTATAAATGACACTCTTAGCTCTACTTATTACGTAATTGTCTGTTTCATTTTCACTAAGTAAAACATTGTGGACTTGCAGTGCTCGTACTTAATTATATAGACCAATGCTTACATCACCATGGGCTGTAAAGTCCTGTAAATGACACTCTTAGCTCTACTTATTACGTAATTGTCTGTTTCATTTTCACTAAGTAAAACATTGTGGACTTGCAGTACCACAACTTCTTGTGTATGATACACCATATCGCAGCTGTAATTGCCGAACCTATATAATATATATTACTCATTCCATCTCAAATTATTTGGCCTGTAATACATTTTGAGAAGCCTTAAAATTATGTTCTGTTTGAAAAATTAAATACTATTAATATTCCCTTTATGCTCTTAATTTATTTGTGAAACATTTTTTTAATTTAAAAAAATTAAAAACCTAAATTTTGAAATCCACTATACATGCCATCTTTATTCAAATTAAAAAAAAAAAAAAAAACATTTCTAGAATTGGCAGTTGGTACCGATACCAGAAATTTTTTTTTCTTAAATAATTTTTTGATAAATTTTTTTAAGGGTAATTTAGGAATTTCTTAACTTTTTTTTTAAAGAGATAAGACAATTAATGATGTTTCCCTAAATAATTGGGTTTTTCTAACCGGACCAAACAATTTGGGACGGATGGAGTAATTAATAACTTGTATGTTATTATAAATAAAATATCAAATACATCTAGTGATCTAGATATGGTCCATTTTTAATTAATTATTTATATATATATATATATATATATATATATATATAGAGAGAGAGAGAGAGAGAGAGAGAGAGAGAGAGAGAGAGAGGGTTCAAATTTCATCAACAATTAATGTACTAATTATTTTATTAGATACAAAATTTGACAAATCCCCCATTGAATTAAATATTTTTTATGCCCTAGCCTCTATGCATGTAAAATTTCAAAATAACAAAAAATAAAAAAAATTATGTAATCTATTAAAAATATTTAAAACTATACATAAAAAATGAAATTAATAACATCTTATTGAAATGCATATTAACCAAAAAAAAAAAAAATGCAATCCAACAATATAATTTTCAAAATATTAATCCAAAAAAAAAAAAAAATTATATAACTTTGTATAACCTTTTATATACTACCCCCCCTCCTTTGTTCTATTCATTAATTGAATTTAATCTGTTGATTAAGGCAAAGTTCCATAAACACTACTACCTTCTTCTAAATATCATGAACAGTTCCTGTAGGTTGAGCGCCCCTTTCAAGGAAATATAGAATAGCAGGAACATTTAAACAAGTTTGATTCTTTATCAAATCATAAAAGCCCACTTTCCGAAGAGCTCTTCCTTCTCTTTGGCATCGAGCATCAATTGCAACGATTCAATAAACCACCCATTGGGATATTTATCACCAAGTTGAGATGAATACTATATTGTAGAGTCAAGAAATTCTTTGGGGCTGAATCGAGGTATTCAAGAAGAGTAGGTTGTTTCGGTTAGATATCGTCAAGAATTCCTGACCGTTGAATGGGAATAGCTACATCTTAAACGTATTTTTACCTTCCAATATTTTTCTATTGGAGATTCCCTCATTCCTTTTATTGAACATAATGATGCAAATCAAGCTTTAATGAGTTCTAATATGCAACATCAGGCAGTTCCACTTTCCCAATTCGAAAAGTGTATTGTCGGAATTGGGTTGGAATGCCCAGTGACTCTATTTAAAGAAATGAATAAATTAAAACTTCTAAAAACATATATAAAATAAAAATTACTACATAAGTCAAATAGGATACTCAAATACTATTTTGTATCTTGAGTTAAAATTAAAAAAGAAGAAGCTTATATTATATTCTATTAAGTAAAAAATAAGTAAAAAAGTAAAAAGAAAAGACTACTAAATAGTAATTACAATTATATAATTATTAAAGGGCTAATAAATAAGAAAGGAGCAATAATCAACTTAGCATCTGACTCCTTCATGCATGATCCACTTGGTTCGGGGGGATATAGCTCAGTTGATAGAGCTCCGCTCTTGCAATTGGGTTGTTGCAATTATGGGTTGGATGTCTAATTGTCCAGGCGATAATTATAGTATCTTGTACTTGAATTGGTGGCTCACATTTTCTATGTAATGGGAAAGAGGACTGAAACATGCCACTGAAAGACTCTAACGAGAAAAAGATGGCCTGTCAATTTATGGCAATGTCATTTTGATGTGTAGTCTCACATGGCAAGTATCCGTATAAACCAATTATTCAAGCATCCCCTCGATTTTTTGAGTTACTTTTCAAGTGTTCGACAAAATACTAAAGTGGTGCGGAATCTGATAAGGGTAAATCCCAGGCTAGACAAATTGAATTAACAAGGTCAGACTTTAGAGACAAGGTAACCAAAGGAGACGGTACAATTGATATAGCAAAGTTGGTAGATGGATCCGTGACATGGACTGAGAGATAAAGAGATGGATAGACACTTTTAAGTGAACATATAACAAGGAGACAGTCTGTTGAAGCCACGTGTCACCCTTATGGCATCTACATTGCACCCACGTGGCATGGGTAGTCTCCAAGGATTCTGGTATAGATATATCTTGTGCTTCACACCCTACCATAATTATAGGTATCCCTGTAAGGAAATAATCCTGTAAATAGCGAATATTGATGAAGATCTTCCCTACAAGGAAATACCCTCTCCACTAAGAAATTAAGATCGACTCTACACTACTATAAAAATCTTAAAACCCTCATAAATCAAGGTACGCTTAATTCTCCTAGCTCTTGCACTTTAGAGTTGTAGAAATTCTCTTTAACTTAACCTTCAGAGGGTATTTGGCATGTACTACACCGATACTTTCTGCAAGGTCTTCTTTGTTTCTGTTTCACAGGTTCTGTCTAAAGTACGTGAGGACTGTGCGGCTCATTGATGATTTTTGGCATCATTAGAATCAAATGCTAGAAAATTCATTTCTACTAAATAATGCACCCAATAAACTCGATACAATAGTTCCAATTGGCCATTGATACACGATTCAAACCATTAATATTAATTTCTTTCTATTCTATTTGTTATTTTATTATCTTTATTACTATTGCCAAATAGAAAAAAATTGATTGCAAATACAAATAGCTAAAAAGAAAGGGGATGAATTTGCTCTTAGGAATCATTCAACCCTCAAAATGATTGTCTCAGTGTATCGTGTAAATTCATTGAATTGAAGAAATCAAATAATTCTTTGTGGTGGAACAAAATATCTCACATTTCTACCTCGAATAGTTTATTGTTTTTGGTTTCCAAAGGAATGTTGGGGTTATCTTGTAGCTCCTATGGGGTGGAGACAATGGGGTTGGCCTATGGAATTTCCTTCTTTTTGCCACATTTTGCTCAAAGGGTTGAAGGGAGATAGTGCATCAAGCTGTTTGCAAGGGCCAACTTAATCCTCTTCCTCATAGATCCCTCATGGGATCCCTAGGAGAGTCACTGACTCCAACTACTGTCCATGTACGATCCATACTAGATCTGACCAATTGCCCGTCCTACCTCCTTTATGTTCTTGACAGCCCATCTTTGTCTCAATAGAGTTTTTCAGTGGCATGTTTCGGTCCTCTTTCTCATATATATTCTATATATATCTAAAAATTGAAGTGTAGCATTTATTGTTGCTACGATCCAGTTGAGCCACATCAGTGTCCACCTCATTATCATTTTTTTTTACAATTTTCCTATAATTGGTTTTAACATTTACTTTTTATTTTAATTTAATATTTACACTTTTTCTAATCTTTCTCATTCCCTTACCTTTTCATCTCCCCACCATCCTCTACATTAATACCATTCTTTCTCTTTCTCTTTGTCTTCATTTATTTTGTCTCTTCTTATTCACACCCTTTTACTATAAATTTGTAACTATTTCTTTCATTCTATGCATAGTTTTCTCTCACAAAAAAGGTTCTCTCTCTCTCTCTCTCTCTCTCTAAATTTTTTGGTGGATTTTTATTTTTATTTTTTTTGCATCTCTGCTTTAGGTTGATAAGTTTTTGTGTTCTTTAAAACTCTTCTTTGGTTAATGCGATATAGTTTTGTTTTAAATTTTTTTTTCTCTCTCTTTAATTGTTAAATGTTATCCTATTGTTGTTCTTTCTTATAACTCTAATTAATGTTGATGGTTTTTTTTTTTTTTTTTTTTTTTTTTGTTAATTAAGGTTGATGATTTTTTCTTACAAATAAAAGAAAAGATTGAAAACAATTGAATTCTGTATAAACCTGTACCTAAAGGGGATAGGAGCCTTTATTATTGGATTAGAGACAAGATATTAAAAGGGCATATCCTTTGGCCATTCCATTGCATTTCTTAAAGGATAAAAGATAAAGCATGTCATTATAGGAAAACATACTGGGTTGGGATAAGGGCAGCATTTTGTTTGCTCTAAGAGTCACAAAAGATCCTATTATAAAGTCATATCACATGCTTATTACACTAACCATGAACATAGCCCATTATTCTTGCTCACCATGTTTTTGCTACATTTGCATTTAGCAACCTAAGACTAGAATTTATTCCCCAACAGAAGACTTGTAGAATCATTTAGTTTTTACAGGAAACTAGCCACAGACCCATGCGATGTGTGGGAATATAAATATTATGTAATGAAGTGTAATATATAAAAAGTAACAATAACTTCAAGTATTGTTTTTAAAAAAAAAAATATTTTCACACATTTTTTTAAAATCTTTTTTATCTCTACAAATATATCATTTTTTTTATTATTTATTTATTTGATTAATATTTTTTAAGGTGAAGCATTTTCTTCTAACTCTGTTGTAGTGTGTTACATTTGCCTAATATACAACTCATTTCTTAAGGAATAAGGAAATTATCATAATCATAAAAAAATCATCACATAATTACAATGTTATCTTAACCAAAATTAAAATAAAACTAAAGAAATAAAGAAATAGATTTTATAATAATTTATTAGTCACATAATTGGTAGGCATATTCAAATTCCTATTTCCAAAAACAACTAAGTATTAATTCAAACCAAAATTCAATCAAACCTATAAAAGGGAAAAAGAAGACTTTCTAATGGGAAATTAAAAAAATACAATACTAAAACACATATTGGAAAAAAAAAAAAAATACTATCAACCTTAATTAGAGTTATAAGAAAGAACAAAAATATTTTTTTGAGAGAAAGGTAAACGAAGTTTTATTAAAGAATTAAGGCATATCCGACTGGAATACATCATCCAAATTACTAGGTAAATCCTCTACCTAAACATCAGTGTCTACAGCTAAAATTGCTCTTCTAGCTAGGCTGTGAGTTAACCTATTCCCTTCCTGCTATACATGCTGAAAATGACAATGCCTCAATAGACTGTTGTATATATAGGTATATACAAGGATAGGTTGTAATAATGATGGTTGAGTTTGGAGAATATGGTTTCATAAAGTGAAAATTCAATTTTTGGAATTTTCTAGAATTTTCTGGAATTTTCTAGAATTTTCTGGTGACTATTGTAAAAGATTGAAGAGGTTTCAATCTTTGTTAACTGCTTTATGAAAAAGTAACTAACTCTTCACATGTGTCTTTTCATGAAACATAGCGAGGTTTCAATCTTTGTTAACCATTTTATGAAAAAGTAACCAACTCTCCATACATGCCTTTTCATGAAACAGACTTATGTTTACTTAAATAAATAACTAACTCTCCATACGTGCCTTTTCACGAAACATAACTCTATGGATATAAATAGAGGCTTATGTTCTCTTGAAAAACTAACTTCACAAAATCAAAAGTTGGAGAGAAACACAAGAAACACAAGAAATCCTGTGGTCATTCTTCAGAATTGCTATCTGTAGAACCCAACATCTTGGTTGTATCCTGGAGACAAATTTGCGATAACCCTTTAGTAACAAAAGTGTGGGGGGCAAATATTGTCTAAGGAAAACGATATAGTGCGTCCAAGTTATCTACTTTCTTTTATCTTTTCTATTAATCTTGTTCTTCCATTATTACTTTGTGTAATATCCCCAACACAGACCCCCCAGCCTTTTATTCTCATTAGTGATATGACCAAATAAAGTATTGCATCGTCCCGAACCTTGCAAGGCCTGTATAACACGAAGATAATCCCCTTCGATTATGACTTCGAACAAGCTCAATTCCTTCGTAAACACCACATCATTTCTAGTTGCTAGAGCCTCAGCCACCTCCACCGACTTGATCGAATCCACTCTCTAACTTAAGGCGGCCATAACATTTCCTGCATGATCCCTAAACAACACTCCTATCCCAACTTGGTTTGTGCCTTCAAACAGTGCTGCATCAAAGTTAGCTTTGTAATTCGCAGCAGGTGGAGGAGACCAACGAACATGTGGTCAGCGATCAAGAACCTATAACTCCCTATGATGGACATCCCAAAATTCCTGAACCAACTCCTTATCTTTATCGCCAATCTCATGCAGTTGCCATGTATGTTGACGCTCTCTTAGTCTATTCCTTCTCTACCATAAACACCAAGCCACTGTTGCGAACAAAGCACACCAGAAACCTGAACCAGCATTGAATAGAACCTCCAAAATCTCTATGAACGACTTGCAATTTTTCTGAACGAAGAAATTGAAACCCAAATCAGACAGCCATACTGACCGTGCTTAATCACAAAGCCATAAGCAGTGCAAGAGAGTCTTCGCCTGGTCCCTACAACCATCACAGGTATCGTTGATAGGAATATGCCGAGACTTCCAATTTTGTTTGGTAGGGAGAGAATCCTTTGCAGCACAACATAGGAAATGTCTAATTTCATTCGGAACTCTAAGCTTCCAAATCTTCTTCCAAACACTCTGTGTGGTAATCGGGGAAGAAGAGCTCGACAGTGAGAGGTTTTCAACTTCCACCAGCAAACGATAAGCACTTCGAACACTGTAGTCCCCACTATGAGTTAAGGGCCAAATCAGAGTATCCTTGACCCCTTCTTCACTCACATATATCCCCCTCACTTTCTCTGCTTCCCAAGGTAGGAAACATCTAGCCAATTTACTGGGATCCCAAGTCCTAGTATTTGGAGAAAACATATCACAAATGCCAACCACAGAAGAACTTGCTCTAGGGGACATGATCTTACTACACACTAGGTCAGACAGCCATTGGTGATCCTAGACTTTGATTACTTCTCCATTCCTAACCCTCCATAGTGTTCTTAGAACAAAAATCTTTTATGTGCAATTGTTCTCTTTATTGGTATTTATTATTATATATTTTATTTTTACTTTTTTTTCCTTCTCATCTTATATTATTCAACATTTAAAATTCAATCACTTCTTCCATATCATTAAATTATTGTTGATGCTCGTTTTGGAAGTACAGTAGCAGGAAGAAACCAACAATATGGGTAGAGAAGAGTTAGTAGATTGATAGAAAAAACCATTAAACCTGAATGGCAGGAACAATGGATTATAGGCTCATAAAGTAAATAAATGGGTCTTGAGGAAAGCAAATGGGCCTAAAAGAGCCCGAAGAGAGACATAGTAAACCCATGGGCATTATGTGATGTAGAAAAGTGAGAATGGGCCTCAACAGACCCGAAGAAATGAAGTAAGAAAGTAAGGAAACCAAATGAGCCAAGGATGCTCAAGAAGAAAGAAATGGGACAAAAGAGCCCACAAGCAATGTAATGGGTCAAGAAAAGCCTAAAGTAGCATGAGTATAAATCCAATGACCATATTGAGTCATTGAGAGAAGAATAAGCAACAGGCCCAAAGAGGCCTAACAAGCACGGGTTAAATAACACCATGGTAGGAATAGCAGAGAGGTATGGTAGGAAAGGCAACAAGACTATGGAAGGAGCAGAGGATGGGCTAAAGAGGGGAAAACCCATGATCAAGCAAGGCCCAGCCTTTGAAAGGAGCAAGCCAATAAAGAATGGAAAATCAGGAAATGGTTCATGCCATAAGAGGTTAAGGATGAGCGACAGAATGCACAGATGAGCCTCCAGACCATGGCAAACACATGAGCAGCGGACAAGCTTTTGACATACAAGGGAAGTGGAGCATGCGTAGGGCCCAGGCACCACCTACCTATACCCAGCCAATATAGGAGTGGTGGGTCATGGGTCGGAGGAAAGAAAAGGTATGATTTGGCGGTGGGAGAAGGGAAAGCTTATTTTGGGATTCCTGCTCAGATTCTTTTGGGGGTGATGTTCTACTTGGATGACATACCACCCAAAAGAAGGATGGATGAGTTGGAACCACTAGGTGCATGCCATGAGGGATAGCAAGAGAGAATACCCACACTGCGGTGGATAAGAATGCCATGGTGAGCAAGCAAACAAAACAGTCTTCTTTGTCTGGAAATGGAGAATGGCACAACTAGCACAGGTAAGTGGTGGTGGGTGGACAGCTGACAAACCAGTGGGTGGTCAGGAGGAACACCCTAAACCAGATAAAAGTAGTTAAAGGCTAAAATGGTAAAAAACCAATCATGACAGGCAGTATATAAAGGGTCCTTGTTGTGCACATCAACATCATCACAACCATAGCAACCTTTAGAAGAGAGTCACGACACCACCATCACCATAACACCACACGAGCAAGCATTAAGGAAGAAAGAAAAGAGTGGGAAAGAATCAAAGTAACAGAATGGAGAGAAAAGAGAAAGAAAAGAAATAGAGAGTGTAGAATGGCAGACATGCACCAATAGGCTAATCCATTCTCTCCCTTTAAAAGCCTACTCTCTGTTGAGGATAAAGAACTTGTTTGGGCACAAACCATTTTGGCCTGTTCCCTTAAAGTGGATAATTTCTACGGCAAGATTATCCTGTGAGGTTACCCACGTTGAGGAAGTGGTTCCCTCTTTGGCCTTAGCCCCGTAATACAATTAAACATGGCAAACTAATCTTTCTCTTCTTTGATTTTACCATTTATTGCTATTGTTTCTTCTCTTGTCTTTGCAATTTCACCTATAATGTGTTCTTTTTCCCTGCTTTAATTAAGGATCTCTTACTCATTTTGCCTAACAGTAATGTATTTCTCTTATCATTGTTTTATTGCATTTATCTGTCATAACTTTTCTGTAGTAACTTCGCCTGCCTTGGGCATTTGACTAAAGTTTTGGCAAATGGGGCATAGTTTGTGCGCAAGTCGGACCAAGGTGAGTTGCAATTGGACCGGTCACAACTCTCTTATTCAGAACACTTGGGCCCAGTACAGCAGGAGGTAGTCCAGCCCAAAATCACAAAAGGCCCACCACAATTATTTATATATATATATATATATATATATATATATATATATATTTTTTTTTTTTAATTTTATTTTAAAAATTAAACATGGAATATTTTATTTAAATTCAAATACATAAAATTATTCTAAAAAAATTGTACCTTTTTATTTTTTTTATTTTTTTATTTTACATTTACACTTTGTCTAACCTTTCTCCTTCCCTTTATCTTTTCATCTCCCGACTACCTTCTAGCTTAATATCACTCTTCATCTCCCCACATCTTCTATATCATTAAATTATTTATATTTTATCTCATTTTTATTTAAAAAAATTAAAAATTTACTATTTTACTTAAATTCAATAAATAACAGTGTCCTCATAAAGTGGAGTACTGCTTAGGACACACTCATTCTCAAACCCAATACATTAAAGGAAAAATATAATACAAAACAAATGCCAATTGAGAAACACTAAATTAAAAAGATAATAATAATGAGGATATCAAACCAAATATAACATAAAGAAAGTTATAGTTATGGATATAATAACTTAAGGGTAGCAAAATTAAATGAAAAAAAATACAATGCATATTTAATTCAATAAAATCATCATCAAATTTTGGAAAACAATAGGTTGTCAATGGAGAGAGAGAGAGAGAGAGAGAGAGAGAGAGAGAGAGAGAGATGGTAAAGAAAAAGAAAGTAATAAAGAGTAGATAATGAAAAAAAACCAAATGTCAATTAGTAACTATTAATTGGAAAACAAAGAGGTTGTAAGGAGAAGTAAAAAAATAAAATAAATATGACCATATGGAGAATGTTAAAAAATTTACAGTGCAATAAAATCAACGGGGATGGAATAGTTATGAGGTGGTTAGGACACCCTATCTTTAGAGATAAGGAAGGGTGTGAACTTTTTGTATGTCGTATGCCCACACTTTTTTGAAACATTTCTGGTTGTTTTGGTAGACGGAGTCGGTATTGTTAGAGTTGATGTATGATTAGGTCGAATTGGCCCTTATAGAATAAATATTCAGACGTTTGTGAGCCCTCAGGTATTTTCATATTCAATGTTTGTTCAATTACTCTTTTACCCACAAATGCAATGTAGGCATTGGGTTTTGTAATAATGATATCGTCCAACATACCAAAATTGGCTGTCACCCCACTTGTAGTAGGAGATGTAAGGATTGATACATAGAATAACTTTTCCTTGATTGATAATCATATAAAGTGGAAGCTATTTTAGCCATTTGCATCAAGCTCAAACTTCCCTCTTGCATGCGTGCTCCTCTGGAAGCACACACTAGAATAAGAGGCAAAAACCGATTGGTAGCATATTTGATCAAACAAGTGATCTTCTCGCCAATTATGGAGCCCATACTACCCCCCATAAAATAAAAATCCATAACTCCAATTGCTATGGGAATATTGTTTAGTTGACCTGTGCCTGTTTGAACAGCCTTAGTTAATCCTGTTTTTCTTTGATAAGAATTAATACGATCTTTGTAAGATTCCTCTTCCAACGAAAATTCAATAGTATCCACAGAGGCCATATCTTCATCCATAGGAACCCAAGTACCTGGATCAATCAAAAGTTCTATTCTTTTTACCATCACTTAGGAAAAATTATTGAGTGCTTTCAGAGTATTGCGGCATGGTACTCTTTCCTACCTCATTAACACTTACACAACTCCAGTTTAGTCTATGGAATTATATATATTTTCTTTCAATCACTCTTTAAGTTGGATCCACCATACCAGTGTGAGTTATAAGTCTTATTTTTATGGCTTCAAACTTAGATCGGATGTGCCAAAAAGTAGGCGAAAATGGCACTGTAGCACCTTTAGGCAATATATATGGAAATCTACCACTGTTTCAGATATAAGTAGCAATCTATCACTTTTTTGATACTCGAGTTCATGGAACTTGAGTTCTCAATGGTACTCGAGTTCCATGAACTCAAGTACCATTGAAAATTTTCAAACATTTTAAATGGTACTCGAGTTCATGGAACTCGAGTTCCATCAAAAAAATTTCGGCTATTTTGAAGGCTATTTTTTCAAAGAACTCGAGTGAGTACCATTTAAAACTTGATTTCCCCAAACTCGAGTACCAAAAAAGTGGTAGATCTCTACATATTTCTAAAACAGTGGTATATTCATATATATATATATATATATATATATATATATATATATATATATTTATTTATTTATTTATTTATATTTCCATGAACAGTGGTACAAGGCTATTTTCACCCCAAAAAGGATCTAATATCCTTGGATCTCTTTGGTTTTGAACTCGTATGTTCATCAATAGAGGCGTGTCAACTTTTGATCTCCTAACATAAGGACATTCATTTTGACCTCTGCCCTTAAATGGTGGTTGGTCTCATGCATGGAAATGTGGGATCCATGCAGGGGCGGAGCTAGAAATTTTTGTTTGGGAGGGCCAAGTTGCAGCACTAATATATTTATCAAGACAACCCCCATATACATATATATATACACACACACACACACACACACACTTTTTTATTTGATAAGTTTTATATATACACACACCTAGCAAAAAAAAATAAAAATAGTGCTTAGTATTTTCAATCAAAATTATGTTTGATGGTGATCTTTTATAAAATAAAATTCATTTTTTCCATTTTCATAGTGAAACTCTTAGAAAATTTCATTTTAAATACAAATTATGAAATTTTCAAAAATATGAATGATCCAAAACTTGGAGGAACAAATTAGTCTCCAAACATATTTGAAACTATCTTGCTCTAACCTATTATGTGGCAACTAAAGACACATTTCACGTATAGTTTTAAAGACAAGATTTTTTAATGAGTCAATGACTTGTTAATCGCCATATAACGGGTTAAAAAAAATAGATTCAAACATGTTTGATGCCAAACTTTATTAAATATTTAACAGATATAAGAGCACATTTTACAATAAAAAATAAAATTGCAAAAAATAAAGTTATATCTTTATTACTATTAGACCCTTTTTTTTTAAGAGCATCATTGAACTAATTCAAATATTTTTGGGGGGGGGACTCTTATTTTTATAGACTAAATTTTGAAAACATTAAAATGATTATATATATTTAAAAAAATTTCAAAATTTTGGGGGGGCCATGCCTTCAACACAGCTCCAACCCTAGATCCATGAATGACCCATCTTCATGTGAATGGAGGCTGGAATTTTTCTTAGGGTTTGTGTTACACAATGGGGTTACATGGTCAACTCTCTCCCTCACGTTCCTTTCTCAAACTTTTTTTTTTTTTTTTTGGGAATTCGAATACAAACCTTTAGACATCTTCTTATACTAGATAAGAGGGAGGATGTCATTGAATTAACTCAAAATTGAGGTGATCAATTCAAGAAACTTGTAATTAAGTGATTCTATCTTTTCTTGCATGAATAGAATATATGTTTCAAAATAATGTTAGGGATGATACAACAGTTTTGATAATCATTAACAAGGTCTATTGTGATTGTAATAACATCACTTTAAGATGAATCCACTATTAACATCACTTTTATCATTCACACCTATCTTAGCAGTTGTGAAAAATATATTATGATTGTATCCCTATATTTATTGTATTGCATGTTTCAATCCTCTTATTTGAAAGCAACCAGAAAAAGAAAAAAAGAAAAAGAAAAAAAAAAACCTTCATGATTGCAGTGGGGATGCTTTCAGCTTATGTGAATGCTAGCCTTTTTTTTTTTTTTTTTCTTAGTGTGTGTTTGGATAGCACTGAATGCGCATTTCTTGCATTCTACGTTTTGTCTGTGGGTCTCATAGGTACTGTTCACAGACCCAAAAAAGTCATCCAAACACAGATTTCTAACAAATTTTGGGTCTCACAGTACTATTCACATATTTAAAAATTATTTTGCTATAGTATTTTCAGCAATAAATTTATTTTAAGTTTTCAACAAATAAGTGGTATCCAAACACACCCTTAGTGCTAATGCAACCTAATTTTTGAAATTTAGGAATGAAAAATTGCCTAATTGGGGTTATGTTAAATGTTTGGTCAAAGGCTGAAATTGGATTTGTGCCAACTCACTTGAATTGTTGTTCCAAATTGTATCCATGTGTAGGGTTTGGCAACTCTTTAAGTCTACTTCTTTCTCTCCAGTTCAACACTTCCAAGACATAATGTTTTATTGAAAGCAACTAAAAAATAAGTGACATATTTGGTTATAATATGATTTTCTAGTCTATAGGAGTGGAAAGTGATAGGCTAAAAACGTATTGACCCATTGTGATAAATTAATTGATTAATTACCCAAGTTTATTAATTAATCAAATTAACATGCAAACATGTGGTAGCACAAACAAATCACCAATTAAACTAAGTATGCAACGGAAAATAAATAACATAGTGATTTATTTACGAATGGGGAAAACCTACACAGCAAAAACCCCACCGGGTGATTTTAAGGTTACCACTTCCGAAATTCCACTATTATCACAACAAACAGTTACAAGTAAATGAATCCTAGTATCTTATACTAACCTACAGTTGAATCCTTACCCTAATACCCAATTGGACTTGTTCTATAGTGACAATTTCTCCTTTTGATGTACGGCTCCCAAGTACGTGACTAACCAATTACGCAGATCCCGGTATGCGATTTCAATCACCAACTAGAGAAGGTTGTTGGCTGCAAAGTTCTTCAGTTCATCAACATGATGAAGATCAGGAAGATACTTGGTCACAAAACCCTATGGTGCACATACACAACAACTTTTTTAAAAAAGATGAACTAGGGCAAAAATTTTTTCCGGTTACAATTTGCTTGAACAGACTTTTCTCAAAGATTGTGCAACTTGTGTACTCTTTGACGACCCTTAAAATAATCCTTTTATATGTCTAGGATTAGGAGAAAATAAGTCCCAAAGACACATTCACGGATTCCAAGAAAACATATCAGAATTTCTGTTTCTTTCTTAAACTTCGACAGATAGGAGGTGTTGAACAATTGTCGAGCAGGTGTTGAGCACACGGGCTGAACAGCTTCTTAAACCTCGACACATGCTAGCTGTCGAGCTTTAATGAACTTGCACTTCTCAGCTTGTTTCTTGGACAAACTTAATGACTTCAACACTTGATCTTGAAACATAGTTTCTTGAAGTATTAAAAACACCTAGATCTACCCAATTACAAGTAAATTGTGTTTTGTTAAAAGATTAGCCAATTATATAAAATCGTGATATATGTTCCTAACAAGTGAATCACGTATGTCCTAACAATCTCCCATTTTGGCAATCCGTGATGAAACCACAACAAACAAATGAACATATGAGAGAAGTCATAAATCACTTGTTAAATACAATAAAATCTATCATAACACAAACTTTTGAAAAACTTTGTAAGAAGAGAGTTTTTGGCAAGTAGACTTTGACAACCTGTATTTCTGAAACACTTTAAACAAAACTCATCAAGACATCTTTATGTGAAACAGAAATAAAAGATTGCATACAAGTAATAAGAAGCATGTGTATAAAGAGAGAAAAGAAACAACACATGTAAGGGGTAGGTGAAAGAAAAACATACATACACATATGGAGAAGAAAAAGTACAATGTATGTCAATAAATGGTCGCAAGACCTAAGGTACAAGAACAATGTATCTATAAAAGAAAGAATAGAAAAAGATATATAAAATTCTCACTACATCCCTCAAGATATCAACACTCCCCCTAACAAGTGAATCACATATGTCCTAACAATCTCCCCTTTTGGCAATCCGTGATGAAACCACAACAAACAAATGAACATATGAGAGAAGTCATAAATCACTTAACTTATACTCAATTGTTAAATATAATAAAATCTATTATAACACAAACTTTAGAAAAACTTTGTAAGAAGAGAGTTTATGGCAAGTAGACTTTGACAACTTGTATTTCTGAAACACTTTAAACAAAACTCATCAAAACATCTTTATGTGAAACAGAAATAAAAGATTGCATACAAGTAATAAGAAGCATGTGTATAAAGAGAGAAAAGAAACAACACATGTAAGGGGTAGGTGAAAGAAAAACATACATACACATATGGAGAAGAAAAAGTACAATGTATGTCAATAAATGGTCGCAAGACCTAAGGTACAAGAACAATGTATCTATAAAAGAAAGAATAGAAAAAGATATATAAAATTCTCACTACATCCCTCAAGATATCAACACTCCCCCTAACAAGTGAATCACATATGTCCTAACAATCTCCCCTTTTGGCAATCCGTGATGAAACCACAACAAACAAATGAACATATGAGAGAAGTCATAAATCACTTAACTTATACTCAATTGTTAAATATAATAAAATCTATTATAACACAAACTTTAGAAAAACTTTGTAAGAAGAGAGTTTATGGCAAGTAGACTTTGACAACTTGTATTTCTGAAACACTTTAAACAAAACTCATCAAAACATCTTTATGTGAAACAGAAATAAAAGATTGCATACAAGTAATAAGAAGCATGTGTATAAAGAGAGAAAAGAAACAACACATGTAAGGGGTAGGTGAAAGAAAAACATACATACACATATGGAGAAGAAAAAGTACAATGTATGTCAATAAATGGTCGCAAGACCTAAGGTACAAGAACAATGTATCTATAAAAGAAAGAATAGAAAAAGATACATAAAATTCTCACTACATCCCTCAAGATATCAACACTCCCCCTAACAAGTGAATCACATATGTCTTAACAATCTCCCATTTTGGCAATCCGTGACGAAACCACAACAAATAAATCAACATATGAGAGAAGTCATAAATCACTTAACTCATACTCAATTGTTAAATACAATAAAATCTATTATAACACAAACTTTAGAAAAACTTTGTAAGAAGAGAGTTTATGGCAAGTAGACTTTGACAACTTGTATTTCTGAAACACTTTAAACAAAACTCATCAAAACATCTTTATGTGAAACAGAAATAAAAGATTGCATACAAGTAATAAGAAGCATGTGTATAAAGAGAGAAAATAAACAACACATGTAAAGGGTAGGTGAAAGAAAAACATACACACACATATGGAGAAGAAAAAGTACAATGTATGTCAATAAATGGTCACAAGACCTAAGATACAAGAACAATGTATCTATAAAAGAAAGAATAGAAAAAGATACATAAAATTCTCACTACATCCCTCAAGATATCAACACTCCCCCTAACAAGTGAATCACATATGTCCTAACAATCTCCCATTTTGGCAATCCGTGACGAAACTACAACAAACAAATGAACATATGGAAGAAGTCATAAATCACTTAACTCACACTCAATTGTTAAATACAATAAAATCTATCATAACACAAACTTTTGAAAAACTTTGTAAGAAGAGAGTTTATGGCAAGTAGACTTTGACAACCTGTATTTCTGAAACACTTTAAACAAAACTAATCAAGACATTTTTATGTGAAATAGAAATAAAAGATTTCATATAAGTAATAAGAAGCATGTGTATAAAGAGAGAAAAGAAACAACACATGTAAGGGGTAGGTGAAAGAAAAACATACATACACATATGGAGAAGAAAAAGTACAATGTATGTCAATAAATGGTCACAAGACCTAAGGTACAAGAACAATGTATCTATAAAAGAAAGAATAGAAAAAGATACATAAAATCCTCACTACATCCCTCAAGATATCAACACTCCCCCTAACAAAAATGTCCTATACTAACTCTCCCCCTAAGTATGACTACTCTCATAGACCAAAATTACTCCCCCTTTTTGTCACGAGTGACAAAGGGTAGAATGTCAAGTAAACATCTTATCGGTAGAGCTAGTATCTCCATCATCATTATCAGAAGCATTATCGTCATCACCATCATCATCATCCTCATCCTCAGAATCAGAATTAGAAGTCATTAGAGGAGGTGAAGGAGAAGCCTCAGGAGCAAAACCGCCTATAGTCGCCTGCCGTCTAACAATGCGGCCAACACAGACGTTCACCTGATACAAATCGAGCATGAGGCTCTGTGATGGAGTTATAATGAGAGAGAAGATAGAGTACAAAGGTCATCACCATGTTCAAAAATCGCGGGCCTTTTGCAAAGGCCGAACAATAAGTGAATTGGTGTTCACCCCACTTGGAAGGACGCTCACAAAAAGCGGATTTGAGCTTATCCTTGGACGCAGTCTACAGACGCTCACAACCAAGGTAGTCAGGGAACTCTACCCTAGGAACCTAAAGCACATTTGTAACAAGCTGCGGTGTGACAGGAATGCGTGTACCTAGAATGCGAGTTAAGAAAAGAGATACTGAACGATCAATCCCATGGATGTTGGAGTAAAACTCTTGAATAAGCACGAGAGGACAGGTGACCGGGTTGTCACACAGTGACTCCCATCCCTGACTGTGAATGACATTGGGAAGGTCGGTGTTGGTGAAGTTCGCCATAATGACTTGGCGTTTCGAATGAATGCTGCGTCCAGAAAAGTTCTCCGAGAATGCCTTGTGGGCATCATCATCACGAAACCGAAGAGAGATAGGAGCAGAATTAGAAGATGAAGAAGCTCCAGAACGAAGAGGGTTTCGAATCGGAGTAGATTTATGCTTACGTGCCATAGACATGACTAACGTAAGTAGAAAGAGAGGGAGAGCAAAAAAATACAATCATAAAAGTTCCAAAACAATTCAAATATAGCAAGTATATTGAAATGGAGTATGTATGCATGAGAAATGCATGAACATATGACACGCAAAGTAAATTGCATCATGGGCTCAGCCCAATCCAATCATACCAGCACACAATCAATTGTACACATCTAAAATGCATGATAATACTGTTATTATGCTAATGTGATGCAATGCATGAGATTTCAAACTCATTTAAGCAAAAACCTATCCCAAAATTTCAACAATCACTTATCAATTTTGAAAAACCCCAAAATTTTTCAAAATCTCCAAAACCTAGGTTTCAAAACATGAAATGCATGAAGAATGAGAGATTAGAAGCTTACCAAGTGAAGAAATTCTTGAATAAGCTTGAAGAAACCCTAAGGAGAAGATTGGGTGTGAGATGAGAGTGTTTGGGAGATGGAGAGATAGAGCTATCGAGAGAGAGATCGAGAGAAATGAGGTTCGGATCGCATGAGGAAGAATATATAGAACCTTAGTAAATCTCGACAGATGAAGGTGTCAAGAGGTGTTGAGTAAGGTGTCAAGAGGTGTTGAGTAAGGTGTCGAGGATTTAGCCGTCGATAGATACATGTGTCGAGCAAGTGTCGAGGTACAAAAACATTAGACATAAGAGATGAGGCTTAATCGATCCACCAAGTGTCGAGAATCTATCGAGGGGACAAGAACTTTCTCGATCGATCCACCAGGTGTCGAGGAGGTGTCAAGATTGCGATAAGAAAAATCTTGGAAGCTCGACAAATAGCCAGGTGTCGAGGAGGTGTCGAGCTAGCTTTTAAAATCAGTTTTTCGAGAGGAGAAAAACACAAACGTGAATGCAATCAAGCATGCAACTCAACGAATGATCCAAAACACCATATTAACCTCTCAAAATCATCTCTTAACAGCAATTTTAAGCACATGGATCCCAAACACACACACACACACACACTAAACAGGTCTAACCAATTTTATATTTCAAAAATAAGTCAAGACAGTTTAGTGAGCATACATTAACACATGTAAACCTTGTGATGACCAAATCACATTGTACCTGCACATGTATCAAGAGTAACAAAGAATATTGCGTGTTGTGTGTGAAAAACATCGCAAGATTGCATAAGTGTATACATGTTATGACGATTTGAGATATGAGAAAATCACTTTAACTCACACACAATCATAATTGTTTGATGGAGACTATCACCTTCGAGGTATATCCTATAACTCCCACATCTTCTAGTATACACGCTTGCAATCATATTAAAAGCATTTTGATATTTTTGCCTTTTATTTTTCTTTGCATATTTTCTTTTAAGCAAATTATGCATGGGCATATAAAAGATAGAAAAGAAATACCCAATTATGTTAAGCTCTTGAAATTCCAATTTTGCTAGGCCGAAGCACACAAATGTCATAACATTGCACTTTTGCTATGCCGAAGCATACAGATATCATTTCATGATTGACAAATAACAATGGTGAGAGGGTTATTCATGCCTTTCTCTTAGGATTTCCTAGTCTTTCCCATCAAAAAGAGTGTTACAAGTGTTAAGTACAAGAGATAACTTAATCTTACTCATCACAAACAAAAGCCACAAAGCTCACTTACTTAGTTGTGCATAGAAATGTTCATCTAAACTACAAAAGATACAAAGTTTAGAAAATTTTGTTTCAATGGCCATCCAAGGTATACAAGTACCAATGTACACAAAACACACACTGTTTTTTTTTTTTTTCTGATTTTTTTCAATTTTTTTAAGTTTTATATAAAAAACAAAATAAACAAAACTGAAAATAAACAACAAAAACATGTTAAGCAAAGCAAAACAAAACAAAAAAACAACAAAACTAGACTAACTCAAAATAAAAAGCAAAACACATAAGTAATGCAACACAAAAAAAACACTAAGAGAGAGAAGAAATGATAGAATCATTTGGAGTCCTTTTTCTTTCACACCTTGGAAGAACCTTTCCTTTGATTGAACCCTTGAACTGGCAATAAGGGGAAAGAATTAAAACTGTTCAAGTTCGAAAGGAACATGAGAGTTTTGAGAAGATCTCCAAGAGGAGCAAGAGAGGATTGAAGCTGATTCTGGTTCCCAGATGCTATTATGCCGTTGCTCTGTTGAGCGGCTAGCCACTTATAGCAATTTGGTCGAGTATGACCGGTAACTCCACAATGATGACAGAGATGCTGCTTCTTTTATTTAGGCTTTTGAGAGTTAGTCTTCTTAGCTCTAGAGTTCTTAGCTTCCTTCTTATCTTGCTTAGAGGGTGCTCCTAAGATAGATTTACCCTTGTCTATGTTCTCACTAGCTAAATCAGTTTTAACATTATTGTTCTCAATTTCAACATTATTACTAGAAGGAACAAAAACAATAGTACTAGTAGAAGCAATATTAGAAGAAGAGAAATCATACCCTAAACCTGTTCGATCAGAAGTAGATTTCTAAAGACGGAGCATCTCATCAAGCTTCGCACTTGAAGCCCTCTCCAACTGAGCTCTAACTTGAAATAGCTTCGCTTCAAGCTTCTTAGTCTTCTTAGCCAAGAAATTGTTCTCAAACCTCAGTACTCCAATAGTTTGATTAGCTTCATCAAACTTTGTGGAAATCTCATCACGATCAAGTTCCACATGATTGAGCTTTTTGGTGGTCAGCCTATAAAGTTTCTCATGTTTTTTAGAAAGCTTGTATAATTTCTCATAGGTTGTATGGATATCATCTTGATCATACATCTTCTCAAACTTGGACTCCACCAATTCCTCTTCTTCCTCCACATCTTCAACAATCCTATTAGTAGGATTGACAATGGCAGTAAAGGCATTTAAGATTCCGACATCCTCATTGTCGGAATAATCCTTAGGCTCGGTGTCGCTTAAAGTAGTAACAAGTGCCTTACTCTTCCCAATGCTCTTGAGATATGTAGGACACTCTTGTTTCATGTGGTCGAAATCTTGACACCCAAAGCACTTAGGTTCTGTGGGAATAGTGTACTGACTGCCATCCCTTGCATCCTTCTTCCCTTTGTCTTGGCTCTTGAACTGAGAAGAATTGGATTGCTTACGGTCCTTGTCGATGCCCTTTCCATTGGCATTCTTCATAAACTTCTTGAACTGCCTGGTGATGTAGGACTTCATTTTAGAATCTTCATCATTGGAAGATTCATTCGTGTCATTACTCTTGGCCATCAGTGCCATACTTTTACTTTTACCCGACTTACCAATCCTTGTTAACCCTAGCTCGTAAGTCTGCAGATTACCAACTAGCTCTGTCAAAGGAATCTTGTCAATGTCCTTTGATTCTTCGATCATCGTAATCTTGGCATGGAATCTCTCAGGCAGAGATCTGAGCACTTTTCTCACAATCTTAGGTTCATGAATGGTTTCCCTAAGATTGAAGGCTGAGTTTACTATGTCCTTGAGCTTGGCATAGAACTCATCGAATGACTCATCCTCCATTTTAATCTCTTCGAAGCTTGTAGTGAGCCTTTGTAGCTTCGAATCCTTGACAGCCTTGGTTCCCACATAGGTTGTCTGGAGGATGATCCATGCTTCCTTAGCAGTTTCAGTGGAGGATATTTTCTTGAACTCTTCATTGGTGACCGTACTGAATAAGACATTCAACATTCTGCTATTGAAGTTTTCCGCCTTGATCTTGGCATCATCCCAATCAGCCAGCGCTTCTGTAGGCTTAGTCCAGCCTATCTCCACAATTTGTCACACTTTCTCATCTAAAGACTGCAAGAAAACTCTCATGCGTACTTTCCAGGATGCATAGTTAGTGCCATCAAATAAATGAGATATAATTAATGACTGTCCTCTATCCATGACAAACAGGGGTCAATGGATCAACACACAAAAATTAACCCTAATCAGAGTGTGCCTGCTCTGATACCACTTGATAGGCCAAAAATGTATTGACCCATTGTAATAAATTAATTGATTAATTACCTAAGTTTATTAATTAATCAAATTAACATGCAAACGCGTGGTAGCACAAACAAATCACCTATAAAACTAAGTATGCAACGGAAAATAAATAACACAGTGATTTGTTCACGAATGGGGAAAACCTACACGGCAAAAACCCCACAGGGTAATTTTAAGGTCACCACTTTCGAAATTCCACTATTATCACAACAAGCAATTATAAGTAAAGGAATTCCAGTACCTTATACCAACTTACAGTTGAACCCTTACCCTAATACCCAATTAGACTTGTTTTGTAGTGACAATTTCTCCTTTTGATGCATGGCTCCCAAGTATGTGACTAACTAATTGTGCGAATCCCAGTATGCGACTTCAATCATCAACTAGAGAAGGTTATTGGCTACAAAATTCTTTAGTTCATCCATACGATGAAGATTAAGAAGATGCTTGGTCACAAAACTCTATGGTGCACATACACAATAACTTTTTTAGAAGAGATGAACTAGGGCAAAATTTTGTCTCCGATCACAATTTGCTTGAGCAGACTTTTCTCAGAGCTTGTGTACTCTTTGACGGTCCTTAAAATAATCTTTTTATGTGTCTAGGGTTAGGAGAAAAGAAGTCCCAAAGACACATTTACGGATTCCAAGAAAATAGAGCAGAATTTTTGTTTCTTTCTTAAATTTCGACAGATAGGAGGTGTCAAGCAGGTGTCGAGCACATGGGCTGAACAGCTTCTTAAACCTCGACACATGCTAGCTGTTGAGCTTTAATGAACTTGCACTTCTCAGCTTGTTTCTTGAACATACTTGATGACTTTAGCACTTGATCTTGAAACATAGTTTCTTGAAGTATTAAAAACACCTAGATCTACCAAATTACAAGTAAAGTGTGTTTTGTCTAAAGGTTAGCTAATTACATAAAATAGTGACATATGTTCTTAACAAACGAATCACATATGTCCTAATAGAAAGTTTCCATGTACTCATGTCACATTTAGCTATACTTCCACATGTTTTTGTAAAATTGTAATGGAAATGAATGTATATCTCTTTTGTTTTCATGAATGTGAGAGTTTAAAAATCAAAAGTCATATAGAAACTAAGAATACTTTGGTCAACAAGGTGATTATGATATTGTAATTGTAATAGTATATACCAAGTTGTTTGTCTGATATTTGAATGATGAGGCTGGTATTTGATAATGTTGCCTACTAATTTACACTAAGAAATCCTATCATTTGTTAACAGAGTACTAACATGGTGATTATGATATTGCAAGTTATAATTGATAATACTAAACCCAACAATTTTTCTGATATAAGAATGATGAGGCAGGTATGACTAATATTGTCTACTGACTTTGCATCTAAGAATCCCATCGAAATAAGAAACCATAGAGTGGTTCAGAACCCCAAGAATCCTATCAAGATTTTTTAATTTTTATTTTCCTTAACTAGGTCCATACACAGGTAGGTGTATCCCTTATGCTCTCGTTCGCTAACAAAGTAAAACTCTGTTTTTGAGAAGAAAAATAAAAAAGGAAAATTATGTTACAAATACATTAAAAGTGTGTGTATTAGTGAGTGTGTAATAAATTTTATTAAAAGAAAAATTATGTATTTCGTGATGAAAAATCAACAATCCTATATTACAATGTGTTGAATTCCTCATTTGTGTGCGTAGTATTCATCGGTGGCATTCCTTTTTTGTTCGAAATTTAAATTCTGTATTTCAGCAATGCCATGAAAATGTTATTGAAAATAATCGATGGAGTTTATCAGTAAAAACCAACTACCCAGTTCTTTTTTGCTATCATTTTTTGATGGATTGGGAACGAGTATAGTCGGACGTCACAAACTCTGTCAATTACTTTAAATAAGTTAATAATTTGCAATTTATGATAGAGACTATTCCTGATAATAATATTTAGGCCCAGCCAGCACTTTTTTGATGTACACCCCTCATCTTTATTTGCACCTTTTAAAATTGCGCTAACTATTTATTTGCTGAGGTCAAAATCAAACTCGAAACTTGTACATGTGTAACAAAAGAACCGAGCACAAAAAGTTAAGGAATTATACGCAATTAAATGATCCACAATGTCAATGTGAAGATTCTATGAGTAGAAAAAAACCATCTCAATATTGGTTTTATTAGCCAGACAAAAAGAAAGTAGGAAACTTTTATTTCAAAGATTAAAGAAGAAGAAGAAGAAGAAGAAGAAGAAGAAAGAAAGAAAGCAATGCAAGGTCCCTTTTTCTCTATTTTGTTGGCAATAAAATTCAATCAATCCACTTGTTTTAGTTTTAAGAGGCACCACATCACACTGATCACATTACCAAATTTCCTTGTTCAAATAAAAAAGAAAAAAGAAAAAAAGAAAAAAAGAAGAAGAGAGAGAGAGAGAGAGAGAGAGAGAGAGAGAGAGAGAGAGAGAGAGAGATAAAGAAAGGCAGGAGTAGGACCAAATAGACAATAACACAACAGCCATTGCTCTTACTCATCATGTGAAAGAAACCAACCAATCAAATGGAAAATGTCATCCAATGTTAGTTAGGTAGAGAGCACAGTTCTAATTGCCACTTTCCCTTCCTTTCCCCAATTATTGGAGCTCCTTCCCCCTTTGTTTTTTTTCCCAAATTCTCAGCTAAAACTATAGCTTATAGGACCCCAATTCATGTTACACCTACTGCCATTTGTTTAGTAGGGGCTAATTCCATAAGGGCATTAAAAAATTCATCCTTATTTGTTATTGGTATACCCCATTTTGCTTTTAATGCACATTTTAAATCTTCTCCAACATGGCAAACCAATCCAAACTTGTACACAATAAAACACAAAGAAACATAGTAGGAAATTATCTTTGTTATTCATAATATCAGCGGTTTTTTTTTTTTTTTGGTCTCACTGCATCTCACATAATTTTTTTTATTTGTTAAACATACACACATATATACAGGGAAGGGGATCATCTCACATCATTGTTATGAAAGAAAAGCTAAAAACATATCTTCCATTAATACCCTTTTTACCCAATCCCAACCCTTAACTTAGTTACTGTTACCATCACCACTACTAACTTCCTTAATATTTTTCTTGTTCTTCGGAAAATTCCACTTGAAATTACCAAAAAGCATCCCCATATCTTCAAGGGTCCTACCCCGTGTCTCAGGTAGCATGAAATAAAAGAACACCCATGACAACAAGGCAAGTCCAGCATATAAAAAGAAGGTCCCACCAATAGTAATCCCCTTATATAGCGAGATAAAACTCATAGATATGACCCCACTTGTCAGCCTATTCACTGCCACTCCCAAACTCGTCCCTTGAGCGCGTAGCCTCAACGGGAAAATCTCAGAGCTATAAACCCACGTAATGGGTCCCATTCCTATTGAAAAACTTGCCACAAAAGCCAACAACATGATTATGCACAACACCAAAGCCCACGTCAATGTACGATCAGAATGATCAATCACCATGAGCCCAGATGCCAAGGCGGCGAGTGATACCATCATCCCAGTCACACTGCTCAAAAGCAACGGCCGCCGTCCGATCTTATCAAGCAAAAAAGTGGCGATCAAAATAGACACCGTTTTAACAAATCCAACGGCTACAGTAGCGAGTAGCTTTTTGCTTGAGGAAGTGATTCCAGCTTTTTCAAAGATCCTAGGACTGTACAAAACCACTGAGTCAATCCCCGAACACTGTTGGAAGAAGTGGATCCCAACGCATGCGATTAAAACGTGGCGAACGGGCGGCGTAGGATGGAGGAGCAGTTCTTTCCAGACATCTTCACCGTGGCTGCGTTTTGAGACCTTAACGATGTCGTCTGTGCAATCCTCGGGAATTCCGGCAGCTTCCTTAATATCAGCTAATCTGATTTGGGCTTCTTCTTTTGTGTCCGAGGTTTTGTCCAAAACTGTCTTCGCGTCACCGAGTCGACCCTGCATGACTAGCCAGCGAGGTGACTCGGGCATCCATAAAACGGCGATGCCGAGTATCACAGACGGGACTGCACCCACTCCCAGCATGATACGCCATCCCAAGTGTACTGGGAGCTTTGAGAATACGTAGTTTGACACGTATCCCAACAATATCCCAGAATTGATAAAGACCTGTGTATTAGACCAACTCAATTATTACTATACAAGTTGATTGTACTGTACAATAAGTGAGAACCTTTTTTTTTCTTTTTGAGGAAAGAGAAACTTTTTTTCTTGATTGGTGAAAGTAGTTTCCATGATCCTTAGTAATAATGTCATTTTGGAAAAGCAATCAATTGTTTTGCTTGTTGAAGTCAATTCAATTGGTGAAAGTAGTTTAATCAATATTATAATAAAATCATTTGGGAAGCAATTGCCTTTCTTTCTAAGCAAAAGACAAAAAACGGTGAAAGAAGTTTCAGATCTTAAAATTATTACTCTTATTACTACCTTTATACATTAATTATATAAAATAAAATAATAATTATATTTACATGGTTAATTTTTATTCACAATAAATTATTTTGGAAATTTTTTAATGATGGTCACTTATCCACAAAAATTTATAAATTAAGGTGACAAAATATGTGATTAATGACATATTAATAATATAATTAAAAGATATATCAATTTACAAGATTTATTTAATAATATTTTTAGTAATCCTATATCACTTATGATATTTCAATCCACTTAAAAAAGAGGTATCATCGAAGAGGAAGAGCACATTTAAGTCACAAGCTCTCAACATCAAAAAGAGTGGTTCTATGGAATTTTTTTTCTAATATACTTTTTGATAAAAATATAAAAAGATATAAGATCTTCACTTTTTTAATACTAGTAATTTTTTTTTAAGAGTTTTAATTCATAACGTCCTCTTCTGATGATAGCTCTTTATCACCATATTATAAAATTGAGTTAACTGAATCCTGATTGTATCTACTTGTATATATATATAAAAAAAAAAAAAAAAAAAAAGTCGTGTAATTCCATTTTTGTCAAAGTAACTTATCCAAACAATATTATTTTTCTTTGAAAGCAAAGTAGAGATAAGCTGTATAGTTTTAATTTAATTAAGAGAATTATATAAAATTGCACCACAAACCTCAGGGAAGGAGGTGAGGAAGCCACGAATGGAAGCCGGAGAGACCTCAGCGGTGTAGACAGGGGCAATCATGAGTGCATATCCGACGCCGACGCCAGCGACAAAGCGACCAACCATGAGGAAAGCATAGTTGGTGGCAAATCCCATGAGACCAGCCCCAGCAAAGAAGATGACTTGGGACACCACTATGGTATATCTCCGGCCTATCCAGTCGGAGGTTCTGCCTGCGGCGAATGAGCCTATGAGTGAGTAAAGATTGAGGATTCCGGCGAGGATTTCAATCTGTACGTCTGATATTTTGAGGTCGTCTTTGATGTAAATCATAGCTCCACTCATTACACCAATATCTGTTGCAACAAAAAGACACATAATGAGGACAAAAGGGAAAAGATCCGGTGCATTTGTATTGATAACAAAGATTATTGAAAATAGGGTAAGACTTTCCGTCCAGAATTTAAGATCTGAACATGATTATTTTAAGACAGGTGTTGAGTTTAGTGGCAAACCAAATCCATGAGGAGTTACCAATGTTTTGGGATAAAGTACAGTGTCCATTGACAAAAATGGAAACTCACGAGCTAAAGGAAGTTGAATGAAAATAACAGGACATAATGAAAACATTTGAGACAAGTGAATTGGAAAAAACGTATTAAAAAAAAATGTAACATGTATATTATTAGCAAGCCATAGATGAAGATTACTGACCATAGCCAAGTAAGACAGAAGTCATGGAGGCCAAAAGAGCACAAGCCAAAGCATATTTGTTTGTTTTGGGTTTCTTTGGAGGATCAAAATCCATAATAGCCTTCTGGGGTTGGCCGGAAGTGGCATTAGTTTCCGCTTTTCGGTCAGCCATATTAGTTAGCTATAGATAGAGATTTGCAGATAAAACAGAGGCTTTAATGATCACAAGGGATTTTTCCTCCAAATTTGTGGTGTCGTTTTTGGAGAGAAATTAGTGGCCATGAACTTGCACAGGTTGGGTGGGGATTTGAGGTTCAGATGGTGTGTTTATATAGACAAAATGCTTGCATTACCATGGACCGTGAAGTCCAAAAAATGACTCTCTTAGCTATGTTATTACGTAATTGTCTGTTTCATTTGCACTGACTTAGTAAAACATTGTGGACCCGCAGTACCACAACTTGATTAATTTGCATGAATATGATACACCATATTCGGAGTTCAAATTTCCTGTCCACACTTCCTATTCCACTATATTCTCTACAAGTAAAAACATGACACATGTCTATCTAATTTATTAAATGCTAAATTTATGTATTCTATTATTTCAATTATCTAAATATGATGGGTTATTTATTTATTTATTTATTTATTTTAAGAAATTGAAATAATAAAATGCATAAATTTAGCATTTAATAAATTAGAAAGACATGTGACATGTTTTTATTTGTAGAGTATATTGTGGAGTAAGAAGAATGAAATAGAAGATTTAGACTCTCATATTACAGCTGTAATTACCGAGCGTATAATATATTTTTTAATAACCTATATATTATTATAAATAAAATATCAAATACATCCAGATATGGTCCCTTTTTAATTACATAAATATTCATAGAAAGAGGGAGAGGGGTGAGCTTAAGAAATAACATAAAAAGGGGAGCTTAATTAGTAATTACTCCTCCTAGATACAAAATTTAATTAACAAATCCACTATTAGATTAGATTTTTTACACCATTCGTGAGCATGTAAAATTTCAAGAAAATAAAAAAAAATCATCTATTAAATATTTAAATGTCAAGTTGTTGTATTTAAAATTATATATAAAATGTGAGTTTAATAAATAACATCTAACTAATATGAAATTTGGCATGTATGTATAAAAAACATGTAATCCAACACTAGGCTCAAAGAATTAATCCAATAAAAAAATTAGGCGATGTAATATTAATTATTTACAGTATAATGAATTTATAACATATATTTTATGATGATTGTTTTTTTACCATTATCTAGGGAAAATTATTAATTACTCTCATAGTACTACGACAAGGTACTTTTTTTTCTTACATAAATAGTAAACTCCATCATGAATTTAGTAGTGTTCTACTCTCTTACTATTAAATAAGAAATAATTACTCTAGATCAAGATATTACTAAATTTCATTTTGGTGTAAATGTAATTTAAGTAATAAAAGATCAACTTTATCTATGGTGTAAAAAAAAATTATTAATTGAGCTTTATGGAACTCATAATTATATACCTGAAAAAAGTTTGATTTTGTATTTTCGTATTTGTCTAGATTTCAAGGGATCGATAATGGTTTTTATATATATATATATATATATATATATATGTTCATCATGCAAATGGTAATATATATAAACACATAAGGGAGTTAATGTAATATACATAGAATGGTTTGTTACAAGTGATAATTACAAACACATAACGGATAGTTTACATAGCAGATTACAATTATCCTTTATCTCTATCTAGTTACAATTTGCCGTTATCTCTATCTGAGTGATGAGCCTTATCATTATCATGAGGCTTTGCTGCATTATCCTTATCATCCATGAAGTTCGTTAATTAAATAATTTTAGCCAGCTCGAAGCCAAAAAATTAAAAGGTAATCAGTGCAAGTTGACATTGTCAAGACCCTAATACAATATACAGTGACAAAAATACGTTTTTATCGTTTAATGACAGTTTTGATTTTGTCAACATTTAATTTTTTTGTTTTTAATTTTTTCCTAAATAAATGGGTTTTTATATTATTGCTTAAATTAAATGATATTTCTTATCCAAAAAAAAACATTCAATGCTATTATGAAATTAAACTCATCCTACAAATAAGTCAAGATATTTTTATCATTTTACGCAATATCATTACTAAATAAAATGTTCTCCTGTTGAAAATCTAATCTAATCTACTAGACTACTACTATATAATTAAAGCAGAAGCCTCTATCAAGGCTCTACCAAGCATCGAATTTGTTTCTTCAATTTCTTGATATGGGTTGAACATTTTGTTCACACGTTAACTTTTATAAAACTTATTCATTAATTATGAAATGGATTTTACTAATGTGTGCCCTAAGGGCACACATTAATTTCCATTTTTGGAAAAAAATTTCTCGAGAATTGAAAAAGTAATGACAGTTTTTTCAATTTCCGAGAAAATGTTTCTAAAAATAGAAGGGCACACATTAACCGGACCCGAAATGAAATAAGTGGATTAGATTTCACTATTTTGTCAACATTTAAACTTGGATAAGATTTTAGTATCTATTTAAAGAATAGAGTAATTATATAATACTTCTAGAGTACTATAAACGTATATTCCCTCATCTCACACAATAATTAGTTCCACTAATTAAATCCAGTGTGGAACCTTCAATTCCCGAGAAAATGTTTCTAAAAATAGAAAGCTTAATGTGTGCCATAAGGGCACACATTAACCGGACCTTTATGAAATAAGTGGATTAGATTTCACTATTTCGTCAACATTTAAACTTGGATAAGATTTTAGTATCTATTTAAAGAATAGAGTAATTATATAATACTTCCAGAGTACTATAAACATATATTCCCTCATCTCACATAATAATGAGTTCCACTAATTAAATCCAGGGTGGAACCCACAATGCATATGAGAGTGGGAAGTATTCTATACTACTATTTAAGGAGCTACCCCTGTTTGGACCGGATTTTTTTTTGTTCCAAAATACCCTTACAGCCTATGTTCAAGTAGGGAAAAACTTGGTAAAAATGCTTCTTTAACTTCCACATAAAACACTATCTACAAAATAGGAACACACTCCCAGTACTCTCACGTTGGTTTTCAAACTCAAATTGCTTCTTCTTCAGTTCTCCAATTCTCTCAATTTTGTGTTTTCAAACTCCTTTCACCCACCTTTGCTTCAGATTTCACTACAAACAACAAGAACAACAGATAAATTTGAGGTAACCAATTTCTTAGATAAAATTTCAGCCCTCTCTCTCTCTGATCTCTATTTGGCTTTTTTTTTTTATTTTTTTTTTTTATTGTTATTTCGAAACTTACTGGATATTTTCTGATCTATTGTTTTACAGGCCTTTTGGTTTAGGAGGGGCTGCAATAAAGTTGGAAAATTGTAGGTTGTGTGTTCATAAGGCTTTCAAACCCGGGTTTCTATGTTGCCAAATTAATTGAGACTTTAATTCTTGCGATTGTGTTGTGTCGGTGGTTTTTTATATATTTAATTTCCCTTATTATGCATTTCTGACTTAGTTTTGTGCACTTCTTCTATTACCCTCAGGGCCACATTGAAACAGGTTCATTTTTAACTCTAAAGCTAGCATTTTTCACCTTACCTTAAATGGTTATGGCTTGCAAGTCTTATTTTGGGCGACAGCTGTGAAAGCTTGAGTTTTTTTTTTTTGTTGATAGTTTTGGTTCGTTTTTAACTCTAAAGCTAGCATTTTTCACCTTAGCTTTAATTGTTATGGTTTGCAAGTCTGATTTTGGGCGTGATAGCTGTGAAAGCTTGAGTTTTTCTTGATAGTTTTGAGCTTTTGTTTCTGGCTTTTGTTTTGGGAATAAAATCATATGAGGTTCTCAATCTCAAATGCTAGGATAATTATTGCTTAATTTTTTTTTAAAAAGGTTGTTTTATCTCCAACAAAAACTTATTATTTTATCATGATTTACATTCTAAAAGGACTACACTTTCTTATCATTATCCTTTCCATATCATTATCTTATCTTATCTTTTTTTATTTTTCTTTTCTTTTATTTGGTCAGTTTGATGGGTGTTTAAGTATTTTCTCTAATTAATGACTATTTTTTAAAGAATAGGAATGATATATATTATTATTATTTTTTTATTTTTTTTATTTTTGGTGTCTAGCTTTAGAGGGTGGTGAGTCCTTTAACGTTGATTTCCTATTTTTTTTGCAATTCAAGCAAAAAATAAATCCCTATGTTTTAGGTATTTTAATAATATGCCAGCACTATTTTACGTTTAAATTAAAAAAAAAAGTATTTTTATTCCTAAAATTTTGCCTATTATTTAGATACTAAAGCAAGAATAACACTGGAGAACTTATCTATCTTTAAAGATAAAATTTTAAAATTGTGCTGAAAATTGCTTCTAAATAAATAATATACTAACTTTTAGGGATAAAAACTTACACCCTTAAATATATCTTATATTTGATAGTTTAAAATGTTACTTCATTTTAAATTTTAAAATTTTAAAATTTTAAAAATTGGTAATAATCTGATCCAAAATGACTTACCAAAAGACAAAAAGACTCCAAACAAACCATACCTTTTGAATTTGCATAAACTGTTACGTGTTCTCAATTAATAAATTTAAATCAACGCTCTTTTTTTATTTTTTATTTATTTATTTATTTTTAGGGTGGTGAGTCCTTCAACGTTAGTTTCCTATTTTTCTACAACTTCAAGCGAAAAAAAAAAAAAAAAATCCCGATGTTTTAGGTATTTTAATAATATGCCAGTACTATTTTACATTTTAATTTTTTAAAATGTTTTAAGTTTTTTTATTCCTAAAATTTTGCCTATTATTTAGATATTACTTAGAACCAATTTTTTTCATGATTTTATACTTATATATTTAAAGAAAAGAGGAAAAAATAAAAACCACGTTTTATCGATTTTCAACCAATTAATAACATGAAGCCTTTTCTATACCAAAAAAAAAAAAAATAATAATAATAATAATAATAATAATATCCTTCTAAAGTTGGGGGAGGGAAATTTCAACCAATTCAGCTATTATTTAAAAAGAAAAAACATTATATTGTGGCTAAAATACTGTGTTTACATATTTTTAGTGTCAGACCATTGCAACTAAAAAATAAGGGTGCAATATTGTTTTGTAAAACTTTTATATAACAAATTTGACTACAAAATTTTAACATAGCACATGCTTCCACTAAATATTGCACTAAATATGTATATATGTGCAACTAACACGATTATTTTTTTGTTTATTTTAATGCATAAATGAGTTCGGAAAATACACCTATGACTCATACCAATGACGTAGAACGTCGTTGAGAACTACAGAGATATTATGATCGACGTAGTAGACAAATAGAAGACAACTAGCCTCTAAGTGCGCGTGCTCAAAGACTCTTCTATTTTTTAGGTAAGGGTTAATTTAAAGCATTTATTATACTTTGGGATTACTTTATTTTCTAATCACAAAAAAAGCCTAAGGGTGTGATGAGTATTATGTGTGGTGAAATAATTTTTCATCACACCCCTAGATTTTTTTTGTGATTGGAAAATGTAGTAATCTCAAAGTATAATAAATGCTCTCAATTAAGCGTTACCCAAAAAATAGAAGAGCCTTTGAGCATGCGTATGAGTGCGTGCTCAAAGGCTAGTTATTTATAATACTCTTGGAGTATTCAATAATTTTTCTAAGAGAAATGATATGTCTACAAAATTTTTACAAAATTTTTATAATAAATTCTAAGTGACAGGTTGTTACTAGTTGTTATTATTGGGGCAAAAAAGTAATCATAGTGTTAGTTTTAAATTTGAATCAATAACAACTAATCACCTGTGAATTTTTGTAAAAATGTTGTAGAGGGAACATCTCTCTTTTTCTAAAGTATATAGTAGTGTTTTAGTATTTATTCAAATTATTAATGATGTTACAAAATCTAATCTACTCATTTAAAACGAGTGGACATAATTCTAACAACTTATTTGCAGTTTGATGAGTAAGAATTTGAAACTTGAATGGTTAATTTGAATTCATAAAAATGTTGCTGGTTGGCTAACAAAATTTTTGAGAATTACCACAATTTTCATAAAATGTGAGAATTCTACCTCCTACTTTTAGGTAGAATATGTCAATTCTTGAATATACAAGATATATTAGAAATACATTATAAATTTACTTTTTATTTCATAAAAGTAATTACAAGTAGGATAAAAAAAATATAGTTAATTTTAGAACAAAAACATTAATTTTTCACCAAATAAACTTCATATATAACATATTAAATTAAGTAGGATCTAAATTAGATTCTAATTTTGCTTCAATTTGGTACCAAGTGTCCTTATAATTGTCCTATAATTTGATACCAAATGTCTTTAGATTTTAATTGCATTCCAATTTCTTAGTGTCATTTTAATTATACTTTAATGTTAAACACATTATATTTAAATGCAAATTTAAGTTTTTTTAACTTAGAAAATATAAATATGTATGCATGCATGCATGTATGTATCTATCTATTTACTTGTGGTTGTTTTTAATTACATATGTGTGCATATGCAGGGGTTATAAGCTATTGTTTATTATGTTCAATTGTATTTTTATTATTTGAAAAATTATCTATAATGATTAATTAATAAAAGTACCTAATTTTAAGAAGTGTTGTATTAATGGACACCGTAAGGTGCTAGTTAACTGCAGCCTATTGTACTTTTTTTGCAGCTTTATTGCAACTCTATGTTATATTTTTGCAACTTTTAGGTTGTGGGATCAATTTTATAGAGAGAAAAAAATATTAAAAAAAATTGTAGGGTCACTTTTATGTCTTTTTCTTCTATTTATTCAGTTTTTTATTAAGTAAGACCCACATTAATACAACCTTAACAAGCACGATAAGGTGTTTATTAATATTTACCTTTTAAGAATTCTAGAGAATCTTAACCTAGGATAATTATATTCCTCAGAATCTAACGATTTGTTATATCAATAATGAAATCATATATATCTTTCTTTTTTGAAGACCAAAAAATGGGTAAAAGGGGGGCAAACTGAGTACTATATATATATATATATATATATCTTTCATATATCTAAAACTTTATCCGAATATTAATTGGCTCATTGGTTATGAGCTAGATTATTGCAGTTTCAGTAAATGATATAGGCTTCACAATCTAACCATTTGATGAAATTAAGGAAAATGCTAAACTTTGTCCGTATATTAATTGACTCATTGGCTTATGAGCTAGATTATTGCAGTTTTAGTAAATGATATGAGCTTTAAAAGAAGATAATTATAAGATAAGATACATTTCAACCATTTATCACAGAACCGCACGAAATGTTCACTTCAACTACATCAACCATAAGCCACAAGGCCATAAGTCCATAATCATATAACAAAGTTCATAGCATCAAACTTCTTAGTTTGCTTTTCTTAAGTCAGGCAAGTCATTGAGTAAGACAGAAACAGAGGAGGATGGGGAGTTGAAATCAAATGATTTTATATTATTTGTCAAGTTACGGCTTTAGCCAAGTGTGGTTATACTTTCCGGGTCAACAAAGATGGGCTGATATATCAGATTCAATATGGACCCACTCTTTAAGTTTTTTTATACTTATGTTTGAGAGAGACTAGCCCTTTTTTCAATTTGCAGCCGCTCATTTTAATTTTTAATTTTTTTATTTATGATCTATTATTACCGAGCTGTTTTTGTTTACTACAGGCAGTTAATTTTTTCTGTTTGCATTTGGAAATTTATAAGGTCTACAAGGCCACAACCATTGATAACTTAACCTGTGTTGGTGAAAAACTTGGAGCTTTTGACTCAATGGTGATCTTTGTGCTCTCTCATTTGGAAGGATATGAGTTCAATCATCGAGAATTCAGTACTTTTTTACTCTCCAAGCTAGTGCCTTCTTCACTTGTAAGTAAAACAAATGTTTAATAGACTTGATGGCTCGCTTTTGTGCTTTCCCCTTTAGATGCTTCCTAGCTTTTTGGATTGCGTGAAAACGGTTTAGTCGCCTTTGCATTTTATTGTTCTCTTGTTCAAGACGAGCAAGTATGTTGGCAGGTTCATCTCTAGGTAACTCGGCTGAGCGTGCCTTAGGAACTCGTAACCCGTGCCATCGACAATACACCTCTAAGTCACACCTCTTCTCGTATAGGGTTGACCATGGTGGTTCTATTACGGTGAACTCTATTGCGGTGGTATCTGTACTTAGTTTTGTAGGTTTGCCGACCACGATGTGCCCGATGCTTCCAAGACTCTTGTACGTGTATATTGGCATATTAACGAAATCTCTCTTCTTTCCAACCCATTTCCCTCCATAATGGTCTGTGTATGTCTATAGTTGTTGATTTGTTGGAACTTGTGATGATTCATTTGTTGAAGTAGATCCAAACTTGTTTCGCATTGTACGATTTGATGTTGAGGCATTGCGACTCATAGCTTAATCAATCTACGAAGTTGGCGGGGTAGAAAGAAGATCATTATTGTGGTGCATTTATTACCTAATTTCATGGTCCAAGCATTACAATTTCAGTTATTAGGGTTTGTCATGTCAATACAGGCTGGAAAAACACTATATCAACAGGATTTTAAATGTTCCCAATGTCACATCAAAGGTGGGTAATAGTTGCAACATTAAATGTAAATGGGACATTTGTGCATCTAATTTAACAATTGTGTATTCATGTGAGTGTGGGTGTGAAACAGTGTCGAGCCGTTGAGCAGCACATGCAGAATTGCGAGCATGACTTCGCTAAACAGCCGCGTCTATTGGCTCATGTGTTGCGATTGAAGGAATTTGATATGACTACAATTGGTGCTACAGCAGCGGGCTGGTGACGGGCCCTCAAAGTTTGAACTTGGTCATCTTGAAACTTCCTTATATTAATTGTGTTTCGTCTTTCACGCTAAAATTACACTATATTAATTTATTAATTGTGTTTGGATTGAAGACATTTACTGTCAAAGGCTTCAACAAGTTTTTAGGTTCTATCTTTTCACAATGGCTTATGATCGTGGTTGACTTTAAGATTTTAGATAGGAGGGTTTGTGCCTGAAATGGCTGCTTGAAAACTAATTTTTGTAGTGTTTTATTTATTTTTTTTTGTGTGGAATTTACGGTATTTTATTAAGGGAATTAAGCTACTTGGATGAGAATTAAGACTGCTTGGTTTTGCATTTACGTGTGTAGCTCATTGTGCATGATTTGATTCAACAAGACTCTCTCTACTTATGCGTGTAGGTACTTATGTATTATTCTTATCTATTTTGGTCCAATAATATAATATTTAATGTAATTTTAGATTGCTAACACTTTTTCTGGTTTTTGGGTTCTAGATTTGGTGAACAATTTGGGTGCAATTGTGAGGTTTGGGACCAAGGAATTTATGGAGGCATTGCAGGCTGGAGTGAGGAATGTGTGCATGATTGGTCAATTTGGGGTTGGGTTTTAAGGGAATTAAGCTGCTTGAAGTGGTAATTTATGCTACTTTCTTTCTACTGTAATTTACGCTAATTCTTTTTAGAGGGTATTATGTAAACAAGTTTTTCCATGTTATTTACGCTATTTTTGTACATGTAATTTATGCCACTTTTTTATAGGGTATTATTATATATTTGATGTATCGTGTTAATAGTTACCCAATTGAAACATCACATGAAGTGGTTGTTATCTATCAAAACCTAGTAAACAAATTTTTGTTGTATCATAAATTATAGGGTTTTTTATAATTACTGATTTACATCTTTATAAATGTGGGATAGTTTTTGAAACAGTACATGTAGTTTTCACGTGATTCGGTTTGATATGACTTGAATTGGGGCAACAATATCGGGCTGATGAGGGTACTGTGAGAAAGTTTGCGTACATATTCACGTGAAGCAGTTTGATAGGACTAGACTTGGTGCAAAAGTAGCTGGCGTATCCAGTTACTCTATTTTTTTTTCTTGGAATGACTTGGCACCCGTTGTAGTTATTATGGGCATTTCCCTAATTAGTTTGGGAAAGAGGGCAGAATACTGGTTTTTTTGCCCAAAAAGGGCATTTGCCAATTTTTTTTAATATATTAGCGATAAGATGCATTTGGGAGCCATTGCTTTAAAATTTATGTCCATGTCAAAAATTGGGGAAGATTCTAATTAACGTGACGCATACCCAAAATATCAAACCATATTGTCTAGGAGTAGTTGCCTTAGAAATTTCGAAGACAATGTCCTATGCCAAAAACCAAAAACCCTTAAATCAAGCAGATGTAAACCAAGATTCATTTCAAGGTGTAACCGCAAAACACACTTTCCTCTTGAAAACAACCCTCCAGGTTTTCAAACTGATAAACTGTCTTAATCAATTAATCTCGCGTCGTACGAAATATATTTTTATGGGTAGTTATTATTGCTATTGTAGTTATTATGACTATTATTGGTTGCTAACCCGTGTGATGCATGGAGCAATTGAACAACATGATGAAGATTAATATTCTATAATATTAACATTCGTATACTCCATTGCAGTAGCGCGAAATCAATACACTCAATATTTGATTAAACCAAAAACCGTTAGACCTAATGCGGGAGTGCATGACGTCGTGCCAAGTGTCGCTTTTTTCTTTTTGGATGAGTCTGCACTGCAAGGTTTCATCAATAAATTTTGTAATGAAAATATGATGCATGAGGTACAGTCCAGATGGGGACCAAATTCATAATAATATAACTGCTGATTTAAGAGCGACAACAATATCCAATCAGTGGAAAATATATGACTTAAAAGAAAAACCTCCAATAAAAACAGTTGCCTGAAGTCAAGATATAGCTTGAGCCACTGCTTCGAGGAAAATCTCCTAGGTGGTTCATCGGCAATATCAAACCCTGTAAACCAATTGTGCTTTCAATTTGTATTAATAATTACTATAATCTAATAACACATGAGCGCCATACAAAATTATGAAATAAATGTTATTTAAATTTTTGGATTTACTTGATATTATATAGAATCACATAATAACATAAAAAATTCTTAAAGTTAGAACCATTTCAATAATACTAATAATACACGTCGATGGGCATGAAACTAATCATATTAATATATCAAATTATTTCCCACAAATACCATGTTCTTCAAACTGCCACTAAAATAACAAAATATACAACTGGCTGAAAGCCACTTCATAGAACTGTCATACAATTCTCCAAATATGCTACAGCAACTACTAAAAATTCGTCCCCCCCTTGGGTACAATGGCCAATGACAATCATCAAGAGTCAGATGGTGGAGAAGGTAGAACAACACGTCTATAGTCAGCTAAGTCCACTCGCAGAGCTGCAACCTCGGCAAAAAAACCATATAGCACGAAGAGAGGGAGGAGGAGGGCCTGTATGCACTGCAACAGCAATGTCAACAGCTACCTCATCATCACCATCCTCGGCAACAGCAACTGTGGGATCCTCATGCATGTCCTCATGAGGAACATCTCCAGTAGTAGACTGTACTCGTGTTCTCTTGGATGAACCAACATTAGGGTCGACAAACTTCTTTTGGGCACTTCGCTGTTTCAGAAATTTGGCTTCTATAGGGGCTTGGATGTGAAACAATTCTTGGGAAGGAAAGTTCTTTAATCCTAAATATTTTAGGACCCTATGGATGAGAACTGGGAAAAACAAACCATGCCTCTTATACTTGCTCCTATGCACCTCCACAATGGTTTCAATGAAAAGGGAAGGAAAACAAATGGAACTATTGGTGACGAGGGCGTAAAGAAAGAAACACCTGTCTATCGGGATTGTATGGATATGAGAGATAGGGAAAATGTTGTGACAAGCTATCCTGAAGAAGATATAATTAAGCTCAGTCAACTCACTTGAGCTAATACTTCGGTCAAAACCTCGAGTGACAGATCGTCCACAAAGGACATCCATAACATCATCAATACGAGGAGACCTAGAGTATGGATAAGTAGGTGTACGAATTATAGGTATATCAAGAGCTTTAGATACACGCTCCCTAGTTATTGTAAACGGTACACCATGTATGCACAATGCCACTGTGTGATCACGGAGATCCTCATGCACCAAGAGATTCGAATAGAATTCTCTAATTAAGTCAGCTGGAGGGGGTTGTATGTTTGTACACAGGGATAGCCAATGCCTAGACTGTAGATTCTCACGGATAGAAGGATGCAGTTCATATAGATTGATTTGCCTTTCTCCCCAAATACGCCTATGCTTAATCAAGGTTTCAAAGGTTTGCTCATTTTCGGGCGTGAGGAACTATAATTGATCAAACACCAGTTCAGGTTCGGATGCAGCTTTGGATTTTCCCCTCTTAGCCCTCTTTAGAGCCATAACTAATTGATGGTCAGCAGTGGAAACATGATCAGGGATAAAAAGAATAGAACCAAAAACCGCATTACCAAGAGATGAACACAACATTCATACTACCTAACCCATTCATATTTTCATAGCCAAACAGATCATTTCATCATAATCTACATAGACAATGAAGTTTGAAGTAGAGAACAACAATTGGAGAATAACGCACTACCATGTGTAGAAAATCATCCATACAAGTCCCTGTCTAGAGCAGTTTACAACAATACAATGAAAAAACAATATTCTTATTCACAGGTTGTTTAGTTGGTGAAATATTTGTAATGCATTTTGGTCTGAGTCAATAATTTGAAGATAGCGACCTAGAGTATATAAACTTTAGTTGAACTCAAAAAGCCAACATGCAATTTGTTAACATATTGAATTTTGTCAAAATGATCAATAATGTCAAGCACCGATAGCAAGCATTCTAATAGCAATAATATTATATAGGAAACATGTTTAGCACTAGGATATAGGACCTGACACATTTTTGAAATTCCTAGCTACATGTAGTAAGTTTCACCAACTTGTACAAAAAACCTTAAATTGCACAATGTACAGTTCAGACCTACAAACAATATAAGGACTACCACACAGTTACACCATGGAGCCACTTGCAAGTTCACCCCCAAGGAAGGAGACTAGTCAAAGACAACCTACGAGATAAGCAAGTAACCTTACTAACAACAAAGCATTTGACTAGCCAAACACCCAATTTCATCACAATCTACATAGACAATGAAGTTTGAAGCATCATTCAAAAATGAATAGAAAATAACGCACCACCAATGTGTAATTTTAAAGGAAATAATGGTTAAAAGAGTCTTACTATGTAAAATCTTCGAAGAATTTGCACGGGAAATTGTCGATTCTAGCTGGATGTAGCTGAGAGCAATTGAAGATGAAATTTCGGACTGCTGCAAATTTTGTAGAACTGGGGAAGAGTTTATAATGGTGGGTAATCACGTATCTCAATTTCTTAATAATCGAGTTATAAAGATACTCGATAATAACAAAATCGAGTTATAGGCAGTGTGGTCCCAGCCCCAGCCCAGATATTTGGATTGATCCAGATGCAGTCTAAAAGTAATCCAAGTGCCCAGAAGGGTTTTCCACATAACCTGATTATTCCTGAATTGAGTTATGTGCAGTGTAACACAAACAAGTCCCTTAGGTCTACTTTGGTCATTTGCTCTTTTTGGTCCATTTTGGTCCACTTCAGTCCCTTAGATCTACTTTAGTCCACTTGGTCCATTTAGTCCACTTTGGTCAATCGCTCTTTCTCTGGTCCATTTTGGTCCACTACTCCACTTCCGTCCTTTAGGTACAATTTAGCCCATTCGGTCCTTTTGCTCCATTAGGTCCACTTTGGTCTCTTAGGTCCAGTCCATTCGATCCTTTTGGTCCACTTCGGTCTATTAGGTCCACTAAGTTGAATCCGGTCCACTTCGGTCCAATTCAAACCATTTGCTAGAGAACTCAGTCCTTTTGGACTAGTTTAGTCCATTTTGTCCACTTCAGTCTATTGTTCCCAAATAGACGCTTAGCTTTTTTATGCATGCCTGAGTTAAGTTGAGTCTAGAACAATTTGATTGAATTAGTAAATGAACTGAATTTTGTGTTGTTTAATCCTTATTAATAATAATAAAAAATGGTGCATAACTTATCCAATTTCATCCGTAAATTTTGAAGCAAGCTGCTAGTAAAAGTCATGTTCAAACTATTACTAAAATCTTAAAATTTAAGTTAATATAGATCATAACTCAACTAAATTAAAATAAAGGATGTTAGATTCTTTATTAATTGTTAAAAATAAGTTTGACACTTCAGATAAAAATTATCTAGAAATAAATAGAAAGTTAGAATGTGTAATGTTTTGAATAAATTTCAAAAAAATTAAGGATGACAAAGTAAATTAGTGTAAAACTTTACCCACTATGAAGTAAGAACATTTCACAAATTCTTACTCGTTATATCATGGATCAATCCATCACTAACATCACATTTTTACTTATAATAACTATTTGGTAAATTCTAAAGGCACATCAATAGTTTGTAATAATGTTGTAAAATAGTTTATGTCTGTAGCATTACTTATATATTTTCATGAACATATGCTTTAAAAACTAATGAAATTAATGAGTTATATATGGTAGAATAAAAGTGAATATTATAAAGAAAAAGATTAGACATTAATGCTCCTGAGCTTTTAAACTTTTTTTTATATAAAAAAAATGGAGGTGGTCGAATACGCAAACTTTTTCTTTTTTGAGAAAAAGGATGAAAATTCCATTCATATATGAGGTAAATATGCAAAAAAAAAAAATATATATATATATATATATATATTAATATTTTTTTTATATAAAATATGTGGGTTTTAATTGAGTAAAATTAAACAAAAATTTAAAATTTTTATTAACAAATATAGGATGAGGGGGGATATTTTTTAAAAGGCCAAAGGGCCCTTTTTCTCTGCCATTTTATATATGAAAATATACGTATCTTTTTATTATTATTCTTTTTTCCCTTTTTTGATAGAGTTTTAATAAAAAGATAAACGTATCTAAATGCACAAGAAAATAAGAATAGCATGGTGAAAATTAGGAAACAAAGTGCCAAGGTGTAATTAAAAATATGCGTAGTGAAACCATGTATGTGGGACTGAATACAAATTTATCTTGCCATTTTTTATGTTTTACTTTATACCGTATCAATTGTGGTATGTCATGTGTTTATTATTATTATTTTTTTTAATTTTAAATTCAATTATTTTATAAGGGAAGTAAAAAGAATACATGATAAAGTTGTAAATGGAGTACGAAGTGGAATAAATTTTTTTTAAAAAAATAAAGTGGAATACAAGAAATGAGTCGCTTTAGGAAATCATAATATTGTTTTATTTACTGTAAAAAATATTAGACTACATACATAATTAAATCTCTACCATATAGGCTACTGTAAAATTTAAATGTCTAACAAGGTTGCTATTTTTCTTTATAAGAATTTGATAGTTACAAAAATTATGATTAGAAAAAAAGCAAAAAATATCACTAAATTGCAATAGACTTATCAATTAAGAGGCTATTACTTGGAGGATTTTAGAGCCCATATCTAAACTTGCTTCGAGAGCTTTCTCATTTCCATCAAAAGTCCTGTGTCCTAAAGCTTTAGATAGGTCAAAATATTGTGTTTTCGACGGGGATGGAGGATAGTGAACCAATCTTCTTGAACCAATATTGATTCCTATTATGTTAAGCTAATTTCATTTTAGTTAGTGATCAATTTGGATGATTATTCTTTGAACCATTCGGACACTCCCAAAAACAAGTAAAAAGCATCGAATGGCCATGTAAGTATGAAGCTGAGCTAAATGATAGTGAAATACCTTCATTTGGCGTGCCTTCTGGGAGAAAGCCTCACAGAAAGAAATCTCGTGGTATCTTTTCTTTATCATTGTTTTTTTTTTTTTCCAATAAAATTAATTACAGTGATTTGGTCAGCAGGTTTTGATTATAGGGAAACTTCTGTATGAATTCTTTTGCAGTGGAGGGTACTGAGCCACCTCCTTTGATGGAAGGCGAAGGGAGATCCTTCAGGGTACTGGGTTTCAATCAAAATCAGAGGGTAGCATTTGTGCAAATTTTGATGAGGTTTTCTTGCACTTTTGTAATCTTTGGTCCAGTAATCTTTGCTTGTTAGATTTACTCTCTCTCTGCACACACTTGCGTGTTGCATGCATATGTTTAATATTTTTAGTTTGTAGAATGGGTGATCATGTTGTTGCAAGAAACTGCAACTTTTGTGGACATTGTATTTCTTTTAGTTTGCTAAAGTTTGTTGCTTGTAAAGATCAGCCTTATCACTTTAATCCCAGCCGGATTGGTTCTGAGAAACTTTTTGTGATTACTTTGCAATCATATGGAATATCAAAAGAGAAATTAAACTTCACTAATTGCATAATGATATTTTTAACCGGATTGGTTTTGATTATATAAAAAATCATAATCTAGAACAACCGAAATCATATGGAAATATAACAAAGAAAACAAAACTAATGGCTGCCAATGCTTCTATATACTTTGTGCAATTGCTCTACTTCAGCATTGAGAAACCTTTTTGTGGTTTCCAGCTCTAAAAGCTGAATGATTATCTGCATTACCAACACAAAAATCTCAAAAATTAAGTTAATATAGACCATAACTCAAAAATACCAACACACAAATCATAAATCCAGTCTATACATAAATATTGGTAAATACTACCAACTCAACAAAGATCAAATCTTGACAAAATAGATCTTTGAAGATCGAACATTGTATTTGCAAAATAATAAGCTCCCAGAACAGTACGTATCCAACATTTGATTTACAATGCAAAGTTAGTAACCACTTAATCAACAGATCTGAAAATGTGGACTTTGAACACAACATTGTCCGTCATACTCAGCTCAAATATGCAAACATCTCCTACTCGCAAAGTATTTTCCCTCTTAAATGCAGACCAACTAGCAGATACGACACATGATGAGTATTTTCCTTTATAAATGTATAACTTCACAGGCCATAATCGGTCCACAACTTGGAGCTTCACAGTGAGCATACTTCCTTTGGTGTAGTCCTTGGTAAAGCCTTTTCTCGGTAAGTAGTTGATAATGCCATGGGGTAAGCTCTGTACAAAAAATAATAAGACATATTTCAAAAATAGTTGAACCAAGTTTAATGAAAAGCAGTTTTGAGGCAATACTATTGTTTGTTATGCTGATGGTTGGATGCCAATTTGATTTGATCATGTTGTTCTTTTAGTTGGACTTTACATTCTTATGTGATTTCCTTCTACCACCTAAGATGATACTATTTGAACTAACAACATAATGAAGCAAATCATTACCAAGTTATGTACAACAACAACCCTTTGCTACATGCTTTCTAATTGATCTATGGAAAATCAAAGTTAATGGGAGTTGCATTTCTAAAACCCAACAATATTAGAAAGCTGAAAGCTTACCGCACAATCCTTGCCATTAACGTATGATGGATGAATGACAACCTTGAAAAGGGGATTTTCTGATTTCAAAGCATTGGCTCTCACCAGATTTTGAGCTACACCACCATCTTTCTTAGGACATTGGTCATGTGAGAAAAACACATCATCGAGTGAGCAATCAAATTCAAGTTTAACTAACAGGCCGCTTGTGCATCCTACTCGATTTCCTCCAACCCCATGAGCTGATCCTGAAATGACATGAAAATATAAAGTCATGCACATGAAATTAACAGTAAACAGGCTTACAAAATCAACCATCAGCAAACAAAAGTGTAAGATTCAAACCTGAACCCTCTCCCCTAGTAAAAGTATCAAACACCATTTTTGATTTCTCTAACATTGACCCTTTAGATTTCGGTCCTTTAGGTCTGAAATGTGTATCCCTTGCTTGCAAATTAGAACTTGTTGGCTTGGTTTTTGCCCTCTTATGAGGTAGAGTGCATGGTAATGGTGGTTTCTCCCCTGTTTTTGGGCTTGGCATAAAGGAATCCATGATTTCAATGGAGTTATCATCACTCTCATTGTCTTCCACCCTATGAACTTGGGGTTGGTCATCTAAAGGATACTCTATTTCTGTTGCAGTGGCATCAAATATGAGTACATAAACTTGTGAATTTCCTTCATATCTAAAAACTAGCAAGGACCCCACGGTTAGAGCATGACAGCTTGCAAATTCGCACCAACCATTTTGAAACCAAACCTCCCCATCACGTTTTGTCAACTTCACTGTCCATTTTGTACCATTTGGAATCGTAAGAAAGGCCATATTTGATAGATCAACTCCATATTTGCTTATAAACTTCTTTGGAATCTACTGTAAAAAGACAAACTTGAACATAAACTAAAGCTTTGTAAATAAACACATGCAATCAATCAAGCTCTATTCTAGTTGTGTAGTCAGTACCATTACAGGAAAAATAAATTTAGTCTTTCTTTTATAATAATACTTTCATAATTGTTGGATGAAAAAAACCCAGGCAAACACCATATAACAGTGTGAAGTTCGTTGCAATTAAGAAAATAAAAAAAAACTGATGGGATATTTTGTTGCATTCCAGTAACCTACGCATTACAAAATGACCACATGTAACATGGAACCAAGTTCATAGATTTAGATAAAATAGGTCATCAACAAATGTAAATTTTTTCAAGAATCACAAATGGAAAAGATCAAGTGGACGACGTTAATTAGCATATGATTTTTAGAGAGAAAAAAATCAATAAATTCAATATACTTACAAGCTTTCCTTCTTGAAGAGTTCCAGGCATAATAATCTTGAAAAAGTGCGTGGCCTTTGTGGTAAGATTAGCAGGACCATCCCCATTGTCTCTTCGCTAGTAAGAAGTCATACTTCTGGTTCTCCAAAGTGTTTTTTACTGAGAATCCTAACTGCTGATGCCATAGGTCTGAGTACTAAAATAGAGTGTCCAGAATGGTGGTTGGTCTTCCACATAACCCGATTATTAATCAATCGAGTTATGTGTAGTGTAACTATAACCAATCCATGTTGTGTGCATTGTAATAGAAAGGAATCCATGATGAGTTGGTCGGCTCGCACGTAACTCGATGCTAAAGAAATCGAGTTACGCGTAACATTACTCGATAATACATTGATCGAGTTATGTGCACTGGGCTTCAACACCCAGCCCATATATTTGGACTGATCCCGATGCAGTCCAAAAGGAATCCAAGTGTCTAGAAGGGTCTTCTACATAACCCAATTACTTCGTATTCGAGTTATGTGTAGTGTAAGTACCCTTAATCCTAGAAGGGCTTGCACATAACTCGATACCACAAATATCGGGTTATTTGCAATTTACCTCGATAATACGTTAATCAAGTTATGTGCATTGAGCTTCAACACCCAACCCATATAGTTGGATTGATCCAGATGCAGTCCAAGAGGAATCCAAGTGTCTAGGGGTCTTCTACATAACCCGATTACTCCGTATTCGAGTTATGTGTAGTGTAAGTACCCTCAATACTAGAAGGGCTTGCACATAACTCAATACTACAAATATCGGGTTATTTGCAATTTACCTCGATAATACGTTAATCAAGTTATGTGCAGTCCAAGAGGAATCCAAGTGTTTAGGGGTCTTCTACATAACCTGATTACTTCGTATTCAAGTTATGTGTAGTGTAAGTACCCTCAATGCTAGAAGGGCTTGCACATAACTCGATACTACAAATATCAGGTTATTTGCAATTTACCTCGATAATACGTTAATCGAGTTATGTGCACTGGGCTTCAACACCCAGCCTATATAGTTGGACTGATCCAGATGCAGTCCAAGAGGAATCCAAGTGCCCAAAAGGGTCTTCCACATAACCTAATAATGCAAATATCGAGTTATGTGGTAGCTTTTCTTGCATATAACTCGATAAATATAAGATCGAGTTGTTTGGGAATACCCTTCCTACATCGATTAAGAAGTCATGCAGCACTGTTCACAACCATACGAATTTGGCCTGTTTAATCATCATGAAAGTGGACCTGTTCACAACCACATCCATCAATCTACACATCCATATAGTGTCCAACTACTTCCATAATCAAATCATCCATACAATTCCAACCATATCCATAACCAAATCACTTCATTAAACAACCACGTGAATAAGAAAATCCTCCATACAATCTATGAACTAGGGGATAATGAGCCATTATACATTTAAAACCATTGAACCAAGTTGTTCACAATGTAAGTACAACCATTTACATATAAATTTTGATTTCTCATATTTACACGAAGAGATTTGAGTTCAACTAGCGCCACACCAACTGCCTCTTTTCCACAAATCCCATATCTACACAAGCACAATGAAAAATAATTAATCATAACCGCATCTTTTACTCATCTTTTAAATCCATGTTTTACTATCATGGTTACAATCTACACATTACTACAGGACTTGTAAGATGTCAATTATGACCTGGGGCGATATTTTAAAAACAGTAAATAAGAATAACGTATGATATATCCCCCCTCGTTACTAGGACTTGTAATTGTTACCTGCTATGTACCATCGTGGCTTGTTGATTCCACATTTCGAGTCGGACATCTACAACGGTTATGACCCTCTTGGCGACACAACCGCTTCGACTTTGGTCCATTCTCAATCCACAACGAGGTTGGCAGCTCCCTATCCTTGTCATCCATCTCATTGCGGATTCTTGTGGACTTAGGCCGACCTTTCTCACGAATCAACCTTGGGTTTGGCATCACTATTCTCCCTTCTTGCGGCTCCGGCCATTCTAACCTATCTTTCAGTGGTTGGAATATCAGCTCGTAGCTGTGATACTGTTCTTCCACGCGGTAGAAACAATCCATAAACTCCATGGCATCATGCTTGTACTTGGCACAAATTGCTATCAAGTGTGAACAGGGGATCTTGTTTGCTTCCCATTTCCCGCACGTGCATGTCCTGTCCACGAGGGAAACCCTATGGGTGTGAGCTCCCCCACCAGTGTTCAATAGTGAAGATAGTGTCTCCACTGTATATAAGCACTATTGCATGTTCATCCTTCTAACCATATGGAACTTTGCCTTCTCTTGATTTGCCTCAAACTTGTCATAGGCATATTTGCACCATTCTTGCCCTTCTTCCAACTGCTCTAATGTTTTGTTTCGACGATCGTCAAAGTACGAGTTCACCTTGTAAAATGTGAACTGAACCATTATAGTTATGGGCAAGCTACGTGCGCCTTTAAGTACCCCATTGAAGCACTCTGACAAGTTGGTTGTCTGGGTTGACATTCTTGATGCAATCCATGGTGTTTTCAAACTTCCTAACTTGATTCGCAGTTGCTGCCTTCCATACCAAGCTTTTCAACACCACACTATTGAAGTTAGTGTTAACATTGCTTACTAAATGGCGGAGGCAATACCAGTGATGGACTAAGCGCGGTTGCAAGTAGCCCCTATGTTTAGTGTCATCGAAGCATGATTGTATCCTACGATGCCTATCAGAGATTATACACAAATTGGTTTGATCCATAACATAGGTCAGCAAGCATGCCAAGAACCATCCTCAAGACTCCGTGCTCTCGTTTTCAACAACGGCAAACGCAAGTGGATAAACCTCGTTGTTACCATCTGTTGCCATTGCTATCAACAGCTTTCCTTTGTACTTGCCATAGAGGTGTATTGCATCTATGCTTATCACCGGCCTGCAATGCCTGAACCCTCTAATACACGGACTGAAAGCCCAAAACGTGGAGTTGAATTTACAAGTCCCCGAGACACAGGGGTCGCACTTTAACGTGGTTACAGTGTCTGGATCTGCATCGGACAATGCCGCTAGAAACCGTGGCAATTCCGCGTACGACTGGTGAAAATCCACGTAAATACACGCAACTGCCTTCTTTTTAGCTTCCCAAACCTTGTACATAGTTACATCATGCCCGTGCTTCGCATGCAGAATACTATGCAGGTCCTTTACATATCAGGTTAGGTCCTCCCGTACATACTTCTTAAGTGCAATGGAGATGAACTTTGAGTCCATCATTTGCCCATCGGTCGCTACTTGGAGGGATGTGCAGCTATGGGGACCATTACATTTACTGATCACCCACATCTTGTGCTTCTTACTACAAGTAGCCCAAATTGGCCACAAACATGCCTCATGTATGCACCGAACTACCAGCCTATTGGAGTCAGACTTAATGACCTTGTATTGCTTATTATGCTCCATAGAGTAAAGGGTCAACACATAATGAATGGAAGCTTTATTCTAGAATAGCATCCCCTTCGCTGGCTAGTCATCTTTTTGCCAACTGGTAAGCTGTCCTGTACCCAATGCAGGTGATGGGTCATTAATATTGTCCCATGTGTTTGATGTGAACCATTCTGGGATAGAAACTGTAGAAGGGCAATCCTCCTCGTTGTTTTCAATCTGTGTTCCATCTAAGACCTCCGCTTTGTCCACTTTTCCATCAGTATCAATGAACTCTTTGTACTCATCTTGGTTGGCATCAATATCAATTCCCCTGTCCATATAGGCTTGGACATGTTCATATGCGTGACTAGACTCTCCCACATCATGTGTCTAGGTGGCGCCCAACACTTCAGTGTTGTCCAAATCATCAACCGCACTGCATGGTTAAGTATTTTAGGGCAAAGGCATGGCATCGGCAAAGGAAGGTTGCACGTTAAGCGGCAATGAGTGTGGCTCTTCCACCCCACTGCCATGCTGCAAACTTGCATTAGCATGGAACCCAATAGCCTCAACAGTTACATATAAGTCAGATGCTATGAACTGGGGGGTTCGTTTAATCACTGTCCACATCATGTCCACGTCAGCATCACAACCCAGCGGATTTAAGTTGTAGACAACCTGAGTATTCACAAGTAGCTGAGGGGCACGATACATAATGGATATCTTATGTGACTCCCTGTTCAACCCTAGAGCTTCCATTATCTTCCAGTGCATTTTTCTCAAGTGTGTTCCGGATTTCAAGTTAATGAACTTCTGCTTCATTGACCCGCCTCTATAGGACAGCCCATGCAACTCATGGAAATACTGCTCCCCATCATAGTAAATGTAGAAGCAATGACAACCCATGGTAGGCCTGGATAAGGACAATTAATTGTGGTTATCATGCAAAAGATAAGGGGTTATGTTAAGCCATGGGTAATTAATCTTTACCCACATGAACGTACAATAAAACTTTTACGGACGCACAATAATGATATCCTAAGTATTCTTAATAGACGAACTTGTTCACCTCTCAAGCTTTCATTTTCAGAACCCACACACTGAAGTTTTTCAGAATCGAAAGAGCCAAACAATTTAAACCCATGATTGCTTTTATAAATGAATTTGTGTACCTCTATGGATGAATGCATATATCATCATCATAGGAATTGGTATGTATGTTTGTTTATATATATGTTCATATGTATCTATACATACACGCACACACATTTATATATGTTCATACTTCATATATATGTTCATATGTTCACTATCCCACACACACACACACACACACATATAGGATTTTGCCAATGTGTGCTCTAAGAGCATACAATAATTAATCATACATATATGAGTTATATGTGTATGTGTATCTACATATATGTGTGTGTGTGTGTGTGTGTGTATACACAACCACATGCATATATTCATTAAACAACCACATACATACATATATATATATATATATACACATATAGTGTCAGAATCATAGTAAAAAGGTAATCACATTTATACTAAAGAGCCAATCCAAGTGTAATCACAAATGAGATATACCTGTCAGGAGAGATGTGCCACAACAAATAATAAGGGGACCACAGCTACCAGTCAATGGTGAGGATGAAATCGTCAGGAGGAAAACGCCAACATAGCAGACGAACTTGTTCACTCTCAAGCAGTCAAGCTTTCCTTTTTCAGAACCCGGATAGTGAAGCTGTTTAGAACTGAAAGAGGCAGATACGTGCATGGGCTTTGATATTTGGGTAGTTAATCATAACTCGATAGCCATGAGGTCAAGTTAACTTAAAAACTCGATTTCTAAGTGGCCGAGTTATATCTTCAGAAATTTGTTGATGTGATGGTGGTTCAGAAACTCGGCAATTTAAGAGTCGAGTTACTCAATAACTCGACTTCTCAAAAATCGAGTTTCTCTTCCCATTTTCTCCATAAAAACCCAGGCCTACTTCGCTGGTAAGATGCATCACCATTTTAGTGCAAGGACTTCCCAACATTGCATGTTTGTAGAGCGGCATGGGACGTACTTATGTTGTGTTTAACGGTCGTGTTCCAGGCATATATGATAGTTTGCTACATACAAGCAGGCAAGTTCATAAGTTCCCAAACGCCAATCACAAATCATATAAAGATCGAAGGGAAGCAGAAGCCGCATACATGGAGTATTTGCATCGTAATGGTATGGATGTGCAGGGTGGTGCGTCCGCATTAGGGGCAAGTCAGAACATGTCCACCTCAAATCCATCGAGTACATCTCAAAGCGAAGGAACCAACTAACCAAATGGAGACATTAGGAACACCTTGTTGAGGTATCAGTTGGAAGTTGCCATTGAGGAGCGTGACCACGCAAGAAGGATTGCAACCTTGAGTGCAAACATGTTGAATGAGGTGGTGGCCCATGTTGTGGGGGATAATGAAGTTGACGAACCAACGAGACAGTGTACAGGTAAATAAATGTAAAAGTATGACTTTCTGTTGTGGTATTTAATAAGATGTGTATAAATGCCAAGTAACGATGAATAATAATTAGTGTTGTTTAACTAGAAATGTTACCGTTTTCCAGCTATTTGACTAACAGTGTGGCTATCTTGCGATGCTTGATAACAAACTTGGTAATTGTTTCATTTATCACATTTTCTAGTTAACCTTATTATTTTTGTTTCCGCACTACTTCGATGTCAATTGAAGTAGTAACTGAAAGGAATTTAGATGGTGGAGGTTTTCTTTTATCCAAAAAGAAAAAGAAAAAGAAAAAAAATAAAGATATAATGCATGTTTGCACAATACGAGGCCCTAGAAGCTTTGTGGTAGTGTAAATGTCATAAAATATCAGCCCATGCTCAGGGGTGAGCAACCCAGTCACCTAGTATTGATGCAGCCAAACCTGCGGCTTGGAGTATAACATTTATCATGATTAAGCCATCCGAAATATTATAATTTTTTGATATAATTATTATAATTATAATCATTGAACATTGAGATGCATAAATGGAAAAATAATCAGCCTGACTTTGTACGCAACAAATGAATTATCGTATCCTTGGAGATTTCGAGTACAACTTAAGTGAGCTCATAAGTAGGAAGACTACTATGGAATAACTGGCCAAATTCATAATTTTTCCAATTCTTACAATTACAATTACAATAGTGTTGGTCTAATCTATTGTATTCTTGTTTCTCCATGCGCAACAAAAACTTTTTACAAATTTACCAGCTGTGTACAGCCAAATTTGTACAAATAAAAGCATATACAAAAAGAAACCAAGAAGAGGTTTCTTAAAATTGTGTCACCACGTCTTGCTCTTGCGAATTTCAAAATGATTTGCCATGGTCCTGCTGCGAGTGGCTACAAGGTATTTGCTACAGAAGAAACAAAAGGCAACACAGGAGGGAAAACTAACATGAAGAAAAACTACAAAATTAGAAAGCTGCAATTTTATATTCTAGAGAAATTGCCATGTTCTCAAGCCCTTATATTCTAGGCAGTGCTCTTGTGGGTTTTCAGTGTGTGTTTCAAGGCTCTTACGTTGTGCTTTTCCTGAAGATTTCAAGACATGTTCAGTAGAGCACTAGACACAAACTGTTATCATTTGGCACTGGCTTTTTTAGCTGTAGTTATTGAAAAACTTCTCAAGATGGCTAGAAGGGCCTATGAAACCCCTTTACTCAATTAACCTTAGCTAAAGAAGAAAAGACAAGCAAAGACTCTCCACTCCAAAATATAGGATCAAAGACTAACTGTCATATTAACAGATATGAAGAAGCAAAAGTGACATTAACACAAATTAATAGGAATCAAACATTGATGGGTAGGCAAAGAATAAATCTCTATGAGTGACATATAAATATAGTGCAAATCATATGGCAGGAAGACTACAACCAAACAAAGGTGTCCCTTAATCTCCAGATGGAGAAGAACATTTTAGAGATTTGTACATTGTGGAAAAGGAAGTGATCTATCATCACAAGTATAATCAGTTCAGTCCATTAACTAACCATCATACTATGGGACTTTCCACATCTAATAGCAGTCCACTGTAGAATGGAATGAGTAATATGAGCTTGACATGGGAAAAAGGATAATGTAAAATCTTTAATAGAAGAAGGTTCAAGTATTCAGAAGAATTGAAAAAGTCAACAGCTAAATGCTTCATCATTTAAATCCTTAGAGATATAACTCCATTACTGCTTGGTTTTGCATCTAAGCCTACTAATAGTGTAAGTGACAGCGCATAATTGTTTCAAGATGAAACTAGTTCAAAACTTATTCTGTCAGTATGAAGTTCGTCCCATCTATATTGTACCAAAACTCACAAAACATGTCATTCATAGATGAGTTAAGAAAAACTACTACGTGCTTCAATTTAAGAGTCTGGGCAGCCGTGATAAATAGAAACAATAAACTACTATGGGACTTTGTTTTAATGCATTAACTCACACCTCTAACATGCGGATGACAGATTGTTAAAGTAAAATTGTTATTTACTTCAGGAGCCAGCAATGAAGAGCAACAATCAACAATGAAATTACAAATAATGAATAATACAAGAGAAAGTTTGAACACATTATTTTTTTTATTTGAATTTACATACACCGTCGGTGGGTCTTGAACCCACAACCTCACCCTCCAAGTTTGAATGCATCACATGCCATACAACACAATTAACCGTGAATGCACATTGGGCACTAATGAGACATCTTTTCCCCCTAACTAAAGTGAGGTCACAGCAGTTCAAAGTACGAGTGTGGTATGGAACAGTGTTAATTATTGTTGTTGCAATGAGAAGCCATTGAAAACACAGGAGGGAAAACTAACATGAAGAAAAACTACGAAATTAGAAAGCTGCAATTTTATATTCTAGAGAAATTGAAATTTTAACATGCGCATATCATACGAACTTAGTTTTAATTCAAATGACATGGATAAGCAATGGTGCTATCGTGCTTTATTTTACTTTAAGTGGACCTTCTTATGCCTTAAACCTCATAAACCCACTACCGTAGCCAATATTGTCATGAAGTTAATTATATAACAAAACACCACTGTCAAATCCATTCAACTATAAGACATGCATATGGATTGTGACTTTCATGAGCACTATAATTTTACCTTTGAAACCATATATGATAGATGCAATCCTCATAGAAACCTAAAAACATAGGGGATGGGTTCGAAGGCTAAATCACCTATAGAAGGTGGCATTATTAACACAAACAATAGCATATATTTAGAGAATTAGGCCAAGTAGAGAAATTGCCACATTCTCAAGCCCTTATATTCTAGAAATTTTCAGAATACAATACACGTCTTATCTATAATAACCACTTGCATACTGCAACCATGGAAGTTATTTCTCAAAGCGAAAGCAATGCACAAAAGACCCTATAAGTCACAACATACTGACATACTAACTACTTCTTAACCATGAAGCTTATTTCTCAGAGCATAATAAATTTAAGTCTTTTATTAGGTTTTTAGTTCACCCCCAAATAGCAGTCCTATCATTAGTACAAAAAAGAGTATATGCATATAGCACAAATACTAAAAGGAACTAGAAGTAAAAAAAAAAGAGTGATAGAGTATAGGGCACATTCACCTTATTGTTCTTCTCTATTCTCCTCCCTTTCTTGTCTCTCTTTTGTTGAAAATATTGTGGTACTGTTCATGGGTACAATATTTTTTTTGATAAGTGCATTTTATTTTTAATAAGTACATTACATTATAATTTTTAATAAGTTGTTCAAGGGTACTGTTTATACAACCCCTAAACATATCCATATTGCCTCGTCTTCTTTCTTACAAACCCCAAATTAAGTCCTTCCTATTACCTATGAAAACCCTAACTTTCTTCTACCAAATAGCCATCAAGAAAATCATCAAACTATCTTTTAATTCCTAACAAAAACCTACGACCTTCTCCTCAACAATGATAAATCAAAACCTACAAATTCTCCTAACCTTTAACCCACCACAAGCACACGTACACAAATTCCTCAATTTTGTCCTGCATCAAGAAGAAGATAATGAGTAACAGAGTTTGTTTACACAAGAACCATTTCAAACATGCTTGCTATCGAGTTCAAATAAAAACATAAGGCATACTGCGAAGATAATAGTAGGATAATTTCCCATCATTTTGGTATCTCTAACTTCAACATCTGATATACAAAGTATGGAATCAAAAGAAACTGATATTGTACCAATTATAACTGCTCACTCTAATAAATTGTGAAAAAAATTGAAAATATTCTTTACGGGTAATACCATTTTTTCCACCATATATGAGGGCTAAAAAAAGATACAACTTTAAAAGAAAAGTGAAACGGAAATATCCAATCACCTATCGACAGGAAGTATAAGCACACACTAAGGCATTTAACGATCTTTTCGTTTCCGCCCATATGCCCTCACAGGTCTAATCTTACCTGTTTTATCAAACACAACAGCATAATTAAATTAACCTATTCAATCAAATGCATAGTATAAGTAGCTCAAGAAGATTGGAAGTGTAGATGAAGTACATACCATCACCGGTCCCGCAATCGGGAGCATGCGCAGGAGGGCGTCGCGATCTCCGCAAACCCACCACCAGCTCAGTGTCCTCAGCTGGTATCTGCTCAATCTGTACAGCCTCTTCGTGGGGGGTTGGAGATGAAGTTGACATGGTGGGCTCCACATGCACTAGAGGTGGGGTGGGCATGCCTGGTGTGGGGACAAATATGCATCCACCATCATGGGCAGATCCACTGAAAACTGGGGGCGATATACGGGGAGAGTCCTTATAGTCCGTGCTAGCACCACAGGCCGTAGTCTAGGCTGGAACAGTGTCCTCATGATCGGCGTGTGGGATGGCCCAGTACCAGCATCAGACGTGCATCGCAGTGTCCTGTCGTCATTGTCAGACAGTATGTAATCAGTGCCAAGCCATGACTCTTCTGCACCCGAGTCATCCCCTTCCTCGTAGATGGGATCCGGCTCGGTCATACCGCCGCAACCATCTCGAACACCTCCACGACGTCCACCCCCTCGAGACCCACCATTTCGCCCGCTGTGACCCGGGGCTTGTGGACCAATGTTGGCTGCTTCTACGAGCGCATTTGCCAATTTAAGTCAACCCAACTCATCAACATATTCTAGTGTCATCTTAAGGTGATTGTGCATGTCATAACCTTTGTCGCATCTTTGTACAGACCTTAGCATCGTCCGAACCTGCAAAACAAGGGCGCAGAAATGGTAATTTTTGAGACTATGTCATTAATTTAAGGCATGAGGCAATGCTGCAGATGAAGAGTACCCTATGAAGAAACTTACACGTGGCAATTGATTAAAAATATTGGGCCATGCTTGGCAAGTTAGGGAGAAATATATAAGGTAATAGTGCACTAGAGTGTTCATTCAACCATCTTTCTCTGATGTTTTCCAAAGCATTTGCACAAATTATCAAGTCTTAAAAAAATATTTTTCAATTACTCCTTTTGCAATTAACAGGTTCATGGAAAATATACTGTTGCAGTAGGTTTAATCCAAGGCAGACTAAAAACAATTGAACTATTGTACTAGGTCCAAGGACCAGGTATATCAACATATAAAACAAGCTACCTATCCACCTAAGGTAATGCTTTGTAAACCATATTGACAAAAGCATATGGTCTTAAATTTAGAACATAAAAGTAGCACCTTTGAGTCTGGCTCCAAAGCAAAGGTGATGGAAAAATAAGAGTTTTCATTATTTTACAAAAAGAGAGTATAAATGACAACTTTTACTGAAATGTGAATAATAAAACAATTAGGCCTAGTAGTGAAAAGTTTGTTATGCTTTTATACCAAAACAACATCAAAAAGAACATTGAAAACTATATTTATTTTCGACAAATTCTACAGCACCAAAAAATTATGAAAATACCAAAACAAAAACCTCCAAGTTCACTGGACTTTACAATGTTTCTTGATCAATTTAGTCCTTAAATTGAGAACAACCATAATACAGTAATGCACTATGCAGGTAATATCTATCATAAAATATGTAATTAGCTTTCAGTCCTGGAGGTAAGGCTATCTAGTGTGACTGTAAACTATCATGAAATGTCTAATTATCACTACTAAAAAGAGTTGCACCGTCCAAATTCACTTATTTCTTGTCATTGCCAATTAACCATTCTTCACACAAACAAATCTCCCTCAAAGAAAAATTCACTTATTTATGAAGAACTTAAATCACAATATGTTTTGACTTAAAAATATAATGAAAGATAAACTCATAGAGATGTAATGACAATAATTATTGTGGAGATTTGCATGCATGATAAACCCACCGAAGATATTTTATCGAACAATGGTTTCAACATAGGGGAAGGAATTGTTGCCTCACCATGAGTTCCTAGTACGCAGACTCTGGTGTTATGTACCGCCTTGTGTTGTGATCATACCACTTCATGTACTAAACGAGGTACGTATCATCATCGTCTAGGAGAGGGGCAGTATGAACTTCATGCCCTCGGTTGGCCCATTGCTGAATATGGACATCATGTTCTGCCTCCCAGTCCTTCTCCCATTTACCTTGGAGGGCAATTTTGTGAAGGCCAGTTGATGTATCCACGACAAGTGGAACTGATTGCTTCATCCCAAATTGACGGAAGACCCGCTCGGGATGATGCCCCTCCACTATCCAAAAGTAGATCAATGGCACCTCGGCCCTCCAAATATGCTGCCCGGCGGTGCAATACACAGGTAGGGAGCCCAATGTATGCGTGCACGGCTCCCATACAATCTGCATAAGTGGATTATGTTTGTGATAGCGAGACATCATACTAATTGAAGATTATGTTTGTGATATGTAATATGGAAAGCATGGAATTTCTTGCTTCTATTCGTAGACAAAATCTTAAAGGATTATTGGGCAGAAAGTAAAATAACAGCAACATTGTGTTCAAAATATTAACAAAATTAAGTCAACAAGCAATTAAAACAATGACTAGGATTCAACCCCATGTGCATCGCGGTGTTGGTCATGTTAATGCCACTGTACAAAAAACAATGTACAGTAAAAGATCTAGGTTGACCGAGATCCAAATTCCAATTTCAGCCCCATGTTCATATGCATAACATTCAAAGCTAAGCGACACCATCAGAGACTAGGGTTTTCAATTTTTTTTTTTTTTTGGTTGGTTTTGTTATAGTTTTATGGTGAGATTTAAGTTTTGTTGTAATTGGTTTAAGTTAGCACTAAACTTTGAATAAGTTGAAACATGATGCGAGAATGAGCTTTTGGTATGAAATTTGTTGTGACAACATCTCTTATACTGAATCTAACCATGTAATTATGTATTTTACTGCCAAGAAGAGTACAAAACTTGAACCTTCTTTTGGATTGGTGGTTGTACTCCAATTTTGTTAACAATTTTACTGAATATTTTGTAAAAAAATATATTATTTTTGGTTAGGAACGCTTAGGAGTTTCAATTTAGAGTGAGTTCAAGGATGTGCAAATGTAGGAGGCAATGTGGGAAAGACAACATGAACATATGCTAGGTACATGAAACTTTTTTTTGTGCTCCCTACTTTATTTTATTTTTTTTTATAAACTTATTGGTTAATTTTTTTTTTTTTTAATTTTATAAGTAACATAAAAACTTCATTAACATTCCGCCCAATACATAGGGAATGTACAAAAAAGGCAAAAACATCAAGAAACCAAAGTACAATGATCAATCAACACAGGTAGGTTTAGAAAATGTCTTCCACGATTCAATTTCTTGAAATTAGTAGTAGGATGATGCATACTAGAGTTCAAATTACCCCTAATAGGTCTAATTTTTTTTAATATACTTGGAGGCTTTTAATTCTGACCTTCACAGTGTGTTCCCCTCATAATTTGCATGTTCTAAATTGTAAAGAATGATGAGGTAGTGCAGCATTATGGCTGCATCAATCAAGTGTTGCTACTGTAGTTAGTGTTGAAATACTCATTGACATACTGTAATAATTAATTAGCAGTTGGTAGCAAATATGAATGCCCATTGTATTGTACTAGGACTATGGTTGTAAAGTCTTCGGTTTTCTTAGATGATTCACAAGTCACATTCCGTCGTAAATGGCTTACCAGTTTCTGCCATGGTTAATTAGGTGTTTGTTTGGTCTTTCTTTTTTGCTGAATGGATGTTTGGTCAATTTTTTATATTTCTTTCTCATGTATCATATAGTTTGTGGTACATGTTATGGATAAAGTTAGAGAGATATATAAGAAATAAAACCATGTAACTGTTAGAACTTAGAAATACACATTAACAGTAACAAAGGAGCCCCAACATAGGAAACAAAACGCATTTCATCCTACACAACACAAAACTAAATGAAATTTTATTGAGTTCAAGCCTGAGACAGAGTTGGCAATGTATGCAAATTGGGCAAGAAAAAGAGAACATTGTGTGCATGATTAGAATAATCTTCTAACTCATATTTAGTGTGCATTTGGGAAGCGCATTTTGCTCTTCCCACATCCACGTATTGCGTTTTTCTTTTCCTTTTTATCTTTTTTTTTTCAAGCCATGATTGTTAATAGGACCCACAAACGTCACTGTTCAGCAACTTTTTCATAAAAATGGGTCCCACAGTACTATTCACACATTTAAAAATTATTTTGCTACAGTGTTTTCAGTTTTCAGTTTTTAGCTTTCAGCTGTATCCAAATGGACCCTTAATAGCTTTCCCGCACTATGCACGGGTTAGCGACTAGTTAATAATAATCTTAAGTATTAAGCTTCTTAACATAACACTATAGCAGTATTATGCATCAATACAACTCCTTAATCGGGGATAAGAGCCTTAAATCACTATAGTCAATTCCTTCCCTCTTTTTTTTTTTTTTTTTTTTTTTTTTTTTTTGTCTACTGTTAATAGGTAATTTAGGGTGCAGGAGTAGAATTTAAAGGCATCATTCACCAATACAAAACTTGATGACAATCAACACCATGATTCAAATTAATCTAACAAAGCATCAATACCAAGCATAGATCCTAAATAAACCAGAGGTTATGATCAATAAAAGCGTAACCAACCTAGAAAGGAACCAATATTCTTAAATCAACTCATTCCTACAACAATCCAAGAATTCAAACAAAAATAAAAATAAAAAACGTGGTCATGCAATTGAGGGAAACGAAAATAAAAAACTCAAATTCAGGATGTAAATTAACCGAATACCTGCTCTGCCCGTAATGTAGCCAGCGACGTCCGGTACGCAGCAAGGACGTGTATGGCATGCTCTGCGGTGATCTTTGGCCCACTCCACCTAGCGAACAAGGGGTTTCGACAAATGTTCATTACTGAACTTTACATTTAACAAAATTTGCTTTACATTCAACAAATGCTCGTTCTTTTGTTTGTTAGTTTGACATATTTTTAATTATATCAAAGATACAAATAAAATCTAATATACTATTACACATAAATAATTATTCCTAAGAGACACTTAGCTTGAAAAACGAGAACTCAATGAATGTACCTAATGGTAAGGGGCCCTGAGTGCACTGGTGGTAAAGGCGGCCTCGTAATAAGGCATATTCGTGGGAACCTTGAATAGGCCCATAGCTGCACCAACAAGAGTGCTCCTCCAATCTGCATCGCAACCTTTTTCGTTGCACTACAAAGTTGCCTGTAGAGCCAAGCCAATGCTGCACTACCCCAGCTGTACTGTCTCGCATTGCTAATTGGGTTGAAGAACGGCAAAGTCAACAGTGAGACCCGATCTGCCGACTTGTCCATGAACAACAGGGCCCCCATCCGTACAAGTAGGTGTCAGTGGTCATTTTGCTGCATGACTTCATCATCGGCGTCTGCGGCTAGGGGAGTGGCAAACTGTGCATCAAGCCACTTGTATTTTATCCTCGCCCCAGTGAGGGTAGACTTGTTCGAGTTCGGTATCACGGGTGGAGGTTCATGGCCCAACAAGTCTCGGCACACCTCGTTCCAATTCAGGTCTGTCTTCCTAGTGACAGGCAACCCATCCACTGGAATCCCCAGCATCACCTCTATATCTTGCAAGATGATACCTATTTCTCCATGGGGTAAGTGGAACGTGTGCGTCTCCGGACGCCATCGCTCAACCAAGGCCGTGATCAGGGCATGGTTGACCTCCATATCAGGAACCTTGAATAACTCGGTTAAACCAGCTGCATCTATGTATTGTATGATATGTGGGTCTAGCCCACCTTGCGGCAATACACATTTACGACGTCGAACCTTTATGATGCCAGGCACCTCCTGCACACAGACGAGCATTGTGTTAGGTAGTGCACATAAGGTAATTATAAAACGGACATGTATTAATAATACAACTACATAGCTCGTTGGTAGCGTGCCTCCAAAGCGGAGTTGACCGATGATCTGGCTGTCAGGTTAACTGGGTCTGATCGTTGGGTCCAGGCTGCACTCTATCTAGTGCCTGCATATCTGACGTGGTAGCAAATAGATTGTTAGCAATTATTTGACAAGTAAACCATAATTAATATAAAATAAAAGCATGAACACAGTAAGACATATTATGATCCCAACAAGATTGTCAACATCACTTCTTGCCCTCACTTAACATGCAACCCAAAAGCAATCAAATTAAAGCTTAAATAAATAAAATAAGAACTTGCAATAATTTTACATAAAAACACTTTTTTTTTTCTATTATCTGTAATTGAAGTAAAAAAAACAAACAAATGACTAATTAATGTGCTAGAAACTTGATTGACACCTAGATGTTCAATATCTGAGCAATATTTAAATGTGATAGTTCTTTTTGGTTTATGATGTCTTTGAAAGTGATTTTAACAGGGAAAATATCAATTACAATTATTAGGAGCTGCATATTAGGTTTCGAATTAAATTTAACCATGCAACACACAATATGTGATCTTCCCCCAAGGACATTTAAATGCAACTCTATGGCTTATGACCAATGCAGTGACATAGTAAATATAAACTGCAACAACTCAATGTTTAGGTATTCTGTTCTCAGAACTGTTCAATCAACCTTGGTCTTTTCAACAAAGTAACACTCTCTATAAGGTCATCCTTGACAGCTCCCCATTTTATGTCCTATGCAATTGCCTGTTTACAATGGACCACTAAGATCCCTACAACTACAGGTCATTTGGTGTCAAGTTCTCAACTTAATATCTAGAAACCTATACTAATTATTCTACGTTTCTACTCACTAGATATGTAAGCATACCATGACTCAGTCAGCCCACTTCCCTGCTTGTTAGGTCTATTTTCAACATTTTAGGAGTTAATTCTACTCAATTTCCTGCTTGGTGAGTTGTTTTCAACTTTTAGGAGTTAGTTCTAGATCCATTTATATGAGTATGACTCTATCAGACTCGAAACTATACCCAGGTCCAGTATTAGCTATAAGCAATAGTCAGGATTCTACATTAGACCATAAGGCTTAAATTTCATCAAATAAAAACCAAGTACAACAAAATCCAATGAAGTATACAGGATGTATACCCTAAGTTTCTAGTACAAACTACAAAATACAAATACTATGGGAACAGAAAGCTTTGGAGGTCTAGGCACATTCAATAACATCCAATAATACAACAACCCTATTAATTGAAATTTAAGACTCTACATGGACAACTCTTGGCATTCAAAATATCCTTCTATTCCTCTTTCTCTCTCTCTTCGTAAAAGGAACATAAAACAAGATGGTACAGAATTCCAAAACACTAACGAAAGCGTGAAAATTGTTTGGTTTCAGCAATAAAGAAAGCATACTTGAAAGATTAATCTTAATTTGTGGGAGAGCACACTGATGAATTAATACAAAAGCAATTCAATTAACATTAACAGAAACTAACAAAAGGGTACCAAACAAAAGTGAAGTCATTGAGACATCTTATCACCAAATTGTCTTACTATTTTAAAAGATATTTTCTCATTTGGTTCAAGATTCAAATGAATGATGGAAGATTTGAGAACCAACATTTAACAAAAAATAAAAAAGTATATGATTCACAATCAACATAAAACAAATGAAAAAACAAAAATAGATTGAAGTAACAGTCAACATATTATAACTCACACATTCTTAGAGAGAATGAAACACAAAGATAGACTAATCCCCCTCTAATAATCATAAAACAAATGAAAAACATTGAAAATTAATATAAGCAATTGAAGATTAATAATCATAAAACAAAAGTTACAAACTTTGATGTACATTTAGTCTCTATTTTCAATGTCAGTGCATAGATTCATATAAGAAACTTCACAAAATGGAAATCATGAAATTCATGTCATGGCTTGAACTCTAATGAAAGCAGCAATATATTCTCTATTTTCAATGTCAGTGCATACACTCATACTGTTTGCAGCAAATAGAGATTCTACAATAAATGAAATCAGGAAACGATATCAACATGAAGTTCAATGTCCACACCTATCACAGAAATGGAAAATATTTATATAAACTATACTTTCATATATTAATAAATAAATTTTATTAATAGAACAGGTTACTTCGTGTTCATTTGTCTTATGATAAATAATGATAATTTATTAATAGAATAGGTTACTTCATGTTCATGATGATAAGCACACCATAACCTAAAAGAATTATGTACAAAGCTAAGTGATTATGTGAAATCTAGAAGGGGGTTGCTATTTGTAAGCACCCCCGGCACGAGACCAATCAACCAAAGTTCTAATCAACAATGATTCCAACTGAGTCTTTAATCAGTTTGTATCTTCAAAAATACAGCTATTTTGCTCCTTCCACAGTAGCCATTTGTTTTGGCAATATCAAACAGGACTTTTTAAACAACCCATTTTCAAATAGTAAAAAATGTAACTAGCACTTATTATCATCTTTTCTTCCCTACACAAAATCTGAACCTGCGTCATACCCATAAAACAAATGGAAAAAAATTGAAGATTTTGGTAATGCGAGATCCCCCTCTGATAATTATCCATTTCCCACAAAACAAATGCAGCACAAAACAGGAAAACGGCAGAGCAACGTACTTGTAATCAACGGCAGTGGGTACGGTAAGGGTTCGAAAAAGGTACGGCAAAGACCAGGGTACCGGCAACGACGACTGATCGAAAACGGTGAGGGAGACTGATGGAGGGTGGGTGAGAGTGAGGAAGCGTGATCGCAGAGAGCGAGGGAGAGTGTAGCAGGAAAATGTAGAGGGAGAGAGATGGTAGAGAGCGAGGGAGAGTGAACAGGCAAAGAGTGAACAAGCGTTGTGAGACATTGGGTTTGAAAATGTAAAGCAAACTCGATTTTCTACTTACCGAGTTATGCGTTTATAAACGACCATTTTTTAATTGGAAATGGCCACGTCTACTACGCCAGCATGGCACAAGGCTGAAGATAACTTGACTATAACATAATCAAGTTCTTCAATGAATCTTGACTTCCGTATTATCGAGTTACAAAAGAAGGGCATTTCCCTAATTAGTTTGGGAAAGATGGCAGAATTCTGGTTTTTTTTTCCCCAAAAAGGGCATTTGCCAATTTTTTTCTCCTTTCCCTTACTCAATCTAGGGAGTATCTGGGTATCGTCGTACACGGAAAACCAACTTGGAAGACCAAGTAAAGGCAAATAAGAAATTAAAGAATAAATTTTAAATTCCTTAAGATAATAAATTTAATTGTACATACCCTAATAAAATTTGTGCAACTTGGTTTTGCACACTCGAAAGTAAAAAAAATTAAGTGGGCATGGTTGTGTGATACGTAGCTTATATATATTTTTTATACGAGGATTATTAATGAAATATTATTACTTGCCACAAATGATAAAAATAAAATAGAAGTAATTAAAATAATGGAAAATAAGAGGAAAAAAAAGGTTGTAATAACATATGAACAATATTAAACTATCTTACCAGCCAGCTATATATATGACCGTTGGATTAAAAAATTCATTCAAGAGTCTCATCACGATGATCATTAAAAATGAAGAAATTCTAGGTCAAGTTCGTGGGTAACACTTCAAAAAAATATTTCCTTGGTTTGTGGTGGTGGAAACACGTTATATATAGTTCATTTTGTTGTTGCGCATTGGTGATCATTAAAAATAGGGATAATTACAGCAAACCCACCTGGGGTTTGGCCCGTTTTCACTTTACTTACCCGTGGTTTAAAACTTTACACTTTGCCCACCTGAAGTTAGTCCTGTTAGCCTTCCGTAACCCACCTTTCCGTTTGCCATCAAAAAAACACATTTTTAGGCAAAAACAAATATAACAAGAATAAAAAAGTTAGGGCTTTTCATTGCTTATGAACTTCAAGAGAACAAAGTGGAGGAACAATACACCAATCAAATGGCTCAATGAAATTATTTTTAAACTATAACAATATCAATAATTTCACAACAACATAGAAGTTCACATAACAAAGATAAAAAAAGTTAGACTTCATTCTACCCAATCTCCAAAACCCATCACTTTCTTCTTCTTCTTCAAGAACCCACAAAGAAAAAAACCCAGAAAACCCAGTAATGCTTCCTTTCAAATTAAGCGTCGTTGTTTTGTTTCTTCTCGTGTAGCTTCTTTTGCCACCGTTTTGTGTCTGTATACGGTCATTTTCGACGAGACTGAACGACGGCGAAGAGGGGCTTGGGCTTGGGCTTGACGGATTGTCACAGTTTGCTGAAGTGCCGGACTACTGTAATGGAAAAGAGTGACTGCCGATGGATTGTTGGAAATGGATTCAGATCAAGGGAAGCTATTCATAGGTGGGATTTCATGGGAGACCACTGGGGAAAAGCTGAAGGAGTACTTTGAGAACTATGGTGATGTGGTCCAGACTGCGGTCATGAGAGACAAGACCACTGGTAGACCCAGAGGCTTTGGCTTTGTTGTCTTTGCAAATCCTTCCATTCTCGATAGGGTTCTTCAGGACAAGCATACCATTGATGCCAGAACGGTCTGACTCACACCTATAATGGGGTTTTCTTCTTTTTTATTTGCTGGGTTTTTGTTGTCTGGTGGTAATTGTAATGATTCGGCCTCTGGTTCTTTTTTGTTTATTTGTTTTCTTATTGGGTTATTGTGGTTCTGCTTCAAATTTTTTTTTTATGCTTGTTTGTATGGAATTTTGAGTTTTTGGGTATTTTGGAAATCTTATGTTCTTGTTGCAAAATTGTGGTTCTGTTTAATTTATTCTGCCACTGATGTTTGTTCTTGGGATTTTGTTGTTTTTGAGTTTAATCGTGATGGGGTAATGTGGTTTCTCATTTTATTTTGTTCAATAATGTTGTTTTTGAACTCAAATTTTCCTGTGGTTTGCTATTCCTTCACTATGTTCTTATAGAAGTTCTTAAGCAATCAAAACAAACAACTTTTTGATTCTTGTTATATTTGTTTTTTCCTAAAAATGTGTTTTTCTAATGGCAAACGGAGAGGTGGGTTACGGAAGGCTAACGGGACTAACTTCAGGTGGGCAAAGTGTAAAGTTTTAAACCACGGGTAGGTAAAGTGAAAACGGGCCAAACCCCAGGTGGGTTTGCTGTAATTATCCCTTAAAAATAAAAAGTGCATATATGTAAGTCCTTTTCAATATCAAATCAATTTCGTGTTAGTAGGGAAACTTTGTGTCGTAATATATATAGAATAAACTTAAAGAATATAATTAGAGAGAAATCAAACCTTTAACTAACTTTACCTACCATGGGCAGATTTAGCGGTTGAAATTTACTTTGTGAAGTGTTTGGGATTTTCAAATATAACTGGAAAATATAAAATAAGTATACTAATAGTTTGTGCATTAAATTATCTATGTATATTACCTTGGGTAACCTGCTCAAAGGCCAAAGCTAACATATTTTCCTGCAATATATAAAATCATATATGAATGTAAAATCTTGAGTTAGCAAAGGAATGACGATCGTGTCGTCATGTGGGTGGTGGACCATTACAGCATCTTCGTCCGTGAATGTAATGGTTTGCTCATCCGTGGTCCTCATCCTCGGGGATCGTCCTAAAAGTTGGACGTTTTGCACTACCTTTAGGTACGTCTTCCTTGACTTGGAAGATTGTCCTGTTGAGGTTTCCCCTATGATGACTCTTATTTCTCCAAGCGGAGGTCTTGATGGCTCTTCCAACTTTGCCTTCAACTTCTCGTCTTTATGATCTCATCTATGGAAGTTTCTCAACTTCCTTTGCTTGATGAGATTTTCTATCTTCTGCTTCAAATCAAAACACTCGTGCGTATCATGCCTATGGTCTTTGTGAAAGCGGCAATACTTATTCTTGTTGCACTTGTTGGGATCTCCCATCATTTTTTTGGGCTACTTCAAGGAAGGATCATCCTTGATTTGCGTAAGCACCTATTCCAGCGGCATGTTCAAGGGTGTATATTGCTGACTTCGTGTTGAAGAGTCTGCCTTCTTATTGTCTCGATCTTTCTTTTCTCCTATCCGCCCTTTCTTTGGACAAGGACCTTGTTCAGAGTGGCGCGGGAGATCTGCTTCCATTCTCTTAGCTCTCTTCCTCTTCTTAGCTATAATCGCGTCTTCTGCATTCATAAAATTTTGGGCCGAATGGATGAGTTCAGTCATGGTTTGAGGCTCTTGCTCATAAAGCTTGTGGATGAATAAGTCAGAGTTAACTCCATTATGGAAGGCAGCCAATAACAACTTGTCGTCCATCTCGTTTACTGTCAGGGCTTCCCTGTTGAAACAAGTAATGAAGTACCTTAAGCTTTCATTATCTCCTTCTTCAATGGTTAGCAGGTTGGACGAGGAACGTTTGTGCCTTTGTCCTCCAATGAAATTATTGACAAACAACTTACTCAACTCTTCGAAAGAACTCATTGTGTTTGGAGGTGTCTTGCTGAACCACACTCGCACTGGCCCTTTGAGGGTGGTAGGGAAGGCTCTATACATAATCTCGTCTGGAACCCCTTGAAGGTGCATTGTAGTCTTGAAAGTAGCAATATGATTGAAAGGGTCACGCGTTCCATCATACGAATCTAAGGAAGGTATCTTGAACTTCGGAGGCAAGGGGTGACCATTGATGGAAGCCGTGAAAAGCAAGTCTGTTCAACGAACTAAATCCTCTTCGGGATTCACCATTCTCATGTTCTCCCTCATCTCGTTCATGACCTTCCTCATCTGATCCATCTCCTTCTCCAAGTGTGGCACCATTTGCAAAGTAGTGCCCTTTGACTGGCTCTCGGGCTTAGGATTTCCTCCTCTATCTTCTTGACTCTGGTCTTGTCCTTCAACATATCCTTTGTGACATTGCCTGCTTAGATTAATCTCTCTAGTCAACTCTTGGTTCTAACGAGTTAACTCCGCCATGGCGGCTGCCATGGACTGTATGTGTTGGATGGAAAACGGTTGTGTGACAGGCACTGACTGGCGATCTTGGTGGGGATTGTTAGAAGCATCCCTACTCTCCTGGTGGCTTAGGCTAATGGCCCTTGATCTTGTCCAAACCATGTTACCTTTTGTTGGAGAAAGATAAAATACAAAACACAAAATTAATCTTCCCCATGCACAAGAAATTAGTAGGCTGAATGTTTCGGGCTTTAATGATCTGGAAGGCCTGAAAAGGTAAATTAAGAATCAAAGGAGATCGGTGGTGACTGGCCAAGAACCCTCCAATGCTTAAGTTAGTTTCTCTCTCAAATTTTGGAGTTCCAACTTTTTGGGAATTGTTTTAGACTTACCTTTTCTTGTTGTGAATGAATGTTTATATAGTGCACACTAGAAGCCGTTACTTGTCTAGTAACTTCCCCTATCTTTGTGGAGGTCGAAAGGTTCAAAATCAACTTCCATACCTGCCATGGAAGTTAGATTATTTGATCTTTTTTCCCATAACCGTTATTGGAAGCAGTTAGTAAGATCTTGTAGTGATGAACCTCGATTTGTACTTTCGTTCTGGAATAGGAATGTGTGGTTTACTTCATTAACTTGTACAGAGAAAAGTGCTTAGAATTTTTGTGTGGTTGTCCAAACGTTTTTCACAATGGACGACTTCCTCACGGATGAGAGCTCGATATAAAGTGCTCATTTTTTATTCTTGCCATGGACAACCCTTATGGAAGAGATGGGAGTTGGGCTTATTTTATAGGACACCATAAAAAAACACTTAAAATAGCCTGCCATCTAGCAAAACTCTGTTTGGATACAAGATTTTGAACATCTTTATGTAAAACCTCTTTAGCACTTTTACAATCAACTCTAATTAAAAACTTTTGATTAAAAAGATCATTTTGAAATTTTGAAACACATAATATAATAGATAAAATTTCTTTCTTAATAGTGCTGTAATTCTGCTGGGTAGCTAACCGAGAGTCAGAATGGAATCTAACAATCTGTTCTTTAGCATCATCTTTTGTTGTTTGTTTTAGGATTCCACCATAACCTATGTTAGAAGCATCTGTCTCAACAATTTTAAAAGCATTGGGTGAAGGAATAACCATACAGTGGAGTTGCTTAACATATTTTTTAATCTATTGAATTATCATAGTATGTTTGTCTGTCCATGTAGGAGGATTCTTTTCTAGCCTTTTATACACGGGTCTGCATATCTTTCTTAATCCTTGAAAGTAATCTAAAACATAATTTAGGTTGCTAAGAAATCTTTGTAACTATTTTTATCTTTTATTTCATCTGGGAATTTATTTGCAAATTGAATGGCTCTGTCAATGGAACTTAAGGTTCCCTTATAAATATTATGACCTAAAAATCAGATTTTGTCTTGAAACAAATTTATTTTAGTGGCTGAGACAACTAATCCATTTTGTTTGATTACTTTGACAAATATATCTAAATGTTTCCAGTGGTCATCGATTGATTTGGAAAAGATTAAGACATCATCTATATAAACAATTGAAAAATCTGTGAAAGGTGTAAATATGTCATTCATTATATTTTGAAATTCACTAGGTGCATTTTATAAACCAAAAGGCATGACATTCCATTCATAATGACCAAAAGGAACTGTAAAAGCAGTTTTGTATCTGTCTTTCTTGTTAGCACATATGTAATTCACTTGTTAGAAACATATGTCACTATTTCATATAATTGGCTAATCCTTTGACAAAATGCACTTTACTTGTAATTGAGTAGATCTAGGTGTTTTTAATACTTTAAGAAACTGTGTTTCAAGTTCAAGTGTTGAAGTCATCAAGTCTGTCCAAGAAACAAGCTGAGAAGTGCAAGTTTATTAAAACTCGACAGCTAGCATGTGTTGATGTTTAAGAAGCTGTTCAGCCCGTGTGCTTGACAGCTACTCGACACCTCCTATCTGTCAAAGTTTAAGAAAGAAACAGAAATTCTGATCTGTTTTCTTGGAATCCGTGAATGTGTCTTTGGGACTTCTTTTCTCCTAACCCTAGACATATATAAGGCTTATTTTAGAGGCCGTCACATAAGAGAATACAAAGAGAATGAATGCAAAAGGTGATGATGCTTTATTCTATTTGAAAGAAGCTATTGCGTCTTTTGCGCTTTAGGATTTTGTAACCAAATGCTTCTTGATCTTCATTGTTGATGAAGTGAAGAACTTTGCAGCCAACATCTTCTTCAAGTTGGTGTGTTAGTCACATACTGGGAGCCGTGCATCATTGAAAAGTCACGTACTGGGATCCGTGCAAAGGGTGGTGTTCATATATTGAAGAGTTCAGAGGTTCTGAAGCGGTAGAAGGTTTCTGCTGTAAGTTCATCTACGGGGATTGTAGAGTCTAGGGACAAATGTTTTGTACTAGATCTGAAACTTCTCTTTACTATAGTGGATTGCTTTTCAAGAAGGTTTCCCCCCAGGTTTTTTACTGTGAAACTAGTTTGTTTCATTGGTTTTCGTGGGTCATCATATCTTGTTTTATTTACTTTTCCGCTGTGCATGATATTGATGTTTGTTTGTTTTAATAAGGTTTATTCATAATAAATCTAATTAACAACCTGGGTATAAAATTGGTTAATTATATCAATCGGGGTCTAAATTTCCCAACATTTCTCATCTATCTGTATCTGCCAAAATCCACTTTTCATATCAAACTTGGAAAATATGGTTACTTTATGAAGTCTATCAAGTAAGTCTTTCTTATTGGGGATGGAAATCTTATCCATTGTAATGTTGTATTTAAAGGTTTATAATTTATAACTAATCTTGGAACTCCTCGTTCTAACTCTGCTTGTTTATTAACATAAAAAGCAGCACAACTTTAAGGAGACTTGCTTTGAAGATCAACCCTTTATTTAAAAGATCTTCAATCTCTTTCTTACAGTGATCTAATAATTCATTATTCATTTGTATTGGTCTAGCTTTAGTAGGTATCTGTCTTTCATTAAAATCTTTTTCATAAGGTAATTGTATTATGTGTCGGCGCTTGTGCCAAAAAACAATAAGGAGATTAGAACAAATTTCTATCTTTCATTATTCGTTTGTATTGGTCTACTAGACTATCACTTGAACCTCACCTTAGTAATTAGGCAAGAAAGATGTGAAAGGCTGCAAAGTGCAAACTTAGAAATAAATCAATATAATTATTTGTAAGAGTCTAAGTTTCCGTGGGTGTTAATTATTATAATAAAAATGGGACCCATACACTGTGATAATGCAGAACTTAGGGACTTTGTGATTCCCGGACAAAATTCTATTAAGCGTGAACTTCCTGTCACTGCATCTAAAAAGTAAAAAAAAATTCACATGCTTGGTTACTGTCCATCCCCGCTTGGCCATGCGTTTAATAGAGTACTAAACTAAGAATACTTTGGTCAACAAGGTGATTATGATATTGTAATTGTAATAGTATATACCAAGTTATTTGTCTGATATTTGAATGATGAGGCTGGTATTTGATAATGTTGCCTACTAATTTGCACTAAGAAATCCTATCATTTGTTAACAGAGTACTAACATGGTGATTATGATATTGCAAGTTATAATTGGTAATACTAAACCCAACAATTTGTCTGATATAAGAATGATGAGGCAGGTATGACTAATATTGTCTACTGATTTTGCATCTAAGAATCCCATCGAAATAAGAAACCATAGAGTGGTTCAGAACCCCAAGAATCCTATCAAGATTTTTTAATTTTTATTTCCCTTAACTAGATCCATAAACAGGTAGGTGTATCCCTTATGCTTTCGTTCGCTAACAAAGTAAAACTCTGTTTTTGAGAAGAAAAATAAAAAAGGAAAATTATGTTACAAATACATTAAAAGTGTGTGTATTAGTGAGTGTGTAATAAATATTATTAAAAGAAAAATTATGTATTTCGTGATGAAAAATCAACAATCCTATGTTACTATGTGTTGACTACCTCATTTGTGTGCGTAGTATTCATCGGTGGCATTCCTTTTTTGTTTGAAATTTAAATTCTGTATTTCAGCAATGCCATGAAATTAAATGTTACTGAAAATAATCGATGGAGTTTATCAGTAAAAACCAATTACCCAATTCTTTTTTGCTATCATTTTTTGGTGGATTGGGAAAGAGTATAGTCACACGTCACAAACTCTGTCAATTACTTTCAATAAGTTAGGTTTGTTTGTTATGTAAGTTCAAACTCACATTTTCACATTTTAAACAATATTACACATATTTTCACACACATTTTCACCCACACATATTTCGAAAAACTATAAAAATCACATTTCAAACTACTCTATCAAACACCTCCTTAATAATTTTCAATTTATGATAGAGACTATTCTTGAGAAGAATATTTAGGCCCAGCCAGCACTTTTTTGATGTACACCCCTCATCTTTATTTGCACTTTTTAAAATTGCGGTAACTATTTATTTGCTGAGGTCAAAATCAAACTCGAAACTTGGACATGTGTAACAAAAGAACCGAGCACAAAAAGTTTAAGGAATTATACGCAATTAAATGATCCACAATGTCAATGTGCAGTTTCTATGAGTAGAGAAAAACCATCTCATTATTGGTTTTATTAGCCGGCCAAAAAGAAAGTAGGAAACTTTTATTTCAAGGATTAAAAAAGAAGAAGAAGAAGAAGAGGAGGAAAGAAAGAAAGCAATGTAAGGTCCCTTTTTTCTCTATTTTGTCGGCAATAAAATTCAGTCAATCCACTTGTTTTAGTTTTAAGAGGCACCACATCACACTGATCACATTACCAAATTTCCTTGTTCACAAAAAAGAAAAAAAAAAGAAAAAAGAAAGAGAGAGAGAGAGAGATAGAAATAATGAAATAAAGAAAGGCAGGAGTAGGACCAAATAGACAATAACACAACAGCCATTGCTCTTGCTCATCATGTGAAAGAAACCAATGAATCAAATGGAAAATGTCATCCAATGTTTGTTAGGTAGAGAGCACAGTTCTAATTGCCACTTTCCCTTCCTTTCCCCAATTCATGTTACACTTACTGCCATTTGTTTAGTAGGGGCTAATTCCATAAGAGCATTAAAAAATTTATCATTATTTGTTATTGGTATACACCATTTTGCTTTTAATGCACGTTTTAAATCTTCTCCAATATGGCAAACCAATCCAAACTTGTACACAATAAAACACAAAGAAACATCGTAGGAAATTATCTTTGTTATTCATAACATCAGCTTTTTTTTTTTTTTTTTTTCTTCTCACTGCATCTCACATCATTGTTATGAAAGAAAAGCTAAAAACATATCTTTCATTAATACCCTTTTTACCCAAACCCAACCCTTAACTTACTTACTTACTCCCTAACTGAACTTGACCGTTAGGTCCGTTACTGTTACCAACTTCCTTAATATTATTAATATTATTCTTGTTCTTCGGAAAATTCCACTTGAAATTACCAAAAAGCCCCTCCATATCTTCAAGGGTCCTACCCTGCGTCTCAGGTAGCAGGAAATAAAAGAACACCCATGACACCAAGGCAAATCCAGCATATAAAAAGAAGGTCCCACCAATGGTAATCCCCTTATATAGCGAGATAAAACTCATAGATATGACCCCACTTGTCAGCCTATTCACAGCCACTCCCATACTTGTCCCTTGAGCGCGTAGCTTCAACGGGAAAATCTCAGAGCTATAGACCCACGTAATGGGTCCCATCCCAATTGAAAAAAATGCCACAAAAGCCATCACCATGGTTATGGACAGCACCACAGCCCACGTGACTGTATGATCAGAATGATCAATCACCTTTAGCCCAAATCCCAAGGTGGCGAGTGAGAATATCATCCCAGCCACACTGCTCAAAAGCAACGGCCGCCGTCCGATCTTATCAAGCAAAAAGGTTGCAACCAAAATAAACACCGTTTTAACAAATCCAACGGCTACAGTAGCGAGTAGCTTTTTTCTTGCGGAAGCGATTCCAGCTTTTTCAAAGATCCTAGGACTGTACAAAACCACTGAGTCAATCCCCGAACACTGTTGGAAGAAGTGGATTCCAACGGCTGCGATTAAAACGTGGCGAACGGCCGGCGTAGGACGGAGGAGCAGTTCTTTCCAGACACCTTCACCGTGGCTGCGTTTTGAGACCTGAACGATGTCGTCTGTGCAATCCTCGGGAATTCCGGCAGCTTCCTTAATATCAGCTAATCTGATTTGGGCTTCTTCTTTTGAGTCCGAGGTTTTGTCCAAAACTGTCTTCGCGTCACCGAGTCGACCCTGCATGACTAGCCAGCGAGGTGACTCGGGCATCCATAAAACGACGATGGCGAGTATCACAGACGGGACTGCACCCACTCCCAGCATGACACGCCATCCCAAGTGTGTTGGGAGTTTTGAGAATACGTAGTTTGACACGTACCCCAACAATATGCCAGCATTGATAAAGACCTGTGTATTAAACCAAGTCAATTATTACTATACAATAAGTAAGAACCTTTTTTTCCTTGATTGGTGAAAGTAGTTTCCATGATCAAAAAAAATAATAATGTCATTTTGGAAAAGCAATCAACTGTTTTGCTTGTTGAAGTCAAGTCAATTGGTGAAAGTAGTTTAATCAATATTATAATAATATCATTTGGCAAGCAAAAGACAAAAAACGGTGAAAGAAGTTTCAGATCTTAAAATTATTACTCTTATTACTAGCTTTATACATTAATTATATAAAATAAAATAGTAATAATTATATTTACATGGTTAATTTTTATTCACAATAAATTATTTTGGAAATTTTGAAATGATTGTCAATTATCCACAAAAATTTATAAATTAAGGTGACAAAATATGTGATTAATGACATATTAATAATATAATTAAAAGATATATCAATTTACAAGATTTATTTAATAATATTTTTAGTAATCCTATATCACTTATGATATTTCAATCCACTTAAAAAAGAGGTATCATCGAAGAGGAAGAGCCCATTTAAGTCACAAGCTCTCAACATCAAAAAGAGTTGTTCTATGGAATTTTTTTTCTAATATACTTTTTGTTAAAAATATAAAAAGATATAAGATCTTTACTTTTTAATACTAGTAGTTATATATATATATATATATATATATATTTTTTTTTTAAGAGAATTTTTACTCATGATATCCGCTTCTGATGGTAACTCTTTATCATCAAATTACCAATTGAATTAACTGAAATCTACTTTGATAATTGTATGCTGAGTATAAATAAAAAAAAGTTGTGTAATTCCTTTTTTGTCAAAGTAACTTATCCAAACATTATTATTTTTCTTTGAAAGCAAAGTAGAGATAAGCTGTATAGTTTTAATTTAATTAAGAGAATTATATAATATTGCACCACAAACCTCAGGGAAGGAGGTGAGGAAGCCACGAGTGGAAGCCGGAGAGACCTCAGCGGTGTAGACAGGGGCAATCATGAGCGCATAGCCGACGCCGATGCCAGCGACAAAGCGACCAACCATGAGGAAAGCATAGTTGGTGGAAAATCCCATGAGAGCAGCCCCAGTAAAGAAGATGGCTTGGGACACCACTATGGTGTATCTCCGGCCTATCCAGTCGGAGGTTCTGCCGGCGGCGCATGAGCCTATGAGTGAGTAAAGGTTGAGGATTCCGGCGAGGATTTCAATCTGTACGTCTGAGATTTTGAGGTCGTCTTTGATGTAAATCATAGCTCCACTCATTACACCAATATCTGTTGCAACAAAAAGACACATACATGAGGACAAAAGGTAAAAGATCCGGTGCATTTGTATTGATAACAAAGATTATTGAAATAGGGTAAGACTTCGCCCAGTATTTAAGATCTAAACATGACTATTTTAAGACACGTGTTGAGTTTAGTGGCAAACCAAATCCATGAAGAGTTACCAATGTTTTGGGATAAAGTACAGTGTCCATTGACAAAAATGGAAACTCACTAGCTAAAGGAAGTTGAATGAAAATAACAGGACATAATGAAAACATTTGAGACAAGTGAATTGGAAAAAACGTATTAAAAAGAATGTAAGACAGAAGATTATTAGCAAGCCGTAGATGAAGATTACTGACCATAGCCAAGTAAGACAGAAGTCATGGAGGCCAAAAGAGCACAAGCCAAAGCATATACGTTTCTTTTGGGTTTCTTTGGAGGATCAAAATCCATAATAGCCTTCTGGGGTTGGCCGGAAATGGCATTAGTTTCGGCTTTCCTGTCAGCCATATTAGTTAGCTATAGAGAGAGATTTGAAGATAAAAGAGGGGCTTTTATGATCACAAGGGATTTTTGCTTCAAATTTGTGGTGTTGTTTTTGGAGAGAAATTCAAGTGGCCATGAGCTTGCACAGGTTGGGTAGTGATTTGAGGTTCAGATTGTGTGTTTATATAGACCAAATGCTTGCATCACCATGGACCGTGAAGTCCAATAAATGACTCTCTTTTTTTTTTCTTTTTTTTTGAGAAAACAATTAATGACTCTCTTAGCTATGCCGTAATATTACGTAATAGTCTGTTTCATTTTCACTGACTTAAGTAAAACATTGTGGACCCGCAGTGCCACAACTTGTTTAATGTGCATGAATATGATACACCATATTGCAGCTGTAATTGCCGAGCATATAATATATTTTTTAATAACCTGTATGTTATTATGAATAAAATATCAAATACATCCAGATATGGTCCCTTTTTAATTACATAAATATTCATTGAAAGAGGGAGAGAGGTGAGCTTAATAAATAACATAAAAAGGGGAGCTTAATTAGTAATTACTCCATATAGATACATAATTTAATTAACAAATTTACTATTAGATTAGATTTTTTATACCATTCATGTGCATGTAAAATTTCAAGAAAAAAAAAATCATCTATTTAATATTTAAATGTCAAGTTGTTGTATTTAAAATTATATATAAAATGTGAGTTTAATAAATAACATCTAATTAATATGAAATTTGGCAAATATGTTTAAAAAAAACATGTAATCCAACACTGGGTTCAAAGAATTAATCCAATAAAAAAAATTAGACGATGTAATATTAATTATTTACAGTATAATGAATTTATAATATATATTTTATGATGATTGTTTTTTTACCATTATCTTGGGAAAATTATTAATTACTCTCATAGTACTGTGGCAAAGTACTTTTTTTCCTAACATAAATAGTAAACTCCATCATGAATTTAGTAATGTTTCTACTCTCTTACTATTAAATAATAAATAATTACTCCATATCAAGATATTACTAAATTTCATTTTGGTGTAAATGTAATTTAAGTAATAAAAGATCAACTCTATCTATGGTGTAAAAAAAAAAAAATTATTAATTGAGTTTTATGGAACTCATAATTATATACCTGATTCTCAAAAAAAAAAAAAAATTATATACCTGAAAAAAGTTTGATTTTGTATTTCGTATTTGTCTAGATTTCAAGGGATCGATAATGGGTTATATATATATATATATATATATGTTCATCAAGCAAATCGTATCCATGAAGTTCATTAATTAAATAATTTTAGCCAGCTCGAAGCCAAAAAACTAAAAGGTAATCAGTGCAAGTTGACATTGTCAAGACCCTAATACAATATACAGTGACAAAAATACGTTTTTATCGGTTAATGACAGTTTTGATTTTTGGGTCTTTCTGATCACGTTGCAAATTGCAATTCATTGAACTAGATGTCAATGCAGTAGGGACAGGACAATAATAGCCAGCCCAGACGTATGGTTTTTCAATCCCTCAGATATAATAATAATAATAATAATAATAATAATAACAATGATTTCCATTTTAAACATTGATGTTCCAACCAAAGACAATTTAAAAATAAAAATTAAAGTGAAAAAGATTCTCTTGAACTTAGGAAAATATTATTCGGATTAACTTTTGCTAAAACATTTTGAACTCGTGATTCTGTTTCCAGATCCCAGTACTCTAATAATCTTTAATTTAATTGGAAACCAACAGATTCAACATTATATACAAAAAAAAAAATTATAACACCCATAATTTTCGATTTTTTTTATTTTTATCAAAATATGTATATTTAATCTAATCTAATATATAGTATATATAATTATTATGAAAAATATATGGTATAATTAAAAAAAGCAGAAGCCTCTACTATGTATCACGTTTGTTTCTTCAATTGCTTGAAATATGGCGGAATATTTTGTACGAATATCAAATTTATTTGTTATCTACTTGCCAAGGGTCAATTTTTTTATATAGTTCATTTCACTTATTATTGGGTCTTTTTTTCCTCAAATCACCTTCATAATTTCATGTGTCAATACATTTAATTGGATGTTTTTAATTTTTTTCTAAATAAATGGGCTTTTCTATTATTGCTTAAATTACATGATATTTCTTATCCCAAAAAAAAAATAAAAACATTCAATGCTATTATGAAATTAAACTCATCCTACAAATAAGTCAAGATATTTTTATCATTTTACGCAATATCATTACTAAATAAAATGTTCTCCTGTTGAAAATCTAATCTAATCTACTAGACTACTACTATATAATTAAAGCAGAAGCCTCTACCAAGGCTCTACCATGCATCACATTTGTTTCTTCCATTTCTTGATATGGGTAGAACATTTTGTTCACATGTTAACTTTTATAAAACTTATTCATTAATTATGAAATAAGTGGATTAGATTTCACTATTTTGTCAACATTTAAACTCGGATAAGATTTTAGTATCTATTTAAAGAATAGAGTAATTATATAATGCTTCCAGAGTACTATAAACGTATATTCCCTCATCTCACACAATAGTAAGTTCTACTAATTAAATCCATGGTGGAACTCACAATGCATATGAGAGTGGGAAGTATTTATTTATAATATACTTGGAGTATTCAATAATTTTTCTAAAGTATATAATAGTGTTTTAGTATTTATTCAAATTATTAATGATGTTACAAAATCTAATCTACTCTTTTAAAAATGAGTGGACATAATTCTAACAACTTATTTGTGGTTTGATGAGTAAGAATTTGAAACTTGAATTGTTAATTTGAATTCATAAAAATGTAGTTGGTTGGCTAACAAAATTTTTGAGAATTACTACAATTTTCATAAAATGTGAGAATTCTACCTCCTACTTTTAGGTAGAATATGTCAATTCTTGAGTATACAAGATATATGAGAAATACATTATAAATTTACTTTTTATTTCTTAAAAGTAATTCCAAGTAGGATAAAAAAATTATATATAGTTAATTTTAGAAACAAAACATTAATTTTTCACCAAATAAACATCATATATAATATATTAAATTAAGCAGGAGCTAAATTAGATTCTAGTTTTGCTTCAATTTGGTACCAAGTGTCCTTATAATTGTCCTATAATTTGATACCAAATGTGTTTAGATTTTAATTGCATTCCAATTTCTTAGTGTCATTTTAATTATACTTTAATTTAAACACATTATATTTAAATGCAAATTTAATTTTTTTAACTTAGAAAATATAAATATGCATGCATGCATGCATGCATGTATGTATCTATCTATTTACTTGTGGTTGTTTTTAATTACATATGTGTGCATATGCAGGGGTTATAAGCTATTCTTTATTATGTTTAATTGTATTTTTATTATTTGAAAAATTATCTATAATGATTAATTAATAAAAGTACCTAACCTTAAGAAGGGTTGTGTTAATGTACACCATAAGGTGCTAGTTAACTGCAACCTATTGTACTTTTTTTGCAGCTTTATTGCAACTTTATGCCATATTTTTGCAACTTTTAGGTTGTGGGATCAATTTTATAGAGAGGAAAAAATATTAAAAAAAAATTGTAGGGTCACTTCTATGTTTTTTTCTTTTATTTATTCAATTTTTTTTTATTAACTAGGACCCACATTAATACAACCTTAACAAGCACGGCAATGTGTTTATTAATATTTACCTTTTAAGAATTCTAAAGAATCTTAACCTAGGATAATTATATTCCTCAGAATCTAACCATTTGTTATATTAATAATGAAATTATATATATCTTTCTTTTTTGAAGACTAGAAAATGGGTAAAAGGGGGCGAATTGAGTATTATATATATATATATATATATATATATATATATATCTTTCATATATCTAAAACTTTATCCGAATATTAATTGGCTCATTGGTTATGAGCTAGATTATTGCGGTTTCAGTAAATGATATAGGCTTCACAATCTAACCAGTTGATGAAATTAAGGAAAATGCTAAACTTTATCCGTATATTAATTGACTCATTGGCTTATGAGCTAGATTATTGCAGTTTTAGTAAATGATATGAGCTTTAAAAGAAGATAATTATAAGATAAGATACATTTCAACCATGTATCACAGAACCGCACGAAATGTACACTTCAACTACATCAACCATAAGCCACAAGGCCATAAGTCCATAATCATATAACAAAGTTCATAGCATCAAACTTCTTAGTTTGCTTTTTCTTAAGTCAGGCAAGTAATTGAGTAAGACAGAAACAGAGGAGGATGGGGAGTTGAAATCAAATGATTTTATATTATTTGTCAAGTTACGGCTTAGCCAAGTGTGGTTATATTTTCCGGGTCAACAAAGATGGGCTGATATATCAGATTCAACATGGACCCACTTGTTAAGCTTTTTTATACTTATGTTTGAGAGAGACTACCCCTTTTTGCAATTTGCAGCCCCTCATTTTTTTTTTTTTTTTATGATCTATTATTGCCGATCTGTTTTTGTTTATTATAAGCAGTTAATTTTTTCTTGTTTGCATTTGGAAATTTATAAGGTCAACAAGGCTACAACCATTGATAACTTAACATGTGTTGGTGAAAAACTTGGAGCTTTTGACTCAATGGTGATCTTTGTGCTCTCTCATTTGGAAGGATATGAGTTCAATCATCGAGAATTCAGTACTTTTTTTCTCTCCAAGCTAGGGCCTTCTTCACTTGTAAGTAAAAAAAAAAGTGATCGTTGAAAAGTAGTATAGGACAAGGAACATAGGAATGGCCTTCTAAGGGGATGTAAGGTCAAGGAATCAATAATTATGAGGCATCGGGAAAATTATAATAAAAATCAACAAAATGTTAGCCATTTGATTCATAATCATCTGGCAAGTGTGAACACTCTTGGCATTAAATAAATAAAAAAATTCATCATAATCCTAAATTCTTAAAAGAGAATGCTAAAACTACGTACTATTTTACAAACTCATAATAAAACCAACGGTTTTCAAAAAGTAAAAAAATGATGTAAGTAATGAATATAGATGAGAATCAATAAAATTTTATCACATCAATATTTTGTAAAAGAATTTGTATTCTTCCTAATTATGTAAGCCTTAAGGCAAAGGTTCATACGGGAAATCCCTTTTTTTCTTAGGCCATTATGGGAGGTCCGTTGAATGAGAGCCCATATCTTAAGACATTTGAGCCTTGAAAACTATTTCTGTTCCAGCCATTCAACCATGGACACTCGTCTAACACTGTTTGGCTTCAAATTACCTAATAAGCGAATCTTTTTAATCTATAAGCGAATCTTTTACTAAATAAAAACAGGCACGGTTGTCCATAAAAATAATTGATGACTATAATGCAACGTTTTTCTTATGTGATAGGTTCTGATGTCTACCTACAAGCTTTATTATTGTCAATGCCTTTCTTCTTCTTCTTCTTTTTCTTTCTTCTTTTGCTAAGGTTTATGCTTGCTTAATCATACAAGAGAGAGAGACCATGGTTGTCAAGGAACTTTCATAGGACAAAAGTCACAAAACAATAAGAATGAATGGCTTTTAAGGAAATTTACTTGAAATTTACGCATTACGAGAAAGATGATAAATATATATATTACATACATGAGATAATTATTAAGATAGTAAACTTTGATCCTAATCGAGTTTTACCTCACGTATTTGTCCTCATCACACCCATATCCAAAAGAGTTGGAAACACATACACGTACACTACTTTAACTCGTTTTGTTTGAAATTGCAATTCAACAAAATTTGTTAGCTATATATTTGATATAATATCATGAAATTTTTTTTATTAATAATTCGGTGATGACTCATCTGATTCTACAATTTTCTAGGGCAGAGCTGCTAGGGTTAAGTTGAAGATATATGTCATCATGCTAAAAAATTGAACTCAAGGGAAACAATTATATGACTCATTTGAATCCATATTTAATATTTTGACTTGAGAAAGATGCAGAGAGAGAGAGAGGTGGGTACGTATCCGCTAAGTGTGATAATTGGCCCTTGACTTCAGTTTCTTATTTCTGAATCAATAGCTTTTAAATATTTGAATATGGATAAACACCCTGTCGAAACCGCCGTTGAAGATTCGAGAGAAGGACAGGTTAACTTAACGTGTTATTATATTTGGAGCCTTTCTCTTTCTGATAATCTTCAGGCAGATTCTATTACCATTTCTTTATTCTTCTATACAGAGACTAGTGATGACAATCTTTTTGGCAGCAAGATATATTAATTGGATTCAAAGCTCACATTTAATATGTTCACGTGAATTGAGATCGTTGAACCAAACAGGTGTTCGATATAGTCCTTTGCTTTTTTTGGTTTTAGATACAATAAATAAATAATAAACAAAGGAAATTTATTTATTGTATCTAAAACCAAAAAAAAAAACAGAGGACCATAGTTCAAATTTAGTCTACATAAAAGATGACCATAATTCAAATATATTCTACATAAAAAAATTATTCCATATTTTAACCTATTGATAAGGATCCTTTGATTTTTGTTTTGTTTTTAGATATAATAAAATTTCAGCCTATAAGTTTGTACCAATATGATTGTACTTTATCATCAAGTTAAGATATAAATTAATTTTTTAAGTAGACGAGATTTAAACCATAAATATCTTATTCAATGATAAGAGACTCTATTAGTCATGTTAATTAAAAAAATTTAAAAATAAAAACAAATGCATGATTTTCTTATTAAGTTTTTCCTCATTCTCGTTGCATACCCACAAGGGATATTATGTTCTGCACTATCAAATTTATGTGAACATTTAAAAAAAGAATTTGTGGGATTTTTTTATTATTTATTTTTTCTTATAACCATTCGCGGGAAAGGTTTTCCAAGTTAACTTAATTAGATACGATTTTATTTAAAAACATTTATTTAATACCGCACTTCCTAGTATTTTAGCCTTTTTATGTAATTGATGTTTGTTTTAATATTATTTTCTTTTGGGAAACTTTAACACTTTAAAACATTTTTTTTTTTAAATTAATAACAGCCTAACACAATTAGGTTTTAAGTATTAAATATTTTTTCCTCAAAAAAAAAGTATTAAATAATTTAACCGAACTTGTCAATACATATAACAGATTCATTATTCAAGAACTAAATAACAAAAGCTTTAATATAACATTTTTTCAATTCCATCAATTTAACAATCAAATAAGTTCATTCTCCAAAAAAAAAAAAAAAAATCAAATAAGTACAATTCAATTTAAAAATCTAGACTTTCAATAATTTTTTACTTATACGTTCACAAATTTTTCTTCTCTTTTTCTTTAAGTCTTAACCCACTAAGTAAACGGCTCGCCTCATAGATTGGATAGTGTTTGACTGTTTACTGTAATCAATCCAAACATTGGCCATAGCCCATACCAGCCATCTTCTAGTCAACATCCAGTACTGTCATCGATATTTGTTTCGCAGTTCCATTCTACGTCTGTCAACATATATTTATATTTTGAAAAAAAAAATTTTAAAAATTGAAGTTTTAAAAAATTATACATAAATTAAAAAAAAAAAAAAAAAAACAAAAGCGCTAATGCAAAATATAAACTGAATTAATAACTTGTGTTACATATTAGCAATATTAGTCTTTCATTGTATACCATCAACGGACTCATTGTATGACACCAATTTCATATTAATATAATAAAGATATATATATATATATATATATATATGGTTGTTATATAGTCAAGTTAACCTATTCTAATCATTGTTTTCGCTCACTATGGTCCTAGGACTATAGCACAACTCTCTAGAAAATGATTTATTCAAGTGTACCTTCAATGGACTCATTGTAACCCAACAATTTCATAGAAGTATAATAAATATATAGTTGTTATATAGTCAAGATAATCTATACTAGTCTTTGCTTTCACTCTCTATATCTCTTTCTCACCTTCTCAATCCTACAAAGTATAAAGAAATCTAATTTCTATTAGTTAAATGGTCAAAAAGACTATAGCACAACTTGCTACAAAATACAAATATCTCTCAATCGAGAAGGTAGTGATAAAGTGATCCTTTCCCTTACTCGATCTAGGGAGTATCTGGGTATCGTCGGTAAAACAACTTAGAAGACCAAGTAAAGGCAAATAAGAAATCAAAGAATAAATTTTAAATTCCTTAAGATAATAAATTTAATTGTATATACCCTAATAAAATTTGTGCAACTTGGTTTTGCACACCCGAAAGTAAAAAAAAATTAAGTGGGCATGGTTGTGTGATACAGCTTATATATATTTTTTATACGAGGATTATTAAAGATTTATTATTGCTTGCCACAAATGATAAAAATAAAATAGAAGTAATTAAAATAATGGAAAATATGAGAAAAAAAAAAGGTTGTAATAACATATGAACAATATTAAACTATCTTACCAGCCAGCTATATATATGACAGTTGGATTAAAAAATGAAGAAATTCTAGGTCAAGTTCGTGGGTAACACTTAATTCAAAAAAAAATTTCCCTGGTTTTTGGTGTGGAAACACGTCATAGTTCATTTTGTTGTTGAACATTGGTGATCATTAATTAAAAAATAAAAAGTACATATATGTAAGTCTCTTTCAATATCAAACCAATTTCATGTTTGTAGGGAAACTGTGTGTTGGAATACATATAGAATAAAGTTAAAGAATATAATTGGAGAGAAATCAAGCCTTTAACTAACTTTGCCTACCATGGGCAGATTTAGCAGTTGAAATTTACTTTGTGAAGTGTATGGGATTTTTAAATATAAATGGAAAATGTAAAATAAGTATACTAATAGTTTATGCATTAAATTATCTATGTTAATTACCTTGGGTAACCTGCTCAAAGGCCAAAGCTAATATATATGACTGCAATTGATTGAGTTAGAATATTATACAATTTTATAAGTTTTAGCTAGACTAAAATCTTGAGTTATCAAACCGCTATATTATACATTTTCTTTGTGAGAAAACGTGTTAACATGAATGTAAAATTTAATGTTTATTGGATTTCATTTACCATTTATTTGAGAATGACGTGTCAGAATTTTAGAATGACAAAAGATATTTTCAAATAGAAACCTTCTAACTATCTTACATACCAAACTCTTACTAATATCTATTAAATTTTAAAAAATTTATATCAAACATAATCCATTTATATTTGAAAAATCCAACACTTTACAATCTATATATTCGTTCATCGGGTCAAAAGGATTAACTTAAAATTAGAGATGGTCAAGTTAACTTAAAATTAACTATCTAAAATACTAATTAATCAAAGATAAGCATTAGCAACTTCTTTTACACAAAATTAAGTAATATTTTAATTGAAAAAGAGAAGCACCATCGATTTTATAATAGAAACCCTACTTTTTGTAAAAGAAAGAAAGAAATAAATATAGGATGTTTAGGAATTTAAATTAATAACCAGGTTGTATGTGAACAAGCGGAGCCATGTATGGCCCCCCAAAATTTTGAAATTTTCCTATATATATATGGGTAAAACTTAAGTACAGTATGTAGGTGTTGTTCCTTAAGTTCTTTTTTTAAGATTCTGCTATGTAGATTTTTCTCATAGAATGAAAGTATATTTTTAAGTAAAGTAGTCATATGGGTAAATCTTAAAAAGGGAACCTAAGAAACATCACTTAAGGTACTATACCTAAATTCTCTCTCTCTCTCTCTCTCTCTCTCTCTATATATATATATATATATAGTTATTTTAATGTTTTCAAATTTTAGTCTACAAAAATAAGAGTCTCCAAATATTTGAATTAGTCCAATGATGTTCTTAAAAAAATTTATAGAGACATAACTTTGTTTTTCGCAATTTTATTTTTTTATTGTAAAATATGCTCTTATATTTGTTAAATATTTGATATAGTTTGGCATCAAATTTGTTTGGATTTATCTTTTTCAACCCATAATATGGAAATTAATAAGTTATTGACTCATTAAAAAAAAATTTGTCACTAAAACTACACATGAAATGTCTTTTTAGTTACCGCATAATGGGTTAAAGCAAGATAACTTTAAATATATTTGAAGTATAACTTATTCATTCAAATTTTAGATCATTCATATTTTTGAAAATTCCATTAGCTCAATTGACAGATTTTTTACTTACTTTAGTATCAAATTTGATAATTTGTATTGAAAATGAAACTTTTCAAAAATTTCGCTATGAAAATGGTAAAAGTGAGTTTTACTTTATGAAAGATCATCATCAAACATAATTTTAATTGAAAATACTCAGCTCTTTTTTTTTTTGGGCATATGTATATATATAACTTATCAAATAAAAATGTGTGTGTATACATGGTGCGTTTGGATACCGCTTATTTTGCTAAAAATTGAAAATAATAAAAAAAATATTTTTTGGTTACTATTCATTAATGAAATCACTGTGCATTTGCCTAATTGCACTACTCATGTCCCATGAGCAGTGCAAGAGGCGTTGGATTAAAAAAAAAAAATGACGTAGGAGAATAATTTTTGTAAGGACCAGATTTGAGATCTTAGCTTAAGGTGTGAATGGACTTAGGCCCAAAAAGCCCAAAACAATGAATTTGTAAAGAATGAGTTAGAGAACTGGACTTTACCTAACCAAACAACAAGTTAGATAGGTTTGATGACAAAAGAAAGAACATACACAAGTGTAAAATAAAGAAAAAACGTCATCGGCGAAATCCGAGGACATTGGTTCTTATATAATGTTGTTAGGTGATGTTACAAGTCTAGTTCTAGATCGCTACAATGTTTCTTTTCTAATTTTTCCGATCCCTTTTCATGGTATATCTCTGCCTTTATATAGCTCATTTTCAACAATCTTGGCCTTCCTCTTGTTGACCATCCAAGCCTCTACTTGAGTGCTTGTCCCATCAGACACCCTTTCCAGCCCCTTTTGTGCGTTAGGGAAGCCAATATAGCCTTATTCATGGGTCTTCTCAACATTAATGAGCTAGAAAGTTGCAATGCTTATCTATTCCTGTAGGACTTCCGGGAAAGTCCTTTCGGACGGCAGGCCGCCTGTCCAAACCTCGGCTTGGTTTATCTGAAGTGGGATTCATCCTCAACAAGACTTCTTATGTCATTATGATCCAAAATGACTTTGTTATTCACTAACATAGGCTCCCTTTATGACGTTTCCCCCTCCTCGGACGGGCTACAGTCCTCGGCTTTGGCTTTGGGCCCAATACATATGTGGGTAATGAGCCTCTGGGCCCAATACCCTTACAAATTCTATCTAAATGCTTTGATAATAAAAAAGCATTTGTGTGGGGGTTGTCTTGATAAATATATTAGTACTGCAACTTGGCCTCCCAAACAAAAATTTCTGGCCTTACCCTTGATGTGAGAGTATCCAAAATATAAAATCCAAAACCTTCCCACCCCCCAAAAGAATTAAAAAAGTGAATCCAAATCCATTTAAAAAAAATTTCCAAACCTTTACTATTAGGGTTGGGTTGGGTTGAAAAGCCCATTAAACCTAACCCCTTTGTCCTTATATATAATCCAGAAACTTATGGTTTGTACATTTTTTAAATATTAAAAATTAGGACTTAGATCATTTTTCATAAATTCTAATATTTGATTGTCTTTTGTTTTTACTATAATATTTGATTTTCTTGAGAGAATAAGGAAAAAAAAAAAAAAAAGTGTGAAATCCAACAATATGTTTGTCCAAATGACAATTCAATAAAATATTATAAAATAATGAATATTGGCAAACATTACATAAAATGTAATTTTAAACCAACCCATATATGTAATATGGTACTATTTCTATCTATCTTGAATTACTAATTTACGCAAGATATGACCTTAAAGCATTAGGTAAAGGAAGAGGTTCCATTTATATATAGAGGTAATTCGAATATGAGAATTAAAATGAATTCTTACTATTTCTATTCCAAATTGGAAGGTATGGAAAGCAAACATCATTTTGGTTGTCATGGACAAGTAACATATAATGTCACCTTCAATGGTTTAAGAAATGGTAATTGTCTCATTCTACTAGACTAAAGTAGTTTTAAAAATCGCATATTTTCATCATTTTCTTAGAAATAGCTAGACTTAAAAACAATATAGAAATCTTTTTTTAGAATCAATGTTATAAAATATACATTTTTAATACATATGTCAATAAAATGAATTTGATACAAATCATAGGCGGCCTAATTAACCACGAGGTTTTAACAATATTTAATAAAAATCATTTAAGTTGAAAGACATCTTTGAAAATTTTCATAATATTATATTTTATGTTTATACTATCACCAAAGGTACGTAAATTTGCTGCCATTCCTTATTCTTTAGAATGAGACCCTTTACTTAAATTAAGCCGTAATTATCCACCGACATATGTTTATATTGTTTAAGGGTTTAATTCGCAGCCATTTCGTGAAACTTTTGATTATTCAACGAGGACTTTTATACCATTTATACTTCATAAAGTATCGATTTGAACCAATGCGAAGATACCCTTTACTTAGCAAATACTTGAATAGTCTAAAATATATAATGTTAAATTATCGATTATTCCAAAAGTTTAAATTATTAAAAAATAATAGTTTAATCACATAATTCTTACACTTTAATGGTTTCTAGAGATATTATTACAATAAATTCTTATGGATTTTGTAGAGGAGGATGGAAAACAGTTAAAAGGAAAATAAAATTGTATTTTCTCGTCTTATTTATTTATTTATTTATTTTTATAGTTTAGTAGGAATCTCCTACCACCATCCGAAGTCCTCCTCTCCTTCAACCCATAGACCATCTCATTGGTCTGCTCTTGTTTGGTGAATATTGAATATTATAAAATAAAGATAATGAAGATTAATGATAATTATAGAGAGAATCGAAAGAAACAAGAAGAACATACCAGAGTTACGTGGTTTACTTTTCATGATATTTTTTACACGGTGTTTGAAGTCCATCCATAAGATTTCAGTGGTAGAGGCCACAAAGTATACCATATAATCGTACTTTTTAGACTTTTTAGTATAATGAAGTCTAATCTTGCTCCCAAACAAAAATGTAACTTTCTCTAGTCATAATCCCCATTTTTAACCAATCATATAGATTAAAGAAACTTATTCTGTTCTTTGAATATGTTAAGACACTGGGATCCAAACTTTAGCAATTGAAGTTAAAGTGAGAGCCGAAATGATTCGACAATGCATGCTTACCAAATTGGAAATTATCATCTAAGGTAGCAACCTACCTTGTCCACATAAATAGTTAAACAATTATAAATAAAACAAAATATCTCGTTTCTCAACAAAAAAAAAAAATCTCAATTATGGCAGCTGTTCTCCAGACCACCCACTTTAAGGTTGCAACTTGCAAAGCCTTTTATTAGTGGAGCAAAACTTACATACAATTAGCTTAAATTAAATTCAAATCGCTTTGTTGCTTTGACCAATGTAACAAAAATTACGTTATCTTCTCCAAAGAACAATTAAATTCAACAATCTAATTCATTAATCAATGCAGATATATTATTAAATTTAATTAAAAATGTATATAATACAATAACCACGAAATAGTATCTAAATTATATTTTTATCAATAAATTATTTCGAATATTTGGTATACCACACCTCTTTTCATATAAGGATGCATCTTGTTTATGAGTTTTGTGAGAAGTAGGTACATTACACCCACCATTCAAAATTGTTTCTCCATTATCGAGGGCTATTTTGTGTCTGTTCGACATACCATTTTGAAACCACACTTTTTTTTTTTTTTTAAGTACATCTTTTTAAATCTTATCTTTTAAGTTTTATTATACATTTAATCCTCAACTTTTACTCTATACTTCACAATGGTCCCCGTCCTGTAAAATACTTCATTGTGTAGTCCTTATATTTTAAATTTGTGTAAAAAAATGTTTCGATGGCTAATTCTTGCTTTGTTTTTTAGTTGAAATTGTTTATTGAAATCTCAAGGATTTTGATAGGAAGAAATACAATGAATCAGTGATCATTCAAATATTTTATTTGCTTATTTTATGTCAATTTGGAGTTAGAGACAATTAATCTACCGTAAATTGTAGGGAGTCTTTTTACATAAACTTAATAGTATAAAGACTAAAATAAAACATTTCAATTTATGAAGATTATTTTAAAATATGGGACAAAAAATCAAAGACTAAATATGCAATTAAACCCTTTTTTTTTATAATTTCAAAAAACTGAAAATTAAGGACAATCCGAAAACATTGGATAGCAATGCTTGGACTGAAGCTACAGCCTCTCTTTGGCTGATAGGAAAAGTTGGAAAAACAAAGCCTTGTTTCCAAACATGGGTCCACATGATTTAATAGAGAACGAAATCTAGCATCCAAAAAGCATCTCAAATTTCTAAGTCCATATCACGTGCCTTTGAATTTTGCACTTTGCCTTCAATAAGTTATACCCTACAATGGGTATACGTTATCTGTGTCTCACAATTGATATATGTTACGTAGTGGGACTCACCAATTGTGGGGCACAGGTAACACATTCCCGTTGAGGGTATATTTTTCCTTTGCCTTCGCAATGTGTGACTGTTTTGTGAAGCTTTTTGAAGTTTGTAAAAAATGAAAAGCTGCAAACAATTATATACACCCACCAAAGTCTAATAATTGCCCACAGTAAAAAGAGAAAGAAAGAAAAACTTTAATAATTGTGAATTAGACAATTAATAAACCTTTTGCACATGATTGGGGTAACTTGGTTTTTCTAGGTGTATTTTGATTGGCTTTTAACTCCATTAAGTTTAGTTTATCCAAAAAAAACTCCCAAGAGTTTTGATAGGTCTGGAGAAGAAAAGATTGTGATAGCCATGCACTGTAGAGGAAAAAGCAGTGTCTATGGATAATATATATTTTTGGTTTTAGAGTGTTAATAAATTGTTCTATGAGGAATAATTATTAGAATTGTGGAAAAACGATTTTGAGTGCCTAAATATAAAATGATATATAATTTCTTCTGTCATTAGTTTTTTTGACTTTTGAAAGGGAAATTTATCATTAAATTATTAAGACTATGTTTGATAACAGTTTTTGTTTTCTATTATCAAAAACTTGTTTTTGGGAATATAAATAAAAAATAATTTTCTTGTATTTTTGAAATCAAAAATATGTTTGGTTAGTTGAAATTAAAAAAGATGGTTTTTTAAGAAAAAAATAAAAAATACTAAAATATGTTGTTATTAGGATTTGAATTTTAATGTTAACTCATTAAATGAGATAAATTCATTAAATTAAATACGTGTTTTCATTGACTTTTGAAAATTAGAAACTGAAAACAGCATTTTGCATGTTTTTAGTTTCATTCACAAATTGAGTTTTGAAAACTGTTTTTGTTTTCTACCCGTTTTGAGTTGCAAAACAAGTTTTTTAGTTTCAAAAATAGAAAATTGTTTTTGGAAACAGAAAACAAGGGGAAAAAACAGTTACCAAACATACCCAAGTTTTTGTGTTTAATCTATCCACTTAATTAAAGAGTTCAACAATAATGACAATAAAATAATACTAATAAAATTGAATAATGCTAGAGATACTGACTAATTTATAAAATTTTTACAAATTGTTAATGTGATGAGTGATTATTGATAAATGAAAAAGTAATATTAATGGTGGACCTAGATGAAAACCAATAAAATGTTAGATACATCAACATTTTGTAAAAATATTATAAAATAGTTTGTAACTGTAATATTACTAATTGTAAAAGCGTATTTGGATCTTAGGCCCAAAGTATGATTGGAAAACTAGGTTCTAACGAATATGACAACAGTTAAAATGGAATTTAAAAGATAATCAAATAGAAATTGACTAGATTTCTCAAAGTAAATTGGACATCGGCACAATCCGAGGATGTATGTTCTAGTATATATTGATTGGAAATATTTACAAATATGGTTCAAGCTGTTACAGCGTTTTCTTTTATAAATTTCTGATCTCTTCTTTATGGAGGGTCTCTTACATTATATAGTTCTCTTTGGATAATCTTGGCTCTACACTTATTGATCATTTAAGCCACTACTTGAATGCTTGTCCTATCGGACACCCCTTCAGGCCTTCTGTGAGTTGAAGTAGCCAATGCAGCATTATTCAGAGGTCTTCTCCATATTATTGTAGCCAGAAAATTAGTTGCAGTACATTTAATGTGGTGACAGCAACCTTTCTTCAGATATTTCTAAATTTCCATCCCTCTCATAAGTTCATAATGCACGTCCCCATCAATGGAATTTCCTAGAAGATCATTTTGGACAAAAGAATATTCATTTGGTCTGTGCTTGGCTTATCTGATGAAATATTCCTCCTCGACCTACCTTCCCATTTGTAACCTACTCATAGGACTCTGAACTTAAATCGTCCACTACTATTTATTCGTCCTCGAATCACCCGATATTCTTGGACAAGACCCAAGGCCCAATATATAATTTAGGCCTTTATCCCTACAATAGCCCCTCAAAACTCCGGTTTTTTCCCCCTCATCCGAGGAGAAAAAATGGGGTTTTGATTTCTTAAGAGTTAAAATTATTTATTCCTTTGATTTACACACGTGGAAGCACCGTTTTGCGCTCCCCATAACTGTTACTGATGCTTCGAAGCCCGCGATGCGTCATTAATTGCTCCAAGCGGCGCTTTGTTCCCCGCATCCAACGATGAGGCATAGATCCTACGGTAGATATTTCTTCTTGAACTTTGAGCGGGATAACTCCCACTCAATTCTGCCTCTTATATAAGGTACCTAGGGAAATCATTTTCCCCCATTTCACAAGTCTTCAAGCTTTCCAAAGATCCCAAACACTTAGACCTTCAAAGCTCTCTAAGTTTTTCGAATCTTCCCACCCATTTTCTTAAGAAATCTTTGAATCTTTTAAAGGTTTAGGGATCAACATACGCACTTGTTCTTGTAAGTTCCTACTTTTTAAAGATTTTTTCTCCTCAGCCTTCTATTCTTTGCTTCTTCTTTTAAAAATTTCTTTCACACCCCTTTAGTTTGCTTAGATGGGTCGATTCAAGCACCTCGTAGATTCTCCGGCCGGTATGGAAGGCTTTCGGGCTAAGTACCACATCCCGCAGGGAGTAGCCCTATAATATTGTTCCCCAAACTGAATTCTAACTAATAGAAAGGAATGTGAAGTTGTCATTCCTATGATTGTTTTCATAAAGGAATGAATGACACTTCCCATAGGTAGGGTAACTAGAGATTACCTAATTAACCACAAACTGTGTCCCCACCAGTGCGCTCCCAACTTGTTTAGAGTTTTAGGAAGTGTAGATGCTTTGAATGAGTAGATGAATTTAGGGCTCACACGGCATGACGTTTTTCATATGTACGAGTGTCATTCTATTGCCAGTGCGGGATTTTATCTCAAGTCCCGGTCCAACATTGTTAGAATGGTATCATGTCTTCTTAAGTCCAACAAGAGCTTGAAGGATGATTACCTAATCGTCTCTGAGGATTGGCATGACGATCTTCACTGCCTAACTTGGGAGGGAAAGCTAGGTGGGGTACCCTAGGATTAGGTCCCTCGGCAAGGGATTTAGCCCTTTTAGTTTTTCTTTCTTTCAGTCTTAACACTTCACCTTCTCCTGGTGATAATTTTCATTGATCTAACCATGATTTCTTATCGGATATTTATGCAGATAAAAGGCACGTTTCCCTGAAACTTAACCTGGTCAATGTTCCGGGTCTTAACAAGCTATTGAGGTTGGAGGTATTCATAAGTGAAGACAGGTAGATGCGAGCTGTCCACTTAATACTTGACTATTAGCCTCTATCAAGAATATACTAGGAGGCGGGCCAAGTGATATGAGCTGGCGACCCTAGAATCCACCAGATAGACGTCTCAAAGCCCGGTTTCTTGGCTCGAGAAGACCTCCTTCCTGTTGAACTTCCCCTTCAATGCTCTCCACAAGAAGTAGCTATTCCGAGGGAGGAAACGGCTTCCTCGCATCTCTTCCTTAAGGCTGAGATTAACCAATTCCATCTTGAAGAAGAAGGAGAGGCAAAAGACAGGCCTGTGGAGCTCTCGAATTCTGAGGCTGATTTCGATAGATCCTCCGCAACTCACCCTCTTAGACTCGTGGTTGATCAGGTTGACACTAGTTCTGAGGAAGAGGAAGAGATGGCCTTGAACCCTAGGAGAGGCCTTAAATATTTAGTGGCTGGGAGAAAGGGGTCATCATCTAAGGATGCCCCACAGACTCAGCTTCCTTCCAATCCTCCCTTTCCCATTCTTCCCTATCCTTTCAGCTTACACCTTAATCCCAACTTACAAAGGAAGAAGAGGAAAGGGAAGGACATTGAGGAAGGGGAGATTTTGACCCCGAAGGACCCAAAGCAGTAGAAAACTGTTAAAGATAGACGTTCCTCTTCTGTGGAAAGCAAGGAGGACCCCTATTGGGGCTGAGGTGCGTCGACAGCAGCACACTTAGGCTCTTTAGTTAGAATTGGACGAAGCTGTCATTCCCTAGGACGCTTCAGTTCGGGACTTCTAGAGAGGGCATTCAGCCTACGTTGTTGAAACCCTAGAGCAGCCCCTTCTCCTCCCAAAGACATGGAGGCTATCAGGCGCATGAAGCAGCCTGACCTCTTCCTATCCCTGAAGAGGGACCTTGCCATGGTAGTTATTCAACACATCTCCGAATTTAAATGCTGAGTTAAGCTTTCACTCTTTCTCTCCCTAATTTTTTTTTTTAATAATGGGATTCCTTTGTCATTTTTATACAAGTCACCCAACAAGTTTTTGTAGTCGATGAGTGGGTTCGAAACGCCTGTAATGAGACTAGGGCTGAGGCCTACTCCTGTGCTGAGGTTGAGAAGTCCTTGGGAGCCTTCAAGCAAGAGCAAATGGAGCTGCCTAACAAGCTGACCACTTTGGAGAAGGCACATCTGAGTGCCGAAGCCTTTTTGAAGAGCGTAGAGACCCAGGTCGAGGACTAGCGCAAGCAGCTTCATATGACTGAGATTGAACTGGCCATCTAGAGACAGCTGGTCTTGAACCTTAAGGCCGAGCTGCAAAAAGCTAAGGACGCAACTCGGGTGGCCAGGGAAGCTTTTAAGCCATTAAGACTGCATCCTATAAGCGTGGGGTGCTAGAAACGAAGGCACGATTGACAAAGGAGGTGGTAGGAGTGTGCAGGGATTACCGCATCGAGACGTGAGTAGAAGCGCTCAACCAAGCAAGAGTCCCTACTAACCCCAAGCGTATGAGGGCTGAAAACATCTTCTTCCCAAAGGACATCCAAGAAGTTCCAGTAACACTCCCTCCTCTTGTTGCTGACCCTATCCCTCCTCCTGAGCAGCTCTTCATCACCCAAGCCCTTCCTCTTGATGTTGAAGTCTCAACAAGGGCTGGAAAGGATAAGGAGGTTCAGCCACTGATTAAGGCCAAGGACGATCTCACGATCAAGGATGTGGTCTCCAAGGCCAAGGATGTAGAGTCTAAGTCCAAGGCTAGGGATTCCCAATCCGAGGCTGCTGATCCCATGAAGGACTCTTTACAAGCAAAGGCCTAGCTATAGGAATTTCATTTTTTTTTTTTATCTTTCTACATGTACATTTTTTTTTTTTTGGGTGGTGTTTCATCACTATTTGTAATAAATTATCCTTTTGATCAATGAAAAGACTTCACCCTTTGTTTCATGAATCTTACTTTTTCCTTGTAACCTTTATTCTCTTATTGGTGTTGCTACTATTCTACCCCTTAATGACTTGGGATTGACAAGATTGTTAACAATTATGGATTGTTATTACTCATACTTTAACAAAATTCAATAGAAGTGTAGCACTACCAATTCAAATAAATTAAACAAGTGCCAAAGATAAAGATAATTATCACATACTTGTATTGGAAGTTGAGCCTTCTGCAAGGAAGGCTGAATCTTGTTGGGATGAATAATATATCTTGTAAAAGATAAACAGGGTAGACCACCCGTATTCTGCTCAGTACTTATATAAACATCCAAGAACATCAACTTACTCAAAGCCTCTGATCCGAGAAGTTGAGTACAACCTGGGATATATTTTAACACTTAGAAAAATAAATAGAAAATGCTAATTTATTCAAAACACGTGGTCCAAAAGACCAGGTATGACTGAGGTTCTGTTTAACACTTAGAAAGATGTCATTAAAGTATTAATTTTCCCAAAGTCTGTGGTTCGAGGGGTCAGGCATGACTAAAGTTCTATTTAACACTTAGAAAGATATCATGAAGTATTAATTTTCCCAAAGTATGTGGTTCAAGGGGCCAGACATGACTAAGGTTTTGTTTAATACTTAGAAAGATGTCATGAAGTGTTAATTTTCCCAAAGTATGTGATCTGAGGGGCCAGGCATGACTAAGGTTCTGTTTAACACTTACAAATTTTCAATCTCCTCTCTATGGAAGGTCTATTACATTATATAGTTTCATTTAGATGAGCTTGGCCCTACACTTGTTGATCATTTAAGCCACTACTTGAGTGCTTGTCTTATCGGACACCCCCTCAGGCCTTCTATTAGTTAAGGTAGCCAAGGCAGCATTATTCAAGGGTCTTCTCTATATTAATGCAATCAAAAAGTTAGTTGTAGTATATTTAATGCGGTGGCAGCAGCCTTTCCTCAGATATTTCTGGATTTCCATCCCTCTCGTAACTTCATAATGCGTGTCCCCATCAATGGAATTACCTGGAAGATCATTTTGGACAAAAGGATATGCATTTGGTCTGTGTTTGGCTTATTCGAGGAGATATTCCTCCTCGGCCTACCTTCCCATTTGTAACCTACTCATGAGACTTTGAACTTAAATCATACACTACTATTTATTCGTTCTCGGATCACCCCATGTTCTTGGATAAGGCCCAAGCCCCAATATATAATTTGGGCCTTTATCCCTACACTCATAATAATGATGATGATAATTAAATGAGAATTTGGTACTGGAAGTGGAAGGAGAGCTACATTTTAGTTGATTGAAAAGAAATAGTTAGGCTTGACGAGTTTTGTATCTTAGTCAGTACTTTTGGGAGGATTTTAATGGAAATGTTTAGGGTTTAAAATCAAATCTTATTTCCTTCAGTTATTGAATTATCAAAATAATAATAAGCTCAATTAATTGCATATTACATGTTTGCAACTAACCCTTCTTTATATCTTTTTTCTTTTTGCTAAATTAATTTTCTTTTATATATTCATGTATTTGTTTTGTGCAAAAGAATATGTTTTTTGAATTGTTGTTCTTGGATGTAACATTGCATAAAAACATATGTTAAGTTTAATACAATAATTAATTTGTTACTAGATTCCAAAATCGAGTTTTCACATCCAATTGCCCCTATAACTAAGTATGGGACATCTTATTGCAAATTCTAATGGTAAGGTCTAAGTAGAGAAAACATAGAAGCTGCATGATAAAAGCATAAAGGAAGATATATAAATTCATTTTTGAACTATATGTGTTCAATAAAAGGATGAAAAAAAGCCAAGAATCTTATAGCTCAACTGACATCTCTTAACGTTTCCAATGAAGATATTCAAAATTTAAATCTCTCTTTATCTATTATTGTGACCATTGAATTATTAAAAAAAAAAATTAAAAGATAAAAAAGTGACACGATAAAAAGTGTACCTAATTTTCTTGTTTGGTGGAGATGGAAGAAAGAAAGGGTGTTATATATTAATTAATGAATGACAAATAGTGGCTATATATTATATGATAATATCATATATCATATATTGTTTGGTGGAGATGGAAGAAAGAAAGGGTGTTATATATTATATGATAATATCATATAATTTTTTCTTCCTCTAGTTCTATTTCCTTTCAATTTCGTCTTCCATTTGGAGAGGATAAAATTTGGTGGTGCCGAGTAGAAAAGCACTCCATTCCACTCCTTTCTTCCATCCTAGTTTTTTTAATACCAAAATTGTGAAAAACCTCCAGTCCATCATTCAAAAATTTTCCCTTTCATCCTTCCTAAAATCCTTCCTACCAAATGTTATGTTAATCTCTTAAGACTATGATAGGATGGGAATCTCATTGGTCTAAGCTCCACAGTTTTTTAATAATAAGGATCTGATATTATTCTATACATAGTTCATTTGTTTACAGAAAAATAATAAACCATTTAGAGCACAAAATGTTTCTCAATTAGTGTTAGCTCAACTAAATGTTGAATTAGAACTTATTACATTAAAAAAATGTTGAGTCAATTTTTGTTGTTGTTGTTGAGAATTTGAATATAGTCAAGCTAGACTGCGGCAGTCGATTAATAAATTATTTCATGTGCAAAATGTCGCAATGAATTTCATATGCAGCACCTAGTTACAACTACTATTTTTTTTTTTTTTTTTAATCATTACAACTTCTAGTTAAATCAAAACTTTTACTCAATTTCCCATTAAAAAAAAAAAAAAAATTTACTCAATTTGTTAAAGGGATAAAACCTATTTTCGTCCCTACATTTTCACGCGATTCCCACTTTGGTCCCTAACTTTTTTTTTCACCGCTTTTAGTCCTTGTTTAGAAAAACGCCTTCTATTTTAGTCCTTTCCGTCAGTGCCCTAACGGCAAAGTCCTAGGTGGCAGACGGAACAACCTACTAACTGACGTGACGCTGACGTGACGATGATGTGGCGATTAAAATATTATTAAAACATATTTTTTTGGCATTTTATCTGCCACGTCAGCATTTTAATTTTTTTTTAAAAAAACCATGGCAGAAAATTTAAACCAAAAAAGAAAATAAATTAAAAAACAAAACTTAAAATTTTTAGTTATTATTTAATTATTTAAATAATAATTAATAATTAAAATAAAATTTTCTTTTCTAAAAATTAAAAGCCATGTTAGAAAATCTAAAAATCACAAACCTAGAAAATAAGAACATCAAATTAAACATGAACAAGGAATTAAACATGAAAACAGACACAAAACACAAACCCAAAAAATTAAAATAAGACCAGCTGAACACTCACACTCTCCTTTACTCTTATTTTATACTTCTTTCTTCTTCGTTCTTTCCAGACCCATTCCTTGCTCTGTGTTTGTATCCTTGTTTTTTTTCTTTCTTTTCAGATCCATGACTCTTTCTTCTCTCTCAAATACCAACACCTTAGTGTTCAGCAAATGACCGCCGATGCAGCGCACGCGCGACGCCATGGTGGCGCACCTCGTTGAGATGCTCTCCAAGTGCTATGACACCTTGCCGAGTGATGAGGCCTCCTCCGCCGTGCGCCTCATCGAGACGGAGGCTTTCTCCACCGCCGCCGCATCCGCCTCCACCAAGGACGACGGTGGTTCATTGCCTCACCACCTCTGACCGACCCACTCTCACGATTCGCTCAAGCCTCTCTCTAACGTCCTATGACCAACCCACTCTCACGAATTGTTGTCTCTCTCTCCCAGATAGGCAAGTTTCTCACTTTCATCTCTCTATCTCTCAGCGCAGTGGTGTAGATCTGGGTTTGTGGGTTGTGGGTTTGTGAGTTTTGCTAATCGGGGTTTGGGGATTTGTGGCGGATTGGTGCACTGATTTGTGGCGGATTTGTGGGTTTGTGAGATTTGTTGACCTGGGTTTATGGCGGATTGGTACACTGATCTATGGCAGATTTGTGGGTTATGATTCCAAAGGTTGGGTTTGAGAGAATGGTGGGATTTGGAGGACGGTGGAGATCGGTGGGTTTCCAAGTTGGATCTGATTCTGTGTTTTGATGGATTTGTGGATTTCCAAGTTGGAGGACGGTGGAGATTGGTGTTGATTTTGTGAACAAAGAGGATGCAGGTCTTTTGATTTTAGTGGGTGTATGTTGGGTTAAAATTTTTGAATCTGCAAATCTGTTTCTGGGTTTGATTGTTGGTGTATGTTGATTTCTGGGTTTTCAATTTTGGTGGGTGTATGTTGATTTCTGGATTTTGGTTGGTGTATGTTGATTATTGTTTGATGTAAGTTTTGGATTTTGATTTGTTTGGGTATAAAGAAAGTACTGGAAAGGCAAAGAAAAATGAAAAGAACACGAAGAACACAAAAAATGAACTATAAGAACACGAAGAACACAGAAGATGATCTTCCAACAGAATAATGAAAAGAAAAGAAAATTTTATTTTAATTATTAATTATTATTTAAATAATTAAATAATAACTAAAAATTTTAAGTTTTGTTTTTTAATTTATTTTCTTTTTTGGTTTAAATTTTCTGCCATGGTTTTTTTAAAAAAAAATTAAAATGCTGACGTGGCAGATAAAATGCCAAAAAAATATGTTTTAATAATATTTTAATCGCCACATCATCGTCACGTCAGCGTCACGTCAGTTAGTAGGTTGTTCCGTCTGCCACCTAGGACTTTGCCGTTAGGGCACTGACGGAAAGGACTAAAATAGAAGGCGTTTTTCTAAACAAGGACTAAAAGCGGTGAAAAAAAAAGTTAGGGACCAAAGTGGGAATCGCGTGAAAATGTAGGGACGAAAATAGGTTTTATCCCTTTGTTAAACTCAGATAATTTATCATGACTTCATGAGTCACGGCCTTCTGAAAAAAAAAGGATAATTCTTTAGTATGATTTTAATACCTAAATTAGGAAGATTCTCTTAACTCAAAAAGTTAAATTGATTCTTTCCTAAACTTTCACAGTGGTGTCTACTGTTAACTTCTCTTGGTGGAGAGGCTTAATAACTAAACTTGGAGATTATAATAGGTTGTGATTTTTCGTGTGAGATTGGCATTGCTTAAAAAAGTCATTTATTTATTTATTTTTTACTATTTAGCTTATTTTTGTTACTACTCATAAGTCCCATAGCACTTTTTGGTATTATTTATGAGTCTCACTGTATTATTTCAGTTACCTTTTAGTTTTATCTACGATACTTTCAGCAAAAAAAATTTCAATTTCAACTAAATAAGTTATGCTCAAACCGACATTTCATATATACTCACAAAATTCAATATGCTTTGTGTATGTGTTTGTTTCTCCCAAAAAAAGATATACAAAGCTCTCTTGCTAATTTTATTGTAATTATGACCTATATACGTATAACAATAATGTTGTTTCGTTACTCGAGGTGCCATATTTTTCTGTCCACATATAGACACACCTAATTGTATACTTAATTTCATAATTTATAGTCTTGTGTGATTGCGAGTAGTTCATGGAAAGTACCTGATTCATATAATTAACAATAAACAGAAATTATTCACTACTCACAATCACATAAATTAATAAGTTATGAAATTGAATGTACGATTAGATGTGTGATGTATCCCTTAGAATTATTGAATGGGCACATAATAAGTCGCTTAGAAATTTGAACATAAGTATTCCAGAAAATTTTCTTTTGAAAAGAATTCAAACTCCATAATTGAATTGAGAAACCACTCTTATAGACTGCTAGATGAAATTTCACCTCCGCACATTTGTCCTCCATTAAGTGAGTGTTATAATTGAATTCGATCTCTGACCCCACAAATTGCCAAATTCCATGCTAGTTGGGTACATTTCAGTAGTCATTCTCATCTTTTCTATTGTTTGTGGTAGTTATTACTTATACTATAGAAACTAAGAGTTGGACTCTCTCACTGTATAGGGGACCAATATTGAATACACACCAAGTTACATTTCATGTGATGAGTGATGACAGATTTTTGACTACAAAGTATGATAATGACTTGCTCGGCCTCTTGTGGCACATTAAATAGCAGGAATCATAAATAGAAAATTCGTGGAATCCAGGCCCTATTAGGTGGAATTGTAATGCTCATCTATCAAAAAAAAAGGTTAGAATACAAGGCTCAATTTTGTTTGAAGAATGGATAGCCATGTTTAGTAATGCGTGGAGCATTTTGCATTCAAAGTTTCAAACCCTGTCACTCTTGTCTTCGGCCCAAAAAAATGAATATTCAGAACCTGTCACTCTCTCCTGTGAATTTGGTCATTTTCAATGCTTGGAAGCTTTTTAAAAATCTTTTAGTTACTCATTATTCTCACTTAAAGGAACAGTCTCTTTTTGCTAGCTTGTCTCATTTTGACACCTTTCATGTCCATCAAAGAGCATCCTCGTCAAGAGTGTTATAAATACTAAAACACTATTTTTAGCATTTATAACCATAAAAACCTACTCCATCAAAAATGTCATATGCTAAAAAATTTGACATCTTGTTATAGTGAGCTCTCATTTTTGAGAGCCCACTGTAGCAAGATGTTTTTTTTTAATTTTTAATTTTTTTTTTCCAAAAAGAGAGAGAGAGAGAACGAATAAAAAATAATAAAGAAAGAATATTTAAATGAAATGGTAAAAAAATAGAAGTTTTGATGTCAGAGATATTGTAAAGTGATATGTTAAATGCTATAAAATTAGGTTTTTAGATGCTAAATGCTAAAAATTTTAGAACTCTAGATGAAAATGCTCTAATTGAAATCAGATAAGTATATCAAACTTTGATCAAAATCTTAATTAGCCAGATTATGATAATATAATTAGATGTTTAACTTTTTTTACTCTCTAGAACTTCTTAGACGTATGTCACTTCTTATTGTACAAACTTGTCCGGGAGCATTTAATTCACCGTGATGTTACATTACATCGTAATATTAAATTATTGTAATCTTATATTGTTTAGAAATGTGATAAAATTAAGGTGATATGATATATTTTGTAATTTTAGATTATGATAATGTTAGAAAAAAATCAAATAAACCAAAAATTTTAATGTCACATCATCATAATGTGTATTACATTAAAGACACATCACAGCAAATTAAACACCCCTCGAAGGTTTTCAAATCAAGGTTTCTCCATTATTGCATAGCCCATACAATCCAATCATGGATCATATAGACATGTACTAAGGCCAAGAATCTATGGCTAAACCAATTTACTTCTTAATTATTAGGATGGTTTTTATCACTCAATAGAAATTGGATTTGCATGGACCTAATGAATGGCTAACTCAAAAAGTTAGGGGTCATTTGGTACATGTGTTTAAACACATGTTTTCAGTTTTTAAATAACATTACATATTTTTTCACATATTTTTTCTTCTACATATATTTTAAAAAAATACAAACAACATTACTAAAACAACGTCAGCATACGACTCCTTAACAATCAACCATACCTTTTGGAAAAATCCAAAAGAGTAAACAAGGACTAATCCTCAAATCCCTATCAATGTTCACCACGTACGCTTGGTCCAGCCATAGAAAAATCAAATAGCTATCCTCGTGTTACACTTTTTGGTACCCAAAACATGCAAATTGCCAGCCACCCAGTCTGACCTTTCCCTGTATTGCTTGTCAACTTTTTTTCTTTTTGAGAGGGTGCTTGTCAACTTTATAAGGAGTAATTATTATCAATTTATTATCACACTATTATAGCCACCACCGTAATCATCATTATTCTCACGAAAATATATAACTAGGCCATTATTTTTTGAGGGAAGCTAACATGTTTTTGGCCATGATTAAAATCACAAGATGGGCTTGTGTGGTTGAGTTTATTTTCATCCTAAAACGGAATATACAACTTTTTAAATATTTATATTTTTCAAAAAATGAATAAATAAAATAACTTTATTCAAACATGATGATACAATAATGGATGTATAAATTTTCCTTGTACTAATGAAAACATGATGGTACAATAATGGATGGATAAAATTTCCCTCAAATTTATCATGCGGCTATTCATAAAAGCATATACATGCATTAAAATATATTATTGATTAATTTATTTAAACAAATCACATTATTCATTAAATAAATTCTGTGTCTAAAAATACATAGACAATCATTAAGTAAAACAAATTTTTCGCTAAACTGAATTTGAAATAAACTTTGTCCCTAATATTTAACTAGTGTTTGTTAACATAGAACCATGTTAGCCAAAAGTCTTAGGGACAGGTTGCCCTAAAGACAGTAATTTAAGAAATAATTTTTAAAAATTTTATGAAAAAAAAAAAACTAAATTTTTTGATACTTTTTTATATTTTTCATAAAAGTGGTATTAAAAATTTCTAAAAATGATTCATTAAAAAATGCCATAAGGGTACTTGTTAATAAGACTCAAAGTCTTATAACTCAATTGGTTAGTAGCTCTTAACATTTCTAACGGAAATATCTCGAACTCAAATTTCCACCTCTAACTATCGGATTATCAAATTTAGAAAAACAAAAAAATAGCACCATGTTAAGACTTGAGAGAATCGAATGTTGGAGGAAACTTTTCCTGTGTTGCTAGAAATGGCAAAACGGGCAGAATTTTCTGACCCGACCCGTGTTTTTTGTGGGTCAACCCAACCCGACCTGTGACCTGACATGAACCTGAACCATTTTTTTAAAACTTTTTTTTGGGTAAAAAAAATAGTAAAATTAAGACAATATTAGTTTAATTGTTTATTGTGAGCTTTAAGGAAACAATTGATACATTTACATAACTATATGCAAATTAATTGAAAGATAAATGGTTGAGCATTCTGTAATGAGTAAATATTTTTAGATATCAAAAGAGCAAAGTACATGCCAAGATAATTTAATTACAGTAGAGTTAAAAACATATTTAAAATTGTAGACATGTGTGAGAAACATTCACAAGTGTGAAAATAGTGAAGCCAAAGTATCAAATTAGCATAAATTATGAATGCTTAGACCTATTTTTTAACAATTTATGTTCAAAATAAACGGCTTTTTAAAATAAATTATGATATTTCCTAGAGTGTGTGTTGCTTAACAATAATATGATATTCATAAAAGAGACCATGTATAAATAAGTAAACAATCAAACTTCAATGTATATCTCAAATTAAAATAGAGTGCCAACCACAATTAATAATATATTATAAAATTAATTTTCAATATTGTAAATTTCTTATATGTTTTTATTCTTTATCAAATGAGTTATCCAATAAGTCATTTGTAATTTTGTTTTATATTTTGGAATGTTGATATTGTATAAAAATAAAACTTGTGTATTTGTTTTACTTATTTTTCTGTTATTTTGTTTTAGATAGCAATGTTAGGATTTGTATAATTTTAAAATTATTGAATAAGTATTAATAAGTTTAACTGAGTTCATTCTTAATATAAGTGATGAATTCAAAATAATGCATTTTACATTAAGTAATTTGTTACATAACTTTCAAAATAGTAAATAAATTTTGTTTTCTTTATAAAAATAAAAAATAAAAAATAAAAAAATTCATGTGAAAAATACGGGTCAATCCAAACAGACTCGACCCGCAACCTGATTGACCAGAATCGAACCGAACCCGACCCGATCGGTTTGTTTTGCCACGTCTATGTGTTGCCATGTTGGACTGGAAAAAAATCTGCAACTGCTTTTGAGTGGATTTTTTTTTCTTTAAAAGTGGGGACGAAATGGGTAATTAACCATAATTTCCCAACCATTTAGTTAGTAGTTCTAGTTCCAAAAGTATATAATTTACTAGCATCTCGAGTCTATTAGACTTGATTTTGGCCTATAAATCGAGCATCAAAGACTCGATTTCTATGCTCTAATTACGTCCGATGTGGCATATTTTTCCACGTGGTGATTACATGGAAATCGAGTCTCTAAGACTCGATTTATATCCCTTATAAATAAGAACAAATCAAAGAGGAACCACCAGAACATCAGAAAAGAACCTAGAGAAAAAAGAAAAAAGAAAAAAAAAAACCTAGAAACAGAAAGGGAGAGAAGATCGAGATCGGAGTTGGTGGCTTTAGACCACCGTGCGTGACCCAGGCAACCCAGGCCACGCGCAACCCAGGCCTGGGGCTCGCGTGCCTAGGTCGCCCCAGGCCACGCGCAACCCAGGCCTAGGGCTCGCGCACCTGTGTCGTCGCGGCCTAGGTCTGCCTGGGTCGCTGCGGCCTGAGTCTTTCTCTCCCTCTAATCTCTCTCTCCCTCTGATCTGAGTCTTTAGGATTGGGATTGATGTTTTTGGGATTTCTTGAATTTTTTTTTAGGTATTTCAGTCTGTACATGAGACTTCAAATTTAAAAAAAAAAATTTGGGTTAGAAATCGAGTCTTAGAGACTCGATTTTCAAGTAGATGCTACGTGGAAAAAAATACCACATCAGACATGATCAATCCATGAAAATCGAGTCTCAAAAACTTGATTTATAGGCTCTAAATCGAGCCTAAAAGACTCGAAGTGCTAATAAAAAATATAATTTTAAAGCCTTAACTATTAACTACTAACTAGGTAGTCGGGAAAATAAAATTAGTTATCTAAATTCCCCTTAAAAGTGGCATTGATTAGTATTATTTTGTTAATTTCCTCGTTAAAAGTAGTATGCCAAAATTGCAAAAAGGTGGTAGGACTTGGAATAGGAATGAAGGGGGGAAAAAGATGTGGTAGAAATTCAACTTTTGTGACGCATGCATTGGGATAAGCATTGCGGACCTTTTTACTTCATTCAAACTTGAAAGTTATTCCCAATGAAAAATCCTTGGGCAGCGTTATTATCATTGAAGATTGTGCTCAGAGGATAAGTGGTAGTTCTACATTTAAATCAAAACGTGCAGCATTATATCGCAGATTCATTACTTTATGGAGAACCAAAATAGTGGAAAAAATGAATAAATAAATGTTTCCTGTAGTATTGACACGTCAAAATGTCTTTATAAATTCTTCATAACCGGCATGACATAAATGAAGACAATGTGTGAAAGCACATTCGGGCTTGCCTAAAAATAAATAAATAAATATATATATATATATATATATATATAGATGGGTTCAAATTACGTGTAACTCTAAAGAGTTATATATTTTTTAAACCATTAGATTTAAGTAGATCCAACGGTCCAAAAAAGACTATTATTAATGTTAATATTTTAATTGATCTCATTTATTATTCCTTATTTAATACATTTTATACTTATTTCTAAACCCAAAAAGATTTGTACGGTTGACTCTTTCTCTCTCTCCTCCATGGCTCTTCCACCCCCACAACCATGCCAGGTCGCCAGCAGCAAAAAAAAAAAACCACAGCCTGCAGTACATGTTGTTCTCCACTGCATTTCTGTCTTTGGTCCTTTAACATGTAGATGATAATTATAGTTGGAAAGTATTACCGTCCTTGGTTCTCTTTGATTCTAAGGATATTGAATTTAACCATACTTTTAAAATTATAATAGGTTGGAGACTGTAATTACTTTAATGTGATTATATAGGTTTTTTTATAAGCTAATGTTAAGTTCTTTGAATTTGAACAATGAAAAGAAAAATAAATCTCAGTAATAATCATTACTTCAGTTTTTTCTACATTCACAATGGCACAAAAGATTTTGAGGATAAGACCTCAGAATATGCTAAAAAAGAGAGTAAAAAAATGCTAATAACTGAAGCTAAGAAACATTTTATACTATGTGTCCAATGACAAAATTCAATGCACTACCATGCCAATGACAAAACATTAACAAGTATTGCTCCATCTGTTGAATTCGTATCCACTCCTCCTCTGTGATGTTGACGCTATTTCCATCCATGACCAATTGCTTTTAGGCAGACGGGTTCCTTTATTATTCTACACCACTCTTGTTTAGCCTCGTTACCATTAATGAGTACTACACCATTTGTTGAATCCGAACCATATGTGGCTTGTTTTTTTTCTTTTTTGGTTGCTGGCAATTTGACTGTGGAGGTGGAAGAGCCTTAGAGGAGATAGAGAAAAAAATGTGCAGAGGGAAAGAGAGAGAGACGTGCAGCAGAGAAAGAAAGAGTCAGCCGTACAAATTTTTTTGGGATTAGAAATAAGTATAGAATGTATTAAATAAGGAATAATAAATGAGATCAATTAAAATATGAGTATTAATAATAGTCTTTTTTGGATCGTTGGATCTACTTAAATCTAATGGTTTAAAAAATGTATAATTCTTTTAGAGTTACACTAAGTGTAACTTGAACCCATCTCATATATATATATATATATATATATATATTTTTAAAGTTTTAGGCATTTAAAATTTTTAAATATCAACAGGGCTGTTCCAACTACAGGTTATGATAGAATGAATATCACTAAGATTTCAGTCACAGCATTACTTGTCTTCATACTTTTTTTCTTTCTTGGGATCAAACATTATTATTATATAATAAATCCCCCTAGACACAAGCAATATTGATAATATATGAAGCAAATCGACTAGTCATCAACCTCTAGCTCTACATTTGTTATGAAGACGAGTCATGATCTTAGGTCTGCAATATGTGAGAACTTTTAGCTCTAATGCATTTGACATTGGCTTAAAAAACCTAGTTTTTTTTACTATTTAGTTTATTTCTGTTAGAGCACTAATAATAGTGGTGTTAAATAGTTATATAACTATTTTTAACACCACTAAAACTCAAAATGTACCCTATAATAATGGGAAAATTATTAGATACTTCCGGAGTATCATAAATGCGTACTCCCTCCTCTCACATGAATGGTGAGTCACACCATGAATTTAATTAGTGAAACCCACCATTCATGTAAGAAGAAAGAGCACACATTAATGATATTTCGAAAATACACAATAATTTTTCATAATAATAGAGCCAAAGTAATATTTTTTTATTTACAGCTGCGGTGCATAGCTATTTTGGCCGTGTAGGGTAGCTTAAAGATAAAAAAATAATAATAATAAAATAAAAAAAATCTTGCATTCACACTACTTTTTTTTATTCTTTCTTCTATGTTTCATTTTGCGTTCACACTCCTTTTCATCTCTCCTTGTTGCTGTGCAGTGATGCGTTCACACTACTTTTCTTCTCTTCGTGTCTCGGTGCAGTGATTTCTATGGCTTTTGATGGTGGCTGCGGTTGTGTTTTAGTGGTTGAATGAAATATAATTTTATTGTAGTGTTTATATTATTTTATTGTGTTAAAAGTTAAAATAAAATTACTGCTGTTAGATGTGAGAAGGTAAAATAAATAAAGTGACTTTTTGTGGTGCTAAAAAGTTAAAAATTTGGCCCTACTACTATGGATGCTCTAATTCAGCTTATTTTTACTACTATTTGTGGGTCTCATTACACTTTTTGGTACTATTTATAAATCACATTGTACTATTTTAGTTACCTTTTAGTTTTATTTATAGTATTTTCAACAAAAAGTTTTCGATCTCAACCAAAAAAGCTGTTCCAAACGGACTCTAATTCATTATATTTTTATCTGGAGGGTGGGAGGGAATCGGGCAATGGGCTTCTTCAACTAGTTTTGGTGGGCTCATATTAGTCCTTGTTTTATCATTGGGCTGGTTAAGGCCCAAACATCAACACCAATTTTGTTTTAAAAATTTATGGCCTGGAATTCGAAAATCCTCCAACTTCCAATTGTAACTGGTAAAGTTTTTTAGGTTCCAATTAGCTAAACTAGTAAAGTTTTTTGTTGTCAAATAAGAGACCTGTAATTCGAAACTCGCTTACACCAAAAACCAATTGATACTTTGGCCTAATAATAAAGAATAATCATCATGAAATGAAATAGACGCCATAGAATGAAATACTATCGTATCTATTATAATTTTTTTAATAAAAAACTTACTTTTAAAATAAATAAACCAATGAAAAAAAAAAAAACTATACCAATCAAAGTCTCCCACCACTTAACAAACATACAAAGTTTAAATGATATTTCAATGGTAATGACATTTTATGGTGTTCCATGTATGTGGTTTGACTCAAACCCCACCTCCCCCTCCCCTATTATCTACCTATGTTAAAATAACCAAAAAAAAAAAAAACCATAACTTGAATTATAATTTATAACTGTTATTTTCTTATTAAAACTGAAAATAAAATTATAACTGTTATTTTGAGATTCAAGACCAGCACTAATTTCCAATATCCCAATGGGCCCAACTAAAGCACACCTCTCTTATTTCTCTGTTTAGTCCTAACTGAGCCCAAAAATTAATGAGGCCTACACTCTTTAAAATCTATGGTAGCCCATCGATCCCAAGATATGTCTCAGCCTACCCAAATGAGAACTGCCCAATTGGCCCATGATCAAGTCAATACTTTTTAGTTGGTATATTTCTCTGCAAAGTGAAAACAGAGTATTCCTTAATTCTTACAGTCTCACAGAGAAGCGAAAATGGAGAGCAGTGTTCAGAGAAGAGTGGAGGCTATTTCTCGTCACCTCCTATCACTGCCTCGTGAACCCAATTTTTTTCTTCACCAGGTAAAGATTATTTCATTCACAGTTTTTATTTTTATTTTTTATAATGATCTACTTTATGGTGCAATATATTCACACTCACATGTTGTTTACTTGTTAACTCAATTGTGTTTTTTGATGGGTTTTTTTTTAAAGGTTTTATTGAATGGTGGGAAAGTGAAAAATGGTGATGCAGAAGCTGTGATCATAGGGGGTATGGTGTTGGACATTAATGCCATTCCTTCAGTCCCTGCCAATCCCAGAACCACCACACCTGGCAAGGTTTTCTTTTGTTATTTCCATATATATATTTGGTTATTCAAGGTGTGAATAAAGTTTGCAACTTTGGTGAATTTGTAAACGTTGTATGATAGAGTTAATTAAAATAATGGAGGTCTTGTTTTGGTTTAAAGGAAATGTATTTCAATTATGTCAATTTCCTTTTAGTTATGAAGTAGAACAAGAACCCATTTGAGTGTAGTTGTTTTTAACTTGAACTTCAGGACTTATTTGATAGTTTTGTAATTATCATTGCACCCCAAGAAATGGTTTTGTTTTGTTTTCATATATGAATTGTAGCTTGACATTTTATGTTCTTAATTGATGAGGGGTTGGTTATAGTGCTAATACAAAGATAGGTGTAGATTAATTTATATCTAATCATGGAGCATGGAAGCATGCATGTGCATTAAGTTGCTAAAATGAGAGAAAAAGAAGTTCCTTTTATATACATATAATTGCGATAGTTTAACATTATGGAGTCTTCTGTTCAGGTTCGTTATGTACTAGGAGGTGTAGCAAGGAATGTTGCTGAATGTGTGTCGAAACTCGGAACAAAGCCTTTTATGATTAGTGCTGTGGGGCTTGATATGGCTGGTGAGTTTTTGCCTCTCTTTTGTTTGTATTATTTTGATAGTTTTGTAGCTTTTACAGGAGGCATGCTGCTTCCAGGTTAAATTGGCACCTGTGGTTCACAGATGGGATTGCCTGCAGAAACCATATTTAGGTCTTCAAGTAAATCAGAATTAAATAGGTTAATGAGGTTTGGCTCAAATGGTACTTGCTCCCCCATGATAATGGGTCGAGGGTGGGGTTGTAGGTTCATAAACCCATTAACTGGGTATGTAAGCTGCCAATAAATTTTATTTTATTTTTTAAAAAGGGAAAGAATAAGCTAAATAGTGAATTTGTTAGAATCTTCAATTTGCTGTTCACATACATGGATTGATTAAAATGCACGGCTAATAGGCTTGTTACTGAATTTGAATAATAATATCATTAATATGAGTCCATTCTCTGAATTCCATCATTATCCCATTGATATGCAAGCACATATGTCATGCATTCAAATGTAACATTCATATGTTTGCTTGGATTTCTAAGTATCCAATCTGGTTATTCAAATTTCGTAACATTTTTATATGCAATATTCAACATCCTTGGAAGGGTAACACACTAACAATTGGCTTGATCTTTTCTTTATACCCCATCTGCATTTGGATTTAGATGTGCCTTGTATTCAATACACATTAGGTTCATAAGTATCCATCTTCATGCATTAAAATGCCTAATCATGGACTCTTTACTTTTATATTGTACCAGACTTCTATTTATTTGTTTTTCTCATCATCACATATGACCTACAGCCAATATAGCTTCTTCTGTATCTGACACTGTTACTTTTCTTACTAGGAAAGTTGTTATTAGAGCACTGGAAATCTGCTGGGCTATCTACAGAAGGTGTTCTTTTCATGTTTACATCCTTTAGTTATTATATATGGAGAATGATGCCTTTTCTGATTGCATAAATGATTGGTTTATGTTTATATTTGAATCTACGCAGTAACCCTGTTCTTTTTATTCCCATTTTGACTTGGCCATGAAACTGTGGGACTCTTATCAATTTTGTTGTAAGTTGGAATAGACAACCCTCTAGCACAGATTTTTTTTCTGACACTAAAGCAAGATAGTTTCACTTATTTTGTGCACAACTTTCGGTTCAATAGTAGGAAATCTTGGTATCCACCACGATCTTTTTCTCTTGTTTTCATACTAGATTTGTTATAACAAGGACTTCACTACTTTGCATAGTTGTGTTGGCTCTATTAGAAGACTCAAATAATTTAGGAAAAATAGAGTGACACCAATGCTTAGAAAGATGAATGAAGAAAAAATTCAGAAAAAATGAATTGAAGAGAGAGAAACTCAATAAGAGGGAGGAAAAACATGAGGCTGGCTTGTCTTCATCTGAATTGTACACGATAATGTAGTAGCTTAGTATTAATGCTGGTATTGTGTTTGGTTGAAGTTATGGGATTTGAAAAGAAAATATTAACTTTTAAGAGATCCAGTTCAACACTAGCCTCTTATACATTGCAAGTTTTCTTTTCTACATGTCTTCCTAGAGTCAAATTGAAACATTAATGTATAAGATTGGGTATAATTTAATCATCTTTCCTTCTTAAATGTGGGGGTGAAAATTCATTATGAAGCATGCTAGTCTATTCTTACACAATATTAGTTTGGAGTAGGGATTCGAAAGCAACAAGATATAGGTACTCCTGTTGTATGCAACATACTTGATATCGATGGAGAATTGGCGGCTGCTGTTGCAAGTGTGGAAGCTATTGTGAGTTTATTTATGATGGCTGTAGAAAATCTGCCAACTTATACAAGTTTTAGAATAGTACCTTCAGGATTTAATATATTTTTTGATAACCTGACACAGGAAAAGTTTCTTACACCTGAGTGGATTCAGCAATTCAAGTACAGTATATGTTCTGCTCCAATATTGATGGTTGATGCAAACCTAATTCCTCCTGCTCTAGAAGCTTCTTGTCAAAGTACCTCTAAACTCTTTCTCTTGCCAATATATTTTTTAACTGAAATTGTTGAATTCTTTACTCTAACAATTATTATTGATTCTCCACTTTTCTCTTATCCATATTTGTGTATTTCTCAGTTGCAGCAAAGTCTAGTGTTCCAGTGTGGTTTGAGCCCGTATCAGTTGCAAAATCCAGAAGAGTTGCTTCGGTTGCCAAGTATGTAAGTTCTGGAAACTTGAAAAAAGGGTCATTATTATGTTCCAAGTTCTGCTCTGCCACCTCAATCTGTGCTGCACATTGTTAGGACTTATTTTAGCAAAACTTTTAGAGTATGGATTAATTTTTGTAGCCATTGCTCTATTTAATGAAACTGATAAAAGGAAAAAAAATCTTTTTCTTTAGTATTAAGTTGCACACACACACCTAGTGAGTCTTGAACCCACTACTGCATGCTCTGCTCCTTTTTACTCTTACAAGGGAAGGAGATGGCATTTGAGATAGACCTCATTGACCAAACTGATAAGAACACATGCTACACCCATGTTTGATCCTATGCTCTTTATTCACATTTTTTCAGTCTCCAACTAATATGAAGGTTTCCTGCAGGTAACCGTTGCATCACCTAATGAAGATGAACTTATTGCCATGGCCAATGCTTTGTCTTGTGCAAATGGGTTTCCTCCAATTGAGAGGGGAAATAAAGATTCAACAGAATCATTGTTCCAAAAGCTAAAACCAGCAATCTGGCTTTTGCTAGAAAAGGGTATCAGAATAGTTGTTGTGACCCTTGGTTCAGATGGAGTGTTCTTATGCTCTAAAGGAGGGCCCAGCTTCATGAATACTGGTTTGGAGAGACTCAAGCCTTATGGCTCCTGCGAACAGTTTTATAAGGTTGTAACATCAAGCTTTCCTCCACATTGGGGTGGTGCTACAGATTCGGAAAAGGATTCTCATCTTTTTGCTGTGCACTTTCCGGCACTTCCTGCATCAGTTGTTAGGCTCACAGGGGCTGGTGATTGCTTGGTTGGTGGGATGCTTGCTTCCATTTGCGCGGGTTTAAATCTTATGCAGAGTGTGGCGGTTGGAATTGCAGCAGCCAAAGCTGCTGTTGAGGCAGAGACCAATGTGCCTACTGCATTTAGTTTGGCCTCAATTGCAGGTATGTGTTCACATATTCCATTTACAAATATTTTTTCTAGATTTATAAAATTTGCTTGATAAGTTCTGCTCATAAAGGGTTTTGGGCTTTCCTGGAATCAAATGAATCCATATCATATTCCATAGCATTTGGAGGCACCAGTCCATTATCAAAATAGGAGTAGGAGTCATCACAAAATAACTAATGTTCGCTATCATTGCCATTTCTTGTACCAAATTCTCATTAATTTTGAAATTTATGGTTAATGGTCCTTCCAAATGCTATGAGAAACAAAATGAATGTTCTATTTTTTGGGGGGTGGGGGGGATGGACTTTGCTATGTTCAATAGAGCAGAGCATTTGAACTCGTTCTAGGGGCTATCTAAATGCCATACTGATGAATTGGGCTTGAGAGAGATGTACTATTTTGAGCAGTAATGTGCACCTCTTTGTACTTTGTGAATTGACAAGGGTCTTGCCTAAAGGGTAAATTACAATGACAACCCCTGTGCTTTGTCACCAAAACAATAGACCCCTTGTAATTTTGATTTGGACAATGATTGAGATCTGCCAAGCAAAAAATAAATAAACAAGCATGCAAGCATGGCAGACATAAGGATGAAAGCAGTTATTGATGTGAATTTCTTCTGTGCAGATGATGCAAGGTCAGTATACTCTGCTGCGAAAGTTGTGTTCAATCAATCAATGCTATAAACCATCAGAAGCATACGGAGTCTGAAAGTATAAGCTAAACTGGTCAACGTGTTGTAGATCTAATAGAAACTTATACACCATGACATTTTTTTTCTTCTAAGACCTGCCAATACTCTTTCTTATCTTGAGTTCTTAAATGTCATAAGGCTATTTTTGTTGTGAATTTCTCTCAATTGGTCCTTGATTTTCTGTTGATAGTCATGGGAACATGGCATGATACAAATTATTATTGAACTCAAATAAACCTTATCACTCTATCCCTCACCCTCTTCAAAACTAACGTCTAAAATAATAAATGAGTCAATAAGTGAATTAACATCATACTGCCTTGGTGCCCCTTGGTAGCCCAGAAAGAAAAAACCTAGTGGAAAATTCATGTGCACTGGACAGGTAATTCATCATAATCTCCAATTGAGCAAGGTCGATAAAAAAAAATTCATTCAATCATGATTTCACTTCTTATTGGCTCCATATGGATTTTTATCTGGGCAAGTGACTGATAAGAAAATCCTTTAGGAGTATGGTCGTAGGACTTGAATGTTAGTGGTTAGTACTTAGTACCTAGTACAGTGTCCACAGCACTTAGCCAATTTCCATATAATGGCACTCCTTTTGTCCAACCCATGTAATGGCAGTTTTTCAAGAACCTAGGCCTAAGATGACAAAAATGATAAGCAGCCTCACCCAAAAGCAGAAATAACTAACAAGTATCTCCTTCATTGATATAGTTTCTACTTTGTCTGGTAATTTGAATCTTGTTTCACATCGGTTAAACGAAACATTGACTCTAGTAAAATGGGAGAACAAAAAGAACATTCTTTTTTAATGTAGATTGGAGCTTATGCTTAATGAGTATTAATTTTCAAGTAAACTTGAGATTATGTTAAATGATTTCCATAGGTTTCTCATCCTTTTCAAATTACAATAAAAATTATAGAGCACAATATTAGATCGTATGAATCAAGATCACTGTGATCCCAAAAAAAAAAATTGCCCCGCGCCCCCCCCCCCCCCCCCCCCCCCCAAAAAAATAAAAGTATTGATCAGCTACTCTAGTGATCCCAAAAAATAAAGCTAGTTAAATGTGGCCTGCTTCCTTTTTCTTTTTTTCTTTTTTTTTTTTTTTTTTAAAAAGAAAAGTTTTTAAAGTTGATAACTTGATATACAATGGCAACAAATTTTCAATTGTCAAAAACTATTAGATTTTGTGAGCATCTAGGGAAAGTGAAACTCCTTATTTTTGGTTCAATTTAATGTCTAAAGATATATGTAAAAATTGATTGGGAAATTTGAGATTTAACGGATGCAAAAAATGCAAATTTGATTGGGAAACAAGATCTTCATTCGGTGAGTTTGGTTTGGCAGAGTGATAGCATGAATGGACCTACACAGTCTGAAAATGTTCTTGAAGGTCTGCAACCTAATTCAAATCTGAAAAAGCTGTGCATAAGTTGCTATCGTGGTTCAAAATTTTCAACATGGATGAAAGATTCCCTTCTTCCTAATCTGGTTGAAATTTCACTAGAAAATTGTAGAAGATACGAGCATCTTCCACCTCTTGGGAATCTACCCTACCTCAAGGTTCTCGTTCTAACTGGCAATCATATTGTGAAGTATCTTGGCAATGAGTTCTATGGGGATAGTGCAATTGTGTTCCCATCATTGGAGAGCTTGGAGTTATGTGACATGACTAATTTAGAGGAATTGAGAACAGTGAATGGAAAAGAAAGTTTTCCCCACTTAAGAACATTATTGATGGCAGGATGCTCAAGGTTAGAAGAATTTCCCATTTTTCCTTCCGTGACAAGTTTCACAATTAGAAGAAGCAATGCAAAGTTACTTTGTTCAGTGAAGAACTTAACTTCACTTTCTTTCCTTGCAATAGAATACTTCGAGAAATTGACTCTTCTTCCAGATGTATTGTTGCAAAATCATAAGATGCTTGTGTCCTTAAGGATATATTATCTATGCGAACTTGAGTCACTAGCAAATCAGTTAAATAGTCTTTCTGCAATGAAATATCTAGAGATAAGTTACTGTAATAAGCTCCAAAGTCTTCCAGAAGGAATCCAGAAGCTACGTTGTTTACAGAGTCTACACATACTTTGCTGTTATCGTTTTGCGTCCTTTCAAATGTTTGGTTTTGGAGGCTTATCTTCACTGAGGAAGTTATGGATTGAGAAGTGTGAGGCATTTTGCTCTTTATCTGAGGGAATTCAATATTTAACTGCACTTGAGGAGTTATGTCTTGATAAATGTCCAAAGCTAATTTCATTGCCAGAGGGTATTCAACATCTAACTAATCTCCGGACTCTGCAAATCTGGAATTGTGACAGATTATCTGCTTTGCCAACACAAATAGGATGTCTCACATTGCTTTCATATTTGGCAATTGAGTACTGCCCAAGTCTAATGTCTATACCAGACGAGATGCAAAATCTCAGGACACTCAAAACATTGCTAATTCGAGAATGTCCACATCTGAAGAGGCGGTGCAAGAAGGGTAGTGGCGTGGATTGGCATAAGATTGCTCACATCCCAAACATTCAGACCTATTTTTGACGACCATGGGATTTTTGAGAGGTGTTTTGGAAACTGAGATTTTGCTATGTTATTCAAGGCTGAACGCATATAGGTACAACTCTTTTGCCTCTCTGTAAACGTAATCTTTTTCTTTTACCATTTTTTGAGTGGTGAATTGAGTTGGCTGCCTTTCTCTCTTTATATTCCTATTTCTATTTCCCCCCTAAGAGAGGCTACTTCTTTGTTCACTAGATACTAGATCAAGAGTTTCTGTGTTTGTTTGGAAGTTAAAGTTTTCTAGAAAAATGAGTGATTTTCCAAAAAATATGTTCTATAAAACTATCATTTTCTTATGTTTGGTAGCTATTTTAAATGTTTTGCAAAAGATCTCCTAACTTCTTTTATTTATCTTGTCATAAGATAGAGTTCGTTTTTCCAAAAAAAAAAAAAAAAAGTATAAAACAATCACTAAAAAATAAGTTCTATTTTTTATGTTGACAAAAAGTAATTTTCTTTTAACTTAATCTTTTTTATACTAACAAACATTGGAAAACGAAAAAATAAAAAACTATTTTCACACAAGATTTTCCTTCTAAACAAACGGTGCAGCATGAATAAGATGAGTGTGTCCATATTTTGTGTGTTGATATGTGATTTAGAAATTATGTAAAGAGATTACAACTAAAGTCTGACCTCTTTTTTTTTTTTTTCTTTTTTTTTTAAATATTTTTTTAATATTTTTTATGTGGTGTATGATTGCAGAATATCTGTTTATAGACACAAGGCACGACCTAGTGCCTAAGGTTCAAGTCTGACTAGCACTTTGGTGTTGCCATTACAGAGTTCAAATCTCCTCATTGCTAAATTCAGCCTTTTTTTTCTTTTTTTTTTGAAGGGGCTAAATTCAGCCTTCAGATATTGTCTTCATTTGTTTTTTGTGTTTTCTGGTTTTTCCCTCCCCTTGAACAAGTAAGACAATCCCTTTACAAACTTTTCTTTTTTCACTGCTCAAGTGTATTTGTGGTATTGTAAAATTGTTATAGAGAATTCAGCATATTCAATTTGAATTAAGAGGAAGTTCAGATATCTTTGATGCCAATGAGTCCTATAATCTTCAATTACTTAATGAATTTATATTTGATGCCACCAACTAGTGTTTCATAGAGATAAGGGACACATTGTAAGAACCAATCCACCACCAACAAAAGCAAAAGGAGGAGAATAGTTGCAAGTCCATCCTTGAGTTGGTAATATGGGTGGCAAAGGCCAAACTTACTGCCAGCCAAAACTATGAAATAGATGCATGATCCAAAAGCAATATTTTCCTTCCCCAAGGATCATTTAGGAGAGAAAGTAAGAACAAATAAGAAGGCAATATAGGTTAAAGTAGTCAGTCATGCTAATGTTTTTCAATATTTAACAATATTTTTATCATGTTAATTCTTATTTTACCATAACTGTTCAACTAATTGAAATTCTTTTCATTCTCAAAGAAAATAGAAATTCTTTTGGGGATGCTTACCAGAACCTTTCATCCTTGTAAAAACTGCTTTCTTGAATTCTAAGGCAACCATTCTCGACTTTTAAACTACTCCACATCACCAATTAACTGATTCTGAAATCAAGACAAAAATTTGTGTTTGAAACATTGATTTTGATTCTAACAAATCACCCTAAAAAGGCGACATTTTTAGCCAAATAACATAATTATTAAAAAAAAAAGAGTAATGCATTTTACTAAACTTATTTAGTTATGTAACACTTTTCTGGAACTCAAGTTCAACAAATTTTAGTTCCAAGTGAAACTCAAGTTCTAAGTATCAGATTGTCACGCAAAGTTATAATGCTTGGAACACGAATTTTCTAAGTGAAACTTGAGTTTAACAAAGTTTATGCTATTTGGCAAAATTAGCCCTTAAAGGCATTTAAAACATTCTATAAGCCAGTTATGTCATTGATCAACCTACATAAAATATTTCTGTCTTCTGTACTGTGGTGGAGAACATTTGCCATAACAATTGGCAAGAAAGTGAAATGATGTAAATTACAGGAGTGCCACTTCCGGAGTAAACTGCAAAGATGAAATATGAGCGAGGATGAGACATAGAGAGATAGGGGTTAGAAAGTTCAAAGCTGATTGAAAGAGTGAAGAACATTAAGGATTTTTCCATGAAGTGTCATTAAACTCCCAAAATAGGCATCACCGCTCTTTAATGTTTTTTCTCTGCGTTATATTAGAATTTTGATCGTATGCATAGCTACGTGAATGAGGTCCTTGAAAGATGGCCTTATGTATCACATTCAAGCCATAAAAGCTGGTTTTACACCAACCATTTTCACGTCCAATCAACTCATTCACTTGTACTCCAGACACGGTCTTCTTCGTGAAGCTCACAAACTGTTCGATGGAATGCCTGAACGAAACGTCTTCTCTTGGAATGCTATAATCTCGGCTTATATAAAATCCCAAAACTTGCCACAAGCAAGAGCGTTATTTGATGCAGCTTCCAGCAGAGACTTGGTTACCTATAATTCAATGTTATCCGGGTATGTAAGCGCTGAAGGGTATGAAGCTCATGCGCTTAAGTTATTCATTGACATGCATTCTGTGTGTGAAGAAATCGGAATTGATGAGTTTACTGTTAGCATGATGCTAAAATTGACTGCCAAGTTGAGTGTGGTATCATATGGGAGGCAGTTGCATTCATATATGGTGAAAAGTGCTAGTGATTTTTGTGGGTTTGCGGTCAGTTCTCTCATTGATATGTATTCTAAATGTGGTTGTTTTAAAGAAGCATACCAGGTTTTTAGTGGATGTGGTAGTGGAGTGGTTGATTTGGTTTTGAAGAATGCAATGGTGGCAGCTTGCTGTAGGGAAGGAAAATTGGAAATGGCTTCCGATATTTTTTGGAGAGAACCCGAGTTAAATGACATGGTATCCTGGAATACATTAATTTCGGGTTATGCTCAGCATGGTTTTGAGGAGGAGTCATTAAGGTTGTTTTTCTGTATGGCTGAGAGTGGATTTGGATGGAATGAACATACTTTTGCGAGTGTTTTGAGTGCGTGCTCTGGTATGAAAAGTTTGAAGCTTGGTAAGGAAGTCCATGCTTGGGTTTTGAAAAATGGGTTGAGCTTGAATCCATTTATTAGTAGTGGCATTGTTGATGTCTATTGTAAGTGTGGGAATATGAAGTACGCAGAGTCAGTTCATGCAGCAATCGAAAGCGGAAACTCCTATGCTATTACTTCAATGATTGTGGGGTATGCATCTCAAGGCAGCATGGTAGAAGCCCGAAGGCTTTTTGATTCATTACTAGAGAAGAATTCTGTTGTCTGGATGGCTTTATTTTCAGGTTATGTCAGGTCACAGCAGTGTGAAGCTGTGTTTGAACTTTTTTGTGAGTTTAATGCTGAGGAAGCAACAGTTCCTGATGTTTTGATCCTTCTCAGTTTGCTCAGCAGTTGTGCAATACAGGCTGCCCTGGATACTGGAAAGCAGATTCATGCTTACTTACTGAGATTAGGGATTGAAATAAATGAGAAGCTGATTACTGCTTTGGTTGATATGTACTCAAAATGTGGGAGCATTGCTTATGCAGAAAAAATATTTGAAATAGTTATTGACAGAGATTCAGTCCTTTACAATGTAATGATAGCTGGTTATGCTCACCATGGGCATGTGGATGAAGCTATCCATCATTTTAAGGAAATGGTGGATAGAGGTGTCAGACCAGATGCAGTCACCTTTCTCGCACTTCTGTCAGCTTGTCGTCACTCTGGATTACTAGAACAGGGTGAGGAAATTTTCCATTCCATGAGAAAAGACTTTAATGTATTGCCTGAAATAGACCACTATGCATGTATGATTGATCTGTATGGGAAGGATAATCAACTAGGAAAGGTGGTAGCTTTTATGAAAATGATTCCAACAGAACTGGATGCTGCAATCTGGGGGGTATTTCTGAATGCTTGTAGGATAAATGGGAATACAATATTTGCAAGAGAGGTGGAAGAGAAACTACTAAGAAACATAGGAGATGATGGGGCTCGGTATGTTCAGTTGGCCAATGTCTATGCTGCAGAGGGCAATTGGCATGACATGAGAAGAATAAGGAAGAAGATGAGAGGGAAGGAGGTCAAAAAGCTTGCTGGTTGCAGCTGGGTACACATCGAAAATGGAGTTCATACATTCACTTCTGGGGATACATCTCACTCTAAAGCAAAGGAGATATACAAATGCTTAGCCTGCTTGACTGGTGAACTATATGAAATAGCCGGGGCATTGCATTGAGGTCATCTTTGAATGACAGCATGACAACGTGACTGATTTTGGATGCTTTTGGACATAGAAATTCATGGTTTATTTGCATGTGGATAACCTGGATAAAGGGACCACCAACCACCATTCATTTTCAAAAGGTATCTGTCCATCCTAGTGACCTTATATGATAGAGTCAGCTTCTATTTTTTTCCTCCTTTCTCGTCATGCAATGTTCTTCCAATGCCGATGATTATGATTTTGCTCAAGAAAATCATGTGGTAGTTAATAGAAAATTAGTTAAAGAGCAATGTTGGGGACAACTTTTCCATAACTTGTAGAGGTTACAAGTTGTGATTTATACAACAGCACTTTCATGTTGGCTAATTGCTAGCACCACTTTTATTGTGTATCAATCACAAGATTCACAACTTACCACCTTAGCAAGTTGTGAAAACAGTTGTGTCAATATTATCGTTGTAAAAATATTTAGCAATCTTTTTATCCTTCTTCTATCAGAATGTATAACATGGAGAAGACAATATTTGATGAGCCCTGAGTTGTCCAAATTCTTTCTGTTAATTTTATTAAAAATAAATAAATAAATAAAATGTTGTACCTAGTGCACAAAACTCCCACTTTTGCTGTTCACTCATAATTTATTACAAATCATAAATTTCTGCTCACCATCATCTTATATTCTAACAAAATTCTATTTTGAGTTAATGGTAGTAGATAAGCTAACAGGGTGAGAGTTCTATTTTTCTTGAATAAACAGAAGACAAGAATAGAATAGGTTTTGAGGAGAAACAAGAATGATAGAAACCTGAATGAAATTTATGGTAAAGATCAAGCTGACGTGAAATGCTAGCAAATTATGCAATGCAAGATGTCCATGATACAAATTGGCATGGCTTGGCACAGAGAAAACTCCTATGGCCCCATTGATTCGTTCCAAGCATTAGTTTATGTGTCTCTCTGCATTGAGTCAAGTTAACTCCTCACATTTATTTTTGTTGCTTAGGAGGCTTTATTTTCTTGTATCCCTTTTTCACTTTAGCAACAATTATATTTGGAAATTAGAATACGGCAAGGCATGAGAAAGAAAATCTAAACCCTTGAGTTGGAGTTTGTGCAACAAAGTATCAATATGTAAAAGAATGGAGGATGGGATTGGTGCAGTTGTCAACTCAAAGTTATCGCACTGCTTTACTAGTAAAAAATCCACCATTGCTGGTGAGATTTGTTTGTGACATCCTAGTGATGGTTCTCTTCTGTGACTCAACTGCTCATACTCAATATAAATTCGTTTAATAAGGACTAAAAGAACTGTTATAGACTTGTGCAGTGGCTTCACTAATGCTTAAATATAATTTTATTGCTAGTGTTATAAAATGTTCTGCTCATCTAGGATTTTAATCTATTTGATTTAGCTTGCTATTTTTTACTAGGACTGAACCATTGCTGCATCTATAGATATGTGTAGGATTTGTAATGAATCCTAAGACCAACCTTTGAAGAGGCAATTTTCTGTTCTGCTAAAGCAGCACATATGGGAGGTTTGCTATCATGAGTGGTTTTTTAAAAAAAAATTTTAAGTAACTATATATGTACAGATTGATCATCAGTTAATCAGCATTGCTTGCTAGATGAAACCTAAAAGATACAACAAAAAATTGCAAGGAATAATTGGCAACTCTATGAATTAACATTTAGCATTAAATTAGTCTAGCAGACATGATAACAACTCATAAAATATCATTAGGATGGGAGAAAATCAAATTATTTTTTTCCCTATATAAGAAGTGGTGTCCTGATTTTTGACTAGGCTATTTCATTCCTTCTCTGTGAGTCATCTCAAAATCTCATGGAATGATACTGTACTAGATTAAACTCAGACCATGATATCCATCATTTTTTTTTTTTGGGTGAAGTTATTAGACTGGTGAATTGTTAAAGTTTTTAACAAAAGGATCTATGTATTATCTAAATTTTTTTTAGTGTTATGTAACTTATGTTTCTTTGTCCTCTTCTTTATTTTGAAATAATAAAAAATTGTTCAAATTTCTTGTTTATTACCAGGTTTGGTATGAGTTATCCGTTTTGACCTGAGCCATCAAAGATTTGGTATGAGTTATCCATTTTAGATTAACCTTTTTTTTTTTTTTTTTTTTAGATTGTACTTGATTGATCAAACCCAAACACTCCCAACTCAACCAATTTGTCATGTCTAAATGAAATTTTAGAGAATAGTTTTGCTTTCATGCAGAGAATTTATAATTAGAAACTTTTTTTGCGATAAATATTTATAATATTTTTTTTTAATGTATTTTGGATAGGCTCGAATCATGCTACTATTGAGCAAAGGATCCTTGGAAGTAGAAAATTTCGGGATGGAGTTATGAATGAGTAAAGTGTTTCAATGGGTTGGTCTCTGAGTAGTAGATTTGTTGGAATATTATCCTGTTGAATTCAATCATAGTAGTCTTCTAAGAAACTCTTTCATTGACAAAAAAGAAAATCTCCAGCTTGCTGGGACAGTTTCAATAAGGTATAAAATTATGACAAAACTGACATCAAATCTGCTGTAGCACATTGGCAATTCTATGATCAAAAGAATCCGGGATCAGTGGAAATTCTTTTTCCCTACACTAATTTTTTTTTTTTTTCATGAGGAGAGAAAAGTGAAGGGTAGAAGCCTAAACAAACTTTTATTATGTAGATCAAGTTGACGTGAATTATTGCTAGCAAAATCATGTAAGGAAAGATGTCCAATGTTACAATTTTGCATGACTTTGCACAAAGATGAAAGAACCCTCCAATGGCAGCACAAGGATGATCTCGTAGCACAAGAATTGAAAAGAGAAATTTCCACTTGATGTAAACCTTGGTGGAGTACAAGATCAGCTTTCCATCTCCTAACCCTAACTCAAATTCAAGCACAGAACCTGTTTATTTAAGTTTATCCCAAAACAATTCATGAAGTGGCCGATCTTCTCCACGGTCAAGGCTAAGAATTCTTCAAGGGCGGTTCAACCATAAGGCCATTTAGGCAATGGTCTAAGGCCCCAAATGGAAGAAGACACCTAGAATAGAATATATTATGTCTATAAATGTTCAACATTTTATTAATATGTTCTACTATGTTTGTGGCAGATTAAAAACATAAAAATTTTCAATCTTTCAAAATTTTACATTTTTACTCTTTTTTTCTTTCTCTAACAAAATTTAAAATTAATAGTTTTTGAGACAAATTTATTAGTAAAATTTATTGTTCAATAACCGAGGTCTAATATTGTCAAGAGAGACAGTGACTATCTAAAATATGACATTGTGATAAGAAGTTTGTGTAGAATAAGGAGTTGCTTCATTGACAATTATGTCAATTCTCAACATAATGTTGGTAGATTCTTGATTCAATCTATTCAATCTACTTTGGTCCATTTCAGTGATGCATCATGAAGGGATGTTTATATAAAAAGAGGAGCAACTTCATTGACAACTATGTCACGTTCTTAGTGTAATGTTGTTAGGTTCTTGATAAAAAGTACATTTTTCTTATGTTATTAGAATCTTGTATTTTTTTTCTAATATAAATTATGGATTTATTTATATCATTTTCCTCTTTAAGTCATTCAAGATGAATAGAGAATACCAAGGATCTTGTAACTAAATTGACATTTACCCAAATACAAAATGTTTAGGGGTCTAGGGGGAAAGTGTTCGAACTATCTCTAAAAAAAAAAGACGAATGGAGGATGAACCATTTGTAAGCATCTCACGTTTTCAATTTTCATTTAAAAAAAAAAATTTTGTCAAATTTAATATTATTTATAAAAGGTGTTAAATTACTTGCTATCTCAATAAACTAATGTGAAGCCGAGTTCTCATATTAAAGCTACCGTACCTTGGTTTGTTTGCAACACTACTTGTAGGTTGAGGTTGCAAAATCAAATAGTTTGCAACTTGCTGAGAAGCATTTTTTAAATAAGACCAAAGTGATGGCAACATTAGCATCTAATTCCGCTGTAGCACATTTGCAATTCTAAATTGAAAGAATCCGGGTTCAAATCCTGGCAGAAGAAAATCTTTTTTGTACTTTCGTTTTTGCTATTGTTTATATTTAACGGGCCATTGTTCTTTGCCATCGATCACATGTTCTTCTTATGAGAATAGAGAACCCAATATAAGTGGCCCATTATTACCCCAAAATATTTAACATATTGTAAGCAAAATTCATAACTTATGTGAACAGTGAACAGCAAAGTATGAAGGATGATAATTACAACAATTGGATGAAAGTTTGATATTGATTATCAAATTTGTTATATTTAAAATTAATATTGATTAATATTGCTTTTCAAGAAGGATTTTTTTTTTTTTAAAAGAAATAAACACACATATAAGAGAGAGGGAAATGAGTTTTACACAAAAGAATATTGATTAGCTTTGTATGCCTTTATTATATATTCTTCTTATTACATACCTTTTTTTTCACCTAACATTTAGTATTTTATTCTTAAAATTATATATATTTAATTGTTTTCAATTTTCATACATGATTTAACGTTATTTTCTATTTCACATGCAATAACTTGTTATATGGAATTTAGCCTGTGGCCTATAAGTACACTTGAAATTTTGTACCATAATATATCTAAGGGAGTTATGTATTATCCAATATTTTTATAGTGTTATGTTCCTTTGTTCTCTTATTTATATTGAAATTAAAAAATTTCAATTTCTCATTTACAAATTTATTTGTGTGAAAAATAATTATGTGTCATATACTCATAAAATTAGCAATCCGTTTTAGGTTGGCCCCCTCTTATTTTTTTAGCTTGTACTTGATCGATCAAACCCGAATACACTCAACTTGACCAATTTGTCAGGTCTAAAAAGAAATGTTAAAGAATACTTTTGCCTTTTATGAACTCAAATCTAACTTTTGATTATAAACTTCTTCTTAAGTATACATAATAAAATGTCAAATAGGGTTATGAATAAGGGTATTAAGTATTTCAAAAAGGTAGGTCTTGTGTTTGTAGATTTGTTTGAGTTATTATCATGGTTAAAAAAACACTCTTCTATAGTCTAAACGATAAGATTATATAAAACGAGAGATATTTCAACAAATCCGCTGTAGCACATTGGCAAAGTTCCAAAAGAACCATCCGGGTTCAAATCCTGGCAGCGGAAGATTCTCTTTTTTTGTTACTCTGTTTTTTAATAATATCAATTTGGCCTATCCTATAATATCCTATGTATCATACATACGTATCTACGGACTTTTTAACTTTTAAGGAAAGCCCCGTTGTCACTATCACACACTCACACACGAAGAAACCTACTTTGCAACAGACAAACTAACGAATAATCACAACACACTTCACACTTCAGAGTTCAAGAGAACTTTAAATTCCGTAGGATTTGTCGATTTGACAAAGTCGTGTTCTGCCTCACAGAGAGAGAGAGAGAGAGAGAGAGAGAGAGAGCAGAACAACCCCACTTTCTTGCTTCAGTTACACAGTTATTATGGCTCTGCCTACCCAGGTCAGTAGTCTCTCTGTTTTACTTCGTCTTTGTTTATCATCTCGTTCGACTTATAATGCATTGTTTTAATTTCAAGTTTTCGATTCCAATGTTTTCTGTTTCCCATGGTTTGGTGGTAAATTAGTAATGAGCTATACAAATAAATTGCCATTGGCACCAAACTCATGGATGTTTTAGCACAATAAGTTACAGTGTCACAAAAAGATTCACCAGTGATGAGTCTGATGAGAACGAGTAAAAATTCAATAGTTACAATGGGGGGAGGGGAAATTGCCGACCAGTTGAGAAATAAGGCTCTTAGCTACTTGCCAGTTGTGAAAAATATTGTATATGTGGCATTGCTCTTTTTAGAAATATTATCATTTCTATTAAAAAAATAAAGGAGGTAGAAGAGAGACGGGTGTGAATTCAAGACCAGAAATTGCTACTTAGCACCAAAGTTTTAGTTAATGGGAAAATGTGAATTTAATCCCTTTGTCATTATTCTAACTAGTTTTGTCTTTCTAGTATTGTTTCTTATTGCCATATCGTCTGTCTAGTAGTATTTCTTCTTGCTATAGGCTGAGTGGGTAAATTCAACCTTGATTGATGCAGGTTGGCTTGGGATTGCTTCTTTGCCCTCTTGGATCCAATATCATTGTCCGGACAGCAAGGTAAGCTCTACTTTCATGATTTTTGTTCTCTTTTAGCTGGGGAATTCACCATTTTGTATATGTCTTTCTAGCTTAGTGACTGCTAAAAGGGATCCAGAAAATTTTGTTCAAGCCACTTGTCTTTTTTTTTCTTTTACATTCTTTTTGTGGTGGTAATAGTAGTAGAGCTAGTGCTTTTCAAGTTAATGAGGTTTTATATACCTGATGTTTGATGAGAAATTGTGGATAACATATAGCAGCTAGTGGATTTGGCTTATATTTTTTGGAAAGAGGCATGGGTAGTGGCGATCCAACAATATATGTTCACCTTGTTATCTTTAAAATCCTATTAGTAACTTTGATTAAGACACAGTTGTTGGATGTAAAACCTATAAAATTATTACCTTGTTCTTTAAAATTAACATATAATATATAATTCAGTACTTGGTTATGGATAGTCATGTGGTTTGTGCAGTTGTTCTATTGGGATTGCTTTACCTGTTTACAAAACATTTAAAGCTATAGAGGAGAAAGATCAAGATGAGCAACAACGGTGGCTTCTCTATTGGGCAGGTCAGTAACATTCTTCCTGATATTTTGTCATAATCTGTTCCATGCATCACTGTGCACCATCATTAAATCTTTATGGCATTCTATCTTAAATGATTTTGACACAACTAAGTTGCAGTGAGTTCCAATTAATAAACTGAAAATATATCCAGATAAATTTGATCACTATGATTTGGTTTTAAGATTTTATGCCCTTTCAAAAAATTTAGAAAACCAATCTAGGAAATCTGTTTGTAGTAAACAATTTGTAAAAGTTAAAAGTTTTCATTGTATAAAATACCTTCATATTCCATATTCAATGATTAAGGACCACTTGTGAAATTGAATGAACAAGGCCAAAGGAACAGCTAACTATGAAAAAGAGGTGTGTGTGTGTGAGGTTGGGCAAATTGTGAACCTCATAATTGTTGTGGTTACTGAGGCTTTTGACTGTGGAAGTACATGAACTTAATTCTATTGCTTGGTTCCTTGGTTTTCTTCGTATTAACATTTTTTGATTGTTTGCAGCTTATGGATCTTTTAGTCTTGCAGAGGTGTTTGCAGATAAACTTCTCTCTTGGTACTGTTTTAACTATGTTGTTTTTTGTTTGTTTTACTTCTCAAATAAGTTTTGACCTGGTGATATTCTTTAGTCAAATAAATAATTTTGTGTTCGGGTATTGACAAGGGAGAAAAATTAACACTGACTCATCTGTATAATATGTTTAAATGCAGATAAGATAACCATACTCTTATTTGACTGATTGCATTCTTCCTCAATTTTCTCTTTGATTAAAGTCTTAGAAAGTTTGTTACCCTTTTGTTGCGTGAAATTCTCCTCTTGCATCTTCTGACATCAGGTGTTTATTGTTTGCTTTGTAAGATATTTGTGCTCTACAAATTTTTTTTTATATTTTTTAAATCTTGCTTGTAATGATATGGAGAATTTATTGGCATAGGAAAATGTAGTAGGCTGGCATGGGAAATGATGATAAAAGGGCAGAAGTGTTGGTCACCAAAGGAAAAATAGCCCTTTCTTCAGAGAAATTCAGTTGTTAAAGGAAAGAAAATGAGTAGGGAAATCATGAAAAGCTCAAGTTTTGTTTTACTTCCTGATGTTTTAAATATCAACAAACAAAGCTATTTTACATCGGCTTTCTTTTAAAATTTAAGAATCCAAAGTAGAAATCAAAATAATAGTCTTGGGCTGCCTTGTGAAGATTTAGCTTCTTTTATAAAGCACACAAATGTAAACAACGACTGCAAAGAGAGATAAGGTTCAGACCTTGATTTGGAAGGTTCTTTATATTGAAAATTTGAAATTAAGTAATACTCTTGTGCAACTGAATGGCTGAAGTAATACTCTCTTTGAAGTCATACTTTTGTGCAACTGAATTGTTGAATATGGATGCTGTTCATTGGATAGGTTTTGCAAAGCTATGAAAATCCCCATTTTAGCTTAGTAAATATAATTGTGGAGATATCATTAATTAAATTAAGAAGAAAAAAAAAATCATTGTATTGATATCATAGAGGGTGCTTGCTCAGTGAACATTCTCATGTTTTCATGCTTCTTTCCACTTTCTGAAGAGAGTTCAAACTTTTTATAGTTTCCACTTTTTGGTTCCTTTTCCACCTTGTTGTCAGTTTGTCACAAAATCCATTTTCCTCTGCCACACCATAAATGGAAACAGAAAACAGGAAATTTTCAGTAATTTCACTTGGCTTTTTCATATGGCTTGTTTTGTATTGACCATAAACGAAAAGAGAAAACAGGAACATAATATGCCCCTAGTTTATGATAGATGGCTTTGTGGAAATCACCCTGCTTTTTATAGCAGGAACTGGAATAATTTGTGGCGCCTAAAATCATGCCAATATTGAAAATTTATCCTTGCTTCTTTTGTCACAAATAATGTGCTGCATTCTGTTATTTTCGAACCCTGTAGATGGACATGCAAAGTTGTTCTTGTATTTGCTTTCATGTTTCTTGATTATGCAATTGTATTTGAATGATATTGCCTTCTTCCTTTTCCTGTTACATAATGTAATCTAAGTATCCTCCTCGTTTCATCAGGTTTCCACTCTACTACCATGTGAAGTTTGCATTTCTTGTTTGGCTACAGCTTCCATCTGCCAATGTAAGATAGACTAAAACTTTTACACTTTGTGGATGGTTTCTACCTTCTAGAACTTTCATCTGCTGATGTAAGTTTAGGCAAGCTTAAATAACTGCTATACCATCTGATTTGTTTTGAACAGGGAGCAAAAGATTTGTATATGAGCCATCTTCGTCCATTCCTACTTAAGCACCAAGCTATACTTGATCAAATTGTGGATTTTATATACAGTCAATTGGTAAGAATTCATACCATTCAATGTTATTAACGTTGGAAGTGGATTGTTGTAATTGTTGAGACTGGTTTATTGTGCCCCTTGTTTAAAGTAATGGTAAATTGGTAACTAAGCTATCATGATTTATGCCACCCATATGCCATTCTGATATAGTGTCTAAATTAAATAATGTCTATGCTAACATCAAGAGGTGTCTCATATTTCTGGACTTGTAGAGTAAATTTGTTAGCACACACCAAGCAAAAATCCAGTTTGCAAAGACAATTTCTTTGGAGTTTTTGACATCAGGTATGGATATTGACCCACTACTTGGCCCTTGCTACTAGAATGAACACTGAACATAAATTGTTAGTTGAATGAATTTTTCAGTATTGTTGCAAATATGTGTTTAGTATCATGTTAGTAGTAAAAATTAGGTGGTCATATGTCTTGGTATAATTTTGTATTTTTCTCCATATATCAATTTATTATCATTATGATATATATTTTAATCGCCAGCATATGATACTCGTTATCAATTTCACCGTCAAATTTCCTATATGTTTGATGTCTATAAACATGTCAAACTTATTCACTCCTCCACCCAATATCAGCATACCAATTTGTCAGGGGCACGATGCACCCAATGCAAAAGCAGCCAAATCCAAATGCAGCGATTGAAGGCCCACCGAGACGAATTGAGGAGCTAGAGTCTGATAAGGAGGATTGATGTTTTTTTTTCCTAATAAACATTGATTCCCCAAACTCTCCCATAAATCTATTTGTTTCATAGATTAAAGAATTAGCATTTTCTATTTTCCGATGTGCTATATAGGCCTCAAGTATTGTGATTCTATGAACTATATACCCTTACAAGTTTGTGCGTGCTACAAGAGTTCGGGATCAAGTTATGTGTACCTTTTTTTCCTCCACCTCAACATATTTCTTGGTTTTACTTGGTGTTGTTAAAAAGAAACCATATCCATAAATTATTTTCAGTTTTATCGATGGCCTTTGAGGTATTTTTTCGTTAATGGGAGTATTCATTTTAGAAACAATGGTCCAATTTGTATTCAGTAATTGAAATTGTTACTTATGCTATTAATTTCTAAAAATGCACTTATGAATTTTTATTTTGTTTATTACTTAAGCTTGTGTGTCTGTGGAGAGGGAGATTTGGGGGGGATGGGGGTGCAAATTTTTTTTTTTTTTTTCTTTTTCTGAATGAGAAATTTTATTAAGAGAGTAACAAAAGAAGGGATCACTCACCTCTTACTTGAACAAAGAGATGGGATAGATCCTCTAAAATTATAGTTGGAAGTCCAAATAGCTAAGGAATGAAAAATGGTGGGTAATATAGTGACGTCTATTTTTGGCACATATGAGAATTAATAATAATCTACCAACTCAGCAATTATGAAATATAGTAAAAATATTTTTTATTAGATTACTCTTTAAACCTTGGTTCTCCTCATATGAGAGACTAGGCAATAACACTAATCTACAAGTGTCTTGACAGTTTGGTTAATATTAAGTTCTTTTGAAAGTTGAAAGTTGAGTTTATATCAAAATACAATCTACTTCTTTACATATTTTTACCAATTATTTGAATAATTAAATATATTTTTTTAAATCCTCTTACGCTGTTATGCTATGACTGTTATAATTTGAAAGTTTGAGACATGCTCTACTTTGTCATCTATAAACAAAAGAAAACTTTTTTCATTTAGTATTGTTATAAAGACAAAGTTTAGCTATAAAATTGGTTGTAGCCGTAATCCTAACTCAATATCATTAACATTACTACAAAGTTTAGCTACAAAATTAGTATTGATATAATTATATTTCTATTATATCATATAAAAATGGCATCTATTATTTAATTTAAATGAAATTAATTGATTTGTACAAATTTTATGTTTTTTTATAATTATTATTATACTCTAATATGTAATCTTTAATTTATTTACTAAAAAAATGATTTAAAATATTCTAAAATTTTAATTATATAAGAGTTTAATGCAATTTGTTAACTTCTTCCAATTTCCATACTGTCTTAGATTGTGAGGACCAAGTTGTCAATAATCTCAACAATATCTCTCTTCCTTAACACGGAACAAATAATTAACAAACATATATATTAACAAACTTTTCCCAATTACGATAATTAGACTTTTGAGACCGCAAAACAAAACAAAAAAAGTCTCAATTTACAAACGATTTGATAATTAGGTTGTAACCAAAGTCAAGTCAACGCCGTGGGGAGCCAAAGGTTCAAAGACTTGCACAGTAACTACTTAAACAAAAGTTTATTAAAAAACACACGTTTAAGGCCCGTTTGGTACATGTGTTTAAAAATTGAAAATTGTTATTTGAAAAAATTTGTAGAAATACGTGTGGGTAAAAAAATGCATTGAAATACGTGAAATGTTGTTTAAAAACTAAGAATGATTGTTTAAAAACACAAACCAAACACCCCTTAGACGTTGAAGCACCATCAAGCTGATATTCTAAGCATTTCCCTTTTCGCAATTCACTTCTCTTGAGCAATCCTGCATTCCCAACACAATTTGTTGCCAAAGTGAGAGAGAGAGAGAGGCTATGGCAGACGTACTTCTTTCTGCCCTGATGAGCTCCATGGTGCGTAATTTGAATGCCAGTGCACTTCAAGAATTCGGAGTTGCTTGGGGACTAAGTACTGAGCTCGAAAAACTTGAGAGCACGCTGTCCACCATCCAGGCGGTTCTCCAAGATGCAGAGGAGAAGCAGTGGAAGAGTGAGGCTATCAGGAATTGGCTGCGAAAGCTCAAAGATGGAGCTTATGATGCGGATGATGTTCTAGATGAGTTTGCAACTGAAGCTGTAAGACGAAAGGTGGAGAGAGAGAAAGGTGTGAAGAGCCAAGTAAGTAGCTTCTTTTCTCTTCGAAATAGACTTATATTTCGCATGAAGATGGCACATAAATTGAAAAATGTGAGGGACAAATTGGAAGCCATTTCCATGGAGAGATCTAAGTTTCATTTGAGAGAGGGAGTAATAAATATGGAAGTTCTTGATATAGAAAGCCGACAAACTAGCTCAATTGTGAATGAAAGTGAGATTTATGGAAGAGGGGGAGAGAAAGAAAAGATAATCGAAGTGTTGCTCACTGATGTGTCTAATCAAGATAATCTTGCCATTTATGCTGTATGGGGTATGGGAGGCCTGGGAAAAACAACACTTGCACAGTTAGTCTACAATGATGTACGGGTGGAGAGGCATTTTGAGATGAGAATTTGGGTTTGTGTATCAGATGATTTCCATATAAGAAGGTTGGTGGGAGCGATCATAGAGTCCATTGATGGAAATGCATGTAGTCTTTCAGAGTTGGATTCACAACAGCAACGCCTACAAGAAAAATTGCGTGGGAGGAGATTTTTACTTGTTTTGGATGATGTCTGGAATGAGTACCATGACAAATGGGATGGCCTAAAAGCTGCACTGAGGTGTGGGGCGAAAGGGAGTATGGTTATAGTGACAACTCGGATTGAAAAAGTTGCACTTATGATGGCCACTCTTCCAATACACCACATGCGATGTTTGTCAGAGGATGAGTCTTGGACCTTATTCAAAGGACGTGCATTCGGGATGGGAAGGGTAGAGGAGAACTCAGAATTGGAATCAATTGGCAAGGAAATAGTGAAGAAATGTGGAGGGATACCTCTAGCAATAAAGGCTCTTGGAAGCCTAATGAGCTTAAAAAATAGGAAGAGTGAGTGGTTATTTGTGAAAGAAAGTGAGATATGGGATTTACTAGAAGGTGAAAATGCCATCTTGCCTGCCCTAAGGTTGAGTTATCACCATTTGCCCCCACATCTAAAACAATGTTTTGCTTATTGTTGTGTATTCCCCAAAGATCACAAGCTTGAGATGGACACTTTGATACAATTGTGGTTGGCTAATGGTTTTATTCCCTCCAAAGGACTATTAAATTTGCATGATGTTGGCTGTGATATCTTCAATGAATTAGTTTGGAGATCATTCTTTCAAGATGTCAAGGAGGATGTTCTCGGCAATATAACATGTAAAATGCATGATCTTATGCATGACCTTGCTCAATTTATTATGATGCTTGAATGCTCTACGGTGGAATCGGGTAAAGAAATGAAAATTTCAAAAAGGATTCGTCACTTGTCTTTTACCATGAGCTCAGAAGTGATTCCTTGGACTAAGGACATATACAAAGTTCAATCTCTACGCTCATGCATCCAGACAACACCTAATTATAACCGTCAAGGTAAATCTCTTTTGCCCTTCTTGTTGAAGCAAAAGTATCTTCGGGTATGCGATTTTAGATGTGATGTTAAGGAAGTACCAAGGTCCATCATCAATTTAAAACATTTGAGGTATCTTTACATGTCTGATTCTAGAATCGAAATTTTACCTAAATCAACAACTTGCCTTTTGAACCTGGAAGTGCTGAAACTAGATAACTGTCAAAATCTTTTAAAGTTACGCAATGGTATGAAGCACATGAAAAGTCTTACATATCTAGGCCTCACTAACTGTTCTTCCCTAACTCGTATGCCCAAGGAAATGGGACAACTAACTTGTCTCCATTCATTGAGCTTTTTCATTGTTGGCAAGGATGATGGTTATCAAATAAATGAGCTGAAAGGGCTTAATCTTCGGGGTGCGTTGTGCTTAGAGGAGCTTAATAATGTAACAAATTTAATGGATGCAAAAAATGCCAATTTGATTGGGAAAGAAAATCTTCACTCAGTGAGTTTGGTTTGGCGAAGAGAAGACGAGAACAATATACCGGCACATGTAGAAGATGTTCTTGACGGTCTCCAACCTCATTCAAATCTGAAAAAGTTGCGCATACAACAAAACGGCGGTTCAAAGTTTCCAACATGGATGGAAGATCTACTTCTTCAAAATCTGGTTGAAATTTCACTAATATATTGTGAAAGATGTGAACATCTTCCACCTCTAGGGAAACTATCCTTCCTTAAGGATCTTTTTATAGGTGGCATGGCTGCTGTGAAGTATCTTGGCAATGAGTTCTATGGGGACAGTGTAATTTCATTCCCATCATTGGAGAGATTGGAGTTATGGGGTATGGATAATTTGGAGGAATGGAGAACAGTGCATGGAAGAGAAATTTTTCCCCGCCTAAGCACATTAGATATCTGTTACTGCCCAGAGTTAGTTGAATTGCCTGTTATTCCTTCACTTGCAAGTTTGGATATGAAGGGAGGAAACAATGCAATGTTAATTAGGTCGGTAATGAATCTCACTTCACTTTCTTCCTTACGGATTTTTGGATCCCAGGATTCAATAGTTCTTCCAGATAATCTGTTGCAAAATCATAAAATGCTTACATCCTTACAATTAGCTGGACTACACAATCACAAGTCACTAAGAATTGGGTTGGAAAATCTTTCAGCATTGAAAAGTCTGAAGCTTGATTCTTGCTACGATCTCGAAACTCTTCTTGGAGTCCAAAACCTACGTTCTTTGGAAAGCCTACATATAAAGGCCTGTAAAAGTCTTATGTTCTTTCCTAATAACGTTTTGTTGGGCTTATCTTCACTTCGGACCTTGAGGATACACGATTGTGAGAAATTCTGCACTTCATTGGAGGGAATTCAATATTTAACTACACTTGAAGACTTACAAATTATGGAATGTCACGAGCTAATATCACTACCAGAGAGTATTCAACATCTAACTGCTCTGCGTTGTTTGAATTTTATCAATTGTAGAGGATTATCTTCTCTGCCAAAACAGATGGGATCCCTCACCTCACTCAAGAGTCTGCTAATTTACTGTTGTCCAAATTTAGAGAGGCGGTGCAAGAAACATAGTGGCGAGGATTGGCATAAAATTGCTCACATTCCCAACATTAGAATCCATCCTGGATATTTTTCTACTCGACAATCAAGGGATTCATGGGGGATGCTTCGAAAACTGAAGTTTTGCTAAATTGGTAAGGTTTGAGAGCAGCGCACAGAACCATTTCACAGCGATAGTATTGGCAAATGTCATGAGGTAACTTTTCGCCCCCGTTTTTCTAAATGTATAAAATACTAATCCATTGCTCTGACGGATCATACTTTCTTGCTGTGTATGCTTTTATTAAACAAATTTATACATGCATGAACTAGTGGCCCATGGTCTAGTCTACCAAGCACGTAGTGTCGCCTTGACACATAGAATGCCAAGAAAAAATATAAAGAAAAGAAATATTAAAATATAGAAACAGGGAGAGGTAGTAAATGTTGATGATCATGAAGAAATTGTTGAAGAAAAAATAAATTTGCAAGATGATGAACATGATAATGATAACATTGACTATTTTATATTTTATTTAACTATATGTAGAAAATTAAAATAGAGTTAAGGTAAGTTGTTGAATATAATGAAAATAAATTATTATTTTGGCTCATATATTATGTATTATCACTTTTGAGTTTATTAAATTTGAATGTGTATGGTGTGAACATATGTTATATATTATTGCATAAATGATAATTAAATTAGTTATCAGTTGAATATGTTTTAAATTTGTAGTTAATTTATCTTTTATATATGTATATTTATTATTATTTTTTAAATAATTATTAGGTATCTTATGATACAATACACAATACAAAAAAAAAAAAAAAAAAAAATTAATCCACAATACAATTCAAAATTTGACAACTAATGGGATGGTAGATTAAAAATTGTAGAAAAAATATAGCAGCTACTGGGGTTTGCTTTTGGCTTCTCTCATATAGCAATTCTATAATAGTCCAAGTCAACCATTAGTTTTTCTAATAGCAAAGTGGTTAAGTTAAGAAACAGAGATGCACTATCTTTTCAACATTTTAAAACACAGAGATCATGAAACTGTAAACGTAAACAAATTAAAGCAAAGCATTAATCAAATGAAGAATTGAGCCGACCAATTACCTTTACGAAATTTCCTATTTTAGTTATCAATCTTTCCCAAAAACCAAACAGCAAAACCAACAAAAGCAGAAAAGAGAAAAAAAAAATCAGTTCAATGAATTGCAGAAACAACAGAGCAAGAGTAAAAGACCACATACAGCTACTGTTTCAGTACAATATACAATATTTTCTCTCTTCCTTTTCAAACTCCCATTTTTTTTTTTTTTTTGGGTCCACTTAGATCTAGTTCATTTCGGTGCATTTACTTAATAATAGGAAAAGACATGTTTGGATTGAGAGTCCCTAATTTATATATGAATTTATTTAAAATATATAGATCTCAACTCATTCCAAATTCTATTAAATTTTAGCAATTTAATCTCAAATTTAATCCACGTAGATTTAATGAATCCAAATTTATTTCAAACTCATCTATTTATTTATTTTATTTTGCTTAAAAAGAGACAACTTAACACTGCTTTTTATTAAGTGCAATAACATGTTTATCTTAATTTAGATGAAATGTCTAATAACATGTTATAATTAACTCTTAAATAATTGTACTTACCCAATAAAATAAAATAAAAAGCTGCAATACTTGTATGTATTTTCTAAATATTAGTTATTTTGCAAGTTTGATGCATATGGAGTTTGAATATTTCACCAAATTAATAGTTTATTCTAGATTCTCAATGTAAAATCAATGAAAACTCGTTTTTTAAAAGTCAAATGCAACAATTTTCTTGGAATAATACACTTGAATTTAAGAACGAGATTGTGATATTCTTTATAAAGAGATAAAGACATAAGGAGATGGGATCCATGGAACGGCAAGTTACAAAGTTGGATTTTGATGCCACCATAATTGGAGGCAGGAAATTATTGCGTTTGATAATTAACCAAACCAGGGAGCTAGGCTTGTTTTGCCGGTTTAATCATCATTACAAGTAGAATGATTAAGCTTGTTTAACTCCACTCCCAACCTAGAGTATTCTCAAGTATTAGGATCCTATCTCCATTTAAAATGAATCAATTTCATAGTTCATATTAAAAATTATATGAATCAAAGTATTTGAATCCTCTCCATTCGAAAAGAACCAATTTCATAGTTCAGATTAAAGAATATAAATTTACAGGTGTATTAACACAGGCTGGACATGGAAGTAGATCAGATTCATTGCATGAATGGATGAGACGGAGAAACTAGCCATGGCAGTAACTCGCTAAATCAAGTCTCTCTGCATGAATGGAGGAGACGCGGCTCAAGCACCAGTCAGAAGATGTGTGGGGGGACAATGTCAGTTTGGACCTTGTTTCATCACAGGAATGCCTAGGACTTTCTACAGGAGGCTCTTGCCTAACTATTTTTCTTCATTTTGTTCATTCTTCTTACAGTCTTCAATGGCGTTCCCAGGTTAACGATTTAATTTCACCTTCATCCTTCTTTTCTTATTGGTAAATAATGAATTTTTAGAGACAAAAAAAGAGTACACGATTGGGGGCCATACAATCAAGCCCACAAATTACAATGATCTATCAAATCAAAAACCAAACATAGATAATAACTTCCCAAAATGGACATTCAATCCAACATGGTTCTTTTCTTCTTCTTCTTCTTCTTGTTTCTTTTTTTTTTTTTAACTTTTTTTTGGGGGGTTTTTTGGCTCTAAGATATTATGTTGGACAAAATATCGATCATTTGTCATCATTCGGGCAAAGTTCATGTTAAGTGTCATTAAAAGCCTTGATTATTTTTCCTTTGGTAAACCTAGTCTAATCTTTTTCGTATTGCATTACTCAAATTTTCAAAAAATCTTTAATCCTAATCTAATCTACTTCATATTACATGTGACAATGGTGAATGTTATGTTTATAGGTCCCTGAAGGGCTTGTGGATGAGTCAGGGATTCCATTAAACAAGGGGAATATTCACATTGCAAAGACAAGCCCCCACAGTGTGCTTACAGGCGTACATAAATCTTTTGAGAGGTACTTCACGTTATTTCTGAGATCACGTTCAAGAGATGGTCTCTGGTGGTCATATGGTCCTTACTAACATTGGCAGTGACAGGAAAGCTGATTCTTCTGGCAACCAGGGTTGCACCATCTGGGAGTTACTAGGAATCACATTACATGACATGGTCCAAGAGATACAGAACCCACTTTGCCTCCTCCTTCCCTCTGCAGAAACACATGGTATGTATCATTTATCCTTGTTCTATCACCCTGCCCCTCAAGGCTCAAGATGGCCTGATGTGTGTGATTATTCCAACCATATATGCATATTGTGTCTCTAATCTCTATGCAAGTGTCACGGTGATATATGGCCCAAAAATTTTCCAAAAATAAAAAAATTAAGATCGCCTTTTTTCGCTTAATTGTGCATTAACGTCAATGAACGGTCATGCTATTTTCTTGCTAAAGGGGCAAGAAAACACAAGTCTGTCTAATGACAAATATAACATCGTAATTTTTTAAAAAGTTTTATGGTTATCACTTTGTGTTTCTCATGGTAAATAATATTAATCCAGGGAAATATAGAAGAGGCAAAATTGGACAGGTTCAATCTGCCGTATTCTGCCCCTACTGCAGAAGAAGTTAGGGATGTGATTCAAACAGAATGGTTCCTTTAACATCCATGAATTTGAAACGTTTGAAGTGGACCAGGATTGTAACATGGATGACAGTAACAAAAGCTGTAGGTATGACAAACCCACCAGAGGCAAGTGCGAGGCAATGAGCATAAGGGTAGTTGTGGAATTCATTCTGGCATGTTATTTTGGAGGAGAGATCAAGGATGATTTGTTTGAAATATTTTCCAAGAATATAGAAGAGTACTTGGAGGTTGAGGATGGGAAGTACACAAATATGATTATTTCCATGACCAAGGGATGAATATTTCTAAGCTCTTCCCAGAAGAATGTTATACTGTCAAAAAGTGGGGATTAGATCCTACATCATATTTCAAGTAGTTCAAACAGTCCATTCAAACAATCAGGTTTTGCAAGCTGATATAATTAAATTCAGGGGAAATCAAATTATCTGAATATAATTGTTTTGGTATTTTTTATTTTTCTTCTTACATATGCAATAATAGAGGGGCAATATTCTTTTTCGTACTATTTTCCCTATTATTAAGAACTTTAAACACCTTCCCCTGCCTGTTTCAGCTTGTACGTTTGAGATTTTCATCACATTTCATGAGAATTTTGTAAACCAGATGTTGAATTGAAGTCACAAAATCCGAACATCTGTGTCATTAGAGGTTAGCAATGTTTATGGGCATTTGAAATCTTGGAGCCTTAGTCTGATAAATAGTAATCATCATGGAAGCAGACATCATAGATATCAAATCTTAACATATTTATAAAACAAATAAAGAAAGAAAGGTGGAGTGGAGACAATAAGTGAACTCAACATAAGCTTCTTTTATACCGTCAAAAATTGTCATATGTCCCAAAAAGCTTTAGTTAGCAGAAAAAATGTTATTCTAATCATCAAACCATTATCAGCTTGCAAAAAGCTCTGTCATCCTAGTGTTGTTTGCTGTATTGTAACTGCCAGCTCTTGAACTGAGATAAAAATCCACCAACAAATGCATCCCCTGCCTCAAAATTCAACAGTTGGTGAAGCTAGGGCTATTTTGCACATGCAAAAGTTGATAGGGTAAAATGTTTTTTTTGTAAATTAGCATATCAACTTTTATACTATTTCACATGATGTGGCAATTGCATTAGACCTAGATTCAAACAAATAAAGAAAGTAGAAAGAAATCAAGACCAAACCCGTCCCTTGGTAATTAACAATGTTATACTAATTTAACTTCAGAGTTTAAAGTGAAATTTACCCGAAATTTTATTTAATTGATTCTTATTACTTTAGTGGGAAAAGAGGCTAAAAAGCTTACCAGATGTTTTATTTAATTATTTTCCCAAAATCTCCCATTATCAAAAGAAAGGCAGCATTAGTATATTTTCTCCATCTCTTCCTTTTGGCTCTCCGTCTTGCTCTTTGAAGGTGGTTCTGTGTTGTTTGCCAAGTGCATGGACACTTCCTTGGTGGAGCTAGCATAAGTGGCTCATCTTGCACTACTCTCTCTATAAAACTGGACAGCCCCTACACTCCTCACTCCACACATGACATGAGAAGGGGTCTTAACTCTTCACCGTAGTTGCCTTAACCCCATTTTCCCTTTCCCCTTTAAGCCATATAGAGTTTTAGACCCTCTCAGCCACACTTTTCCCAAATTTCTCAAAGGCCAGCGCAAGCTAAGCCTAGCCAAGCCACCCACTATTGTGCTTCCATCAAATATTCGGACTATAGTTATATAATTATATAATTATATATATATATATATATATATATTTATATATTACCTTTGAGCTATAGTGCACATCTGAGAAGCCAAAATTTTTTATTTTGGCTCTATGAATGCAGCCTCAGTTTTGTAATTTGTGTGCTAAAAATAGCAATATGACTTATTAGAACCACCACTAATGCTATTATGTATGGCAAAACAAGTTTAAGTGAAGTGCTTGTAAGGGTCATCAAATAGCACATGGCCCACAGCCCGACCCAGAAACCCGACAGCCCACTGCGCTAATGGGTGGCCCGATCTGTTGTTATTGAGGCTCATGGGTAGCCCACTAGCCCAGTGGGTTTGCCTGTGGGCTAGTTTTTATGCCCATGAGTACTTGGTGGGCTAGGCCAGTTGCCCAGCCCATTGGCTTAACCCGTTAGCTCAGCCTAATAACTCATAATTCAAAAAAAAAAAAAAAAAAAAAAAAAAGACTTTTTAGAACCAGCACTAATGCTATTATGTATAGCAAAACAAGCTTAAGTGAAGTGCTTCTTGCTAATTTGTTTTTCAGTAAAGAAAAACGTGTAAATGGGTCCACAATTTCAGGATGCATATATAGACAATTATTTATCTCTTTTGATTGGATATATATAAAGCTTAAGCACCTTTTCAAAGGTTGATCTAGTGGTGTGCCAATTTTTGGTACACCATTGTCGAATTTGATTGCCTTAATAGCATTTTGATATAATTGGAGATTTTAAATTGAATATAATTTTTATGCTACTTTACAAACTCGACAATTTTTTAAGGCCAACAAGGAATCATGTCATAGATTTATCTTTTCTCATTTTTTGGATAAACTACAGAAATTTTATTGCTAAAATCAAAATATGAGGAAAGAAAATACAATAACAGTATATGTTGGAAGAGAACAAAGCTCGGTGGCCATGAGGAGGAATCCATCCAGTGCTAAAACTGCAATCTTTAGATCCAAACCGTTCCTAGGAAGATCTGGACCGCCACCATTGAGAGAGACAAAACCCCCCACAAGGCTAGCTTAAGATCCACACAAGGGACGGTAAAAACTGCCACAAAGGGTGAAGAAATACAAACAAGAGGGGTAGGACAACCCTTTGATAGGACAGGGAAATGCTCATGCTGGAGCAGTGCTTATAGCAAAGCCAAGGAGAGGTTCTCTCTATTTCCAAAATTTCAATGAAAAGGGGGAGACAGCGGGTTTCTCTCTTGTGTGAGAGAGAGAGAGAGAGAGTGAGAGAGCTCACAACTCACCATCTCACATCATAGATTCTTTTAAGGGAAGACAATTAAGTTGTATTTCAAAAAGGCCATTTTATCTATCTTTTTGCTTGATTTAGCTGTTAAGTTCCAAAAGAATGCATAATTTTTTTTTCCCTTTTTGGTTAATAGCTAGATAGAATGATCATTTTGAAAAGGAAAAAAGAAAGGTACGATTACACATATTTAAAAAAAAAAAAAACTATCCTCCTGTGATAAACTAGTAGCCTATTATTATCCTAGTGGTGAGTTGAATCAATGATAATGTTCTAAAAGAACCTTTCATTGACATTGAGCTAAGCTAACTCCCTAATTTATGAGTAAAAATTAGTTTTATTTAATAAACATATAAGAATACAAATATATGACATATCATTTGTTCTATTGTAGCACATTGGCAATTCTCTAATAATTTAGAATCTGGGTTCAAATCCCGGCAGATGAAATTCATTTTTCTTTTTCTTTTTTTCTTTTTCTCTTTTTCTTCTCTAAATTATATAACGGGTCTATCACAGGAAGCCAATCATAGTAATACACTAATAACAAATACTCGGAATTTGAATTGCTGTTCTACTCAGAGATAGAAACACAAAACCCAAATACTTCCTTCATAACCAAACACGCCCCCCAATATTTCACTCTCTTGCAACTTATAACTTGTTTATCTCAATCTTTCTCTCTTTAACTTCATCTTTATTAGTACCATCTAGTTCGACTTAGAGGCAATAGTTTAATTTCAAGGAAAAAAAAAAGTATAATCTGATGGCACATGGTTTGATGGTATAATGAGCTTTGATAAATTGTCCTTGGCCTAACACATGGAATTTCAGTATCTTTTGGGAAGTAAAGTAGGGACTTCATTTACTTTAACTAATTGGCTTACATTAAAATAAATAAATTTATAGGTGTACTAAGATGAATAGTAATCAATCACTTACATTAAAATATATTTTAAAAATATATTTTTCAAAAAAAGAAAAAAAACTATTGGTGTCTTTGTACGATAACTAGTAACTTTTATCATTGAGGATTGTCATAGACTCATAGATATCAATCCTATCGTATCTATAAAATAAATAGATAAAATGAGTTGGAGTGGAGACAAAATGTGAATTCAATATCTACTTTTTTTTATACTATATATCATAAATTGTCATTTCTCTCAAAAGTTTTAATAAATAGAAAAAAAATAATTTGGTTAGAAAAGAAAATATGTTATTTTCATCATTGAACCATTATTATTCTAACAAGCTTGGTCTTTCTAGTATTGTTTCTTCTTGCTATATTATCACTGCTATGGGCTAAGTGGGTTATTCAACCTTGATTGATGCAGGTTGGCTTGGGATTGTTTCTTTGCCTACTTGGATCCAATCTCGTTGTCCAGACAGTGAGGTAAACTCTACTTTCTATGAGATTTGTTCTCTTTCGAGCTTAGTTACGGCTTAAAGGGAGTCATAATTTTTGTTCAAGCCTAGTATCTTTTTTACTTGTTCATTCTATTCAATGGTCTGGGGTGGTTGATGAGACAAGGTGGAAAAAATATAGCAGCTAGTGGGGTTTGCCTTTGGCTTCTCATATGGTTAGAGGCAAATTTGGTTAAGACACAGTAGTGATAGAATACCTGCATCCAATCAGCAATTCTACTAGTCCTAGTCAACCAGAAGTCCAGAACTAGTTTTTCTGATAGCAAAGTGATTTAAGTTAAGAAACAAAGATGCTCTTAACTTTTCAACATTTTGAAACACAGAAGTCATGAAACTGTAAACGTAAACAAATTTAACCAATCACTTTTAAGAAATTTACTATTTTAATCCTCAATCTTCAGAACAATATACAATATTTATTTCCTCCTTTTCAAACTCTCACTCTTCTTCTTACTTCTTCAGAACAATATACAATATTTATTTGCTCCTTTTCAAACTCTCACTCTTCTTCTTGCCTCTGCCGCATACATAGCTCTGAGGTTGTCGAATCTAAAATCACAGGATTTTCCTATTTCTAGCACCACCTTGACTGATATTACTTTCTCTGCTCTTTCTGCATGTTCAGCATCATTTTGTAATGCTGTTTTACATTTTGAAAAAGTATTTGGAGAGATGTAAGGCACTCCACTCCATTCAGTCAGGTGCGATCCTCCGAACCTTCATTTATAGATTTATATATTGGCAGCGGAATGGCCGACTTTTGTGTGAATTCTTGAACACAGTTCTTGTGCATCAAGACTTCTAGACGGCCTAAAAAAATTACATCCACACAAGTTTTAGATAATACTTTTCTACAGCTGCTAGCAAAAGTATTTTAAGCAAAATATTGCTTATATTATATATAATCATGACCCATATACATGTAACAACGAGATAGCAGTTTGCAATATTATAAAAAACCATAAACAGCAATTCTACAGGAATACACATTAATGGATCAAATTGATATAAGATCTAAAAGATTAGATGTTTTTCAATACAACGTTATACCAATGTTAACTTCAAAAAGTTTATTTTGTTATTTTTCAAAAGTCTACCCTGTTTATCAAAAAAAAAAAAGTCCACCCCTAAACTATAGGTTTAAAGTGAAACTTGCCCTAAATTTTATTTAATTGATACTTATCACATTAGCAGGAAAAAAAAACCAAAAAAGCTAAAAAACTTACCAACTTATTTATTATTTATTTTCCCAAAATCTCCCATTCTCAAAAGAAAGGCAGCACTAGTATATTTTCTCCATCTCTTCCTTTTGGCTCGCTGTCTTGCTCTATGAAGGTGGCTCAAACCTGTTTGCCAAGTGCAGGGACACTCCCTTGGTGGAGCTAGCATCTTGCTGAAACGTTTTAAAGAAACAAAGGCTTTAAAGGCCAAAACTTGTTCCACATAGTGTGTGCAATAAACACTTCCCTAAACAAAAAATATGTTAAGATACACTCATATTCCAACCCACAGAAACTAGATAAATGATCTTTTTTTTTTTAAAGGTTAAAGCATACATGAACAAAACACACACTTCACAATTTCAGAAATCCAAACCAATATAATACTCAAGAACAAACGAACTTGAAAGAAAGATAATGCATGAAAACTTACAAGTTGGCTCAATTTGATGGAAAACACTAAATAGCAGGTGGCTTGGCAAAGGTTGGCTTAAATAGGAAAGGGTTAATGGGGTTAAGGCAACAACTTTGAAGAGTTAAGACCCCTTTTTCATGTCATGTGTGGAGTGAGGAGTGTATGAGGCTTGTCCGGTTTTATAGAGGGAGCAAATGCAAGATGGGCCACTTATTGAAGAGGGCCAAAGTTTAAACTAAAACATTAATTAAGTTCTTGATGTCTTGGACTCACAACAAGTCTTCTAAAAAGTAAAAAAAAGTTCTCAAAGGAAATGAATATTGTTGTCAAAAGGAGTAGGAGAATGAAGTAAAATTCATTTCGAAGTAAAAAGTGAAGAGTGAAGAGAACCAACATAGAAATGAATAAAGCAATGATTACAAAAGACGCAAATAGTTGCCTATATATGCATCATGGAGTCTTCAGTCTCGGACCCATTTACACGTTTTCTGACTGTAAATAACAAATTAGCAAGCACATCACTCAAAGCTTGTTTTGCCATATATAACAAGCTCATCATCTCTTGTTTGTACATTTGCTATCGAGTGGTTCACTGGTCTTTATCCTCTACAGGGAGAGAAGGGTTCGTATTATAACAGAAAAAGGAAAATTTGGGTGGGTGAAGAATACTCTGATGTTTAACCCAAATTTCACAAATAGGAATTGGGTTCACTCAAAAATTAAAAACAAGTGCTTATGTAGATACAAAAACAATAACTTTAACATGTATAAGAGAGAAACAGAGTATATTAGAGACCATATGCAAAAAAGCCAAGAATGCCATCAACAAAGCCAACTTGAACGAACTTTGATTTTGGGATATTTGATTAATTCAAAGTTCAAAACAACAAGCAATAGTCCAAAAACATTTCACAAGAAGCACAGTTTTTAGCCTTTCAAAAAAAAAAAAAAACCACTTATACAGATATTCATAAATATCAGTGTTGAAGAGTCAAGAGAGAGAGTTTGAGTGTGTACAGGACGCCACGCCACCGCTGCCAACTTTCCGATGATCATCGTGCAGTGACGCCTCCTCAGCATAGTCGTCCGATCTGCTTCTCGCGTATTTGATATTGCTTTCTGACTATATATTTTACTCTGTAATCTGTATTTTGTGATATTGGTAAAGTTAGTACTTCCAAGTTAAGAGGGTCTGGTAACGTGGGTATGTGACTGTGTAGTCCGTGTGCATTGGGTCAGTGCGTTCAGCCGTTTAGGAGTAATTTTGAATTATAATTAATAGAGTAAATTTCAAATTATATCTTAACATTTAAGGAGTTTGTATTTTACATTTTAAAATTTTAAAATTTAGATTTTACACTCTAAAGTTTGGTAGCGTTTACATTTTACATCTTAAAGTTTTAGAATTTAAAATTTAACCCCCTAAATTTTAGAAATTTGTGGATTTTAGTGCATAAAGTTTTGGATTATTTGAATTTTATATCCTAAAATTTCAGAATTTGTAAATGTAAAATCCAAACATCCTGAAACTTTAGGAGTTAAATCCAAATTTTAAAATATCAGAGTGTAAAATTTAAACACCCCAAACTTTAGAGAATAAAATTCAAATTCTGAAACTTCAACTTGTAAAATTTAAACATTCTCAAACTTTAGGGTGTATTTTACAAATTTACCCTTGGCATAATGTTAAAAGGGGTTAAGTAGCTTGCAAGTATTTCAAAGTGCAAATATCTATGTTTTTGTTTCGTAATCTTGGCGGCACTGTAGCTTGCAGTGTGGACAATTACTATCCACACATGCATTGGGATCGCTCTTTTTCTCTCTTTTACATGCCCATTGTTTTTTTTTTTTTAATGAAAAGTAGTTCATTTTATCTAGACGAGAATAAAAATATTACATCTTGGGACACTAAGTGCTAAATGATACATAGAGTTTCTTCTATCCAAGAACTAAACTCTAATAGGTTTCTAGTATCAGGAACTAAACTCTGACAGGTTTCTAGCATATTGAGCTAGACTATGTGCAGCTTTGTTACCATCTTGTGGAGCAAAAGAAAATTTGCAATCACTAAACTTCTGAGCATGTAACAAAAACCCTGAGATAATTATAGAGATGCTTGATAAAGGAGTGGTCGAACCAAGCAGGTAGTGAAAAACCACCTATGAATCACCTTCAAAAATTGTAGTTCTAATACCCATCTCCCAAGCAAACTGCATTCCTTCCTCCATAGCCTTGGCTTCAGTTAGAACATGGGTGAGTTTCATCTTTTAGTTTAGTTGAATATTTAATTACAAAATGAAATTGTTTCTCAAAAAAAAAAAATTACATAATGAACTAAAAGTGTAACGTAAATTATTACATAATAAGAACAAATAAATCTATTTCATAGTTAATAAATAATTGTACACAAAAATAATATATTGTGTTCAATATCTGAATTCCAAAATTTGTCAATATCCCAATTTTAGAAAATGTTTGATTCCCAATTTCGAAAAATTCTCTAACAACATTTTAAAAAGTTGATATATATATATATATATATATATATATTTGTGTCAAGAATAGTGAAAATACTATGATCATGTGATACCTTGTCAACATATAAATAGAAAGAAGTACAATTATTCATGAACTAGCACTCGATATACCTTGTCAAGATGATCATGAGATACACAGCATCCCCATGTCCTCAAAATAGGACGAGCTTGATTACTTTGTTCATGTACCGTCAAAAGTTACTACCACCTATGGAAAATGTGTGTTAGTGAAGACAAAAGATGTTGATGTAATGCATGCATGAGGATGTTTAATACAGAAATTTTCCTCTTGGGTCTCTTTCAATTTTTTTGTTAGTAGAGATCCAAAGCTTCAAAGGTTGATCTAATAGAGTAGAAATTTTTGGTACACCACTGTCGAATTTGATGTCTTTAATTGCATTTTTATCTAATTTGGAAATTTTAAATTGAATACAATTCTTACACTACTTTGCAAAACTGAAATTTTTACCCTAATAGGGAACCATTTCATAGATTCTTTAAAGGGAGAAGCGATTAAGTTCTATTTTAAGGTGGTCATTTCATTTGTCATTGATTCATTGTGATTGATCTAGTTGTTAGGTCATAGGTGCCAACGAAACGACATTATTTTCTTTTCTTCTTTCTCTCTTTTCCCTTAATGGCGAAATTAGTAATGGACATAGACATAATGACAATTTTGAGAAGACGATCAAACTTTGTAAACTAAAATGAAAATTTTCAAATTTAAGAGAATAAAATGAAACTAAATCTAAATTTTAAGAATCAAAATGTATATATTTTTTTTTTAATTCGGCTTTCACACCCTTCAAAGTTTAAGGCTATCTATTTTCTTTGGTGTGTCATATCACCTATGCCATCAAATGAGTCCCATGTGGAGTCTATTAAAGTGTTGTAGACTTTTAGTGCCATTTCCTAGTTTGGGAAATAATGATTTAACCTGTAATAATAAAATCCATGATATGGGAAATTTATATTTATAAGGTTTTTTTTTTTTTTTCTTCTCTACTCTCTTTCATACTACAGCTCATAGATGATAGAATTTGCGTGGTTACTATCACATAAGTTAATGTACGAGCGTGATACTTTGTTAATGTACCATCAAAAGTTATTATGGTAGTGAAGACTAAAAGATCAAAGATGTGGATGCAAAGCATAAGCATTCATCAAAATGTTTGATACAAAAATATTCCTCTTGGGTCTCTTCAAGCTTAAAGTACTTTTCCAAAGGTTGATCCACTAGTCTAGAAATTTTTGGTACACCATTGTCAAATTCATCCATTGTCGAATTTGATTCTTTATATAATTGCATTTTGATATAATTGGAGGTTTTAAATTGAATACAATTTTTTTGTTACTTTGCCGACTTGACATTCTTTTTTTTTTTTGGCTATGTCATAGATTCTTTTAAGTTGAGCCAATTAAGTTGTATTTCATGATTGCCCTTTCATCTATCTTTGTAAGTCATCTGGCTGAAAAGTGTTAGCCTTCTCTTTACAAAGGCTAAACAAAATGAATCATTTTAAAGAGGAAATCAAATTTGATGAACTAAAATGAAAATCTCAAATTTGAGAGACTAATTAACATGAAACAACTCAAAATTTTAAGACTCAATAATTTAGAGTAAAAATTTATAATCTAGTATTAAAAATAAAATAAAATAAAATAATAAAAAAAGCCTCTACTTGACAATCTGCATGGTCTAGGGGTATCTTTATGTGGGTCCTAATCCGATCATCTATCACATATGCTATTATGAGTCCTGTGTAGAGTCAATCCAAATTCCAAGGTGCCATTTCCTAGTTTGGGAAATAATAATTTTACAGGTAAAAATAATATCCATTATAGAAAATTTGCATTTATAAGACCTATTATGTCACTTTGCACTACAGCTCATAGATGATAGAAAAGTTGCAGAGTCACTTATTTCCTGAGGATTAGAATGGTCTAGGGGTATCTTTGGGTGGGTCCTAATCCGATCATCTATCACATATGCTATTACGAGTCCTGTGTGGAGTCCATCCAAATTCCAAGGTGCCATTTCCTAGTTTGGGAAATAATAATTTTACGGGTAAAAATAATATCCATTATAGGAAATTTGCATTTATAAGACCTATTATGTCACTTTGCACTACAGCTCATAGATGATAGAAAAGTTGCAGAGTCACTATTTTCTGAGGATTAGAATGAGTTGCCTGAGTCTTTGAGACTTTTAACTCTTTAATGGGACAATTGACCTCTAATCCACATAATTGCTACTTGGAATATTGTAATTTGATGTAAATAAAGTTGACAGATGAAACAATAACACTTGTAATTTAAATTTCAGCGACCAATAATATCTATTAAAACTTTTTTTCTTTTTATAATTTGATAATTGGAAGTAACTATTTGAACCTTATACATATCCATTGAAAAAATCAAGAATTGTTAGTTGAATTACAAGATTATTGGCGCTCATTTGAAAGTGCTCAATAAATAAACTTTTGAGATTTTCAACGAAAAATAAATAAATAAACTTCAGAGACTGACAAGGTACAATTTGATGGAAAACACTATAGTTGGTAGTTTGGCCTGGCCTTTGAGAAGTTCAGGGGAAAGTGTGTGGATGAGAGTGTAAACTCTATAGTGGCTTAAAGGGGATAGCGAAAACAGGGTTAAAGGCAACTACGTTGAAGAGTTAAGACCCCTTTCTCATGTCATGTGTGGAGTGGGGAGTGTAGGGGCTGTCTGGTTTTATAGAGGGAGCAATGCAAGATGATACACTTATTGAAGAGAGCAAAAGTATAAACTAAACATTAATTTCTTGATGTCTTAGACTCACAGCAGGTCTTCTAAAACATAAAAAAATTTCCCAAAAGAAATGAATATTATTGTCAAAAAGGAAAATGATGTACAACTCATTTCGAAGAGAAAAGTGAAGAGAACCAACAATGGAAAGAATAAAACAACAATTGCAAAAGACAGAAATAGTCGCCTATATATGCATATTTGGAGTCTTGGACCCATTTACACGTTTTCTGACTGTAATAACAAATTAGCAAGCACATCACTCAAGTTTGTTTTGCCATACATTACAAGCGCATTATTTCATGTTTGTACATTTGCTATTAAGTGGCTCACTGGTCTTTATCCCCTATAGAGAGAAAAGGCTTTGGATTAACCCAGAAAAAAGGAATTCGGGTGGGTCAAGAATACTCTGATGTTTAGTTTAACCCAAAGTTCACAAAAAGGAATTGAGTGAGTGAAGGATACTCAATTATGCAGCCCATAGCGTTTGTTCAATCAAAGATTTCCTCTTTTTCACTATGCAAATTGCAAGGCTATCTCTTTTGGTGGGTCATATCACATATGCCATTGAATGAGTCCCTTGTGGAGTCCATCCAAGTGTGTTAGTGCCATTTTCTAGTTTGGGAAATAATGATTTAACCGGTAATAATAATATCCATGATGGGAAATTTGTATTTCTAAGTTGTTTTTTTCTTTCTCTTTTTCATGCTACAGCTCGTAGATGATAGAATTTGCATATTTACTATCACATAAGTTAATGTATACGAGCATGATACTTTGTTAATGTACCATCATAAGTAATTATCACGTCAAATTTGGTAAATGGGTGCTAGTAAAGACAGAAAGATGTCTACGCAAAGCATTCATCAAAATGTCTGAAACAAAAATATTCCTCTTGGGTGTCTTCAAGTTTCAAGTGGTTAATAGTGGATATCTAAAGCTTAAGTACTTTATCAAAGGTTGATGTAGTAGTGTAGAAATGTTTGGTACCCCATTGTCCAATTTGATTACTTTAATTGCATTTTGATATAATTGGAGATTTTAAATTGAATACATTTTTTATGCTACTTTACCAACTTGAAATGTTTTTTAGGCTAACAAGGAATCCTTCATAGATTTATTTATTTATTTTTGTTGAGATAAACAACAGAAATTTTATTTCCAAACATTTTGTTGTAAGGAGCTTGAATCCAGACCGGTCCAAGATCTGGACAAAACCCCTCACAAGGCTGGCTTAAGATCCACGCAAGGGATTGCATAAACCTCCACAAAGGGTCAAGAAATACCCACAAGTGGGGTAGGACAACCCTTTGACAAGATAGAAAGAGACTCATGCTAGAGCAGAACTAATAGCGAAGCCAAGGAGAGATTCTCTGTATTTCCAAAAATTCAAATGAAATAAGGGAGACAATGAGTTTGTCCCCTTGTGAGAGAAAGAACTCACAGCTCACCTTCACATGTCATAGATTCTTTTAGAATGAGACAATTAAGTTGTATTTTAAGATAGTCATTTCTGACTTAGGTATTGGAGAATCCCCCGCTAGAAATCCTCTATGGTCTGCCTAGTGTCTATTATTCCTCCTTACAAGTATCCATGGACTGAGCTGATTCTCATAACATCTCCTCAATCCTCAACCAAAATGAAGATATACTGTATGCCATCAATGTCTTGTCACAGGAAACACGAAATCAAGTGACATTCCAACAACGAACATCCACCCCTATTGTTGAAATCAATTCAAATTCTGATTGTAACATTCTTTTTCTAATCAATATTTTAAATAAATAATTGTATGTATCATAAAGGATAGGTTTGAATCATGATACTCTCGAGCAAAAAATTCTTGGAAGTAGAAAATGTTTGGATAGGGTTTTGAATAAGAGTAAGATTGGAGACATGCTTAGGTTAATTATTATCCTGGTGGTGAGTTGAATCATGATAATGTTCTAAAAGAACCTTTAATTGACATTGAGCTAAACTAATTCCCTAGTTTATGAGTAATAATTAGTTTTATTTAATAAGCATATAAGAATAAAAATATATGAGAATATATCATCTGGTCCGCTGTAGCACATTGGCAAATTTTTGGTATTAAGAATCCGGGTTCAAATCCTGGCAGTGTAGATTCTTTTTTTTTTTTTTTTTCCTTCTCTAATTGAGATAACGGGCATATCACAAGAAGCCCACCATAGCAATACACTAATAACAAATACTCAAAATTTGAAGTTTTGTTCTGCTGAGAGACAACCACAAAGCCCGCCCATCAAAATAAAAAAAACCCACAAAGCCCAAAGACTTCCCTCATATCCAAACACCCCCAAAATTTCACTCTGTTGCAACCTGTTTATCTCAATCTTTCTCTCTCTAACTTCATCTATATTAGTACCATCTAGTTTGACTTAGAGGCATTATTAGTTTAATTTCAAGAAAAAAAATTATAATCTGATGGCGCATGGTTTGATGGTAATGAGCTTTGTAAATTGTCCTCGGCGTAACACATGGAATTTCAGAATATGGGAGGTAGAGAAGGGACTAATTGGCTTACATTAAAAATAAATAAATTTATTGGTGTAGTACGATAAATAGTAATCAATGACTTATATTAAAAATAAAATAAAACTTATTGGGGTCTTTGTATGATAAATAGTAATCATTATTGAGGGGCACAGTGGCGGCTCCAATAATTTTTTTCAAAGTGTTCCTTAACAAGCATAAATTACATAATTTAATAAAAAGAAAATTTTGAATATTGACGACAACAACAATAAAAAAAAAAACACACAAATATATAAAGTTAACAATTGTCTTCTAACGAGTTTTCATATTTTGAAATTGTTGCATGATAGTCTCATTATCAATACTACAAGCTACATCTCTTTCAATATACAGAATCAAGTAATCTTATTAATTATTGTTGTTTAGTTTTTTCATTAATTTTTTTATCTTTTATAAACTATAATTTGTTATATTGTTGTTTCATTAATTATAAAATTATTAATTGTTGTTTAGCCTAACATAATTTAATTTGTTTATCTTTTATAATGTATTGGTTAATTAAATTATTAATTATTGTTTATTAGTTGCTTCCTCCAATTAATTATTGGTTAATTAAATTATTGTTTATTAATTGCACTAGCACACACCCCATCCCCATGTGCATTTACTTCCCCCAATTCAAATATCCCACCTCGGCCCCATGCCTCCATCCACCCCCCACTCAACAGACAAGCCCCATGGCCCCCAATCGCAAGAGCTAATCAAATAAATTCACAATCACAAATCACAATACACTAAAAAACAATTAATTGTATCTCACTAACACCAACAGATAAAGCCAAAAACAGGGAAAATATTAATAAAGTTATAAAGTAATTAGCCAATCACAATTCAAATTTTATCAGATAAAGTCTTAAAGAATAGAGAGAGACTCTCATTTCAAATTTTTATTTCACTTTCATTCTTCAGATGAAGAGAGAGAGAGACTGAGACTGAGAGTAAAGAGAAACTCATTAACCCAATAAGCAATAACCCGTATATGTAAGAAAGAAAAAGAGAGAGAAGTTAAGTGTAAAGATGAAATACCTTGAGTCACTATTTCAAGGATTAGAAAGAGTCGCTTGAGTCTTTGAGTCTTTAACTCTTATACATGCCAATCAGTAGCCTAATCTAAATGTATATGTGTGTGAAACTCTATCCTAAAAACTTGAACACCGATCCTTATCCTCCACACCCCATAAGTATTTATACTTGTGGAGTGACTACTGCACCAAGGGTGCGCAGTGAATGGAATATCGTAATTTGATGTAAATAAAGTTGACATATGGAACAATAACTCTCGTATTTTAAATTTCAACGATCAATAACACCTACTTAAATTTTTTTTTTTTTTAATTTGATAATTACAATGGGAAGTTTTTTTTAATATATAATTTGATAATTACAATGGGAAGTAAGGATTTGAACCTTATACATGTCCATTGAAAAGATCAAGAATTATCAATTGAATTACAAGGTTATTAGTGCTCACTTGAAATTTTAAAAACCAAAAGCATTCAATAAGTAGACTTTAGAGAATTTCAACGAAAAATAAATAAATAAACTTCAAAGACCGACAATATATATCCCATTTTTATTTAATTTACAAATTACAATAAGTTGGGGTGCTTTCAAGTGGAGGATTTGAATTCAATGAATGAAACCAGGCCTATTTCCTTCTATCTAGCTAAACTAACCACACAATATGCCTATAGAAACACTCCTTGGCTAACGGAATGCATTGACATTAATTAAGTTTTCTTGAATTTTTTTTTTTTTCCCCCCTCTTAGACAGTACTCTAGCCTAATCTAAGTTTTCTTGATTATTAAACCTAGTCCACCTACACTTTTAAGATAAACAACACTAAAATCAACTATGATAGGCATTGATTAGCCGACCTACACTTAAACTAGTACTACACTAATAATGTTTGATTTAAACCTTCCATTTTCAAAAAAATTGTATCTCAATTGGTTTTAAAAAGAGACATTCAAAGTTAAATCCCCTACTTCCAACTATTGAATCATCAACAAAAAATTATTATTATTATTATTATTATTATTATAAACCTTTTTAAAAGATTTCATGTAAAATTTCTAATGAATTCTTTTAGAGTTGTTAGGAGCCCATGCAGTCATGTGATAGTCAATTTAAATGAAATTTATTTCACACTATAAAGTTAAAGTTTAAGAAACTACATGAAACCATAAGCTGGTTTAAAATTTATATATATTTGAAATGATTAAAATAAATTCTAATGAATTCTTTTAGAGTTGTTACTTGTTAGAAGCTCATGTAGTCACGTGATAGTCAATTTAAACGAAATTTATTTCACACTATAAAGTTTAAGAGACTACATGAAACTATAAGGTTTAAATTTTATATATATCTGAAATGATTTTAAAATGTTAAAATGAAACTTATTCAAAATGATGAGGTTAAAATGAAAATTACCTAGGACTTACTTAATAAAAATAGTTGGAATGTACAGTGTGATATTATCATATTACAACCTTATATCATTTATGGGCATTTTTTACTTTCACAATTTCTTTTACGTCAACATTTTTTCTTTTACATTATTAGGGAAAAAATTTAAATAAATAATAATAAATATAAAAAAGAATAAGAAGAAGAAAGAAGAAGAAGAATAGGGAAATAAAATGAGAGAAAATACTAGTTTATCCTAATTACAAACACAAGATAGTGATATCTGTTATCACCATTTTAATCAAACCAAATCTGATAATAAACAATTACAATTTTTTTTTTTTTTAGAGAGAGATTCAACCTATGGCTCACCATTCTAATCAAGCCAAATCTGATAATAAACAATTACAAATTAAAATTTTTATTTTTGAGAGAGTTTCAACCATTCATCAGACCAAGACACCAATCGATTTTTGGTGTAAGCGGAGATTAAACCTCAAATCTTTTATTCAATCATCAGAAATTTTACCAGTTGAGCTAACTGGAACCCACAATTACAAATTAAAATTTAGTTAGTATAAATGGATGGCATGACCCAATATTATGGCCATCAACCTATTCAAAATCAATCTTCTTTATCACATAATTTAATTTAGAATATGAAAGTACAAAGTATTCTTCTGGTAACAAACCATCAAGCATCATAGGACGAATTTTTCCATTACATCACTTCGTAACAATCTAAATTTCCTTTTTCTATAAACACAATGTCTACTTTTTGTTGGTTGCTTTTACTATTAGATCAATACACTCGAAACCCCTTTTCTCTTAAACTTTCAAACACTTCATGCATAAGGAGATGTCAATTAAGCTATAAGGCTCTTAATTATATATAATTATTCTTTATGAATAATACTACAAGCACAAATTAACTATTTTACAATATTTTTACAAAATGTTGATGTGGTCAATTTCTTATTGGTTTTCATCTAGGCCCACCATTAATATCATTTTTTTCATTTACCAATAATCATTCACTAGTTACCATATCAGCAATTTGTAAATTTTTTTGTAAAATAGTTTGTTTCTCTGGCATTGTTCTTTATTTAAATGTTATAGTTTCTAATAATTTCATTTAGGCCATAAAGTTTTAGGCTGCGTTTGAATTGGCTGAAAATGGTTTCCAGAAATGCTTTTTCATAAATGTGGGTGTTTGGTTGAGCATGGAAAATGCATTTTCCGGAAATGCTTTTCAGTCCTAACGTGTTTATGGTGTAAAATGATTTCCGTTTTTATTTTACCTTCAAATACCATTTTCCGGAAAACAGAGAGAGAGAGAGTGTGCAAGTGAGATCGCGCTGGCGCGCAAAGAGAGAGAGAGGAAGAAGAGAGAGCCTATTGCCGGCAACCCACGAGCTTCGACTTTGCCGGCAACCCAGAGACTTCGCGCCACGAACCCAGATCGTCGTTCGACTTCGTACCCTTTGACTTCGCCGACGAACCCAGAGGCCAGGATCGCCGTTCGACTTCGACTTCGAATCACACCCTTTGACTTCACCGGCAAACCCAGAGGCCAGGATCGCACGCCTCCATAAATGTGGGTGTTTGGTTGCGCATGGAAAATGCATTTTTCGGAAATGCTTTTCAGTCCTAACGTGTTTATGGTGTAAAATGATTTCCGTTTTTATTTTACCTTCAAATACCATTTTCCGAAAAACAGAGAGAGAGAGAGAGAGAGAGAGAGAGAGAGAGAGAGAGAGAGAGAGAGAGAGAGGAAGAAGAGAGAGCCCATTGTCGGCGACCCACAAGCTTCGACTTTGCCGGCAACCCAGAGACTTCGTGCCACGAACCCAGATCGTCGTTCGACTTCGTACCCTTTGACTTCGCCGGCGAACCCAGAGGCCAGGATCGCCGTTCGACTTCGACTTCGAATCACACCCTTTGACTTCGCCGGCAAACCCAGAGGCCAGGATCGCACGCCTTCAACTTCGCACCCTTCGACTTCGCCGACTTCGCCGAGATGGCATCGAGACGGCACCAATCGCACTGAGTTCGCGATTGAGAAATGGTTGGGTTTTGATGAATTTGACCGGGTTTGATGAATTTTTTTTGGTTGGGTTTTGATGAATTTGACCGAATCTGATGAATTTTTTTTTCTTGGGTTTTGATGAATTTAACCGGATCTGTGTTTATCTATTGAAAAATTGTATTATAATATTTGTTTGGGAGCTGAGAAAATGTAAGAAACAATAAGAAAATGTGTTTTCTATATTATTTTCAGCAACACAACCAAAGACTAGAAAATATTTTCCAAACCTTTTTTTGGAATACAACCAAACACTTGAAAATATTTTCCTTTCCGGAAAATAGCATTTCTGAAAAATATTTATTTTCCGGAAAATATTTTACACGAACCAAACACAGCCTTAAATAGACTTATTTAAACCTTATAGTTTCATTTAAACCTTATAATAAATTTAAATTTAATTGGTTGTCACGGGAGCTTCTAACAGTGTTAAAGGAATTTGTAACAGAATATTTAAATGAAACATTTTTGTAAACTTTGAGGTTTAAATAAATAAAAAAATTTAAATTAAATGAAATATATGAAAAACTCTAAAGTTTAATATGAAATTTACACAAAAATATTTAAGGTCATAATAACGTCTAGAAAACAGAGGGTAATTTAATTTTACACATGATAGTACGAACCACCCTTACTAATGTTACACAAGAATAACCTCAATCTGAGGATAAAGCAATTCGTCAACTAAAATTAATTGAAAGAATATATTAATTCAGGAAAAAAGAAAAGTAAACCACTTAATATGATAATTGATTTTATAAGTTATAAATCAATGCTAAGAATTAAGTACCTATACTCTATGGTCCATTTGAATTGCGAGGGAGAGAGAGAGAGAGTAGAATAGAGTATAGTAGATTTAGTATAGAATTATTTTATTTTTAGTCAACTTTACTATACTCCCCTCCACTCCCCCTTCTTTCCCCTCCATTCAAACAGGCCATAAGGGTACTCAAGTAGTAGGCTAATCAATCTGGGGTGTTAGGTGTGACATATATCTAAAGTTTACATGTTCAAGCCACAATACTATTGGTTTTTTTTTTAGGGGGGGGAGGGGGGGTGTTTGGGGCGTCTCATAAATGGGAAGTGAAATAATCTAGCCAAAAGGTTAGGACATCACTTCCTTATACCCAAAAAGAAAAAAAAAATTAATTTATAATTTATAAATTATAAATTATAAATTAATGGTAAGAATTAAGTATGTATACCCCTCAAGGGTATTCGGGTTGTGGAATGTTTGAACATCACTTCTTTATACCCAAAAAATATTATAAATTATAAATTATAAATCAATGGTAAGAATTAAGTATGTAGAGGTATTTGAATGGTGAGCTTATTGACTTGGGGTGTAAAAAGAACATGAAGGTTGTAGATTCAATCCACTATATTATCAATCTATAGGATTTCTGAAATATTTGATGGATAATAAGTTAAATAATCTGGCCTAGAAGTTGAGACACTACTTATACCAAAAAATACAACTTATACCAAAAAAAAAAAAAAAAAAAGCGGATATGGTATCTCCAAAAGAAAAATGAAATAGTGGAATGACACACACAAGTGCACATGTGCGTGTTTAGACTAGCTTTTTGGTGAAAAGGCTTATTTGATTATTTGTTGAAAATCAATAAAAGTATATTTATAGTTAAAATTTAGAAATGTGAGAATTTAAAAAATTATACATAAGCAACAAACTAATCCCCCCCCCCCCCCAAAAAAAAAACACTTTGCATTTCCTTCTTTAAAAAAAAAAAAAAAAAAGAATCACACCTTATGCATTCCTTTTTTTTTTGGATCATACCTCAAGCATTCCATTTGATTAATTGATTTTGATTTTCTACTTTGTAAAACTTTGGAGAAATTACATTATACCATTCTAAACTATACCCTAAATTACATTTTGCACTTTAAACTTTTCGAATACACATATTACAATCTAAACTATGACTTTTATTACACTTTGCACCTCGATATTAAGTTTCCATTAACTTGGATGAAAAAGTATAATATTACGTGAAAATATACAATTGCTCCTCTTCTCAGTTCCTTAAAAACAAAGGATAAATTCCACTTTATTACCCTAAATTGTACTCTCAATTACACTTTTCACTCTAAACTTTAGATTTTTCTCCAAGTTAACAGCAAACTAGACATCAGATTGCAAAGTGTAACAATGGTCATAGTTTATGGTACAAAATATGCAATAAAAAATTTGGAGTATAGTTTAGAATATTATAGTATAAATTTCCCTAAAACTTTATACCATAAAACTTCTCTTATCTTTGAAATTAAATTTTTTATTTTTAATAAGTTATCAATGAGATTTGACCTCTAAATTCATTAATAAAAATATGTCAATTAATTGAATTACAAAGCTTGTAGTGACATTATTATTTATTAATTTATATATACAATTAATGTTTTGACTTAGTAGTACTCCTAGACACTAGGTAGAAGGTCATAAATTAAAGAGAAATGTCATATTTATAATATTTTTGCAACATTTTCATAATAAATTTTAAATGATAAATGTGGAGACCAGTTGACCCCAGAGGTACTATTCAGGTTGAGAGGGCTGGGCCTATGGCCCAATAACCCAGTCCGAGGAAGAGGACGTATCCGAGGACAATCAGTTAAGGAAGAGATGAAAATTGTATTACGAAAAGAGGTGAAGTGTATTTATAGTGGACCTAACCGTACCCGAGGAGAATGTTCATCTCGAAACTTCTGTTCGAAGTGGCTAGAAACATCTCCATCTCCTTAATATAATATTTTAAGGGTATTTCACGACAGGGGGATGGGCAAATACTGGATAAAGGATGAGGACGAAGGATAACAAATATCTATAAAAGCTGTTACCTCCACATTAAATGCTTCCCAACTAACTCTCTGGCCGCATTAATGTGGAGGTGATGCCTGAACAGTAAACAAGCAGCCTTACAGCTAGTAGTAGAAGATTCAAGGAGATGTAAGATGAGACTGGGAGAAACTCCCAAAACCTGATTCACACGTGTGCGGTGAGAATGGTGCTGAAATCATGATATATAACATGAAAAAGAATCCAAAGAAAGGGAGACCGAAAGAAAAACAGAGAAAATGAAAAGTTTAAGAAATATAACAGTAAAAGAAAAAGCTCTAGACTATTGATCATACTATCTAGGCTAAGCCGAAGATGATTTTTGTATTTTTCTCGTATAATTCTTCTTCCTAAACACTCAAAACCGATACCATTTTTCTAGATTCAGATTAGTTTTTTCTTCCACGCTCTACAAATTTATTGTTTGGGCTTGTTGTCCACTCCTGTTTTGGAGTCCAAGTCAAAACTGATCTTTACAATAGATTATTATTAGTTTTTTTTGGATAGGTAAAAGAGTAATTTTAAGCTGTGAATTCAAATTAAAATGATATCTATAATTTCTATAAAAGAATTATTACACTAAACAATAATTAAAATGATAAAATAATCTTAAATATGTCTAATTATCTTTCTCTCTCCTCCTATTTTGGCATCTTTCACCTTTACCTTTACTGCACAATTCAACAACTACTGAACTCTGTATACAGGACCACCCACCCACCCAGCCACCAATCTCTGAACCCCAATTGCCAAAATCTCAAACACACCCATCTCTCAATCTTTGTCTGTCTCACCACTTTTCCAACCCCAAAAGTCTTTGCCAATTTGCAAAAGCCGAAACAAAAACTGACCCATCAAACCAAATCAAACAAAAAATGACTGGCCGCAGAGAAATGCATCGAAACACTTCACAGTCAGTTCGAAAAACCAGAATTGCAATTGCCATAGCCATCGGAGTCACTTTGGGTTGTGTTTTCGCCATTTTCTTCCCTCACGGTCTCTTCACCTCCTCAGCTCCTATTCTCACTCGTACTATCTCCAAATCCATTGCCCAGGTTCCAATTCTCCAACCCCACTTTTTTTTTTGATTAAAAAATGTTTATTTATATTTGTTTAGTATTTTTAATTTTTTTTATTAGTTTTGGGGTTTTGAGATGTTATTAGTATTTTGGTGATGGGATTAGTGACACAACTTTACTTGCTAAGATGACAAGTTGTGATTTGAACAATGTTGCTTTTACGTGAATGGACACGGCTTGTGTTCAGTGCAGTAATGCTTTGCACTGGACATGTTAGGATTTAGACACGTATCTAACTGAATTTATTGTTTACATTACTTTTATTATGAACCAATCATGGCAGTCACGAAAAATAAAAAAAGGTGTGTTCTTGGACTTGTTGTTGGATTTTTAGTTGTGGGTGTGTTTTGGGATTCTGAATCTTGGTGGGGAAGTGAAGCCATTGCGTTGACTCATAGTTTCTGCGGTTTGACTTTGAATTGGATATGGGTTTTGTATACAATGCCACAATGGTTACTTAAAAAAATAGTTTTTCTTGCTATACACTGAAGTCTACTAGTAAACAATTTCTACATGTTTTACCCTCACAAAGACCAAAAAATAAGAATTTGTGATAATGAGGGATGGATGATAGTTAAACATTCAAACTCAAACTCTTTAATTGATTGTAACAATTGATGATTTGAAGCTCTATGCTCATTTAATTTACAATCCTATTTTTGAACATTGTGGTCTGAGACTTTGACTTGAATTTGATCATATTGTTTGTATTTCATAGGCTGTGTGAGTGGTAATAGTTTCAAATATGGAATTTATATTCAATTCAATGTGAAGCATCCTAAATCTCTTATTGCGTTTGATTGGTATACTGATTGAGACAATGTTGCCAATGAGCCCCAGCCCAAATGGCTCTTCCTCCTACCACAATCTCTCTCTCTCTCCCCTTCTGCGTGTCTATGTATATGCTTTTATTTAGTTTATACATATGTAGTAAAAAAATTACGCAATACATATGTGTGTATTAAATGCTCCCAATCACCATTGTGGCCTTTGTGTGAAATTTTGAGATGAGGCAAAGGAAGATGATTCATTCATATAGCATATGCTGCACATCTGATGACTTTTTTGCAATTTAATCATCTAATGGCAATGCATACAGTCTTAGTGGAGTTTCCATAGTGTTGAATTGGTTATTTCGTTAGGCACATATATAAGATTCATGTTTTTTTCCCTCTTTTTTCATCAGGTTAATTCAGCTTCATGTGAATCATCTGAACGGATAAACATGTTGAAATCAGAGTTTGTGGAAGCATCTGAGAAAAATTCCGAGCTGAGAAAAGAAATTAAGGAGCTAACTGAAAAGCTTAGATTGGCTGATCAAAGGAAAGATAATGCACAGAAGCAGGTTCTTGTGTTGGGTAAACAGCAGAAGGCTGGACCTTTTGGTACTGTCAAGGGCTTAAGAACCAGCCCTGCTGTCATCCCTGATGAATCTGTCAATCCAAGATTGGCAAAGATATTAGAGAAAGTTGCTGTCCAGAGAGAGCTTATAGTTGCTCTTGCAAACTCAAATGTGAAGGACATGTTGGAAGTCTGGTTCACTAACATCAAGAGAGTGGGTATACCCAATTATTTGGTTGTTGGTTTGGATGAAGAGATTGCCAAATTCTGTGAATCAAAGGATGTTCCGGTGTATAAGAGAGATCCAGATGAAGGTATTGATTCAGTTGCGAGGACAGGAGGGAACCATGCTGTCTCAGGATTGAAATTCCGTATTCTAAGAGAGTTTTTGCAACTGGGGTATAGTGTTCTTCTATCAGATGTTGATATTGTGTATTTGCAGAATCCTTTTCATTATCTTTATCGGGATTCAGATGTGGAGTCCATGACTGATGGTCATAATAATATGACAGCTTATGGGTATAATGATGTCTTTGATGAACCTGCAATGGGTTGGGCTCGATATGCTCATACAATGCGTATATGGGTCTATAACTCTGGTTTCTTCTACATTAGACCAACAATTCCTTCAATTGAGCTTCTGGATCGTGTGGCAAGTCGGCTTTCTCGGGAGCCACACTCTTGGGACCAGGCAGTTTTCAATGAGGAGCTCTTTTTCCCTTCATATCCTGGGTATGATGGGCTTCATGCTGCAAGAAGGACTATGGATTTCTATCTGTTTATGAACAGCAAGGTGCTCTTCAAAACTGTGAGGAAAGATGCCAACCTGAGCAAGCTCAAACCAGTAATTATTCACGTAAATTACCACCCTGATAAACTTCCCCGAATGAAAGCAGTTGTGGAATTTTATGTTAAAGGGAACAAGGATGCACTCAAACCCTTCCCTGATGGTTCAAATTGATAATATGTTTCTGCTCATCGGTAATACCTTTAGCATGAAAGTGCTTGCTGAGTTAGAGTATGTTTGAAACGGAGAGAGATGAGGGGAGAGGAGAAGGGAAGTTAACTAGACTGTAAATGTTTCAAAGCCCACATGCAGGCTAAAATTAAGTGAGATTTCATCTTATTGGTGCAATGTGAGTTATGCCCTTTCTTGGCCCCAATTACAACAGCCCTAGTGTTCAAACGCATGCAAATTATAGTACGCTTCACATTACCAATCCTGCTTTTTTCTTATTGTTATTACAAGATATACTGCAGTGAGCTTCCCTTTTCTTCTGCATGAAATTTCTTTGTTGTGGTATTTGATGAATGAATGTAGCAGTTTGATTCGTGACAGTCATCAATCTAGTGTGATTTAAATTTGCAGAAGACATAAAAGTAACATGTAAACATGTTAATCTTAATCCCCGAAATGAAAAAAGTATATATCATTAGATCATGAACATTCACTTTAAATTCATTCAGCTTCCTCTTGTCCACATTTTGCACATGTGCAATATGGACCCTCCAATGTCAATGCAATTCATACGTTTGTATTAACCATCAAGCAGGACCTGTATACCTGATTCTTTCACTGTTTTGAAAGGACCCCTAATGGCTTATGGTTCTATGATCCATGTTGCAACACATGGAAAGCTGATGTTGCCACGTAGAAGTTACCCGAAGATGTAGCTTTTTCCATGATGAGAGAGAGAGGGGATATCTAATGCTTTAGTCACTGTTGAAGCTGCCTCAAATTGAAGAAGTAACCTCCCAGAGAAATTAACTCTAAAATGGAGAGGGTCCTAATAGCTAGAGATTATTAGTTGCATTCTCATCATCTCTCTCATAAAAAATGTCATTTTGGCACAATAAAAACTTACTTTATCATTTTAACACATCATTTTACAATATATCATTTATCAAATGTTCTATACTTCAATTCTATAGATTAAAATAATATATCCAACACATTAAATAATATATTAACTCAAAACCGCCATAAACTAACCACCAACGGCAACAGCAAATCACCACCAACGGCAAATCAACCGCCACAAACTACAATCACAATCACTGGATCTCCAACAAATTCCAAATCCAAAAACTTCAACAAAAGAGAAAAGAAAAAGAAGAAAAAACTCAAAATCTTCAACAAACACCATCAGCCCACTACAGCCACAAACATTGCCGGCCCAAAACTCAACCAACCACCGCCACAACCACAACACCACCACTAGCCCAAAATCCCAACCCAACCGATCAATCAATGACCCAAAACCCACACATCAAAACCCATCCCAAATCTCACACCCACGACCCGATTAAGAGATCTGAAGGTCGGCAGCAAAGGCTGTGGAGGTTGGCAGCGAGGGCTATAGAGGTTGGCGGCAAGGTGAGGCGGTGAGAGATCTTAAGCAAAGATGAGAGAGATCTTGAGTGGATTGAGAGGGAAGAGATAGAGAGTGGCGGAGAGAGAAGAAATGAGAGAGGAGAGAGAAAAGAGAATAAAAAAATATTAAATCCTTATAGCATTTCTGTCCGTACGCTCTCATATTTGAGAGTGTACTGTAGTATGTTTCATAATTTTGACACATTTAACACACCTCATGATGCTCTATTTTTAGTGTTTGATGTGTCAAATGTCAAATATTTGGCATTTGGCACACTTGATGAGAATGCTCTAAGAATAAAAGAGAATTAACATCTAATTCCAACAAATCATTGGTAGCTTAAGATTTTGAAGTTAAAAGACTCATGGCTCAAGAACAAAATTTTATTATAAAATAAAATAGAGAAGAAGAAGAAGAAGAAGAAGAAGAAGAATTCATCATTCATATGAAAATGGGTGTTGTACATTTTAATTTTATCAATGATTTGGGTGAGGAAAAAAAAGTGATGGATGCGAGCATTGGTTGAGATGATTGATGTAATAAAAGTGGAAGAACATAAAAAAAATTTCTCAATAGTATGGCATGATTGATGCTGATAAAGGTGGAGTTCATGATAAAAAAGGTAGTAAAAATTTTTGGATCTCTAGCACTCTTGAAGTAAATTATGCGAGCATCCACTTGTTCCTTTCTTCTTCTTCTTCTTCTTCTTTTTTTTTTTTTTTTTTTTTTTTTTTTGCAATTGATGGGAGCCTCCATTTGTTAATATTCAATTAAGAATCATGGAAAACATATTTGTGCCTTTTTTTTGGGTTGGGGGGGGGGGGGGGGGGGAGGGGTTTGTGGTTTATGTGAAATTTTCTCAGTTTTGAAGATGATTGACAGTCTACCTCTGAATTTGAATTCTCTCATATAAAGCAACCTGTATAGGTGTAACTTCTTATGTCACAATAAAATTTATAGGAAAATTATTGCATACTCCCGGAGTACTATAAATTCATACTCTCTCCTCTCACATAAATGATGGGTCCTACTAATTAAATTCATGGTAGGACCTATCATTCATGTGAGAGGGGAAACTATGCATTTATGATACTCCGGGAGTACCTAATAATTTTCCAAATTCACAATAGTTATTTCTTTTCTTATTAAATGATAGATTAAACCCTGTGAGGTTAAATCTACCAACCTTACCACCGCACACCCTTAGTGCGATGGTCACTCCACAAGTATAAGTACTTGTGGGATGTGGGGGGTAATAACCGAGGTTCAAGTCTCTAGGAATGATCACACATATAAACATTTAGATTAAGTTAGAGTAGAATTTCTATCTTGTAAAAAAAAAAAAAAAACCACCAACCTTCCCTTCCTATATCATTACTACAAACCAAAACTTTAGGAATGAGATTTTTTTTTTTTTTTTGATAATTAAGGAATGGGAATTCATTGCTGAAAAGAAGGTAGCTGCAAGTACAAAAAGAATTTGATCTCAAAATCTATTCCTAAAAACTACCAGAGAAAATCTTAATACACCAATGGTTGAATGTTGCTAGAATAGGTATAATCAAACTAAGAAAGCACCTTACATAAACAACAAATATTAACACTATTAAAGTGGAACCATGCACAAAAGAATAAAAGCCTAAAATTAGCACTCTACCAAATGTTGAAATCATTTGAGTACGTAAAATTTGAAACCCACATGAATGTTTTGAATAATACCTCTTTTTTCTAAAATATGAATCTGAAAAAATCATAAAGAATCGACATGAACTTCACAGACCTTATAATTTCAGTCAAAGCCACATTCTAGTTTCAAACTACAATTTCATGTAATTCTAATCGTATGAAGAGGTGAGTCGTCTCCACTAGGAATTCTTTCTTCATTGTCATTGCTTTTACTACAACCGGAGTTAGGGTTCCTAGCAATTAGGTCTGAAATTGCATCTGGTCCATACATCTTGGTTAACTCATCCTGCTCCATCAGCAAATCAATTTCATTAAATAGCAGTCTCTTCATAAAAACATTAAATAGTTTAGGGGGAGGAGGAGAGAAAGAAGGGGGGGGGGGGGGGTGTGGTGGATGAAAACACTGAATTTTGAAAACCACTATATAGGCACTCTTTAATCTTTATCATGGGTGGCTTGTGAGTAGAAGTTTGGACTTGACAATAAATAGATTCCGCATAACAGACACTATAAGCTTTAGACTTTAGAGTGGTTCTAACAATAAACAACCTTACATTTAAAAAAGATCAGAGGAGGGAAGGCAGGAAGCACACGTTATGTGAAATTTGAGAACATGATATTTATTATAGGTTAAGCTAAAAAACTGCAACAATCATCAGTATAGGATAAATCAATAAAGAAGAAGGATTTGGATGGCAAACCATTAAGGAATTGTTTTCTTCATCAACTTCCCCACATTCCTCGGAAAGCCTAACTAGCTCCTCCTTCAGCATGGAAGTCTCGGTTTTTAGCATCTCTGCCAATGCTTGTAGTTTTTCGCATTCCTGCTGTAATAATAAGAAACCCAAAAGCAAAATATCTTAAAAACAAAACTAATAATCAAGTCAAGTAAGGGAACGTTCTAAAAATTGACGGACTTCAAGTTTGACCCCAAATTTTATGGGGGTAAAAAAAGAAAAAGAAAAAGAAACGATTGCCAACCTTGGGAGTAAACCCTCCTCTCTCTTTTTTTTTTTTTTTTTTTTTTTTTCCCCTTCAAAATAAATGCAATTGGAATGAAACTAGCGACCCAATAGGCTAGAAACCTGCCAGCCACCCAGAAAAATTTCTCCCGTCTGCTCTATAAGATGCAATACAAGATTCCTTCCAGAATGCCTGGTTTTCTATCAAAAGTAATGCTGCTCAATCTAAATTCAAAATTTTACACAACCTAATGCCTTTATACAAAACCAAATCTGAGGGAGTTTGGAAGTTTTTGTTGGATAATCTTTTCGAAATATTATCAGTAACCAACTAACCATTCATAGTCATACTCTATGGCTTTGCCAGACATAATGAGCCTCTATCATCAGCCCCCTTCCCCTCCCACCATCCTCTCTCTCTCTCTCTCTCTCTCTCTCTCTCTCTCAGTTCCTCTAGTGCCATAATCATCAACTTATTAATTTTTATTTTTTACAAAGTTTTAGCAAAAGGAAGGGGGATGCTTGGAGGAAGCAGTTTTTGGTAGAAAATCAAAGCAAACAGATACTAGAGGAATAATAGAGCAAATTTAAGAGACATAACCATGGTAAATGAAAATGTCCCCCCAACATTTTGTTTAAATCCACTTTTTGCTAAGAGTATCCACCTCTAAATTAACTTAAACTAGAGCATCAATCAATGTCAGAAAATTTTGACATCCCAACAAAGATTTTAAGCCTGGATTTTCTGAAATTCAAAATTTATAATCCACATATCATGAGGTTTAATAGTTAACCAAACCTGGAATGCAATAGAGATGGACCAGGATTTAAAATATAAAAAATAAAAAAGAAGAAGATTGAAAATGCTAATAAAAAGGCAAAGGAAAACTCTGGAAAACTTAGTAACTGAATATGGTGATCCTTTTCATGTATTTTCAAATGGAAAAAGTTTATCTCCAAACTGGTTTGAAGGAAAATTCCTCCAACCCACTACATGACAATTGATAAAACCATCAACATGTACTTTTAGTCACATGACCTATTGAATGGGTTATGTGACTTGTTTAAATAATACACGTGGATTGTATTATGAGTCATCTCATAATGGGTTGGAGGAGTTTGGAAGAAAATTTTTTCCTTTTCGAATTTAACCATTAACTCCACATAAGGTACCTAAACCTATAAAAGTTGAAGGAGCATCTGATATGGTTGCCTATAGGACCTTAAGAAACCATAGAGAGGATTCCTTGCCACATCTGCAAGTATATATTTGAAGTGTATAGACTGGATACCAGAACTCAACCTTCAAAACAAGGCAAGATCTGATGACTGAAAATAACTGGTACCTTTATTGACAGAATACTAAAAATGTTACCCAGAAAAGAAAGGTCAAACAAAAGGAAGGACAAAGATAAGTACCTGTCGACGTATTCTTGACCTCCTAGCTGACTCCCTATTAGACTGCTTTCTCCTCTCATTTCTCAGGTCAATCCCTTCCTGTCAAAGCAAGAGATAAAGATCATCAAAAGTAAGAACAAGTAATCCTGACCTCTTAGACCATGGATCACTTTTACAGTTGTAATTGTGCCTAAGTAACATGGGTTCAAGAGAGGAGGTAAAGGGGAAAAAAAAGGCAGAGTGAGAGAGCAAGAGAAGCTAAGAAACAACTGTAAACTATAAATTTGAACCCCCAGAAGATTACATTAAACAAGGAAAATATAATCCATAAAAACAATTCAAATAATATGGACATCAAAATAACAGACAGCTTCAAATCTTTCCATTCCTAAATCCATTTTTCCAAGAATAAATTGTCACACAAGCATTATTGCTGAAGCATAGCAGTCATGCACCCAATGTATTTGGCCTCACCTTCATAAGAAAAGGTTGAGCACTGGATGCACTGAGGCTCATTCCCAAATTCAGATCAGTTTCAGCCACATTTGCTACTGAATCATGCAATGCCAGATCTGTATTTGCACCACAATCCTGGACACTAGCTTTGTTCCGTGCAACCACTCCTGTTCAAGTATTATAGGTAATCAAACTAATGGACTTTTATAATGAAAGCAAAACCCATGAACTTCAAAAATTACCATCTGCCTGCAACTGGTTAAATCTTTGCCTTTTACTTTTAGAAAACTCCTGGAAAAAATGAAAAGTCAATGCATATTAGTGCTAGGAAAAACCAACCTAATAGACCTTTAGATTTTTTGAGAATTTACTCAACATAAAATTAATTGGAGCAACATACCTGATTCATGACATCACTGTCATCTGATGAGCCCTCACTTCCACTTACATCACTGTTTAAAGGAAATTTTGCAGTCATAGTTTAGCAAAGCACATTTAAGATATTCAGCTAGAGTAAAATATTAGAAATAAAAATCTAGAGTTAAGCATACAACCCCCCACCCCCCAAAAAGGAAAACCCACACCCAGCTAAGAAGGAAAAGAACATTAGTACTACTAACATAATAAAACTTATTGGGGAAGAAAAATTCCTATAGAAATTAAGAATACCTTCGTGAAGGACCACCGCCATCATTTCTGGTACTTGAAGCTGCCTTCTCACATTCTCTTGATCCATTACCTACCAAAATCAAATTCTCTGAGCTTCTCTTGTGTTTGCTCATTGAATCCAAGTCCTTTCCCTTGAGAATCCTTTCCTCTTTTTCTGGAATGGCCAATCCCACACCCTGACCATAGATAAGTAGTTATATATAAGACATACATGAAAAATGTGAGTCTTAGTGGAAGACAAGTAGATTGCACCTATAAGTTACAAACCACTAATACCCAAAAGAAACTCTCATAACCTCTATTTTATTGATGGAAATTGATGAAATAAAGAAATTTAGCCACTAACTTATCAAAAAATATATATATAGCTACTAGATTTAATATGTAGAGAAAAGTACAGCACACAAAAGTAAGATTACAAGATATGTGTTTGGGATTACCTTAACTGTGTTACGATTTGCATAGACCTCCTTGTTATATGGAGCATGGTATTGAAGTCCAGGTCCATATTGCGACATACATTGCTGATAAGCCACCTAAGAGCAAATAAGTCAGTTTTCCCCATGTTATAATCCAAGGTAGTCAACTCTCTGCTTGACCTCTCACATATGAAGATAATCACCTGATTTCCCCACATATAGGGATTAAACATCAAAGAGGCAGCGGAACTTGACGTGACAAAGGGAGGTACGGTAGCCCCAGAACCATAATATGCCTATTCAAGAGTCAAGATGCAAGAGTAAGTCAAAAGACACTCAATCTGGTTCTTCATTGTCAAATTTACAGATCCATATCACCCATAGCCCACCTCCCCACCCCCCAAAACACAAACACACACACACAAACACACGCACGGATAAATATATGTAATTTATGTTTTATTTGTCTTGAACCTGCACAAAAGTTGGCCCGTCTGGTTGTGAAGGTGTCTTTGGTGTTTCCTGTAACATTAGTAAAGACTTAGTGAAAATGGCGAGAAATGCGTGTGACAGAAAAAAAAATTTGGGGGGAGGAGAGAGAGAGAGAGATTGCTTGAGAACCTGAGTTGAAAACAATGGTACAAACCATTTAGGAGGCATGTTGACTTCCCCAATACCCATTTGTTTGGAAGGCTTGGCCATCTCACTGGCTTCACCCATTCTGACAAGGTTCAATATGAGCTCAATGACCCACCTTAATCCAATAACTGGCTGGAAGAAATTAAACCAATAAAAAGAAAAAAATTAGCTTTACATGTTCACAATAGAAACACACATTCATCACAATTAGAATTCCCATTAAACTAAAGAGAAAGGCTAGATTACTTTTCAACAAAAGTGTGACACCCCAAATGGGTTAGATATTGGATTAGATTTTATAAGTGTTGAGTTCCACATAGGGTGTTTACTAGGACAATCTAGGGTATATAAGTGATTACGATAAGCTCTAATTGTAATTTGACAAATCTATTTGGGATATAGCGCAAATATGGCTAGTGCTTATTCAAGTTGTGACAGAAGCAGATTACTAAAAGTTCAAAGGCTTCTATTTTTACTATGAATATTAGCACACCAAGCTCTTTCACTCTTAGCAAGGATGAACTATGTTAAAAGTTTAACTTTATAGAGGACTCAACTCTGAAACCCCAAATTATTTCATAAGTGATATCATAGACAGATGCTTATAACTTTATTTGAGTGCATCAAGTCATTTTACAAAGACCTCCATTTTTCCATTATATGCTTGACACCTATATGACTCAAAAGGATGAACTAAAATCACCAAAAAAAAAAAAAAAAAAAAAAATTCTAAGTTTTATGTGGTAATATAGGACTTCTACACGATTAAACATGTACAAACATGTATTGTGCATGTTTTTCGATATTCAAATTACTAAAGGATCTAAAAACAGAGTCGAAATCTCCATATTTAACACCCTTTCAGAGTAAACTGCAGGGTAACTTGAAAATTTTGCTTAAAGAACCAGAAACCAGATGATCTTAACAATAACAAATAACATTCCTGCTCAAATAAACATCAATGTGAGAAAAAAGAAACATGGATGCCACACTAAATTAATGGAGATTATGAACTTTCCAAAAAAAAAAAAAAACCCACTTAAAATAAATAAAATAAAAAAAGAAACCCAACAAATTTTTTTATTTTTTTAAAGCCCAATAAGAATCACCACACCAAGACACTTTCTCAGAACTAACATCAGAGCGAACTCAAAATAATTAACCTATAGTTCACTAGTCTCACGCCAACTCTCCCCCAAAAACAAGCTCATAGATTTTGAAACTTTGACAAGAACAGCCAAAACAAGGTTATCAGTTTATCATGCATATCAAACTCCATAAAAAGGACATTCTATAACACCCCAAAAAAAACAAAAAACAAGGAAACCCAGTTCACTACCTGAGCACATAAGAGGATATAAATTGAATATAAGCAGAGTGAAGAAAAGTAATTCTTGAAAATTAATCAGAATTTTACTCCAACCCTTATGAGAAAGAGTATGAGAAGCAAAGCATAGTTAGAGAGAGAGAGAGAGAGAGACCTGCGGTTGTGGCGCGAAAGGGAAGTCCTGGTAAGAACAGAATAGGCAGTGTGTTCGGTTGTTGTGTAAACAAAGTATATATATAATATACGGTACAGTCGTACGGGTCTTTTCTACTAAAGTTTCTCAATGGTTAGGATCCTTTCCACTAAATTATCTACGGTCCAAAATATATTATCTCAACCGACTTTTATCTAAAGAAAATAAATATATATATATATATATATATGTATGTATATATATTTTTCCTTTTCTTTTCGGATTTTTTTTTTCTTTTGGTTGCTAATTTTCACAATTTATTTGATTGGTAATTTGAAATCCAATAAAAATAGTGCCTAGATTTATAGAGTGTTACACAAATCATAATTTATTACCTGATAAATTAATAAATAATTTTTTTTTAAATCCAGAATTGCTCTTATATGTTTTATATGTTTTCACCTTAAATTCAAGTTTGGGGAGAATATAATTTGAGACTTAAGTGATAAGTTAAGCCAAAAAAAAAAATTCTGATATTTAAATATTATATAAATAATGTTTATTTCAAATTTAATATTGTTATTTTTTTTTATAAAAGGTATAGATATATATTATGAATTTTGTTAACAATATTTTTCCAAATTTTAGAGATATAAGCACAATTAATACTAATTAAGTTTTTATATTTAGGTTTTGCTCTTGTCTCTTTTTTAATTGAAGAATTAGGAATATGTCTTGATTTTAAATGAGTAAGATTGCTCTTTTGAACTTAATGTCCGTATGTCCTTTGTTATCTTTACAATAAAATTCATAATAATTTTATTTCAGAATAAAGTATTTAATTAGCTATCAAATGTGAATACCATACATTCTAAATGGAATCAATGTGGTTCTCAAATACAGGAATTATAAAAAATTTAAATATATGCAACAAGAATAATAATTTTAAACTCCAATGAGAAAGGTTTAGAGTTTACATTCTTAATAATTTTATTTTCAATATAAATTATTAAATTAGCTATCAAATGTGAATAAAATACATTCTAAATGGAATCAATGGGGTTCTCAAATTCATGAATTATTAAAAGTTTAAACATATGCAACCAAAAAAAAAAAAAAAATGTTTAACTCCAATGAGAAAGGTTTAGAGTTTACAAAAACAAGAAGGGATCTCTTAAAAGAATAATAAAAAGGAAAAAAAAATTCCCTAAGATGAATTAGCCTTATAATGAATTAGTCCATAAAACTTTCAGTTTATAGTTTTGACCTTTTAATTTGGATTCCATCCAAATCATTGGGCTTCCATTTGGATAAATTATAATTTAGCCCATTTCGGTTTGACCAGCTATATCAAAATTTAGTCCCACAATTGTTTTAGTTATTACATTTTGACCTCTAAAAAGTTGGATCAAAATGAAATCAATAAGAGGTCACATATTCCACATGTGTGAAAAAATGTTCATTCAGGAACAAAACCCTGTCGATTACATTTAGCTCGAATTGTTGGCATTTCAAATGTAGTCATTAAAAGTTGTAGATTAAATTATGAACAGATCAAACTACATGGAGATAAAAATTGTAATTTCTCCCAATAAAAACATAATAATAGTTCTGCTATTACCTCTCTACTCCATGAATCCTACCAAAAAAAAAAAAAAAAATTTAAGAAACATTTTAAAAAAATTATTTAAGAAAATAAAAATAAAGAAGAAGAAGACCATTCCAATTAAGTAGAATACCGCAACACTCCGCAGAGTCCCAGACCCCAGCTACTTTCTATAATACTGGGCCAACCCACAAATTCATTTATTGGAGACCAATGGGCTAACTTCAAAATTTTGGTTGAGAAACTTTCATTGAAAGTTGCTCCGGCCATGTGTATTATTGAACGATCAATCCACATGAAAATTTGTGGGTTCCAACTAGGGGTGTCAATGTTCGACCCAACCCGCGAACACGACACGAACCCGACACGGATTTTTTCGGGTTAGGGTTGGGCCTTAATGGGTTTGGGTCATAAACGGGTCGACCCGAAAGCAACACGATAAGAAACGTGTCATAAGCGGGTCAACCCGCGTAACCCGCAATAGACACGTTTGACACGCCAATTTATTTGTGTCAACCTGAAATGACCCACTTATCATAACCCGTTTAACTCGTATAACAAATAAATATTTATTTTATTTTAAATTTGTCAAATACCTTTTATATCCAACATATATTTTAAATTTAAAAAGAAAAGTGGGTAATTACAAAAATTTACAAGGGATATAATTGGAAATTGAAACTTTACAGACCCTAGAACTACTAATACTTTTTTTTGGCATAGAACTTGCACAAATGAAATTGGATGAGCTTGTGGAAGATGTTATGAATTTGGACATCAACAAAGAATCTATGGATGATAATCGTGGTCATAGTCAGGATTAGTCTATTGTTTGCTCAAATTCTTTCAATATTGATACTTAGCAATTGGCGAGTTCCAAGTATATTATATTTTCATTGAACTATGTTATTTTATTTTTGTTAAAATTTGTTATTTTGAATTTGGGTTGAAGTGTATGCACTTCTTTTGGAGTGTAAAGAAATTATTTTATAGATGAATGTTATATTTTTGTTGAACTATATTATTTTGAATGTGGGTTGAAGACTTGAAGTGTAAGCACTGCTTTTTGGGATGTAAAAAAAATTATTTCTAGATGGATGTTATATTTAATATTATACAGGTTGAAATGAGTTGTGTTACATTCATGTCAACCTAACACGACTCGTTTATTAAGCGTGTCAAATGAGTTGGGTCAGGTCAACCCGCTTAATTAACAGGTCGGGTTAGGGTTGAAGGATAATGACACGATTATTAAATGGGTCGGGTTAGGGTTGAGCCATTTAGTCGAATACCCCTACATCGACACGACACGAACCCGACACGCTAACCCGAATTGACACCCCTAGTTCCAACTTCCAATTTGCTCAATTGATAAACTTTTTTGCCGTCAAGTAAAAAATTTGAAGTTCAAATCATTTTACATTAAAAATCAATTGGTGTTTTTTTCTAATTATAAAAATAGCAATTATTATGAAACAAAGATATTTAGAAAACTGAAAGACTTGTAATTTATCAGATTGATTTATTTAAACGAGAAGGACAACAATCTAGTTACACTGTTTTTGGTCGTGGGTTTATCCTAATATGGTTTCAAGAACGATAACACTCACTAGAAATCTAGAATTGATCATAGTAGCAAGTCTTAATTTGAGAAACTAGACAAGGAACTTGACATTATCAACCAAATATTTTGTCAAACAGGTTTTTTTTTAACATTTTATTTTAGTTTAATTGTTTATGCACAACTTTTTAAAACTTCATTTTTACTAGTTACAACTATATTTTAACGAACTTTCAGCAAATAAACAAAGTATTCATCCAAAAGCACACTAATAAATAGACATCAATAATAAAGAGCCAGCACTAGACCATCCTTTGATCAAGAATTACAAAGTCCAAGTGAATTCTATTCTATTTTCCACATAAATCAAATTTATTAATGAACCAAGTTCATACTCATACATGAGTCACATTTTGGCAGATGCAACCACATTCATTTCTAGCTGTGATGAAGACATCATTGACTACAGCTAGACCTTTAGATGTAACTTATAAGGCCATGGTTGGAAGCCTGACCCTATGAACATTCCCCTTACAAAGAAGTATAAAGTATGACCTAATGAAGGCTAGAAATCCTTCATACGAAAATTTCCATAATATCAGCCATGTCAACTCTGTACCTCCTGGCAATCTTGTGACTATTAAATCTGCCATGAATGTGCAAAAATGTTTTCCTAAACATCTGAAATGTCTTTATTCCATATACAATCTAAGCCTGAGGCAAGACCAAACTAGCATAGAGAAATAGAAAATTCTAAATGCCATCCTCCTCAGAAAAATAAAAATAAAAAACAATGAAGGGTTAACATAACGAGAGGTAGTACATATAATCAGATAAAATAACATGTCTAATCATTAATTAATCCAACCTTTATAATAAAAAAACAAATTAATTATACTTGACAAAAACGCCTTTTTCTCACATAAGGGTAGGTTTTTTGTACGAAACTTTCAACATATTAAGTTCTTAGCCCATACATTGCGGAGCTCACATGTCTAGGAGAGAAACAATACAATGTTATATGCATAAGATAATTATTGCAAGATAGGACGTAGAGGATCGGACGCACGTAAAACACCGTCTTCAAGAAGGACAGTCTTCATTTGCTTCCTTCTTTGCCTAGAGGAATTCAAGCAAAGTACCAAACAAACGAGGACAGTGAGAGCCAAGAAAATCACAAAACCCTTGGTCTTGAATATGTCCAATGGTGGGCCGATATATTCCCCTTCTTTTGTAGACATTATTAAGATTGGTGGAAGAATCATGAAAAGAAAAAAGAAAAGAAAAACACACCAACAGAAAGCAAAGTCTCCCCATTTCCAATTGCAACTCGTCTCCTCCATTTCAACATTGATACGGGTGCCCAACCTGTTCTCTATATCATTTTTTCCCATTCTTTCTTTGTCTACTTCTTTGGTTTTTTACCACCCCAGCTAATTCAATATATATAAAAATAAAATACCAAAGTTGTCTGTGTTCTTGTAATCTATAATTGTGCGACAATAATATTGGTCCGAAAATTCTGAAAAATAACAAATAACTTGGTATGTAGGGACGTGGCCTATGAAAATACCCCTATGGCATAACCAAAAGATGAACTGACACGGAAAAGCCATTACCTGATAGGCTGATACCACATCCGTTTTGTAACCAAGCGTATAAATAGAAATCGCTATATCATAAGATTATGTATACAATATTTTTACGAAAATTTTTAAATAGTAGGTTATTACTGACTGTTATTATTAGCAACAAAATATCACCTATAAACTGTTATGAAAATGTTATGGACCTAATGCTTCTCATGTCGAAAAAATTTCAATACTTTTTTTTGATAAACTCATAAACAAAAGGTTTACTATTTTTTTATTTAGAGTCAAAAATCTTACTATTAATAAATAAAGAAATGGATAATTGATTGGATATGTAAAAAAGAATATGTTGCACGTTATGATTAATAGAGCATAAACTGAAACACTTAAAATGGGACAAGTGATTTTTATTTCTAAAGTGTAAGGTCAATGACTGCTAATAACATTTTTTTTAAAGAAATGACTACTAATAAGTAATAACTTTTTTTTAGAGAAAGTTTCAATTTATGGTATTCATTCATAATAAATGTAGACCAAGACACCAGTTTTTTGTATAGATAGAGATTGAACCCCAAATCTCTTATATAATCATCAGAAACTTTACCCCTTTTTTTTTTTTTTTTTTGAGAGTTTCAATCTATGAGGTCCATTTCTGATGATAGCTCTTTATCATCAGATCAAGACACCAATCGATTTTTGGTGTAAGCGGAGATTGAACCCCAGATCTCTTATTCAACTATCAAAGACTTTACCAGTTGAGCTAACTGGAACCCACAGCAACTTTACCAGTTAAACTAACTCGAACCCACTAATAAGTAATAACTTAGTTGGTATATAAAATAATACCTTGGCTTAAAACGCATAGCTCATTCAATAAATTTATTACTTCCATTTTCATTGATTTTTCTATATAAACAAAAGAGAAATATTAGTAATATTTTAATATAAACCTTACAGATCGATGTGTGAACTTGGATATTTTATAAATAAAATGCTTACCTATTTTTGAGAAGAAATAAAAGCTAATTACTATTAATAAAGAAAGAAATGAATGTTCGATTGGATACTTTTTTTTTTTTTTTTTTTGAGAAGAATGTTTGATTGGATACATAATGCTAAATATTTGGTTCCAAAAAAAAAAAAAAAAAAAAACCTTGCAAGACCACTTGTAGTATGTCATGTGTCTAATAATATTTTTTTTTTACACGTTTAACTTTGTGTGTTTTATAAGGAAAGAAAAAATAATATGTTGCAAGTTGTGATTAGTAGAGCATAAAATGGAACACCTAAAATGGGACAAAATAATTTATATTACTTTAGTTTCTTTTTTGGAGAAACATTTTTTTATTTCTAAAGTGCAAGGCTAGTGGTGCTCAAAACCTAGTTGGTATATAAAATAAGAACTTGGCTTAAAACACATAGCTCACTGGGTAATTTTATTGCTTCCACTTTCATTGATTTTACTATATATTTTAAATTTTATTATATAAAACTTATAAGCTAATGTGTGAACTTTCCAAAAAAAAAAAAATAGTGATTAAAAATTATATTTATTATATTATTTAGTATTATAACTCTCCCCTGTAGGAGTTTTCTTTCTCTCTCAACATGGTAAGAGCTTACTCCCTCTCTTGAGGGCCTCTCTAAGGGTTCTCTTTTGGTCTACGCCATTTACAATATTGGCTGTAGCCCATTTTTTCTTTCGTGTATGCATGGATCAAGAAGTAATGAATAGTTTGGAAAAGTTACAGCTCACAAAAGAAGAAGAGGAGGATATTGTCATTGCAAATATCAGTAGTTTTGAGATTTTTGAAGAATGCTCTTTGAGTTTATTTAGGCGTCTACTTACAAATCGTCATCAAAATCAAAGGGCTCTAAAAAACACTTTAAAAGCAGCATGAAAGATGGGTTCTGACTTGAAGATTGTAGAGGTGGGAAATAATATTCTGAAGTTCAAGTTCAGCTCGAGGTACCAATTAGAATTGGTAGAAAAAAGTGGTCCATGGAACTTTGACAACAACCTACTTCTTCTTTGTCGTTGGAGGAAAGGTTTAACGTCAAAAAATATCAATTTCTCCCATTCTCCTTTCTGGGTGCAGATTCGGGGATTACCATTTGAGAATATGACTCAAGAAATTGGGAAGGATATTGGCAGCAAGATTGGGAGGGTGTTAGAAGTTGACAAACGAGCTATGCAAGCGGATCAAGCCAAATTTTTAAGAATACGAGTTAAGGATCCGATTGAAAAGCCTCTCCATAGAGGGGGGTATGTTAAGAATGAAAAGGGTGGTAGATATTAGGTTGATTTTCAGTATGACCGACTCCCTACATTTTGTTACATATGTGGAATTCTTGGGCATGATGAAAAGCATTGCCAATTAGTTCCAATGGAGCAACATTCAGGGAGGCAATATGGCGAATGGATAAAGGCAGGAGGAGCTATGAAAAATGGAGGTGAAAAGGAAAAAATGAAAGGGCAATCGAAGGCTGAAAGGTGGAGCTCGCCATCTCTAGTGGTGGGTGGTAGAGCCAGTGAAGTGGATGGTGGTGTAAGCATGATGGATGAAGCTCCCTTGGACACAGTGAGGGGTACTTTCACGTCTAATCATAGGGAGCAGGAAAAGCAAATCAAATGGGACAATATGGGTTTAGTAGGTTTGAAAATGGGGCTAGTGCAGGCTGCATGTGATGAGCAAAAAGAAGTTATAACTGATTTAGTCATAAATGAAGTGTATGGGAACGAGGTAGTTCAAGTAGAAGTTGGCAAGGAGCTTGGGCCGGTTATTAAAGAGTCTGAAGCATTAAGCCCAATAAAGCCCAAAGAAAAAGAAGACACAAGTGAGGAAAGGAAAGTGTAGCAACAAGGCCCAAACTGAATGGTTAAACAAGCAGCCAAGGGCAGAATTTTAAAAAAAAAAAAAAATAGCAAGGGAAAAAGGAAAGGCCCAAGTTGTGGAGAAGTTTGGACAGGCCTAAGAGGTAAGCAAAAAAAGAAAAGGTAATGTTGAAATGTTTTTAAAGTCTGATGGTAGAGATCAGAAACGTTGATGTGAAGGGGAAAATGAAGGGGTGAATATTTATCTGTTGAAACAGCGGTGACTGCAGAGCAACACTGCCGAGATCAATGATTGCATTAGGATGAAACTGTCGGGGGCTTGGGAACCCCCGGACAGTTTGAGTGTTGCGCGAGCTCGTGCAACGTTGGAATCCTAGAATTGTTTTACTGTCGGAGACAAAACTAAAGAAATATCATATGGAAAAAGAGAAGTTTAAAACTAGTTTGTTAAATGGTTTAATTGTCCCTAGTTTGAGGAAAAGTGGGGGATTAGCTATGTTATGGAGTAGCGACATCAAAGTGGAAGTTCAAGGCTATTTAGGAAGCTACATTGATGCAATTGTGACTAACCCGAAATCAGGATTCAAGTGGCATATCACGGGATTCTATGGAAATCCTGAAACCCATCGTAGAAAAGAATCTTGGAATCTTTTGAGAAGCCTTAACCAAAAGTATCAACTCCCCTAGTTATGCTTTGGTGATTTCAATGAAATTGTGTCGGTGGAAGAGAAATTGGGTGGGGCACAAAGGTCTCAAAGGCAGATGGATGAATTTAGAGAAGCAATACATCAATGTAAGTTCAAGGATCTTGGATACTATGGCCCTGATTTTACTTGGTGTAATATGAAAGGGGGTGAAAGAAGAATGTATCTGAGATTGGATCGAGCCTTGGCTACTCCTGAATGGATTGATTACTATAAAAATACAAAAGTGCATCATTTGGTAGAATCCACATCTGATCACTACGCACTGCTAATAACTGATGCTACTGTTCAAAAGTATCCAAATAGATGAAGATTTCATTTCGAAGCCATGTGGACCAAAAGGGAGGAATGCAAAGATATTATTAAAGAAGTCTAGGATGGCACCCAAGAGTTAATCTCTCCAATTGGGATAGTTGCAAGGTTGAAATGTTGTGTTGAAAATCTCTCTAGATGGAACAAAATGGTTTTTGGGCAAATTCCAAGGCAAATTCGGAAGACGAAGGAAAAAAAAAAAAAAAAAAGGGAGACTCTCAGTACTCTGGTCCTCAGAGATAAAGATGGCAGCCTAGGCAGTGAGATCAGCATAATTAGAAAGGAGATTAAGGATTTATTGGATAGTGAAGAAATTATGTGGCATCAGAGATCGAGGGTACAATGGTTGGGCCTTGGGGATCGAAATACGAAATACTTTCACACTAGGGCCTTAGAAAGGAGAAAGAGAAACACTATCAACAATATCATGGATGAAAATGGAAATTGGTCTTATTCTATAAATGGTATTGCAAAGGTGGTTGTGTCCTATTTTAAAAACCTGTATACCACTTCCTATCCAACTAGCATTCCGGAAGTCCTTGATACAATTCCAACTAAAGTCACTGCAAATATGTATCGGTTCCTTATCCAAGAGTTCACAAGGCAGGAAGTTGAGGCAGCACTAAAACAAATGCATCCAAAAGCCCCAAGTCCTGACGGTATGTCTGCTATTTTCTTTCAAAAATATTAGGGTATTGTTGGTAATGATGTCATATGTATGGTCTTAAATGCTCTAAACTCAAATATGTCTATGGTAGAGATTAACAAAACTAACATTACTCTGGTGCCAAAAACAGAAAAACCCCACAAAAACGACAAAATTTAGACCCATAAGTCTATGTAATGTTGTTTATAAACTCATATCGAAAGTGTTAGCCAATCGTCTCAAAACAATCCTTCCCCAGATCATATCAGAAAATCTGAGTGCGTTTCTTTGTGAGAGACTAATTACAGACAATGTTCTTGTAGCTTTTGAACTTATGTACTATTTAGAACACAAGAGAGAAGGAAAGGAAGGTTTTGTGGCAATAAAGCTGGATATGAGTAAAGCCTATGATAGGGTGGAATGGGGTTTTATCAAGTGATGGAAAAAATGGACTTTCATAAAAAATGGATAAATTTGATCATGCATTGCATCACTACAGTATCATACTCTGTTCTCATTAATGGTGTTGCTTATGGTAGTATAATTCCCACAAAGGGTCTCCGCCAAGGAGACCCAATTTCACCTTATATCTTTCTATTGTGTGTAGATGGTTTTTCCTCCTTTATTATTGATGCAGCCATGAATCAAAGAATTAGTGGAGTATCAATATGTAAAGGCAGTCCCAAGATCACACATTTGTTCTTCGCAGATGACAGCCTATTGTTTTGCAAAGCAAACATTCAAGAATGCCAAAAGCTTATTGATATTCTCTAGGTATACAAAGCTGCCTCGGGTCAGAAAATCAATGCGAATAAGTCTTCAATCTTTTTCAGTAACAATACCCCAGATGATAGGAGATGTGAAGTGCTGGATATGTTGGGTCCAATGCAAGATACCCAACATAAAAAATACCTAGGCCTACCCTTAATCATTGGCAAGTCAAAGGTTGAAATATTTGCAGAAATTAAAGAGAGGGTGGAGAAAAAAACTATCTGGGTGGAAGGAGAAAATTCTATCAGTGGGTGGCCAAGAGATCCTTATTAAAGCTGTAGCCCAAGCAATTCCAACTACATTATGAGTTGTTTCCAGATCCCAAAAAGTCTTTGTGACGAGATTGAAGGTATGATAAGAAAAGCCTGGTGGGGTCAAAGGGGTTAAGAATAAAAAATTGTTTGGGTTAGCTAGAAGAAAATGTGTAAGTCAAAACTGAATGAAGGAATGGCTTTTCGAAATTTACAGGCTTTCAACCTTGCGATGCTAGCTAAGCAAGGTTGGAGGTTAATCTTGAATCCTAACTCTTTGGTGGCCCAAATCTACAAAGCTAGATATCATCCGCATGATGATATATTTAGAGCAAAACTTGGATCTAGCCCTTCCTATGCTTGGAGAAGCATCTTGAATGGGTTGGAAGTGGTGAAGAGAGGTACCTGATGGCGAGTTGGTAATGGCAATAGGATACATATTTGGGATGATAAATGGCTGCCTACTCCAACAACGTACAAAATAATCTCCCCCCTCCCTCCCCCCCCCCCCCCCCCAAAAAAAAAACCATTTGATGATTATCCTAGGATCTCAGTGCTGATTAACAAAGATACGAAGAGGTGGAAAGCTGATGTAGTAAGATCGTTGTTTTTGCCTTTTGAAGTAAGGACTATTCTAAACATTCCTCTCAGCCACAACCTTCCAAAAGACCAAATCATATGGGTGGGTAATAAAAAGGGAGAATTCACTATGAAGAGTGCCTATTATTGTTGGGGTACTAGATACAATGGAGGAAGGTGAAAGCTCTTTGGGTGATCCAAGGAGTCCTCTATGGAAGAAGCTATGGCACTTGAACATTCCATCCAAGATGTGAATATTTGCTTGGAAAATGTGTATGAATGCTCTTCCAACACTTGTGAACTTGCAAAGAAGGGGAATTAATCTATGTGAAATCTATCTGGCTTATGGGAAGGAGCCAGAATCAATCCTCCATGCTCTAGTTAGGTGTGAAGTGGCTAAGAGAGTGTGGAGATGTTGGGTGGAAGGTCCCATTGACTTACTAAATGTAAACATGGATGTTATAGACATTACAATGCAAATATATGAGTCTGGTACGTCACGAGACCTAAAGATTTTCTTTGGAGTTGCATGGGCAATCTGGTATAACAGAAACAAAATAATGCACGAGTCTTCAAGTCAGATTCTTGAACATATTTGGAGCTTTGCTAAGAGATATATTCAAGAATTCAAGTGTGTCTCTATAGCTTGCTCTCAACACTTGAATCTGACAAGAGAGAAGTGGGCTACGCCTCCTCCAGGGGTTTTCAAGATCAATGTTGATGGTGCAACGTCCAAAAATGAAAGGAACTCAAGTGTGGGAGTTGTTATAAGAGATGAAACCGGTATAGTTCATGGTGCTTGCTGAAACTGGGACAGTACTCGGTGGAGGAAGTCGAAGCGCTAGCTATGGAGTGCGGTCTAATGCTTGCCAGAGAGCAAAAGCTTCCTTAAATCATTTTGGAATCTAATGCTTTAACAGCTATTAATAGCGTCACAGCAGCTGAAACAAATAGCAATCTTGGTCATGTGTATCAAGGAATCCTTAATTTGCTTTCTTCTTTTAGCAGCTGGAGAATCAAACATGTGAAAAGAGAATACAACAGAGCAGCTCATGAGATTGCGCAGTATGCAAGGCAGAATGAAGTTTCTCATGTCTGGAAGGGGGTTTGTCCTCCTATGTTGTCTCACGTTGTCCAGGCAGATTGTACTTAGTTTGTACTGTGTTGAGCTTCTTTTCTTGTGCTTTGTTGTACTCCCTTTTCTTTTGGCAATGATATTCCAATTTGTGTTCAATATATATATATATATATATATATATATATATAACACTACCAAATATATATGCACTATTATCAAAAAATTTTGCTACGAATTGATTGCAAAAGTGCTAAATATGTTATTGAAAAAGATGTTGAAAATATTGCTTCAAAACATATTTTTGCTAGATGGCAAGCTATTTTGAGCGTTTTTGATTTTGATATCGAATATATTAAAGGATCCCAAAATACCATTCCTGATTTCCTTACCCGTGAATTTCTGCAGTGTCATAATGGCAAGTAGAAGGTCGAATGACAAGATGCCTGACAGTAATAACCAAATTGTCAAAGTTCAGCCTGCTTCCCCCTTAAACACTGTTAACCGTTTCACTACTTTAGGAACTATTCCCAAAACTAACTATTCTTCTGTTTTAGCTTCTACTTATGATCCCTATACTCTGGTTCATAGTCATCAACCTGTTCAAACTGTTTTCCCTAGAAACCCCAATGCTTCCCAATATGTTAAAAAACGCTATGTTCAAAACCTGTTCTCTGTAGAGCCCAATAGGGCCTCCATCACTAATCCTTTTAGACTTGCTACCAGCTACTTTCCTCCATTATTTCATTGGATCCCTGAGCACAACCAAAAGACTGTGCAATATTATTCTGCAATTTTACGACATGAAAATTCAGTTGAAATCAATCCTATTAAAGACAAGAATAATAGAGAAAAAGTTATTTATCACAGTGTTTCCTTAAAACACATTATTTCAGAGGAAATGTGGGGCCCCTGTCCTACTACTACAAGGTCATTACCGAATTGTCCTATTCCCTACTCTTACCATGATTATATTACAGCCTGGTTCAGATTCATGCTTCACCAGAATGAAACCATGTCCCACTCATGGTTTGTCAATTTTCACAAAGATTTTGATTCTCCTTTCCCCCTCTGGTTTATCCGATGGTGGACTCAGTTTGGTTCAGCCGTTGAAATATTTCCTGCACAATTGACAGACTGTTTCAGAAATTTCTCATTAAGGTTCAAACCTGACACTCATAGAGCCAAATTTCCCCCTCTACTACATTTTATTAAAAAATATAAGGTTCCATGGATTCTAAAATGGCAATATGCCAAAGAAGATGATGTTCTTGCACGATGCTGGTATGTTAAATGGTGGGATAGGTTTTCTCACACTGATTCTATTATTAACAATGTTGAAAGGGACTTCCTTGCTTCACATGTTTCCCCATTAAAGATTACTACTCCAGTGCAAACAGCTGCAACTGATGCACCTGCTTCCTCATCAACAAAAAATGTTGCGTCTTCCACTAAATCCAAAAAGAAAAGTTCTCCTTTAGATGCAATCCGCAATGATCCTGACGCTTTGTATGAACTATTATCTAAAATGGTTAAGGATGATGAAACTCCTAATTCAGATGCTACCAATTCAGATGATGAAAAAACCTCTCAGGTCTCTGTGTCAAAAGACCCCTACTACCAAATCTATCCATACTATCAGAGCCACTCTTTTCTGGCCGGTGATAGTGTTGTTGTGTTCTCTGTCTCTCCGTCTGTGTCTACCCGAAGCTTTGGTGCTCAGTTGTTGTGTCCCCTTCTTACCGTCGTTGGCGCCACCTTAGTCGTAAAGTGAATTCCTAGAACCGAACTGTAAGGCCCGTTTGAGCCAAGAGAGGGCGTGTAGGGCATGAGAGGTATAAGGTTGGTTAGGGTATGTGTTACGAAATGCAACGGTTGTGAGAAAAACATGATAATTGAGTGTTAAAACTAGGATAGTATGGATAGATTGTGGAGATCTAACTCTTCTATCAGCTCCAAGACTGGTTGTCCTCCTGATATTGTAAATGAAGAAGATCACAATGTTGATGATAGTGAGATCCCTGATTTTACTAAATGGACTATTCCTAAGGTTGATACAAAAAATGTTTATAAGATAAGTTGGGCTGAAAATACTTTTCATTCTGCATATAAAGTTAGAACTGTTGAACAAATATTCTCTATTTCAAAAACTCATGAAAAATGTTGCTTATTTACTAAAAAGAATATTAGTGAATTTCTTGCTTCTAAAAAGTTCAGTTACCTGCATATTGGTATGGTTCAAGTTGCTATCAAACCTCTTACCCGAAAGGGCATTAATGCTTCTGTTCTTATGTGTTTACGTGATGCTAGATTTAAACACTTTAAAGATAGCATTCTTGGTATGATTACTGCTTCTTTGTATGATGGTCCTGTTTACTTTAGTTGTTATCCTGATCTTACTTTGGCTTTAGACGATGCTAACATTGTTAAAGCTTTGACTTTAAATATTGCTTCATCTGGACATCACATGGAAGAAGATAGTAAACCTTTTGCTTTGATTTATCGCATTTATTATAGATTATTGGGTACTCAATTAAATCCTAGTGCTATAAATCATAGAGAACCTTCTGGTAAAACTATGTTAATTAAATGTTCAACTCCTGATGCAAAGATTCAAATTCCAAAAATGATTCAATGGCAAGACGTCAAACTTCCCACTGAATGGTTCTTGGAACAAGAATCTCCTATTGCCAAACCCATTTTTGATGAGCTTGATCTTACTCATATTCAACAATATCTTGACGGTACTGTTAAAATAAGTTTTCAAAATAGTCAACCCTTAAGAATCAACGAAGGAAGACATTCCTTTGCTGGATCTGAAAGTATTTCAAAACGAGACCAAGATCTCAATGAATTTTTGAAAAAGAATTTTTCAAAATCTACTGATTTCAAACCTGACAAAATTTCTAAAAGAGATCAAGATCTCAATGAATTCTTGGAAAAGAATTTTGATAAACCTGTTGATTTAAAATTAAAAGGAATTTCAGATGATAAAGTAAGCGATGTTTACTATTCCACCAAACCAGAATCTTCCTCTCCAAATGGCAAGCCTGCTAGTGAAGAAGAAGACGATGGTAATTCTATTTGTCTATCCGAAAGAGATTTCCCTCCTATTGATCCTTCTGGTTATGTTAAGCAATTAAGAGTTTTGACTGTTTTAAATTAAGGTTTTAAAGTCGACCTGGTTCCTTTATATGATGAGTTTATGCTTCCAAAAAACAAGATTAAAAGAAAATATTTCCAAAATAATTTTGCTCAATCGGAAAAAAACCGTGTTAAAAGTAAATGGTTAGAAAAAATGAATCAACTAAAAAATCATGTTTTGTTTTTTGATTTTCTTGAAAACCATTATGTGTCAAATGATGAAGTTTCAAAGCAACATTTGAGTGTAATAAAAAAATCAAATTTTATTAAAGAAAAGGATAAATCTACTATTCGGGCTACTCATCCGCCCCTTGAGACAATTGTGCTAACTTGTCAAGATAAAAAGACAGAAGTTAATGCTACTCCTTTTAAGATTGCTGATGATAAAACCCCTATTTACAGTATTATTGAACAAAACAACTTTACTAATGAGTCTTTGCATGTTATTGGTCAACAGCTTGATCGTATTGAAGAAAAAATTATTGACAAGACTGTTTCCATAGAAAAACCTGCTTCAGAGAAATCTGTAAAAACTGAGAAACCTTTGATTGATTTGCCCAGTCAAAGGGAGAAAGTTATGTTCAAAACGTCTCAGTCTAAAATGCTTGAGGTTATTGATAAAATGCTTGCTGATTTAAAGGTTAAAACTGAAGGTACTTCTAGAAATACAACTTGCACTATCTCAAAGAAAGAAAAAGAAATTGTTTCTGATGAACATACTGATTCTGATACTGTTTCTTCTGTTTCTACTACAAAGGTTTTTGGTAATGATTTTCCTGAAATTAAAAGATTTGTTGGAAATCCAAAACCTATGACTTTTACAAAAAATTGGTATTCAAAACCTACTCCTCCTGATGTGCAATTTGAAGAAAGAGTTTTTCAAACACAGTTCTCTGTTTCTGCTGATAAACTTTATGAATGGAATATTGATGGCTTGTCTGAACAAGAAATCATTAATAAAATGAGTCATATGTCCATGGTTGGTATTGCTTATCAAAATAACCATGATTTAGATCAGCCTGAAATTGTTAATTTGCTTGTTACTGGGTTTTCTGGAACTCTTCGAGGATGGTGGGATTCTTATCTCACTGAAGATTCCAAAGAATCCATTAAAAATGCTGTTAAAAAGAATGATAAAGGTTTGCCTATTTTTGATGAAAATATTGGTCGTGGTATTCTAGATGGCGTGAATACTCTGATTTATACCATTCTCAAACATTTTGTTGGTACCCCATCTAATATTTCATCTCGAGTTTCTGATTTATTGAATAATTTAAAATGCCCTTCTATGACTGATTACAGATGGTACCAAGATGTTTTTACCTCCAGAGTAATGCTTCAAAAGGATTGTCACAAACCTTATTGGAAAGAAAAGTTTATTGACGGTCTACCTCTCATCTTTGCTCATAAGGTAAAACAAGTGTTAATGGGAAAAAATGATTCTATTGATTATGATAACCTAACTTATGGTGATATTTTTAGTGCTATTAAAAAACTTGGTATTAACATGTGTAATGATGAAAAATTGTTAAAATATCATTTACAGAACAAGAAAAAAGCTAAATATGAAATGGGTAATTTTTGTGAACAATATGGTTTGCCCCCTATTGCTCCTTCCAGGCAAAAAGGGAAAAAACATGATAAAATTCACAAAAACTATAATCATAACAAATATAAAAAATACAAAAATAATTTTGTCAAACCCAATGATTTTTATGCTAAAAAGAAAAATGTTTCCAAAAAATACGATAAACAAATGCCAAGAAAAGGTAAATGTTTTAACTGTGGAAAACCTGGTCATTTCAGTAAAGATTGTAATCAAAAACCTGGTAAATTAAAAAATAAGTTTAACATGTTAAAAATTAATGATAAAGAGCAAGAAGAATTGTTCAGAATCCTTGAATCACACAATTCGTATGATTCTTTGGAAGATGATTTTTTCTCTTCATCTGATTCTTGTTACCAATCTGCTGATGATTCCTCTGATTCCCCTAATATTAAAATTGGCTGTCAAGATTCCTGCTGTAATCTTATTAATTCCATTAATACTCTCACTAAAAGTGAAGAAAATGAAAAATTAATTATCCAATTAATCAATCAAATTCAAAATCCTGAATTGCAAAAAGAATATTTGGATAGATTTAAGAAGAATTTGTTAAAAGATGAAACTAATAAAAAATTGAAATCAACCATAAACTTTGAAGAAACTTTAGAAAGATTCAATAAAAAGAAATCCAAAGATTTAACTGTTGATGATCTCCAATTAGAAATTACTGTTGTTAAACAAGAAATGCTTGATTTAAAAAATGAGTTTACAAAACTTAAAAATGATAACCAAGATATTAAACAAGAATTAATAATGTTAAAAATTGATAAAAGTCTTGACCATCAAATTGATAATGAACAAGATGAGCACCATGATGGAGGCGAATCCAGTCAACAAGCTCTTCTTTCTGAAAAAGGTATTGTGGACCACTTTCAACTCAGTCCTGTCCATAAATTGATTCCTCCAAAATGGTTTACCAAAGTAAAAATTGTTGTTTCTCCAGATTATCACTTCACTGTTGTTGCAATGATTGATTCAGGTGCAGATATGAATTGTATTCAAGAAGGATTGATTCCTTCAAAATATTTTGAAAAATCAACCGAAAGATTGGTTTCTGCTAATGGTTCTCAGATGAAAATTAAATATGAATTGAACAATGCTCATATATGCCATAATAATGTCAATTTTAAGATTCCTTCTGTTCTTGTTAAAAATCTGACTGATAAAGTAATTCTTGGTTTACCTTTTATAAATGCTTTATATCCCTTCCTTGTTGAACATGATGGAATTACCACTGACCCTTTTGGACAAAAAATAAAATTCAAATTTGCTTCAAAACTTGAAATAGATATTGACAATCTGACTTATAAAAAAGATTCTCCCATGCATACTCTTGTCCAAGAAATAATGATGAGTTCTTGTCCATATTCCACAAATAATGCTCACCAAACTAATACCATCAATCGTCCTCACATTTTCAACACTTCTTTGTAGGGATCGGAAGATGATGCGAGGATAAGTACCACTAATAAGTGGGATACTAGTAATATTTATACTTATACCACTAGTAAGTGGATTATTATGGCTTCAAAGGGAAAAGCTCCTATACAGGACTTTGCTCAACCTAAAAGGTTCCCGATGGGACGACCTTTTACGATGCATGAAGGCGCTTCTTCTGGGGCAAAATCCAGGGAAGCAATATCCCTTCAAAGAGATGTCCCTGCAAAGGTGACATTCTCTAATGGTGATATAATAATTGCTTTACAAGAAGTTTTAGCAAAAAATTTACAATTCCACAATGGTACCTACTCAGAATTACCAGCTCCTATTAAACTTATTCTTGATAACCTGCAATCTGCCTTTCTCGAAAAAGACAATGATATTTTTCAACAAACACTGCGAGCCCTTGAAATACACCTGGTTAACCTCACTGCTCAAAATGAAGTTTACACACACTACTATATAAAAACCTTTGCTTCAGAAGATGACTTCATTCTAGAAAATGAGGCCTTTAAAAGTCATCATATTACCCATCCAAATATTACAAATGATCTTTATTTCAGTCAACTCTTTGGCAAAGAGGATATCCATTCAAAGGATAAAATGACTATAATGGGCACAGATTATGCTAGATTGAGCCTTAAGACCCAATCAGTTTTAAGAAGTGCTGTTGCCAACTTGCCAACAGATATACAATTACGTATTCTGGAATGCAAGGCTATGTTTAGATCTTTTGATCTATGGTTCGAATATTTCAAAACACTTGTTACTGCTACTATTCCTGATCCAGATGAGTTAGATGAAGATGATAATGTTTTTCTCCAAGCTGATTGGGAAGAACACTTTGGAAGTAGTCTCAGAGTATATGAAAAGCAACACCCATTTCCTGGTCTTTTGATAAATTTTGACGATAGTTCATATATTGCTGATATTTCAGATGATGATGATGAATATGATAGAGATCCTTACTGGCTTTCTCAAATGTTTGAATATGGTTTAGTCAGATACATGAGATTAACAAACCATCTCCAAACAAGCCAACTCCCACAAATTATTCAAGAGTCAGTTAAAAGATTCAATACTCCTTTTGTTACCATCAGATGTTGGAGTACGTTACCACAATGGGAACGAGACAACTGGATGAATGTCCAGCCTTCAAAGCATCTCATTCTCATTAATGGTCATACTCACCAAGGGCCATGGTTTGAAGGAAATACTCATTTATCTTTTACTGATCCTTTTACTCTTATAGAATGCTGGAGAAATTATTTCAATAACCAAATTATTAATGTTGCTGACAGTCTCTGGAAACACTACCATTTCATGGGTAGCACAGATAGAATTGCTGTCTTTGGTCCCAGACCATATTCTGATGCGGTTGCTCATTTAAGGGCAGCTAATCACTGTAATCCTGTAAAGTTTCTCATCCCAGGGAAACCCCCAGTATTTCAACCAATTTTTTACTGTGGATTCTGTAATAAATATGCCACTTCTCATGATCATGATTGCCATTCTCCACAAGGTCCTTTTGATGGTTATCCTTCCGATGCTGCTTCCACTGATTAGACCAATAAAGATTGATTTTCAAGAACATTCCGAATTTGGCGGAACATTTGTCCGTAATACACTTCAGTCAAAAGTTCTAAGGAATGCTACTACTTCAACTTTGCCTCAACATTCAGAATGCTCCAATAAGTGCTATCACTTCAAGCGTGCTCCATAATTCAAAATGCAAATATCCTGCTTTTAACAAAGATTGGAAGACTTTCCTAAAAAGAAAGGAAAGGTGGCTACAAGACAAGACTACAATTTTGGTTCCTTATGCTAGGAAATGATTTCCTATACTTTGCCATTATTCCCCTGACACCATCTGCTACAAGAACAATAATTTTGGGTTCCCCAAAGGATTCCCCACGTTTTGGACAAAAAAGGAAAATTACTATTCACCTGTCGCTATTCACCTGTCACTATTCACCCGTCACTATTCACTGGTACTATTCACCGTTACTGTTCACTCCGAAATTTTGCCTATTTAAGGGGGGCTGTCCCTTATATTTGAGCAAGTGTTTTTTATGCTTAGTTCAGGACTTCTTCTTTAGAGAGAGTTTTCCCTTGAGAGCCTTTCTTTGTGAGAATATCCTTGCTTACACTTCCTACTCTACAAAGCTTGTAACTCCTAAGCCTTGTAACAATTTCCAACTTGTAATCACTACTACTACTACTGTAAGTGTTCAATTTTACTTTCAATAACAAGTAATTTCAGTATTATGTTCACTACTTGCATTATATTATTTGTTGCTACCGCCACTTTGGTCGGATTACCGCCATCACGGACGGTTCTATAATTCTTTCCTTTACTCTAAATATACAAGTTATACCCCCTACTTATATATATATATATATATATATATATATATAGTATTATAAATTACATTTGTGGGGGAGGATTTGTTCCAAGCCTGCAAGCAGTTTGTCTGCTCTTGCTCTGGGGTGTTGTAGTGGTACACTCTTGCCTTCAGCTAAGGCTTATAAGGCATGAGTGGGATGCATCTTTCTTTGATGTGGGAGCAAGTCTCAAAAACTGCTCATGTCGCTTGAAGGAGCAAAGTCGTGCGGGTCCTTCGATCCCAGAGCGGGCAAATTGCTTGTAGGCTTGAACAAATCCTCCCCCACAAAAAGGCACTTTTGAGGGCAATGCCTAGCAAAGGTATTGTCTGCTTTAGGTGGCAGTTTTTGAGGCTTGCTCCGACCGCACGACTTTGTTACCCCAAAGGGCACGCCTCTACCACTACTGTGTGTTGTAGTGGTACACTCTTGCCTTCAACTAAGGTTTATAAGGCATGAGTGGGGCGCATCTCTCTTCAATGTGAGAGCAAGTCTCAAAAACTGCTCATGTCGCTTGAAGGAATAAAGTCATGCGAGTCCTTTGGCCCCAGAGTGGACAAACTGCTTGCGGGCTTGGAACAAATCCTCCCCCACAACATTCATTATCATGTCAATTTGTAATCTCTTTGTAATAAATTGATGAGTGTTAGAAACTTGCTTAGCTTGAAGTCCCACCAACCAGTAAAAAAGTATTCAAATCATTGCACAAAGTACACCAACTGAAAATGAAAGCATAGTTTCCATATCTATGGTCCTTCCACTCTTCTATTTTAAGCAATATTTGGTCACTAAAAGTCTTGTAACTCAATTGATACTTTTTAGAATTCCAATACATCGAGAAGTCTAGGGTTCAAAGTTCAAATCCCTCCTCCCTAATGATTGCATAATTATTTTTTTTTAAATGGTCATTGGCCAACTTATCTCTTTTTATACTTTTCCCATGATAAAAACCACTGTTGCCATAGTCGAATTTACAATTTTGGAATTGTATCTGGCTATGTGAAATTAGTTGATGGATGGTCTTAACAGTGGTCTAAAATTGTCTTAGAAATAAATTGGATAGGCCCTTTGACTTATTTACCAAAATAAGAATTGGAATATGACAAAAAAAAAAAAACAAACAAACAAACAAAATATGTGTAGAAATTTGTTTACAAGTGTTGTTGTGTATATTAAATCCTAAATTAAGACGCTTACATCTTACTAATAATAAAAGAAAACACATTTCTTACAAAAGAATCATACAAATTTTCATGACTCAAAAAATAGTACCAGTATTTCATAGAGATCAATAGAAAATTTGTATTGAGAGCCATCCTCTTTGGAAAATATAAAAGAACTTTATGTCATGAGAGGTAATACATATAGTCAGATAAAAGAAATGTCTTGCTATTATTATCAATTCAAATTCCTCCAAATAAAAAACCAATTTTATAGTAAAAATTACCAATTAATTAAACTTAACAAGCACATCACCTTCTCACATAAGAGTAGGTTTTTTTGCATGAAACCACAAATGTGACCCACATACATCATTACTCTTACGGCATATTAACCCTATACAGTGTGGAGCTCACATATGTACAAAAGAAACAATATATATCATATGTATAAGATAATTATTGTGCTAAAAGAGGATGCCCAATGCATGTACAACACCCTCTTTGAGAAGGACAGCCTTCATTTCCTCTCTTGCTTGGTACAAGCTCTCTCTCCCTCTCCCTATTTGGGTATTTTCTAAGTCTCTGTAGCCTTCAAGGTCCCCTCAACAACATGGATCAAGCTACCACTGGAGGACTTCTGCATTTTCATCTCACCATGTTTGAGGACGATGAAAGCTCCACTTCAGCCATGAGATCGGATGTCCTTGTGGTGCGTGTGCGAGCTTTCAAGTCCACTCCAAGATCTGCCTGGAAGATGGGTTTGGATCTAAGGTATGTAGATAGAGGAATAAAGATCTTCCAGTTTTATTTCAGATCTAGTCTTCAAATGGAGTGGCTTCCTTCCTTTTGCTTTATTTGTGGTGTTTTGGGTTTTGGTGGGTTTCTTCGATCTGGGTCTCAAGATTTGTCCGATTGGAGGAAGGGGGTTTTTGTGAAACATTGTGGTGCTTGCCAAGGCGGGTCGGAGGAAGAAAGAAGAGAGGAAGATACCGGTTTTCAAATTCCAGTGGTTGTTAGTCTGGTGAGCTTGGGTACGGAGAAAGGCAGCAATTCATCTATGCTGGTAGTGGTTTGCTCCTTGAGCCCAGCACCTTCCTCTGTTGAGCACTCACATGTTTCCCAATGGTTCTCTGAGGCCAAAAATCGGTTTTGGGTTTTCAAATGTTTTCTTCTCTGGCCCAAGGACTTCCCTGCCCAAAAACCACAAGTAATTTCTCTCCTTTTAATGAGCCCACCACTAGAGCCCAAGAAAAGAGATCACAAAAATGTTAATATGCAAACTCAGAAATGTTGCTGGGCTCTCGGGTTCATTGCGGAGAGTGGTGTGTAATTGTTTGTGTTTTTCTCCCAGTGGTTGTATGCTTTCTCTGTTGTAACTTTTTTCAAGTTGAATGAATATTTCATGCTTCTTATCAAAAAAAAAAAAAAATCAAGCAAATTACTAAACCGAGGAGGTCAACAAGAATGACTGACACCACAAAACTCAAAGTGTTGGATTTGCCTGGAAATGGATGAATACCCTTTGGGGAATTTTCCTCAAAATGAAAGTCTCTTGGGTGATCTTTCACTTCCCCATTTTCTGCTTTTTTAGACCTTATCAAAATTAATGGCGAAATCAAGATAAAAATGAATATGAAAAGAAAACCACAGAAAGCTCCAATTCCACTCATACTGTGTCTCCTCCTCTATTCCAGCATTCATAGTGGTACTGGTGCCCAACCTCTCCTCTATATCAGCCATATTGTTTTCGTTTTCTTTTTTTGCCCTACTTTGGTTTTTTTTTTCTCACCCCGGCTAATTCAATAAATCTGTGTTCTTGTAATCTATATATGTGCCGATAGTGGTACTGAGAAATAAGTTGCTATGTTGGGACGTGGCCTAAGATAATACCCCAATGACCTAACCAAAAGATAAACTGACACAGAAAAACCATTACCTGATACAAGCGTGTGGCTGGAAGCTGCCATATCCGAAAGCTCACCTTTTATTTCCCCCCTTAATAAACAGGAAGCTTACTATATTTTGATAATTGGGAGTGTGGAATTTAATCATTAAGCACTATTAGTTGAGTTATAAAACTCATAATAGCAAAAGCTTACTATCAATAAAGATAGAAGCTACTATTAATGTAAAACAATGTTAACATTTGGTCTCATAAAAAATAAAAAAATAAAACTTTTGTTTTTTTTATTTATAGAACTTCAATTTATGGTATCAACTTCTAATGATTCTACTCTTTATAATCAAACCAAAACAACGATCAATTTTTGATATAGACGGAGATTGAACCTCAAATCTTTTATTTAACCATCAAAAATTTTACCAGTTAAAATAACTAGGAAAAATAATAATAAATAAAAATTGTTGATCAATGGTGGTGAAAACAAGAGCCAATCACTTTCTTTTCTTTTCTTTTTTTTTTGGTTGGCTATTCAGGGCCGGTCCATCTGCCATCTCTACCTCCAAGATGTGGGCAGAAAGATTATATTGGAGATGGGAAAGGCTCCAAATACATTACAAAAAGGTGCTCAGGCAGCTAGGCCATGGTAGCACAATTGGCTTGCCTAACAACAGGAGCAAAAGTGAAAAGAGCAATGATAACTGGTTTATATCGGCAATAATGAAAGAGATGGCCCAGTGTGGGGGTGATTGAAGGATTGAAGAATTCTGAATGGGCTTTATGACATTAATAAGAGCATTGTTTTGAGTAATCTTGTCCAACCTTACTCATGTCCAACCCCAGATTATGAGCAGATGAGACAACTAAAAGTTGAACTTTAGCTTCAGCTTAATTATATAGGTTTGCCACAGACTTCAACACTTGTCCATGCTTAGATAAATTTAGGGGACAAGATTAAGTCTTTTATCATCGCTTAATAACTTCTTATATTAAATTAATATTTTAAATATTCCACCATTAAATTAAGGTGTAAATGCATTTTTAATCCCTACGTTTTGACCCGATTTCCATTTTGGTCCCTATATTTTATTTTTACTACTTTTAGTTCCTAAACCAATTAACGCGTGACATTTAAGTCCTTACCGTCACCCAACTAATAGAAAATGCTGACGTGGCTGACGGCATAGTAAAATAATAATTAAAAAATCTATTTTGGCATTAAAAAATTGCCACATTAGCGTCTAAATTTAAAAATAATAATAATTTATTAATTTTAACTAAATTAAAAATAATAAAAAAAAATAAAAAAAACTCGAGAAGAACATGATGAAAACAAGAACTCCAACCCATATCAAAGAACTCAAGAACACAAACCTAAACACAGAATTTTCTTTCTTAACCCGTGACTGCCCTCAAATCACAACCACAAATCCACCGAAATCTGCCACAAAACCATCAACTATCCACCACAAATCCAAAACAATAAACCCATCCACTACCCACACAAACCCATCGGAGCAAACTACCCTACCTAAATCTGATTAAAAAAAAAAAACTTAGCTAGTCCAGGCGCCATTCCTCTTCAATATGAGAACGAAACCCATCACTAAACTCCAATCTGTGAACGAATCCCACCACCAAACTCCGATCTGTGCCATCACCGAAACCCGCCACCAAACTTCAATCCAACCACCAACCATTACTGATCCAGCCACCGAACAATCATGCAACCCATCACCGACCGACCCAAACTTTGATCTGTGCCATCACCAAAACTCCACCACAGATGCCAATCAACACAAACCCACACCCTCCACCACACCGATCCACAAACTCAGACCTCCCCCACGCTGATCCCCACAAACCCACGCCCTCCACCTTACCACGGCACAAAAAAAAATGCCAAAGAGAGAGACCCATTGATTTGAGAGAGGAGCTTGAGGCATATGGGTTTGGGTTTGGGTTTGAGCAAAATTAAGAGATAAAGAGAGTTCGAGAAGGCTAAGCACCAAGATTGAGGGAGAAAGAAGAAAAAGAAGAAGAAAGAAAGAAGAAAAGGAAAGAATGGAGGCGGAGAACGATCTGGGCAAGAAAAAGAAAAAGAAAGAAGAAAACAAAAAAGAAAAAGAGTACGATACTTGTGTATCTGATGAATCCAAGAACCCAAGCACCATATCAAGAACACAAGCACTGTTGTTTTTAATTTTTTTCATTTAGTTAAAATTAGTAAATTAATTTTTTTAATTTAAATTTTGGCAATTTTTTAATGCTAAAATATATATTTTTTTAATTATTATTTTACTGTGCCGTCAGCCACGTCAGCATTTTTTGTTAGTTGGGTGACAGTAAGGACTTAAATATCACGCATTAATTGGTTTAGGGACTAAAAGTGGTAAAAATAAAATGTAGAGACCAAAATTGAAATCGAGTCAAAACGTAGGGACTAAAAGTGCATTTACGCCTTAAATTAAATGTGTTATTGTTCTTCTTAACATGCACCAAATTAGTATAAATAAGATATTTACCATTTAATTTATAAACTTATTTTTTGTGTATAATTTTAAATTATATAAAATTTTAATTTTAATAATTTTATAGATTAGATAGTTATTGACTTATTGATATATTTGACTATCTTGAAATTTCCAGGCTCCAACTTTTCTGAATTAATCATCATTTATTTGATGGATACACATGCTAGTTGTCAATTGACTCAATTCCGTAGTTCCTGGCAATCATGTGGTGCTAAACCTGTCGTGTGTGTAGCTATGTGTGTGTATATACATTAATGTGCAAAAGTGTTTCCCAAACTTCTAAATTGCATGTAATGCTTTGTGAATGAAGAATTTCCTTCCATCCAAAAATGGTGCTTTTGGGATAGGAGCTTCATATACAATCTAAGTCTGGGGCAAGACCAAACTGGCTATGCCAATATTTGGGTTGAAATGGTCTCCTAGACCATGTTAATTTTCTTATTGCTGGGTGGGTGGTAATTAATAATGCATTTATAACATCCTCTTTTACTCACATCCACAAGCATTGATATACGTCAATTTGTAAACTTATTAATTATTATAATAAAATTGATGCGTTTTTTGAATTTTCTCAACTTAAAGTCCAACTAAACAATAAACAGTAAAAAATTATTCAAATGATAGTACAAACACCAACTGAAAATGAAAGCATGCTTCCACATCTATGGTCCTTCGATTCCTCTATTCTAAGTGGTTCTTAGTTGACAGGAGTCTTGTAACTTAGTTAATACTTCTTGGTGTTTTACTGGATCGAGAAGTCTAAGGTTTAAATTTCAAAATCCTCCTCCCTCAACTTTTGCACAACTATTTTTAAAAAATGGTCATTGGCCGACTTTATCACTTTTTATATTTTTCCCTAGGTAAATACCACAGCTGCCATGGCTAATTTACAATTTCACAAATTGTATCTAACTATGTGAAATTGGTTGATGGATGCTCTTAACAGTGATCTAAAATTGTCTTAGAAATAAGTTGGTTAGGCACTTTGACTTATATATAATTACCAAAATCAAAACTGAAATATGGCAAAAAAACATATATGGAGATTTGTTTCCAAGCTTGTCAAGTATGTTAAATCCTAGATTAAGACGCTTACAGCTTACTAATAAAAAAAGAAAACATTTTTACAAAAGAATCATACAAATTTACATAACTCATGATATAAAGGGCGAGGCTTAGGTCCAATTCCTTCTGTACATTGGATTTAATGGGATGTTACCACATGTCAATTTCTGGACACATGATAGTATCCTACTGGGTTCGGTGCATTAAACATTAGACCAGAGTTAAACCATAATACAAAATAGTACAAAAACAGTAAATTCTAAATGCACACCATCCTCTTCGAGAAAAAAATAAAAGAACTTTATGAGAGGCAGTACATACTACGTATACTCAAATAAAAGAAATGTCTTACTCTTATTATTAATTCAAAGTAAAGTTTTCCTTTGCCCTACCCTAGGCAGCTGAGTTGTGCTAGTGTCACATAAAGTGGCACAATTTGTGTCATAACTCGTCCATGTGATGAGTTGCAAGTGGTAGAAGGATGATGATAAGGCCCCCCTCCAAGCTCATGCCCAGAAAATAAAATACCAACTTTATCCCAAACACATCACCCTCTCACATAATGGTAGGTTTTTTGCATGAAACCACAAATGAGATTTACGGGTACCATCATTCTTACGACATATTAAACCTATACAGTGTGGAGCTTGCATATTTACAAGAGAAACAATACATATCGTATGCATAAGCTAATTATTGTGCAGAAGGAAGATGACCGGATTCATGTACCACACCCTCTTTGAGAAGGGCAGCCTTCATTTGCTTCTTTCTTTGCCTAGCGAAAATCAAGCAAATTACCGAACCAAGGAGAACAATGAGAATGATGGACACCTCAAAACTCTGGGTGTCAAGTTTTCCTTGAAATAGATGAAACCCCAATGGGAAACGTTCCTCAAAGTGAAAGTGCCTTGCTTGATCCTCCACTCCCCTATTCTCTGTTTTTTTAGGCACTCTCAAAATTGATGGCAAACTTATGAGAAAAATGATTATGAAAAGAAAACCAAAGAAAGCAGAGTCTCTCCAATTCCACTAGCATTGTGTCTCCTCTTCCATTCCAGCATTCATGGTGTTAATGGTGCCCAACTTGTTCTCTATATCCCCCATATTTTTATCCATTTTCTTTTGGGGTCTACTGTGGTTTCAATAAATTTGTGTTCTTTGTAATTTAGGGATTGTTTGGTAACGTTGTTTATATTTTTGAAAATACATGTAAATGAAAAAGTGTATAGAAATACGTGTAATGATGTTTAAAAAATAAAAACTTATGTTTAAACTCCTATATCAAACGGTCTCTTATATTGCTATGTACGTGCAAAGAGTGGTCCAAAAAATACTTAGAAATAAGTTGCTATGTTGGGACGTGGCTTAAGATGATAGCCTTACCCCATAACCAAAAGCTAAACTAACACAGAGAGGTCATTACATAATACGGCATTTGTTAACAGGTGTGTGGATGGAAGCTGCTATAAGCAGAAAGCTTACTATATTTTGATAATTGGGAGCACGGGATTTGAATCTTAAAAAGTATCAGTTAAAGTGAAGTTAGAAGTGTCAGTTTGAATTTGTATTTTAGCGTCGTGGCTTATCTTTTCCTTAACAGTTGAGCACTTGAGCTATCTAGCCTTATTATTTCTATTTACATCCAACCAAAAGTTAAGGCCTTTTATTATGCGTGAGTATTAGTTGGTGTATGTCACCATCCTCTCTTTTTAATTTTTTTTCTTGCATGTATTTATGGTCCAGTTGCAAATACAGTTGATAATAGATGCGTGGTTCTTCTGTGACCACAATTTTTAGTTGGTTATGAATGGTAGACTATCACGTTCATAGTTTCTCAAAAAAAAAAATTATCACACTCATATGGATCCATCAGTTTTTTTTTTTTTTTTTTCCATCCCGGCCCTCACAATTGACCACTTAAGAGTTGTGATGAGAGTTCTAGTTAAAAAATTGTCTCTAGACTTTTTCATGTACATGATACTCTATAATACACACGTTTTGCACGTGCAATAATTTTCTTTTTTATTTATTTGTTTTTTGGGTTAGTTTTATAATGTTTAAAAGTGATATATAAATAACCCGTGTATTTTTTAAAAATTAAAAAAAAAAAAAAAAAAGATAAGGTAACGTTGAATAATATTTAAAAATGAGATAGAAATAGTGTGAGTTTTAAGTTGAATGGAGAAAATAAAGGAAAAAACCTAAAACTTAGAAAAATTAAAATTTTCTTTTAACCGGTTTGTGCTTTTTAATTTAAAATTATTTAACTAAATGATAGAGATATTTTAGAGAGTTTAAGAAATTGTGAGGGGGTATTTTAGTACGTAAAAAGTTGAAAACCAAATCGGGAATCTTGTTATTAGTAGTATAGACAAGGATTTTTTTTTATTTTTTATTTTGGAGGATCGACGGTTAATAAGGATAGAAGTTACTATTAATGTAAAAGCAATGTTAATATTTGGTCCCATAAAAAAATAATAAATAATTTCTTCTAAATGTGTGTGTGTACACTAGCCTCATCATACACGCTTTGCGCCTGCAATGAGGTTTTATTTTGTTTAGTGTTATAATTTTTCTTTTTAAAAAAAAATATGATAAGTTTGTTTTGAAGATATGGATTAGTAGGAAAGTGTCCTATTTTGTAGGCATTTTAAGTGAAGTTGAAGACATATTTTTACCAATTTGTCCTCAAGTTTTTCCCCCTATTAAACCTAAGGTTTAGGGGTATTTATGAACCACATAAAAATCCAGTACACACACACACATATATATATATATGTCTCAGTTTCTTTTTACTTTTAGGTTATTTAAGTAAATCTTCTAAAAAAAAGGTTGTTTAAATAAAAAGTTTTTATTCTTTTGTAACACATTTAATATAAAAGTTACCAAAAATTACATTTTTTTTATAAACACAATATAAATAAGCTACCATAAATATGCAAAAGCCAAACTTACTCATGAAAGAACTGGATTATGAGGAAAAAAAAATCTTGATTTAAGTGTGAAAATATCATACCCAAGCCCTTTATTATTGGGGAAAAATATACTTTTCATCGGTATATACCACACGCAAGAGGTATAGGGCTTGTTTGGTTTCAAAAAGTAGTGTATCCACTTTTCATTTATTTTATTCTATATTCAAATCCTGAATTTGAATATAAAAAATAATAAATAAAAATAAATAAATAAACTTATTTCACAATTGGTAGTGTTTGATAAGTTATTTTGAATACATAATTTGGGTATAAGATACATCATACCTGGGTTTAGTCACTGTTTTTTTTTTTTTTTTTTTTTTATAAACAAACTTTTCTCACTCACACACATCACATCACTCAAAAAATAGTAACCTTTTTTGCTTTCACAGTATTTACGAATATGTTACTGTATTCATATTCATAGAAAACAAAAACACTGAAAAGTTGTATTCATTTTCTATATTTAAATACACTTTTTTTTTAAAAGTGAAAATGAATATTAAGTACAAAAACACAACCAAGCCAATTTTTTGGTGGTGGGTCCCACAAAAAAGTGAAAATGAATACTGAAAACACCACTTTTTTCTCTTAACCAAACATGCCCATACCTTCTCCAATATTAACCATGGTTTTCAAACCCGGACCGGACCACCCGGTCCGACCAAGTTAACTGTGAACCGACTCAAAGACCGATTTTTTAAGCATCAAGAACTGGATATAACACCAAAGTTCGTGAACCACTCAAACTATGGGTGAACCGTCCAATTTTTAGAGAACTAGACAGGGTTCAAACACGGTTCAAGTCAAGGTCAATATTTGAAAAAATATGTTCCACTTTTTTCTCTTAACCAAACAAGCCTATACCTTCTCCATTATTGGCCATGGTTTTCAATCCCAAACCGGACCAGTTCGATTGGGATTACTGTGAATTGACTCAAAGACCGATTTTTTAAGCATCATTAACCGAACATCACACTAAAGTCTGTGAATCATTCAAACCGCGAGTGAACCATCCGATTTTTAGAGAACCATATAGGGTTCAAACAAATACATACACACTAACCACCACGGCAACTAAGCTTCTTATTCTCTAAAATGAAAGCATATTAGTTTTAACTTAACTTTCAAAAACTATATCCAATAGTCTAATTATCAAAATATATATTTTGATATTAATTAAAATCATAAATATTTTATTGTGACTAATATACTTAATATTATTGTATGTGAAACATCAAAATTATCTTATTGTTTAAGCACTATTGTTTACTCTAAAAAAAGTAATATTTTTATATTTGAAGGATTAAGTGTAATTATACTTCTTCTTCTTTTTGTGTTGTATTTTTTTATATATATAAGCTGTGAAAATGTATTTGAAAATTATTTAATTTCTCTGTATCTTTTTTTTAATAAAAATTACTCATTTTTACAAATATGTTATATTATTTTGTATTTATTAAATTAATTACGATATTATCACAATTCGATCTTAAAAACTTTAAACCTCTCTCTTTTACAATTTTATAAAAAATCTGGGTCAGAAAATCATGTTATTGGGGGCCAAAGTACTCTCCATTATAAATAGAGATTAGCATAAAAATTAATTACAATGAATGCCAATTAAAAACCAAAATTTTGCCCGAAGATGTATAGCAGTGGTGCGGGTTAATAATTTTATCAAGCAGAAATAATTGTGATAGCGACTCCACACACAAATGTGGAAAAGGTGTTTCCAACTTTTTTGAATTATTCATCATTTAAGCTTTTGATGGGTAGTTTTATCTCGTAATAAAGAAATCTTCTCCAACCAAATATGAAATATCATACACAACACAAGCTAGTTGTCAATTCCGTACCTCCTGTCAATCATGTGAGTGATAAATTCAATCTGCCATGCTTGTAGCCATGTGTGTACAGTATATATTAATGTGCAAAAGTGTATCCTAAACTTCTAATAAATTGTCTTTTAATGCTTTGTGAATGAAGAATTTCCTTTCATCCAAAAATGGTGCTTTTTTTTATTAAGAGGGTTTTAACCTATAGTACCTACTTTTAATGATAGTTTTTTATTATCAGATCAAGACACTAATTATTTTTTGATGTAGGCACTAAATCCTAAATCTCTTATTCAACTATTAGAAATTTTACCAAATAAGCTAACTGAAACCCACTAAAAATAGTGTTTTTGGAAGGAGTTCTGTATCTAGCTAGCTATGCCAATATTTGGGCTGAAAATGGTTTATTATTGCTGGGTGGGTGGTAATCAAATGCATTTATAAGTTAACAGCCTCTCTTCTCACATCCACAAGCATTGGCTCATGCTAATATTTAACAAGCTTTTGCCTTATTTGGTGTGTCCAGCATTAAATGGTGATAACAACCCTCCATTCGTTTATTAATGTTAGGTTTAATATACTTTTACATATTCCTAGAGATAGAGAATAAAATGGAACATTCAAAATAGATTAGGGGATTTTTTTATTCATTTCTCGACAGTAAGCTGACTTCTTTTTTTGGTTTCCTCTCCTATCGTTGTTTGATATATTTTCTTCTTCTTCCATATATATCATATCAATGTCATAGTTTGTATGCCCTTATCCAAAATGGAAGATTCAAATTAAATAGATAAGGGGATTTTTTTTTATTCTTTGCAAGGGAGCAAGAGTTTTGTAACTCAACTATTACATTCTAGCATTTTTAAAGAAGACATTTAAGGTTCAAATCTCTCATTCTTCAACTATCGAATTATTAAAATAAAAAATAAATAAATAAAATTTGTAGGGTTTGTAACAACTAACTGACATATAGGTCCCAATATTCCACTTTCACCAGTGTCTACCCAAGGGCTAATTTATATTTATAAAGGGAAATGTTAATGATAACTTAATGGCATTAGCTTTATGGCTTATGAGTTTTTTTTTTTTTAATTGAAAAAAAAAAAAAAACAACCGATTTTTTTGACAAATTTTTATATTTCTCATAAAAATAGTATCAAAATTTTTCTAAAATTGTCAATTAAAAATTACCCCATGGGCACCCATAAACAAGACCCATAACCCATTTATAAATGAAGGACAGCATCTTCAGAGATCAGAGAGTCTTCAAAGATTGTAGTGGTAAAGAAGAAGAGATAATAATAGTAGATACTGTCTTGATACTTAAGGTTAACATTAACAGTGAGAAAAATTTCCCCACAAGCAGGATTCAAATTTATTAACTAGCATAGAGCGACATAATTTAATTTTTTTTTAAAGTTTTATCACCTAATCCAATGGTTGGGGGATTGAAATGCAGCAATAATATCATTATGCATCCTTAGTGCGGTGGTCACTCCACAAGTATAAATACTTATAAGATGTGAGGGCAAAAATCGGAGTTCAAGTCTTCAAGAAGAAGTTTCACACACATATATATTTAGATTAGCGTAATGGAGTATTCCTATCTTATATAAAAAATAAATAAATAAAGCAATAATGTCAACGGTACTGGTTGTAATTTTCTTTAATCGTCCAATGATGCTATATTGTCTCTCATAAATTTCTTTTTTAATCTTATAGGATAATTCCACAGGAAATTGGTGGCTCAGAAAAACACAGCTCTAGGTGGGGTACCTCTACTTATTAGCCAAAGGAATTATTACCCCTTTTAAGAGATGGTGCTGGAGATGTTGCACAGGGAGAAATAGCCATGGCTGAAAAGATTTGTTAACCGTCATTATAATCATGTTTTTTTGTTTTTTATAATTCATTGGCATTTGAACCTTCGTCGTCTTGATTGAGAATATCAGTAGATACCAATTGACTACAAGTTTTTGGTCCCGTTTTAATCATGTGCCCTACTTAATTTGGCAGAATACGTACATTACAAAAGCAAAGATCTAAAAAAATGAATGTGTGGATAAATCTAGCTGTTATGATTTAAAATATCACAATGATACCAGGTCTGATTGTTGGTTAGATGTTCAGTTTTGGAGGAGGGGCTGTAAGAGACTTCTTTTTCTTTGAGAAGATTCATCACCTACATCTCCCGTGTTATCAAAATAAAATATCAAAAATATACGCATGACTTTGCATTCGTTTGGCTCCCACTTAAAAAGTAAGCTTATTTTACTATTCAGTTTATTTTTGCTACTATTTATGAGCTCTACTGCACTTTTCGATACTATTCATGAGTTTCACTATACTATTTCAATTAACTTTTATATTTATCTACCATACTTTCAACAAAAAAAATTTCAATAAAATAAAATAAGCAGATCTCAAACAGACCATTTGTCTCATCTGATGTTAAACTTATGTTACATATGACCAATCCATCTTGACATTCATTTTTAATGAGGTATGACTTATGATTGTGGATTGTATACTTGTTTAGAATGTGGTAGATATCATGTTAAATTATCCATTGAATATATACTAAGTGTCAGTATGGCTAGCTTATTTTTTGCCAATTTATTGTACTATTCAACTTATTTTTTATGCTATTCATAGGTCGTACTATACTTTTTGATACATTTATGAGTCTCGCTATACTATTTCAACTAACTTTTACCTTTATCTATAATATTTTCAGTAAAAAGTTTTCAGTTTTAGAAAAATAAGTAGATCTCAAACAAACCCTCGAAGCTATATAAATGATTATGAGAAGCTTAATTGCTATTTAACTAATCTTTTTTTAGATCTAGCGCAAATGTTGTTAACGTTTTCTTAAGTTGTGACATTTTGTTATTAAAATGGGTTTGAAATTGGCTAAGTTGAATTGTAATCTTTTTCTTTGTGTAAATAAAATAACCGTTGAAGGATTAAAAAAAACTACAAATATTTAAATACAACATCCTTACACGTTACAACTTAACTAAATTCTATTTTTCTTTTTTGATAATTATAACAGTACAAATTAACTAAATTCTGAATTGCATTCAATAAATTCTGAAGAATAATATACTGAACCCCACCACTGAAAATCGAAATCAAATATTAATACCAGTAACTAAAAACCAAAAAAAAAAAAAATGTAATTACTCTCTCTCTCTCTCTCTTAATATGATCAATGGAAAATTGTCAGGAGGCTGTTCTGTATTGAACTAGTGTCCAATACATGGGCCATAGGAAGAGTTAAAACTTAAAATGAGCTACCATTCAAAGAATAGTGATTTTTTGGGCTTTTTTTTTTTCCAACATTCTGAACCAAAATATGCAATGAATTAGCATATTTCTTGGTAAAAAAAATAATCTTAACACACACAACAAGACAATAATGTGGCTCTCTCTCTCTCTCTCAATAATTGAAGATTGTTGGTGGTAATGCAATCTCTTATGCTCAACTGGCAAATGGGTCAATTTTTTTTTTCCCTGAACCAATGAGAAGAGGATTGCAACTCTCAAGATTGGAAGAGTAATGCATTTTTTTAAAGCATGGAGGAGGATCCCTACAATTTGCATATACAGACAAAGACAAAAGCAATATAATAGTGCTCATAAAATAAAATAAAATAATTAGTTTTCATCAAAAGCAATGTTCTGTCACCCCGTGAAAATATTGTCAGACCTGGATTTTTCTTTTCATTTTTACAATCTTACAAATAATGGGATCCTCAACCTTATCTTTTTCCGGTTTTTTCTTTTCTTTTTCTTCCTTTTTAATTTTTTTTTAAAAAAAATATATATTTACAATGAGGATAATATTCCTTTTGTCATGACTTAATAGCATGCTAATTTTTAACTGAAGTGCGAGATTAAATCTTACCATACCAATATTGTTGTTCTAACTTCTTGGCCTTTTAGGCTTTTGTTAAGTTGGAAAGATAAAAAAAAAATTGGAATAGTTGAAAATATTTGTATTTTCCACCATGTATATTTAATAAAAATGATAAAAAAATAATAATAATAAAAAGTTGAAGGATAGAGGGTTGATTATCATAATATCCTATTTATTTTCCCGATTTTTGGGCCGAGAGAAAAACTCCTTTAACCCTATTTATCCTTCTACCCTATTTTTTTCCCCCACTAAAAAAAATGGCATTGCTAGTGTTACAACCATTTACTAGCTTAATTAATCATAGTACACTAAAGAATATTTTATCTTGTTATATACAATATAAGAGACGAGGAGCTAAGGAATAAATTACTAACTATTATAACATCGATGATGAGGATTGGGTTCATTTTATCAATTAAGCATTATAGTGATGTGATCTCTGGCAGCCATACCAGATAATGGCCTCCATCACCATGGGATAATTTCATAAACCTTCATACTATTAAGTAAAAGCAGACAAAAACTTTAATCTGATTGCTTGCACGCTTATGCTTTTAACCAAGAAAGATCTTGTCTTTAATGCAATAGTATATGAATCCAAATTGATTGGCTTTACATGTACTTGTAAAACATTTTCAGTCCTACTCCTAAGTCTCACTTTAGATCACTACTTCGACTTGGTATGGGTGAGAATTGGACAAGAGAATCACAATGAATCCGATGAAAATGAAAGTAGTATATCAAGGTTGGCAAAGTTTCTACCAAAATGGAAAAGAAAACCGATGTACTTATTTGCCTTGTTTAGAATCCTCAATTTCACTTGAAGTCTCGTGAACTTATATTCGTATATTTCTGAACATGTTTTTCATATTATTACCTTTAAAATAGCCATTACTTAAGCAAGGCCCCTAATTGTCCCATACCAAAGGGTTAAACTTCTTCTCTAAGGTTTGCAATCCTCCCAAAAGGGAAGAAATGGGGTTCAAAACATAGATATAAGGTATACACAAAAGATGCCACTATCATTAGGGCTATCATTTAAAACTCGTGGTAAAGTCATAATTGATCATATTAGTAGACAAGAAATATTAATTGCATAATACCTTATAGTTGTGCATGACCTTCAATGATAAATTGATATATCTAACATGTCTAGGGTTATGATATCACAGTGAAATTTAATATGATGTGAATTACTAGCAAATGTGACAAAATTGCTTTCATGTGTGACCATATTACTATATGTCTAAAATGAAATAAATATAAAGTTAATAAAAAAACACTTTTTATCATGTGACATGGATAAAACTAACATCTCATAGATATCACAATCCAATACAAAAAATATAAATATAAAATACTAAAAATATGAAGTTATTATTTAATGTGACTTGTCAAATGTAACATGGTTAATGTTATGTGTAACTATGTTACTAATAAATATACAAAATCCATAAATAAAAAATATATATATATATATATATAAAGAAGAAGATATGGTAGACTTTTCTATATATATACATAACAAAAATTATATATATATATATATATATTAGAATACTAAATATTTTTAACACACACGAAAATGAGAAAAATGTCTTAAAGAAACTTATAATAGTATATATTTAAAATGACATAACTTTTAAATATATATTTGACCGAAGGTGGTAGTGGTAGAAGTATATTAAGAAAATATATGTAACTGAATTACGAGAATTTTTTTTTTTTTTTTTGGTAAACAAATTACAAGAAGTATTGGACCTATGTGTTTACAGTACAAAAATTATACGTAATATTAAATTATGTAAATCATGTTACAGAACAGTAACTTTAATTAATGTTTCAGTTAATAACGAATTGAATATTAAATCATTATTTTATAAAAGAAACCGAAATTCTAAGTAAGAAAAAATAGCAGAAGACTGACCAGACCTGGTGACTGGTAAAGCAAGCCGGTCTCAGTCAAAGTGTCACAAAGGGACAGGATATCTTTCAAGGTTTTCACTTTCACCTTTAGTTAGTAGATTTCATTTCATAAACATTACTCTTTATCTCATTCTTCTTCTTTTTTAATCTTCTCTTTCTTCATTGGGTTTGAGAAAAAAAACACTGAAGTTTTCTGTGCTTCTCTGAACTTTCATTTCATTTTTTTTGTCAGAAGAGACCAATCACCAAAGACAATGTGTGGAATTGTGCAGCCACACGCAATATTGCTTCATTTTCAGGTGCCTTCTTTGCTCTGAAAGTGGCTGTCTTGCTTCTTGGTGCTTGCATTTACTTCACTTTCTAATGGTTGCTCTGTGCATTGAGGTATGTGGGTTCTCTTTTATTTTTCACTTTCCTTTAATGGGTTTCACTTTATTTCTCAAAGTTTTTTGTTTTTTTCTTTTTGGGGTTTACTGCTTATCAAATCTTGTAAGTTTTTTTTTTTGTTTTTTTGTTTTATGGATAAGATCAGTTGCTATATTGCTTTGTTTCCTTCTTTGGTTATTTTCTTCTTGGGTGTGTTCTGATGAATCTGATCTGCTTCCTTGAAAGGTTTCTTTGTATATGTGGCCTATTTTTCTTATCTTTTCTTCTTTTATAAATTTTATTTTACTATTTATGGTGTGTGCTTACTTGTGTTATATATATATATATATATATATATATATATATATATATATATATATATTTTATTCACTTACTAGAGTTTTATTTGATGTCAACAATTTTCTAGTTTTCTTTCCCTTAATAGTATATCTTGTCCCTCATTATCTTTTCAATGCTAAAACAGCAAAAAAGTCCATTTCTTTACAAATGAGAATGTGACTTTGGTTTTTTTGCAATAATTGAAATTTTATTATGGGATCGGGGCTAAAATTTGGCAAATTAGGAAATTATCCATGTCTGATTCTTGGCTTATCTAATAATTTGTTATTTAAGAATATTAGAACTTTGTAGATTACCTATCATATTGAAGTAAGCATCCAAGTTCAAATCAAGCGTGATAATTACATAAATGCAGCAGAGATGGTGTGTAGAGATGAAGTAGTAATCAAACTGATACTTACGTAACTGAATTTGAATACTAACCTTGTTGAACCATCAACTCTGACACAAATTGTTTGAATCTTGGGTTTGTGAGAGTTGGGAGTTAACACTTTCGGAGTCTTTTGTGAGGGATTGGTACAACCTGTTATAATGGTTTTAATTCAAAAAGTCTAAGCCAGTGGGTTTGGGCAACAATGTTATTTTAATTATTCACTCTTTTCACTTTTACTTGATGTAGGACTTGACCATGTAACCAACCAACACTGAAACCAAATCACATGTGTGGTGGTGGTCTAGAGTGAAGTTGCAAGTGTGGTTAGTCCAGTTAGAGCAAAAAATACATAAAGTAGATGAAAGAAATGCAGAAAGTAACTGGAGGAAGAAATAATTTATGAGAAAATATATAATATTTCTTTACAAGAAAAAAAAAATGAATAACATGGTTATTGCGCGTAGATCTTAAGATTTTCTACTTGGTACATATTTTAGAAAGGGGAAACTTTTTTTGATGGAAGATATTTTGTATTTATATATTACAGTTTTATGCTTCAATTAAGGACTAGATTCTAATTTCTACATTTCGTGGATACAATTAGGAAAGTTAACAGATAGTTATAAATTATAATGCTTGTTAATGTAGGCTACTCTGTGACCAAAATTATGTGCGTCCTCAATCTATTACAGGTTTATTTGTAATTTCTGAACATGGGGCAGTTGATATTGTTATTTCCATTTTTACAGGTTGGAACTAGGCATTGACAGATACCTGATTTCACCTTTGATCATGAAATCTGGACCAAAGAATGGCTGGAACTCTATTATGCCTCTTTGTTTCAGAGGCAAATCAGCCAAACGTTTCTGCATGTTCCAGAAAGTTAAGTCAGCAGGATATAGTCCAGGCAACACACCCGTCTATCTAAATGTATATGATTTGACACCCATAAATGGATATGTCTATTGGGCAGGCCTCGGTATCTTTCACTCTGGGGTGGAAGGTAAGCTTACCTTTATTCCTCATTTCTCAAAATCATTAATTTTTTTATTTTTAGTGGTTGCTCTTAATATCATCTAGTATTAAAGAGCATATGATGCTTCTAATGAAGTTACTCAAAATTATTTGGCAGTGTATTATTGCCAACAGTGAAAGCATGAGTTGATAAGTCAATTAGTACCATTATATAACTTCACTGAGGAAGGGAAAATGCCCTTAGTTTTCATATTGATTTGGGTTCTAACATAATGAAATAGCAAGTATGATTAATTGAATTTTATATACAACAGAAGAAATAATTTGTTGATTCTACTCAACCAAACAGACAATATTTTTCTCAAACTATACAACCCAAAGATAAGGATAATCATTGTAAAATATGTTCATTTTTTTGTGTCAATTCAAAGCAGGGGGAGTTAAGATGGAGATGGAGATGGAGATGGAGCCTAATCTACATAATAACCTATAATTGCAGAAGCACACAAGTGATTTGGATTCAAACATTTCTTATTAAAATATAAACATAATGTGGCATGAGTACGTTTTTCAAAAGGCTAAATAAAATTGCTGTTTATTCATATATCTTTGAAAATATTGATGTTTAAACTATTTTGACTTCTTGGGCTCTACTTGAATTCTTTGACCAAATTCATTCCATAATACTTTTAAGAGTCTTAATCCCATCTATTTAGGGTTGGGAACAAGAACCATATCTTACATTTTATCTCTCCCTGAATCTTTGATTTGTATGCCAATGTTTCTTCATGCAACCTCCATATAATTTTGGACTGTCATCCATCTTTGCAGCACTTTCAACCTTAAACCATGTGAGTTGTCACTGGTAGCTAAACCATATGCATGAGAGTAATTTTCGAAATCCAGAATGGTCAACAACTTTTCTTCTTTAGCTTAGATGCAGCAAAACAATTTGTCCTCTTTCTATAAAGCCTTAGTTTGCACCATGAATACATTATTTTTACTTTTCCTTCCTTTCAATCCCTTTCCAATTATCCGAGGATAAATTCCTCGATTCTCCCTTACATATGCATGTGAATGTGAACATACAGGCATATTGTCTTTGAAAGACCAAGACATGGAAAAGATCCACATATGTTAGATGTTAATATTCTGCTATCTGCTTTCTCATTTGAATCACAGTATTCTCTGGATGATGCAAATGTTTTGATTGTCCCTATTTCACTACAGTTCATGGTGTTGAATATGCCTTTGGAGCTCATGACTACCCAACGAGTGGTGTCTTTGAGGTTGAAGCTCGACAGTGCCCTGGCTTCAAGTTTAGGAAGTCAATATTTATGGGGACGACAAGCTTGGATCCTATCCAGGTTAGAGAGTTCATGGAGCGCCAGTCAGCAAACTATAATGGTGATACCTATCACTTGATTGCTAAGAACTGCAATCATTTCTGTGATGATATTTGTTACAAGCTGACAGGGAACCCAATGCCAAAATGGGTGAATCGACTTGCAAGAATAGGTGAGCTACATCCTCCTTATCATTCATTATATCTTAGTTTGAGGTTTAGCTTCAAGTCTTAGATGATTTAGGGCTGAATGGTTCACGTATCAGTTGACTATCATGGACTAACTAAAAACATTTACATTGTTCTTGTATATTATGTGACAATATCATTGGCACATGTTCTCTTCATATGTTTCATACTTAAGGCAAATAGGGCTCACAATTGTCATGAGTGTAAGTCTTAAAGCAGGGGGCTCTCATGTGACTATTGAATGAACCTTGAGGCTCGGCTTTTATCTGATAGGTTGCCTTGCATATTAGACTCATACAGACTCATCTGCTGATATTTCATTGTCAAAGCACTAATCAAAAGAACCAGAGATCCCCAAAAAAAAACTAAAAATTGAAGGTGAACAGGATGTTTGTTGAGTTACATGCTTTGCTACTACATTAATTTCCCCTCATTCTTGTGTTGGCTACTATAAACTCATTCTTGTGTATTGTCATCCTTGTAGGTTCACTGTGCAACTGCATACTCCCTGAGGCCCTTAAAGCCACCACTGTATGCCACGACCCTGATTTCCAAGGATATGAGAACGAAAAGAAGAAACTAAGGAGTGCCTTTAGTTGTTTGTCATCAATCTCAATGCATCAGAGGGAAGTATCGATGTCATCGTTGTTTCTACATTCTCACTATAAAGGCTGCTTACCACCATGGGAGTTGAAAAGGTCTAAAACTGGTTCGTTGAAGGAAAGGTGAGAACAGTTTATTTCTTTATTACTTTCTTTGGTTAAATGGACACCAATCGTCCATCCTACAATATTGAGGCATTGGAGGATTGGGGGCTATCATCATTCTCATTCATAAGTCCTTTTGAGGGTGAAGTCTATGCAAGTTTGTTGTTGTGAATGTCAAAATAGAAGGCTTGTTCGCCTGGTTTTCCATCTTCGCTAACCTTCCTGTGTGGAGTTTGCTTCTTGTATTTGTAAAATTTTATTCCGATTTTAGCTCCATTGATGTGAAGTCATATTGTTATAGCACGAGAAGAACCCAAATAGACTGCTGAACAAGATGTCATTTTCCGTTTCTGATCCTGTAACTTATCACCGTTGTGTTCTTCTTGTTGTTAGTGTACTATGTGTATATTTTCCTTTTCATCAAATTAAAAGAAGGAAAAGAAAGGTTATTTTCGTGTCTTTAGCATATTGAAACTAAATAAAACTCAAAAGTAACAACCTTAATCTCCACAAGGTTCGGCTATACATTTAAAATCAATTGCTTCAAGCTATGGCTTGAAACTTCTAAGTGTGACCCGCCTGGCATGTCATGATGATTTACGCTTAAACCATCAAGGTGTTGAAGTTTACAAATTAACTCCATGGAAGCACTGTTTCGACATGATGGCACCATGGTGTTACATGGTTCCATGAAGATTGAGAAGTTAGACTTGTATATTTTGTCAAGCTTTTTAAGCTCCTTTTTTTTTTAAAGATACATTTTGAGTGGGAGAGGGGGGTTTAGCCAGTTAGAATCTTAGGATCCCTAGATGTTTTTGTTGAAAACACCCATCAATGCTATTATGTTATATTAAAAGACTCTTGGCCAATCAGGTTTGTTTCCCATTCATGCACTCCATTGCTTCTTTTATTTTTGTTAGAATACTTCAAGAATATATTAAATATTGTAATTCACGATTTATACCTATATAATATTTAATAGTTGAAGCCTGCAATTTATTATTGCTATTTGCTATGCTCTTTTTAAGTTACATCAGCGTAGCATTTTGGTCAATTTCGATCAAATTCTTTGATCTATTTGGTCCACTTTGATCCATTGCATCCAATTCGGACCATTCGGTCCATTTTGGTCTATTCAGTAGGGACTAGGGATGGCAATTTTGCCCCTCTCCACCTTGACCCGCCCCTCTCCACTTCGCCCCACTCAAGTTTTGGATTAAATTGACCAAAATATACTGAAGGGACCTAATTGAACTGAAGTGGACTGAACCAGACTGAATTGATGAAATGGATCAAAATGGACCAAATGTCAATCTGCTATTAGCATAGCCAAGATTATGTTTTGATGTAAACTCAAATTCTTACTCCCAAAATAATCAAGTATTAACTCAAACAAATCAAACCAACCAAACTATAAGTAAGAGAGAGAGAGAGAGAGATACTACTTACTTATAATGGGGAACTAAAAAATACAACACCAAAACGTATAAATCCAAAATAGAGTTTTAAAAATCACAATGATTCATCAATATAAAGTAGAGTTGTAAGAAATAATTTTTTTAAAAAAAATGAAGAGAGAGAGAGAATAATATGAGAAGAAAAAAAACTAAAAATAAAAAATATTGTAATAAACACCAAATTATTCAAGTCATTTTATGTTATGTAATAAAATAACATTATATTCTTATATACTATCTTTATATATAATGCAATAAGATAACATCTATAAAATCAATATATATATATATATATATATATAAAACAACTTAAAAACACAACTTAATCACATCAACCCAAAATAAAGTTTCAAATAATAATAAAAAATTCAACAACCTAAAGTAGAGATGAAAGAAAAAAAAAACACCAAAAAATGAAAAAAAAAATTGAGACTGAGAGAGAGAGAGAGAGAGAGAGACAAAAATAACCTTCTGAGTGTAGATAAACCATGAATAGAGTGAAATTGAGAATTGTAAATTTATACTAAGAGGAGGGGAATAAAAAAAGCCAAAAATAAAGAAAGATAAAGAGATAGAGGAAAAATGATATAAATATAGATAATAGTGGGGAGATAAAAAGGTAAAAGTGAGGGGATAAATTAGAGAAAGTATAACATTAAGTTGAGAAGTTAATAAGAAAAAAGAGAGTTGGAAATGAGTGGATAATGTGGCTATTGATGTGGTTCACAAGAGTGTAACAATAATAAATGCTACACTTCAGTTTTTAGATATATATATAGATATAAACTAATGAAATTTTCATGCGTTGCACGGCTTTAATCATGAATTTTCTTAATATTTTTTTGAGAAATAATAACTAAATGAGTTATTATTACATAATTTTAGAACTCATTTCTAACTAAATGAATGATTATTATAATAATAAGTGCATGATTTTGTATATTTGTCCTTATATATAATATCTCTAATTAAAATTATCAATAAAAAATTTTCTAATTATTATTTTTTATAATTCCTTATTTATTAATGAAAAGGGTGATTTGAACTTAAGCGGTTAAATATTTTCTAATACTTGCATATTATTGTTACTTGTATATGCATAAGTTGCAACTCGGGAAAAAAAAATATGTGGGATGCAAAGAGAGATTTTATGTGTAGGAATGGTAAGAACCGAGCACGGAATAGAGCCCGTGGGCCAAGTCCAAGGAAGGGGAAGGACCCACCCACACATTGTCCTTACCCAACACATGGATGAGAATCCGAGGAGGAACCATGAAGAGACCAACCTTCCGAAGAGCAAGTGTTCCTTGGGAATTGTTGGGCAAGCCACTTGCCCTAGATAATAGAGTACCGAAGAAAACGGTAGAAACGTGCAAGCAAAGAAAAAAGGGACGTATCCAAACAAAGTAACCATCACCTTCACATTCAATGCACTGCACCAACTCAGCTAATCGCATTAATGGATGAATGACCTTTGAACAATGTCTTAATAGCTTACAGCACACTCTATCACTTCCAGCAAAACCTTGATGGGACAAGTATCTAAAGGAAAGTTAGTGGCTATACAAGTGGAGGGCTCAAATGCAATTCAGCTAACTATATAAAGAGAGGAAGCTCCAACAGAAAAGGGGATGAAAAACCGAAAGGAAATACTGACATTGTGTAGAACTATCCTATGATTAAGACTTGAACAATTTATAAACAACTGCTCTTCGGCTAGGCCCAAGGAAGTGTTAATTCTGAAAATTCTGTTCTTCTTCCTTGAATTGTCTAACTTTTACCATCCATCTAAAGCTTAAATCTTACTAGTCCATTAAAGTTGACCTCGGAAACCCATCCTTTAACAAATTAATTGTATTGGGCAGTCTAAGCTAAATTCACTATTCTAAGTGGCCTTAGCCTATTGGATCCGCTTACATTATGGATATACCATTGATGAATATAAATATAAATTTTGAAATTTTGATAATAGATTTTTAATTGGATTAGGATTTAAATTTCTAAAACTTAGATGCATGTTTCATAGTTTTTTAAAACACTTATTATTACTTTATCTAAAGAAATGGATAAGAACAAATAAGTTGTTGTCTTTATCAACTGAAACTTAAATGCATGTTGCATATTTTGGTAAAACATTTATTGTAATTTTATCTAAAATGCATGTTGCATGCTTTGTTAAATCACTTATTGTTATTTTATCTAAAGAAATTAATACGAACAATCTATTAATTGAAACTTAAATGCATGTTGTATATTTTGTTAAAATACTTATTGTTATATTATCTAAAATGCATGTTGCATACTTTGTTAAAACACTTATTGTTACTTTATTTAAAAAAATTGATAAAAACAAATAAGTTGCTGTCTTTATCCATCAAAACTTAGATGCATGTTACATATTTTTTTAAGAGAGAGTTTCAACTTATGGCATCCACTCTTGATGTTAGCTATTTATCATTAAACTAAGATACCAATCAATTTTTGGTGCAGGCGGGGATTGAACCCCAGAATTCTAGATATCTTATACAACCATTAGAGACTTTACATATTTTATTAAAACATTAATTGTTATTTTATCTAAAATGCAGATTACATACTTTGTTAAAACACTTATTGTTACTTTATTCAAAGAAACTGATAAGAACAAATAAGTTGTTGTCTCTATTAACTGAAACTTAAATACATATTAAATATTTTGTTAAAACACTTATTGTTATTTTATTTAAAAAAAATTAATAAGAACATATAAATTATTGTCTCTATCTTATTTGCTTTTACCTATCAAAAGTAAGGTATTGTCTCTATTTAAAAAATTACCTTTATTCAAAATATTACTATAATTTGATGAAGTCAAAAGCCGAATTTGATATATAGATTATAGGCCCCTTTTATACGTCACTGTTACTGTCAACTATTATTATTGTAATAACTTATATTACATCAGTCAAAAAACTCATACTACAAATATATATATATATATATATATATATATATATATATATATATATATATATTGTAAAATATAAAAATGCATTATAGATATTTTAGTCAAAATTCAATAAATTTCATTTTATTCCTTCCGATTAGATCCCAGGATCCCCCTCAAAAAAAAAAAAAAAAATAAAGGTTTCCAGGAGACTACAAATAATATGTCTTATTTTATATTTCACCAATTGTGACAGGAAAATAAAATTTTGACTTTTTAAAATATATATATATATATATATTAATTAATACTCCATTCGTCTCAGTTTGTTTATCCTCTATTTCATTTTGAGATGTCCCAAAATATTGTCTTATTTCTAAAAACAAAATTAGTTAATTTACTAATATTCCTATTATACCTCTACTTTATTTTCAAAACTATTTGAATAAAAAATATACAAATATTTAAAAAATTAATCTAATTGGGGCACATTTTTAGTTGTCTCATTAAGAATAACTCTTTAAAAAAAAAACTGATAAATTTATTTAAGGGTGGTTTTGTAAACTTATACAATTTTATAAGGCAGACAAGACAATAAATAATATTTCTTTAAAAAGCTTGACTTTTCAAACAGGACAAATAAATTGGGACGGAATGACCATTTTCCTACTAAAATGAATATTCTTGGAAAATTCTTTCAAGTGTGCGTTTGTCTAGTGTTTCAAATGTGTTTGGCGTTTTTTTGTATCATAGCACTATTTATGAGACCACCAAACTCAGCAAAATGTGCATATTTATGCATTTTTTTAATCTCATAATATTATTCACATATTTAAAAATTATTTCACTACCGTATTTTCAAAAATAAATTTTCAACTTCCAACAAATAATCTGTATCCAAAATTCCAAACCGACCCCAAAGTCTATCCACCCATTTCCGTCTGGTCAGTGTGTGCCAAAAGTTCTAGTTTTTTTTTTTATTTTTTTTATTTATGAACCAAAAGTTCTACTTCTTACTATTTTATTATCACAATATCAAACGGCACGTATTTACTTATTGGGCAATTGCGAAAAACGAATCCTAGAATGGCAACTCATTCGTGGATGCTAGTGAAATATTCAAAGTTTAACTGGTGAAATATTCAAATCAAAGAACATGCTCAAGAGATTCTCAAAACTTTATATAAATATATATATATATATATATATATCTAAATTGCCAGCGAGTATTTTCTTAAAGCTCCAGACAACAACTCAGAATTAAAAAGGCCAACCTCAAGTCCAATTCCCATGTTGTCTTTGTTGTTCTACTTTATGGCCGACCATTCTCGAAGCCTTGCGTTCAGAACATGGTAAGCCTTTGAATTCTTGTCTTCCAAACACCCATTTTTCCAAATCAATCATACTTGTTGTGTCTGAGTTTGCTGGAATTACTACAATTCAGTGTTAAACCAAAAAAGGCTAAGACCCAGTTGAAGAGCCTTTGGATTCTTGTCTTACAAGCACCCATTTTTCCAAATCAATCTCCACTTGTGTCTGAGTGTGCTAGTATAACCATAATTCAGTGTTAAACTTAAAAAAGGCTAAGACCCTGTTGAAGTCTTTATGGGTAAAGGAGGTGGGTGTGTACCAAGCAAGCAAAGAGCACCGAAAGGTGTTTCTGATAAAGATCCTCCAACTCCAAACCCAGAAAGGAACAGTACTGTTATAATTTCTGGGCAAAGCCAAACCCAAAGCATTAATACAACAACAACACAAGTTCAAGATGGGCTACAATTTCCCAGGAAGCTCAAGATTTTCATAGTGTTTTACTCAACGTACGGCCATGTGGAGATTTTAGCTAAGAGAATGAAGAAAGGGGTTGATTCAATTGAAGGTGTTGAAGGGGTTCTTTATAGAGTCCCAGAGACTTTGGCTCCGGATATCTTGGAGCAAATGAGGGTGCCTCCGAAGGACAATGAGGTTCCCTTGATATCTGTGGAGGAGTTGGTTGAGGCTGATGGGTTTCTTTTTGGATTTCCAACGAGGTATGGGTGCATGGCGGCGCAGATGAAGGCCTTTTTTGACTCGACAGGACGGCTGTGGGAGCAGCAGAGGCTGGCGGGCGTGCCTGCTGGGTTTTTTGTCAGCACTGGCACACAGGGAGGAGGGCAGGAGACCACGGCGTAAGTATGGCTATTGGTATTGAGTAATTAGACTGATTCAAGAGTTGAATTTTTTTTTTTTTTTTTTTGGGGGGGGTGGGGGGGGGTGCTTATGTTTTGTAGAAAAAATTTTATTATACTTTGTTATTCTTGTTATATTATTGGTTTGAGTAGTGTTCTTGATACATATAAGAATTCTGTGGAATTGGATGAACTAGAAACAATAAAGAGTTCTATGCAATTTGTTGGTTGCATGAGTATAGGATAATAGGAATCCTTATTAGATGGTATTGTTTGTTTGATTAGTTGTTGGTGGCTTGGCACTTTTTGAGATTGTAGATGTGATTTGCTTCCAAACAAGAGAATTGGGATAACTGTGGGGGTGAGAACCCTTTGGGGGAAGGGAACATGCTGGATGTAAGAATCTATTTGCAGGAAGTCAGTTTACTAGTCTGTTAGTCCCCCCATATGCTGTCGTCTAGAATTAGTCAGACTGATTCACCTTGACAAAGAGAACTTCTACCTATGAATTTCAACTTTGTTCCCTATTGGTAAGTGGTTGAGAATAATTGGTCAATTCAACTAAATTTCTGAAACTTAGAGGACTGAAATGGACGAAAGTAAAGTTAGAGGACTTAAATGAAATCTGACGAAAGTTAGAGGGTCAGTTTTGCATTTTAATCTAAATATTATTTTGATCAGTTGGAAGGGGTTTGGACATCAGACAGAACTAACTTATGTAGTTGAGTTTCAAGAAAGGTGATAATCAGATGGGTGGGAATTACATAGATCCTACTTAGATAGTAATTGTCACTTTGGGGACTTCCAATCAAATCAAACCAATACTTAGAAAGCAGTTATATGGTTTGAGATTCTGCTAATCAATTGTTGATAACTCCAGTCTCTTATGTGCCTTTTATGATGGGTTCAGAGATTATGATAAGGAATTACCCATATCTGATCTGACTGCTCAGCAAATAGATGTCGTGGTTTTCATCTTTTTGTCCTTGTTTATACTTTATACCTGATTATTTTGTTTATTTTGCCTAGAAACATGATAAAAATTAAATTTATTATATAAAGCTCAGAATGTACCTTGCATTTCTTACATCTGTAAATGTGGCTGACTATTTAAGTTTTATCCCAACAACAACGTAAAATGGAATTTAGACTTGAGTTCATGGTGTTTGTTACAATCTGCTTTTTCCTCTCCTTCAAAGCATTGTTTGGATGTTTCATATCTTGTATATAGTTTGCAGCTCCAAGAACTTCTAAGGATTGGGGGATTATGCTTGTAATCAAGTTCTGTTATGTACCGAAAGTTTACTTGTCTTACAATGTACAATTAAAAGCTTATTCCAATCGTATAATAATAGCCATTTAGCCTTTTAGCTCAAGACCTAAGTTCCTCTTGGTAATAGCTGACAAAAGCATATAAGCATTTTCCTGCTCAGGACATAGGTACCACTCTTACCCCAAACAAAATCCATCTGTTCACTCCTTATGCTACTGAGTGCCTCAGGTATAGGCATGGTTATCATTACCCCCAAGCCAAATGATTTTTCTTTTTCAATCCTAAGGCAGGGGTATCCTTCCCAATCCATAAAACCTCCAACCCAAGTGAAGATGGGATCTAATTCTCACTATCATACAATGTGTAGACAGCTTACTGGCTGAATTTGTTCCAAAACACTATTATTTTGGGAGCCAAAGCATCAAACTTAGAACCTCCTGCATAATTTCTTTTAGTTGTGGTGTCTTTGATTTATTTAAACGTCTTCCTGTTATTAGCCCAATGTAATACATATCAACCAACTACAAAAGATTGATATCTAGCATGGACAGGGGTTCCTTGTACCTTTAGTTGGAGAAAGAGAAAAGGAGGGGGGGAATAAACATAAAAAATGGTCTATGCTCAAGTTAGGGCCATATTTGTTATTATGCCATACATCAATATAATTTTGTTGAAGCTATGGGGCACCCTCTTGATAACTATCATTTAAGTGATCAAGCTTTATTTAATGAATTTGTTAATGTGCTGCAGTTGGACAGCAATCACTCAATTAGCCCATCATGGGATGCTTTATGTACCTATTGGGTACACTTTTGGTGCTGGAATGTTCAAAATGGACTCCATCAGAGGAGGATCTCCATATGGTGCAGGAGTATTTTCTGGTGATGGCACTAGGGAACCAAGTGATACTGAGCTTGCTCTTGCAGAGCATCAGGGCAAGTACATGGCTGGTATAGTCAAGAGGTTTGCCAAAGCTTCTTAACTCTGATCACAGCCTCAACTAGTCTCTCTAAAGCGGCGCTAATGTCCTACTCCATTTTTTCTGTTCTTCACAGATTTTCACTCGGTTTTGTGAGGTCTTTAGATATCGTGTGTTAATAGATTTTAGATAGCTGAGGAGCATTTCATTTAATAGCTTGAATACTTGTATTTCCCACAGCAGATTTCACTTCATTGATTGTAGCAGATTCCACTTCATTGATTGTTCGTTTTATTTGTATATGGTCTGAAAATCCTTTTCTTTTTTTCTTTTTTTGTATCACTTAATATCATCAATAATATAGAGGTGTGTGTTCTTCTCCATATATTTCTTCTCACCTCTCTACTTTTAGTTGAAAAAACATATTTATATATGATGTAATTTTTTTTTTTTCCAAAATTATATTCTTTAATGGAGTCTCCTCTGCAATGGAACTGCTCTCTCACAAAGTTCAAGGTCACACAAATGGTCTCTTTTTTGGTTGGGGCTGTGTATGTTTGGTTCATTCGCATGGAAAGTCACGATCTATATAATGTGGCTTGGCATAATTTGGTTACAGACCCAAACTCTTCAACCACAGCTTTATAATATGAAAATGCAATACCAAATGCATATGATTTTTTCTTTTTCTTTTTTTGGGGGGAAAAATGACTGGTCTTGATGGAAAAGTTGCGTTTTTGACTTCTCACTTTGGAATATGCATAATGTCATTCATTTGTACTCATTTTCAGTTGACAAAGACACATTGGTGTATTCTTCTTTGGAACAACTGGTTGGATAAGGGACTTCATCATGGAATTTGTCCGTCGTTTTAATGATTGGAAATTGGAGTCTGTTAAATTATACTTATATATAAGTATCCTTTATTCGAATATTCAAGGTGGAGGTGCTTGAGATCGATTGAAATGAAAACCAAAAGGTAATGTTAAGTTTGACATAAAATTTTTACTATGAAGCTCTTCATGGTTCTAATGATGCAAGAGTTCAGTGGAAGAGTATATGATGCACTAAATTATTAAAGGGAGTTTTTCATTTCAGTTGGACAGCAGCCTTGGAGAGAAAAATGAGATTGGAGAATCCCTACTAAAATAGAGATCAATTTGGTAAATCAGTATTGCGTGTCTAGGTGTTTTAGCAAAACAGTGGACCCTTCGCTAATTCATTGCCTACACACTTGAGCTTTCGTTCTTGCTATATTCAGAGTACTTTTCTTGATGCATATGAGGGTGATAGATAGTATTTTATTTGGGTGGTATTAATCTTAAGTCTTAAGTAAATAAAGAAGCTTTCAGCAAAAAAAGAAAAAAGTAAATATAGCAAGCTATTTTTTTTGCGTGGAACACTGCCCTCTTTCATGTGAGCTATACGGAGGAAAAGGAAGACCATCTAACACTCAACAAGGACCCAACTATTTAAGAGCTGAAACTTAGCTTCCTAAAAATGCATTATTTAATAGCCATTTTGAGTGGTTCTAGAATCAGTCATTAGTGACTCAAATTGTAATTTAGATTTTTTCACACAAATTAGAATAATGAGATATCGTCTGAAAGCAAGTAAGGTGCTACTATGGTCACGCTAGGTAAGAAAGTCACACTGGTCACCCCCTCTACCCTTTTTTTTTCTTTAAAAAAAAAAAAATTGTAATTTAGATTTTGCCACCTTCTCTCTCTGTACTCTGTAGTATCTATCTCCTCTTTCTCAATAAAATCTTGACATTTTAATATATATATATACATATATATATTTTAGAAGATCATTCCTTTGAGGCTAATATTTTCCTTCTTATTACCTCTCACTGCAAGTATGGCTTGATTTCATGGCTATCCACAAATTTAATATTTTTGTACTCCAATATTGAACGATTTCATCAATGCTTCCAGTACTATAATTCGTGCACCAATTCCGGGAAATGATCTTTCCAAGCTGCAAGGCTTAGACACGTTCTTCAACCACAAATTCAGTTCCACCGACTCCACACACACGCATAAGGTATAGATCCTGCTGCATTGCTGTTGGTTGGAACAGAATAGTATACTGAAAAAAGCAACTCATGTTACTTCCTCGGACCAGTGCCTAGAGAGGCCTGGTTTCTCAATTAACCCACTCAGATTTGATCACAAAATGAACCAATGCTTTTTGTGCACCGTTTTTTTTATTACCTCCAAAGTCAAAATACACATTAGAATTCCAATAATGATTGACATTTAGGAAGGAATCCCATAATAAGGGTCCTGGTACTGACAAACTATGATCACAGGCCAAACTAAAGGGAAATCACACACCACTACTGCTTTAAAAAAATTTTAAAAGGTGGGGGCAATAACACTGAAAACAAGTGCAAAACACAGAAATTGACTTTTAGCATAATTTGCCCAAGCATGGCAGTGAGAGCATTGTTTTCCCCCAATAAAATATAAAAGTAAATACATAACTGATGTCTTATCCTGGTGATTCAGATCAAAATAAAGAAAATCAGATGTTCCCAACCAATAACTCAAACATGTCATTAAGTTACACAGCATACAAACACCTTCCAATGGGCCTCTTGATTCTGAAGAATTCATGTCCAATGCAAATTTACAGCCCTTGACGCTTCAAGCAATGAACTTGGTGCTTAGAAAAACAGGTGGCGGCCGCTAAAGGCAGCGTGGGAAGAGGGTTTGTCCTACATACCCACCAGCCATTGCCCTTCGGACATTGGATTCAAACAATTTTGGGTTGTCTCTTAAAACTGCAGCTGCATCATGATTGAGGGGATCTTCACAATTGGGTTCCTGCATGTACAAAGACAAGTTATAATAAAAAAGCATCCACCTAGTTGCAAAGATCGTATTTGTGGAAGAATAATCAATACCGTGAAAAGATGAAATAGCCCGTAAATTATAGTGTTTATATTTAAAACAGGTTTCCAGTCTTCTCTTAGAATGTTAAGGCAGACATTTCCTTCCAAGTCGATATTAGGATGGTACACCTGCATCATAGATGCACTGTTAAAATGTCCTTACTGCAAATACCACATAATATTATTGAGTATTGAGGTACTACATTTTAGAGAACTGGACATATGCTTGATTACCTTTGTCTTACACTTGACCTTTGGTGCCTCATGAGGGTAAATAGGAGAAACGTTAAAAGAGAACAAAAATGTACCACCTCTGTAACACAAAAACAATACATTTTAATATTCAAAACTTAAACCAAGTATTATCATTAAAATCTCATGATAGGATACTTCATCACCCTTAGAAAAATGCTGAGGATTTTTATCAAGAGTACTTACAGATAATATCCGTCATCAGGCCGAATGGTAACCTCAAAGTTCATCAAGTCATCCTTGCCATTGGGAAAAGATATGACACAAGATTTTGGTAGGTTCAATTCACTGATATCTACACAATGAAAAACACAGAAACTTTATTAAAAAAAAAAAACTCTACTATTTAGCAGTGAATCAAATATATAGTTTTCTGTTTGAGTTTATGAGTCAGATACCAAGTTAAGCCGGGGAGATTCCAAAAAACTTTTCTAACAAAGTCTTAAAATAAAAAATAAGTTGGGCATGTTGGTCCAAGATCTCAGGATACATCAACCAAATTTTAATGGAATGAAATACCTCATAGCAAATGCTCAGGTACCTTGAGGGAAACACTTAACCTATGATATTATAGTGATTAAAATAAAAAATAAAAAAGGACTCATAACCTTTGTGAAGACGTAATTCCCCTGCACTTTGCTTCTTGACGGGTGTCTTTCCATTAGCATTTTCTGCGAGTTCCCTTTGCTTTTCCTTCACTTTAAATAGCTTAATCATTTTTCCTACAGCATAATATCCAAATCAGATTACAAGTAATACAACAATACCAAATCCAAGACAAAGCTTAGGCAGTACAATCCTATTAAATTAAAAAATTAAATTACATAATCCTCTTTAAGTTAGAAATAATTTAACAAGTCTTGGCATAAAATATGATTTTCAAAGTTCATGGCAAGAAAGGCATCATCCAAGACTAAGACAACAAGGACTTGGCATACATAGAATCACCACAACAAGGGGGTTGGAGGAACTAATATGGAGTAAAACTAGATACAAACTTCTCACTCAAGTCAGACACAACTCCAGCCACACTTCAGAACGTAATCAAGCATACAACAAACTCTCTGGAATCTATAAAGCTCCTACTGTGCATTTGCTAGATATAAGCATTATCTTTAACTGATTCACAATGTTGCACTCTTATAAGGTGGCCTTCCAACTCCCAAGAAGGGTAACTTCCTTGAGATATTGAGTCTCTATTCATGTACTAAAAAAGTATTGTTTTTCCATTGATCATGCAGCGCAAGGAATAAAGATGCAACAAATTTGCCAAAGCCACATATTTCCTATCTGCATGACATGTAGAGGCTCTACATCTGTTCCTTGAAGCTACTTCAAAATCTCATATATGAGGCAAATATGTTTTTTATTGAAAAATGGATGACAGAAAAAGTACAAAATCAGCTTCAATAATTCCTTCATTATTATACACTCTTCTTTTCCTTCAAGTGCTCTTAAATTATCATTGCTATGTTCAATTAGTGCTTTCTCTTCTAACAGCTTGTATGAATTAATACTAAGCTTGCTATTAAGTCCCCAATTCAACAAGTACAGATTCAAAGAATCTATCATCTTGTCGTCAAGTATACCATGTCAAATTTAATGGTAACTGAATTTTTTTTAGAATTAAATACCCAATATCATGATTTGACGCGTGTAAAGTGATGGTGGGATCATGCCAATCAAGTTAATTTCCTACTTAAGGCATGTAAAACATTATTTTCCATGGCCATACTAGTAGGGTAAACAGATAAAGGCAATTATTAGGCTGATTTTAAACAGCCAGTTTTCCGTAGCAGCACACAAATGCTTCTCAGGCACAAGAGGGAAAAAAAATCTTTGGCGTATTGCCGGAATGAGAATGTGAAATTAATAACTTTCAAACCTCAATGATTTATATATGGAAAAATTCATCCTAAACAAGGTAGGAAACAATATACGTAAGAAAGATAACTCGAGACATGCCCAAAAAATTTGAGGAATTCAAAATTTCATTCTTTTAAAATACAAATTGAACAATATAACTTACCCACTATTTCTTTTACATAAATATTCAAACCAATCCAACCTATTCTAGCAATCTAACAATCCAACAAGCAATCATAGCTACCAAAAATTCAGTAAAAAAAAATCTCCCACGAAATAAGCATGATCCTACAATAATGCAAACACATAAGAGAGCGATGATCTCATGGACAAAAGCTAATGGCAACAAGTTTGTAGACCAGAAAATAAAAGACCCACTTGAAAAAAAGCCCAAAACTTCTTAAACTTCCAACTACCTAGATAACATGGATCACACAAGAATCCAAACAGCTCCTTACTAATAATCTCCTATTACAGCTATCATTCAATATAAAACTTTCACAAACAAATCCACCACATGCTTAATCAAAGCTATAGACTTTCCAACCTAAACAACCCGAGGCAACAAGTTCAATAATTCTTTATTCACAAAACGTATAAGCAAATTAATAACAAGAGCAAAAAAGAAACCTCCTTTACCACAATACTGAACAACCAAAAAAAAAATTTCAAAACAAACAAACCCCAGAACCCAAACAAGAATCCAAACAAGAATTCCAACTAAACCCATCTCAAGAAACTCCCACAACATCAAAATCGCCATTCTAAAAGCCCCCAGAAGCATCCCAAGCATCAAATCATCATACCTACAAAACACACACACACACACACACAAACACACACACATGTATGTTTTCATACATACACAATATATACATATACTTAAAACCTGGATCAGATTAGAGTGTAAAGAGAGGAACAAGAAAGAAGCTTTTCGTGTTATTACCTGACGAAAAATATGAACCTTTTTTAGTTTTTTGCGCAGACACAGAAAAAGAGAGAGAGACAGAGAGCTTATGGTTTTTGCTGAGGAAGAGAGAGTGGTTTTCTATTATATATACATTGTATTTGTAGTATGTGATGTGTGTTGTGTTGATGTTTTGTGTTTCTCTGTGGTTTTTGCTTTCTTTTTTTTATTATTATTTTATTTTTTTCTCTCTCTCTTCTTCGCGTCAATCATCGTCATCCATTATAGGTTTGGCTTTTGGTTTAGTTCGCTTTCGTTTCGACAATAAAGGTGTTGTTTTTATTGTCTACGCCCGCACCAGTTTTGTGTTTCTTTAAAGGATCGAATCATTAATTGCCACGTGGATTATTGAGGGTAATGTTGTCATTGAGACTTAATTTTGTTTACGTGTTCGGGAATGGAGGAAGGTGCACTGGCAGGAATAATATACTGCGTGTACGGGATTCGACACCATGAGACGTGGTGATATGGCGTTAATTGACCGGGAACCGGTTCTCTCTGTTCTTCTCCTTCTTCCTTCAGAACAAGGAAAAGAACCACTTTTATTTTTTATTTTTTATTTTTTTAATTTATTTTTTGTTTTTGTTTTGTTTTGAAATTAGTAATTAAAAACTGAATTTTTAGTGAGTGATTGAAGTATTTTACTAAAATACTTTTTACAAAATATTATGGTAATACAAAGTGCTCATTTGTACCCAATTTTTATTTTTATTTGTTTTGTTTTAAATTTTTGTTTATTTTGTTTAATGGACACTTGTTTTAAAACCCAACTTTTTTAATATATACTAGGGATGGAAATTCGTATTCACGTATTGGGTTCAAATCGTGTTGAGTTATATTATTAGATTATATGGGTCAACCCTAATCCGATAGGTTTATTAAACGGATCAAGATTCTTCAATCCTGACACAACCAATTTATTAAATAAGTCAGTTGTGTAGACTTGTTTATCAAATTTTATCAAAATAAAAAAATATATATAATTTTAGCATTAAACAAATTGATATGAATTATTTAAAACCAAATGAATAAATATTTTAATATAAAATTTAGAACTAACAAGTAATTGCATCACAAATAATAATTCAAAACTAAAGTATATTTCAATATCACATATAATCAATTATAATATGTCAAAGAAAATAAACCACAACAATTAATAAGTTAATATAACTAGGGTTTGAAAGGTACATTGATAAAATGTCATTTAATTAAATGGATCAAACAGGTCAAACGGGTTCTATGTGATAGACACTAACTCAACTTATTTATTAAACAAGTCAATCGTATCAACCCGAATATGAAACGAACCCATTAAATCTTAACCCATAACCTATTAATTTTGTGTCGTATTGTGTTGAGTTCGCGGGTCATGTCTAATTTTGCCACCCCTAACATACACCACCCTTTCGAATCCACTCCATAATTTTACATGGGATTTTTTTCCTTTTTATATATAGGTGAATCACAAACATAATATGTGTCATCAAGCTAGAAGTCTAAATTATTACATTGGTTAGTTAGTAAGTAGTCTTTGATTTATAAGTCTCACTAGTACTTACAAAGATTATACTATTTTGTAAGTATTAGTGTTGTAAGTCTTGTATTCCCACTCCTTCCTTCTCCACCCCTTGTGTCTTCTGTTTATATTATCTCAAAAAAAAAAAAAAAAAAAAAAAACTTAAACTATATTGACTTTTTTTAAAAACAAATTCTTCTATTTTTGTTTTGTGGTTTTTAAAGTTTAGGAGGATATAAATATTGAATGTTTCCGTCAAAAATACTAAGAATGGTTAATTGAGTAACAATACTCTTATTTTGTTTTGAAATTTAGTAATTATAAAATATATTATAATAACATAAAGCATCCCCCTTTCAATTTCATCCCATCATTTACATGGGTTTTTATTTTATTCTTTGGTTATATATTATTATTATCTATAACTGTAGTTCATTAATCTTAACAATTTGCAGTGACAAAGAGCCTTTTGTTTTTTTTTTTTTTCTGGCTGAGACTTTTTTGACAATTTGAACTTCATCATCGATCATACACACTCGACCTAGAGAGGAAAATCTAAATTAATAATTACACTGTACATTGATATAGTTGTCAACGAGTCACTAAAAATAGACTGGTAGACAATCATAGTCAAATCTCAACCAACTTAATCAATCTAATTTTATTTATTTACTTAGAAATATTAAATTACTATTAAACAACTGTTCAAGTTCACAAAGCTGATTAAAAAAAAAAAACTCAACGTTGATACAATTTTTAAAAAATATATTTATTCGGCTAAAACATTGACAGTGGATTAAAATTTATCTAAAATGTTGATGGTATTCATCTATAGTCCATTAGAATTTATTATTTTGATAATTTGATAGTTACAATAATAGAGAAGGAAATAGTAGAACTCTATTTTTCTTTTTTTCTTTTTTTTTTTTAAGAAATGAGAGTATCCAAAGCACATTAAGATTTGACTATTTCTTCGGGTATATGTAATTCTCCTTTCACATACACCAAGTTATTAAAGAGAATAATTCCTTCGAGTTGGTTCCAAGATGTTGGTTAGAGATTTCAAACTAGAGTTGTAAATAAGCCAAATGTTAAAAATTCAAGCTTGTTCGTTTTATTTCATTTTTAATACAAACCAAGCTTGAGCTCGAGCTCGAGCTCATATTCAAATAATTTTATATGTTTAAGTTTGATTCATTTTCATGTTGAAAAAAAAAATTGATCTTATTCACGAGCTAATGTATTAACTTATTCTTTTACCATTGTGGGGGTTACAATCTTCCAAGACAAAAGATCTTGGAAGATTTTGATTGTCACAATTAATTTGTTATATATATGGGAAAAGATTTTACAATGGGAGAGCTAAAGAAGGAGAAATTATAGAGTCTTCTGGTGGACCACGTCATTTGTCAACCATTTCACTAAAAAACTTCAACTTATTTAAAATTGCTGAGTCAGTAATTAATTTATATTTAAAAAAAAAAATCATAACTAACAATTTTAAACATGTGGAAGTTTTTTAGTGGAATGGTGGATCACATCACTTATCCACCATGTGAATCTTATAATTTCTCCTAAAGAAGGAGATCAAAATACTGAATATTAGATTTTATAATAAATCGAGAATATTAAGTTGTCAATATTATATGCATCCGTAGATAAGTACAATTTTCCCTATAACTCACTTTTAATTCTAATTTCATTCTTTTAAAAAAAAAATTAAAAAAATAATAATAATTTTTCTCACCCCCCCCCCCCCTTATGTGAGGGGTGGGCTCTTTTTATACTAGTTGATTCTCCCCTTAGTGGTGGGTTGTGATAATGGAGGTCAGAAAATACTTGTCCCATCAAGTGTTTTCTCCCTCCTCTAGGTAATTGGAGTGGGCTATTAGGTGTGATATACTATTTAAACTAGTCATTTAATAATAAATGCAGTTCATGTGGGGTGGGAACATCTAAATGATACGAATGTGGCTGTTGATAGGTTTAGGCACTACCTTCTATGGTCCATTGGCTATCTTCTATAGTTGTGGAGCTAATCTTGTCTGGTTCCTCGCCCAAGTATCTTTGTTATACTCATCGAGGTGGAGGACTTTGTCCACTAGTGTTGGGTTGAGAAGAGGGAGCTCCCTAGCATAGGCCTTTGGTCCCAAGGTCAAGCCTAATCTCTCCTTTATTCCGTGTGGACCGAGCCTGTTCCCTTGCGCATCCCTTCTTCCTTGGGCTTACGATCCATAACGCTTGGAAAAAAGCTAGTTAGACCACTTCCTCACAACCATATATAATAAAATCATTACAAAATTTTTCTACGCATTCACAAGTTTATGAATTTTTAATACGAATAAGTTGTTTATGATATCTATAAACTACAAATAATAATTGAATATTATATTAACCTTTTTACAAACTTATACCACCCAATATAAAGTACATATATAGCATATTTGTAGACAAGTATGCATATAAGAGCATCCGCATCCTGAAATTCCAATTCTACTCTATTTTACCATCCAAAAAAACCACTTTATTATTATACCATACCATTTTACAATACCTCTAGCATCTCAAACTTTTATTTTCCTATTCTACTCATTAAAATAATATATCCCAAAATCCAAATAAAGACAAAAACCCAAATCACCACCTGCTACCACCACCACCACCACAAACAACCATCAACCCATCACCGATCCCAAACCCATTAACCCATCAACAACCACAACACTGATCAAACCTATCAACCCAACAAAGCCATCAGCACCGATCAAAAAAACCCAGCCACGGCACCAAAAAAACCCACCACAGCACCAAGGAAAAAAACCTAGCCACCACCAAGCAAACCCACCACAACACCAGCCAGTAACCACCAAGAAAAACCCACAAAAAAACCACCATCGATCTTGTTGCTGTTGATCTAGAAATCCATCAACCATGGCAGCAAAGCCACCACGCCAATAGATAGAGAAAAGGGAGATGGAGAGAAAATAGAAAAGAGAGAGGATGAGTAAAAATAGTGAGAGAAGTGAGTCAGACAGAATAAAATATTGTTTTTGATTTTAGAATTGAGTAAAAAGTAGAATTGCACTGTAGCAGTATTGCAAAAAAAATTGCAATATTTGGGTTTAGCATTCTCTGATGCAGAGCACTTTAGGACTTGAAATGTCAAATTCTCCTTACATTTGGCATTGGCATTCCTCAGTGCTGATACTCTAAGAACATAATATTATACTATAATTAAATCGAGACTCTTGTTTATAAACACATTATCATATTTGAATTTGATTAATTTAATAGACAGGTTTAAACTTGGACATTACATAAGTTTGACTCATTTGCAAAACGAATAAACATAAGCAATTATTTTGCCAAACTAAGTTCATACCATCCTAAGTTCATAAACAATTGTCGCACATGCTTTAACATAGAGAGCAAGACTTTCATTTCCGTTGTTAGTATGGATGGATATGATGTTTTTGCTTTGGTTTCCAAAGATTTTTTAGACATTCAATAATATTTATGGGTTTGGTCCGGTTCCTCCCAAAAAAAAAAAAAAATTCCTATTTATTATATATGATATGCCACTGAGGAGTACAAAACTCTTGATGAATTGAATTATTCCGCATTGTCAATAATCTCAATATTTAAACAGGTACTATCTATCTCACTATCTGTCTCTAACAAAAACAAAAAACAAAATACAAATAGTGTCATATCATTTTGATAAATTTGATATCTATCTATTTATATATTATTAATATCCTAAAAAAAGGATTTTTTTTTTTTGGTGTGTATGTTGGAGAAACAAATAAGAATTTTTTTTTAGTCATAACCAAAATTACCCATTGACCCCTGAAGAACGAACAATTTTCCAAGTCAACCCTACCACCCCCATTTTCACTCACTGAAACTCTCTCTGCCTCTCACACGGTCTCTGTGTTTGTCTCTGACTCTGCACAGACCCAAAACCAAAAACCCTAAGCTCTCCCCCAAAATCGGAAATGTCGAAGCTCCTCATATTCCTAACCCTAATTCCTCTCCTCCCAATTCTCACCACCTCCTTCTCTCCCGAAAACCCTTCGAGTCGCCGAGTCCTCGTCTTGCTCGACGACCTCGCCCTCAAATCCTCGCACTCCGTCTTCTTCAACTCCCTCCAGTCTCGTGGATTCGACCTCGATTTCAGTCTCAATTGAGACGAATGGAGGTTAATAGTTTTCATTTCAAATTGCACTTGCATTTTCTCAGCACACAAACATGGGTTAAGGCTTAAATAGTAAAGATTTGAGCTGGATTAGGTTTGATATTTTGCAAATTCAGGGGATTTATTTGATTGCTCGTTTTTCAAATATGTTTGATTGCCGAGAATGTGAGGGAAATGAAATGAAGATCTTATTAGCTTAATTGAGACGAATGGATGTTAATAGTTTCCTTTCCAAATTGCATTTGGATTTTCTCAGCAAGCAAGCATGGCTTAAAGCTCTAATAGTACCGATTTGAGCTGGATTAGGTTTGAAAGCTTGGAAATTCAGAGGGATTTATTTATTTGATTATTTATAAATTTATTTGTATCAAATTCTTTCATTGCACTTTACACACACACAATCGATATGTATCAAATCTATTTATATCTGTTTGGTTGTTAGCACCATTGAGGCATTTGCCGTAGCATTAGTCTTAGTTGAATGGAGTTCCATTAATTGTTTAATGTCAAAATTGTACTTGCATTTTCTCAGCAAGCAAACAGGGCTTAATGCTTCAATGGTAGAGATTTCAGCTGAATTAGGTTTGATAGTTTGGAAATTCAGAGAGATATTATTTATTTGATTATTTGTAAAACTGTTTGTATCAAGAAAATGAGGGAAATGAAATTATAGTTTGGATTTTATTAGCTCAATTGAGACAATTGGTGTAGCATTAGTCTTAGTTGAATGGAGGTTTGTTAATTGTTTTCTTTCAGATTTGGACTCTCGTTTTCTCAGCAAGTAAACATGGCTTAATGCTTTAATAGTAGTGATTTGAGCTGGATTAGGTTTGACAGTTTGGAAAATAAGAAGGATTATTTATTTATTTGACAATTATAAATCTATTTGTAACAAATTTTTATGTTTTTATTTTGTTTGCAGTTTTTTTCATATTTTTTTATTTTTATTTTTAAATCTGTTTGGTTGCCGAGAATATGGGGGAGATGAAATGAAGGTTTGGATCTTATTAGCTCTGAAGAGACAATTGGTGTTGAATTGGTCTTATAGTTGAATTGAGGTCCATTAGTCGTTCTCTCTAAATTGTACTCACATTTTCTCAGCAACCATACAAGGCCTAAGGCTTGAATAGTAGAGATTTGAGCTGAATTAGCTTTTGATAGTTTGGAAATTCAGAGGAATGTTATTTATTTGATTATTTGTAAATCTATTTGTATCAAATTCTTTAGGTTGGTGGAATTGGTTGGGGAAGCACTCGTCTAGCATTTGGAATTTAGTTCCGTTGTGTTTGATGTGGTGTATTTGGAGGGAACGTAATCGGTGGACCTTTGAGGACTTAGATAGATCCGATGACCAGCTGCTTGCTCTTTTCACTAGTTCCCTTTTTGATTGGTCTAGGGCTGGGGGACTCACATTTAGTGATTTTCTCTCTTTGTTGCTTAGCTCTCTTTGTCTTTGTAATTAGTTTTTCCTTTCTGTTTCTGCTTTTCTTTTCTTTTTTGTAATTTCTGTTTTGCTTTGTGCTAGTTTGCATAAAGCAGTCTTTTAAATATACTTATTTCTTACTTATCAAACAAAAAAAGAAAAAAGAAAATTCTTTAGGTTTTTCATTGATTGCTCCTTTTTTTGGGGGGGGAGGGGAGGGGGGGGGTTCTATTTGGCTGCCAAGAAAATGAGGGAAATGAGATGAAAATTTGGATTTTACTGTCTCAATTGAGACAAATGGTCACAGTAGTCATAATTGGATGGAGGTCTGTTCTTTAATTGTTTTCTTTTGATATTGTACTTGCATTTCTCAACAAAAAACTGGCTTTAAGGTTTGAATAGTAGCAATTTGAACTGAATTAGGTTTGATATTTGGAAATTCAGAGGGATGTTATATATAATTATTTATAAATGTACTTGTATCTATTTGACCTTTTTACTTATCAAAAAAAATAAATGTTCTTGTATCAAATTCTGTAGGTTTTGGAGGATCCATTGATTTGGCAGCTATACTGGATTTTGTTGATTCGGGTTATGATTTGATTATTGCGGCCAATCTGATTTAATCAAAGAAATTGCCACTGAGAGTGGAGTTGATTTTGATGAGGTGCGTATTAGTATGTAAACATTTTGATCACCCAATATATGTTCAATTTCTATAGTGTGTTTTGACTTCTTTGTGGTTTAAACTTCATGTTTGAGGCTTTGGCATAGATGCAGCTACTGCAATATACTCTCAATATGCTTTAGTAAAACTAATGGAAATGACAGTCCATACCAAGTGGCGCTTCTGTTACTGTTATGATTCAGACAAGCAGTAGCATGTAACAAGGGGACTCTAAGCTAGCGAAGGATGATAATGATGATAAACATCATCAATTTAACATGAGTAATAGTTGGAGTGGCTCCTTTATAAGGGTGCCGTTAGTAAGTAGTTGATTAGTATTAGAATTTAGCCAATAAATTCTTGATTAGTATTGGAATTCAACCAATAAATTCTTAGTTTTTAAGGTAGAGTTATCTGATTGAGTTATTATTAGATTATTATTTGTTCAGTTAATTATTTTTTCCTTATTAGATTATTATTATTTTAGGTATTATTATTTTTCATCATTGTAATTCAGTTGACAATCACCTTGTAACAAACACTATTATTTAAATAAAAAAAATGAGTTTTGAATTGTAAAGCAGGCAAATTAATTCTAAAAATTCTCCTCTTATAGCTAAAAGTTTTGGGGATAGCTAAAAGTTATTTTTTTGCTAAAGGGGTTGCTAAAAGTTGTTTGGGGTTTGATGTACAAATTACATTGTCATTGCTCTGTCTATCCTGTTGGTTCTCTTGTACTTAATATTGTTTTGGCTAGATAGCAATTAGATAAATCATATTTGTGAATTATAAGGTCATTTATTTGGATTATTGAGAAACTGCTTGGAATATATTATTTTACAATCCATCCAAATAAAAACTATTTGTTTTTGCCTCTTTTTTTTGTGCAAAATTATCTAGTGACTACAAGTCATCGAGAAACTCTTCCAAGTACTCAATAAATCTTTTAACACAAAAGATATCATTAGTTATATCATATGAGCAGTCCAGTATAAATTGGCCTTAACTCTACTAGTGAAAATAAACATTCTATGCCAACAAGGAAACACTTTTTTGATGACTTTAGATAGGCATCTTTGATTATCAGGTGTCCTGTTTAAACAATGGTGCAGCTAAATAGCAATTTTGTTTACAAATTTTCCAAAGATCATTTCAAAAATAATATAAAAGCTCCACCAAATGCCTTCAAGAAATTGAATTAGAATTAGGTCCTAATACATTACAAGACTGTTAAAATTACCTTTCGGAGTTTAAGCATATAAAATTAGTACTACGTAACTTTCAATTGGCCCCGAGTCAAAATTATTACAAAGAGAACAAATGTAGGTAAGTCTCATGTAATAATAATTTTAGCTTGTCTTGTGAACTTCCCTGGCTTCCTGATTTTTGAATGGAGATTATATCGATATATCAATGGTAGCATGACGTTCTCCTCTACAAACATTTAAAACATCATATTAGCTTTTAGAATAGAATAAAAATGGTGCATTAATCTTCACAACAGCCGTTCTAATGATTAAGTAATGATTCATAATACCAAAAAACCAATATTAAGTAGCTCACACAATCAAACACAACTAGTTGCATTAGAGAATTAGAATGTTATCCACCATTAAAAGCCATCGACAGCAGTTGAATTTCAGCAATAACAAATGCTAACTTAGATTCACATGAGGAATATACGATTCCTTATTGGAGCATTACAGCACTAGTTTTTGGAATCCAGCATCCCTGCAAAATTTGGGAGCTTCTACATATCTCACTTGCACCAGCCCATACTCACGGCTTCTAAAAAGTTTGTGCAGTAACTAAGATGAGCATTATAATTTTTATTTATATAGAACTCTTTGTAGGATAAATAGTGAGTATTGCATTATTTAGCAAAATGCAAATTCTATTCTAACTTATCTTTTTTAGTTATTGGTTAGAGCAACTTCAGGCGTGCCAACTGTTCCTGAGAATGGTGAATTTGCAGGTTTCATCATCACACTGAAAAAAAAAATTTTATATGAGAGCTGATTAGATGACCGGAAAAAAAAAAAAAAAAAAAAAACCTACCACTACTACATTGAATTGTTATCACTAACATCTACCCTTCTTCCTGCTTTCTCATTGTTAATATACAATTACCAAAAAATAAAGCAATCGATAGGATTCTTATCCAACTAGCGACTACTATAGAGGCAACAAAAATTGTGAATCAAGCTGCCTCATACAATTTTCCAACAAGAAAAACAGTTAACAAGAAAATAACGTTGGCAATTATATAAAACAATTATGTGCACAAAATTGGGCAAAGTAACATATATATTTACTTTCAGCATTTCCTAGTTACTTGGTAACTGAGAGGTCATGCCCCAGGGTAAATGACCTCCCTTTTCTTATTTATCACCAACTTGGGCTATGGGTCTAGGAAATTGCAGGGCAAAATGGACATGTTATGCTCTTACAAAGACCTCGTTCAGGCCGATGCTTAATATAAATATTTCATCTCCCCCTCTAAATCTCCTTCCTAGAGCCCTAGGAGCACCATGCATCTAAGGCAACAATACACCATAAGCCCTCATTTTGGAGGAGGGAGTGAAGTGGAATGGAAAGAAACGAAAAGAATAATTTTAAAACATTCTTCCCTTTCTTTATTTGGAAGTTTTAATAGTGAGAATAAAAAGTCCATTTCCTTATTTGAAAGTTTAAGTGCATTGGAATGAAATGAGTAGAAGGGAACAATCATTCTTCTCTATTCCTTTAAAACCTCAAATTTTCATTCTTCCCAAAATTGGAAGGGATAGAAGGGAATGAAATTAGATTTAATAAATTTTTTACTAAAACTCCTAAAATATCCATATATATTCAACCATTTATTTTAAAATGGGAGTCTAATAATAATATTGTCATAAAATGATTTTATTCATTTCCCTCTATGTTACTCACAAATAAGGTTATTTACATTCCATTAATTTTCATTCATTTCTATTACTTTATTTTAAAACATTCAAACAAGGTTACTTAATTCTATTTCATTAATTTCTTTTCCATTCCTTTCTATTCCTTAAATATATTCAATTCCATTCATTTCCATTCCCTTATGGTCATTCCATTCATTTCCCTTATAAACTCTTAAATGAAGCCTAAATAACACCACCACATAGCCATCCACCAAAAGCAACAACATAAGCCAATAAAGAAATGCCAAGCAAATAATCATTTTCACAAACACCCTCCAATTTCTCTGGTTTGGTGGAGTAAGCCTTGGCCTCTTAAGCAATTAGATTTTACCTTAGTGGAGACATAGACATTCACAAACACCTTAGAGTAGTAGCATTGGATGTGTTAAATGCTAATTTTTTAGCATTTAGCATGCCAAACACCAAAAATCACCACCATTAGATGTCTCAAATGTCAAAAAAAAATTGGCATGAGCTACGTCTACTAATGCATAAATGCTATATAATTTTGAGTCTTTTTTTATTCAACTTTTCTCTCTCATTTCACACATATCTATCTCTGTCCTGTTTGCCTCTCTTAGTCTCACTCTTAGCATCTCTCTCTCTTCCTCTCTCACTTTTAGCCTCTCTCACGTCGTCAACCTCGCCACGTCATCTAGATCTCTAAAATTCTCTCTCTCTCTCTCTGAATTGTGGCTATATATGGGTTTTTTGGTTTTGGGATGGGTTTTGAGAGTTGTGAATGTGGTGGGTTGTGGGGGTAGTGTGTGAATTGGTGGATTCCAATGTGAATGTGGTGGGTTGTTGGTTGTTTGTGGTGGTTTGGATTAGCGTTTTGAGTGGTGGTTTGTGTTGTGGTTGTGAGGGCGATTTTGGGTTGTGGGGATGGTTTTTTGGGGTTGTAACTTGGTTTAAAAAAAAAAAAATTTATATTATTTTAAGAACAAAGTTTGGCTATAAACTTATAAACTTTTTTTTAAAGAATGAAGTGTGGCTATAAACTTAGTTATAGCCAATTGTTACAACTCTAGTCAATATCTTTTTATTAGATGTGAATTTTGACAAATCTACCATTAGATTACATTTCTTTCTTATATCATGCTTGCAAAATTTTTAGAAGATTAAATATCAATAGCTTTGTTATCAATCAACTGTTTAAATTTTTAGTTTTTGTAGTATAAAATTATGCATAAAAAATAAGTTCTTAAATCGAATAGTAACTAGCATTCAGTTGGCACAAAATTTGACGTGCATGTTTAAAGATAATGCAATTTGACGACTAAATTTTCAAAATATGTAGTTATGTTAATTTTTTTAGAAGAATTTTGTAGGCCGACAACTACAATCAAATTCGTAGCCAAACTTTGTCTTTATTTTAATGTGTTCTAATATTAAAATAGAAGATGTGATGTAAGGTGTATTGTTAAATGTTATGCTAAAATAGATAAAATAACTTTTTGATATTATGAATAGGATATTTTTAGGAGATCCAATGGTCAATCATATGGACTAAGCCTATCCTTTGAACTTCCATTTACAATTTCACTCAAATTTGCATTAACATCAAATTCATCATATACATAATTACAATATATGCTATTATTACTAAATTCAAAATATTATTAATAAAAGAAATGTATCAACTATCAAGTTGCAAAGTTGCAAATGGTGTAACATAAACTGTAATATAATATTTAGTACAAAGTTTAACTACAAAACTCTTGCTAAAAAAATTAGCATGACTACATATTTTGAAATTCAACTATTGGATTTCATTTTCTTTATGTTTTTAACACTGATGTCAAATTTTATAAATCAGAAATTATTTACTATTCAATTCATAAAATTATTTTTTATACATCATTTAAGATTACAAACACTTAAAATTTAAACATTTAATTAATGACATAGCTATTGATCTTTGATATTATAAAAATTTTACAAATATGAAAGATATAAAAAAGAAATTTTAATTCAATAATAAATTTGTCAAAATTTACATCTAAGAAAAAATATTGAACATGAGTTGTAATTTTAGAATACATCCAAGTTCAGATTTTTTCTCAAATTCGTCTTAATATTACCAAATTAGGAATTTCTTAATCTATGATTTCTACTTTTATTAGTTAATAACTCTGCAAAAGCATAAGAAACAGACCATATATCTCAACTGCAAGACCCAATTAAGCCCGATCATATCAATATGATCTCAAATTGTTATAAACCACAGATCTGACAATTAATAAATAAAATCTCCAACAAATTAATGTTTTCAATCACAACGCATAGTAAGAGCTCCTACGGAGCTTCGAAAACACCTAAAGCAATCCGCTAATCACACACTGTCAAGACTTAACCTAACTCCCAAATTATTAGGGGGTGTTTGGTTAATAATTTTAAACAACCATTTTCAGTTTTTAAACAACATTTCACGCATTTCAACGTACTTTTTTACCCACACGTATTTTCACAAATGTTTTTAAACAACAATTTTCAGTTTTTAAACATATGTACCAAACGAACCCTTAATCTCCTATATTTCTCTACCCCTGATTCAAAATTCCTAATTTGAAACTTAAAAACCAACATACATACCAATCTGCTCGTTCGATTGGAATTGATGAGCCGGATTCACAGTTGTAAATTACGGGGAGGAAACGCGAATATGGTGATGAGCAAGATAGTGCCGAAGTTGCCATCTCTGCCGTGTGGGAGACGATGGGTTTGGCTTTGGAGAATATGCCCATTCAAATCTATGCTATTCCCTTAAAGATATTTGAAAACAGTTTGCTAGATAAGCTAAGGGCTAAGAGCATTTCCAGTAGATTAGGCAAATTTTTATGCTGATTGAAGAATGAACAGTGACTTTTACCTTTTAACTACCCACTTTTTCAAATACACTTTTCAATAGATTCTCTATTCCATTATCTATCTCATTTAAATATTATTTCTTTATTCATTATTTATTTATTTTTTAACAACTACACATCTTCCAACGTTTTTTTGTTCAATACCTGATTACTATAATAGAAAAAAAAAAAAAAAAAAAAACATTTGAAGAATGAACAGTAGCCCATCAGACTTGATGAGCTACTGTTCATGAGCCAAAAAAAATTATGGATATAGAGAGTCCATTGGAGACTATTTTGTTGGTGACACTCTCTATTATAGAGATTTTTATGCATTTAGCCACACCATTGGAGATGCTCTAAAGGAAAAAATTCTTTTGAAAATCAACGTTTACCGCATACCGTATTATTGTACCAAAACGTGCGCTGGGACAAGGCCACCATTTTGCTGTTGTCCTTTTGTTCACATGAATGGCTCATTAAACGACGTGTCTACTTCACAACAATTTTCATAACTTTTGACCACTATTGAGTCACCGCATGTTAAAATTGTAGAAAAATGTGGCTTCTATCCAGTGTCTTGTGACAATGGACCTGCTGCGATCATAACACGTGTTTAAAAATGAACACATGTCATGATCGTGACGAGTCCAATGCATTAGAGGCACTGGATAGAAGCTGCGTTTAGGTGGATTCATTCCCACATGTCTCTTTCACCCGTTTCTAGTATACGGTTTGTGCAACCTGAATTCTAACCCAGTCCAAAAACTCTTAAGGGCTGTTTGGTAGGGTGTTTTGAACAACAGTTTCAGTGTTTAAATAACATTACATGTATTTCTATACACTTTTTCATCCACACGTATTTCTAAAAAATACAAACAACATTACTAAAATAACATTACCAAACAGCTCATAAACCTTTTGGCAAACAAAATCCTCGTAACTTATAGGATTTTATTGATCTAAACCGGTACAACATTAGCTTGATGGATTGAGAAAGAAATGTGCCCACTTAACATTAACCATCAAAACTATTAGAGCCAAAAATTGACAGAAATGCTTTGCTCTGAAACACTCTTAATGGCATGAAAACATCAAATCTACTCTTAGAAAAATATAGATTGTAAACTATATATCAATTGACAGAAAACTTAGCCAGAATCCACAGAAGAATCTGTTAAATTCTCTAGAAAATCACTAGCATATATTTGACATAATATAATGAGAAGATAAGCATGGGCATACCTGATGGTGAATATAAAAGTCCATGAGAACAAAAAGGAGGAAGCCACAGACATGGTGAATAAAAACGAAATGGTGTGTATTTTATGGGTAAGAAACGATCATAATGTACTGGATTTTAATGGGCAATCCAATACTTTGGCAAGTTAGGACCTTTCCGCTGTGAGAACTAAAATTTGTAAGCCCTACACATTAAAGGCTGTCTAATCAAACAAATGCACAGTGATAAAATCCATGCTATTAATAAATACATACTCACTAAAATAATGACTATGCTAGCCCAACATGAAAAATGTCAACAATATATAGCATAACACTCCACCATCAAACTTCCCAAATAGGCCTAAAGTTTTAACAAACATGCAAAATGATCCCATTTTTTTTTTTTTTTTCATTAGTCAATCAAACATTTGCCATACCATTATGATATGCAGAAAAAATCACCTTTCCCCCTACATTTTTTCTTCTTCGTCTCTCTTTAAGGAGCGATCTCAGTCTGCAAAGTAGCGGCACCGATATACCCCACCTGTTGTTGCTGCTATTGCATTGAACTCCATAAGTAAGACATATTTCAAAAAAAAAAAAAAAAGTAAATATATTCTTTATGGGAAATGCTAACAAATATTCTTAGGGTATTAATTAATAATCCATTTAAAGAAAATTTTTATGGAAAAAAAAAATTAATGTTTTAACAAATTTTTGTATTTTCCATATAAGTGGTATCAAAACTTTCCTTAAATGGATTGTTAACTAATACCTTAAGGGCACTTATTTATTACCTGACAACCAAATGGGCTTTTATCAAACAGCAGTTGGGCTAACGTGCAACCAAAACGCCTTTCCCCATTATCATTAAATCCTCGAATGCACGAGTCAATCAAACATGCGTAGATACCTGGAAACCTTTCGGTTATCTTGGGTTCAAGTTCACAGTGGAACGGCAGTTGATCCGATGAAATCTTTTGTATTATTGGAGTCAACTACAACAAAAAACATCGATAACATTTTAACATTTGCAGAGTTTGAGAGAGATTATGGTCAACAATTTTACCCCATCTTTTGGGAGGCTAATTCCCATTCTCTACCCATAATAGCCAACATATTTTTTTAATCTAAATCATACCATAATAATTAACATTTTAAAATAAATAAATAACATTGAAGATAATGCATACCTTACGCTCTAGCTCTAAATTGGCTCGTTGACCACAGTGAAGCATTCTTTGTTGCACCTTTTCGTTTCTGATTTGAATCTTCCGGTTCTCCTTTTCGATCTGTTGGTTGAGTTCTATAATCTTCCTGTTTTTCGTCTCAGTACCACCTGTATAGTGCTCGTGACAGTTCCGGAGAAAAATCAGTAGACTGTTTTAATTATTGTCATACACGGCAATCTTATTATCTTTGTATAAATATACACCACCAAGCATTGATTCGTCATTTTCTTCTGCAAGTGATGACCACCAACAATAATAGCCGTAATTGGGATCATGAAGCCCAAAATGTTGTGTAAAGTACTGTACGTCTCGTTTTCGAAGATCAGCCAACACATGGACCAACTTGTATTTATCCTCATCATTGTAGAACACAGGATTATAGTATTGAAACATGTAGTAACGTTCCAACCCATCCGAGTGAAGAAATAATTCCGAAAAAAAAAGCTTGAAATACTTAGATAAGTGCGATTCATAATCTTCTCCAAAGAATTTTCTCACAACCTTTGCAACAAGCCACCGGAAGTGAATGATATCTACTTTTCTCCCATCTAAATCTTTTTTCTTTCTTTTTGATCTCCCATCTAAATAATCGTTATGACTGGTGTTGGCGGGTGAATAGGGGTGGGTAATGTGTAGGTCATTATGAATCATCATTCGACCAATGACATCACCGGAAAATAAATCACTCTTATGATATGAGTACAGAATGTCCGCAATACCCATAAATATTATTCGAAAAAATGGCCCAAAGTGGAGTACTAGATTCATATTATCGACTTGCCAAGTAACTTTGTCAGGCGAAATTTGCTCCAAGAAATCTAAGAGACTCTGATAGATAAACAAGAACGAAAAATAAAATAATTAAATGAATAAAAATAAAAACTTATAAAAACAAAGGACCGTTTGGTAGAGAAGTTTAAGCAATGTTGTTTGGGTATTTTTGATATACGTATAGGTGAAAAAGTGTGTGGAAATATGTGTAATATTATTTAAAATGTGAAAAGAGAAGTTAGAACTAACTAACCAAACACCCCCAAAACAATTTTTTTTAAAAATTAAATGTAAAATTACCCGTTCTTCATCTGTCTTAGATGATATGCGTGGAGGCAACTCGTATTCTAAAAATTTTGCAGGGATCTCTTCCTTGAAATCTTTTAGCGTCGCAAGATTGCTAGGAAAGACAGGCAGTGAGTGGAAGGGACGAACTGGCAATCCTGTTATAACCAAAAAAAGAAAAACCATAATAGCATATATAAGAAGCATATTTTGCTACTCATATAATTCAAAAGCTAAGAAAATTTAATTATTAGAACTTAATTAGAGAAATATATGTACGTACCAGGATCATGATGAGCTTGATTAATTTCGAGGAAATCAAGCTCTTCTTCAGTTTGGTGGGATGATGAAAAGCCCGAAAATTCAATTTCTGGTCTCATTGCATGCATGCCACTCTCTACCATTTTGGTTAGTACGGTGTTGTCAAATGCAAAAGCCGACCCTAATGATGAACGAACAAGGTAGGTCAGTCAAACTAAGGTAGAAAACAACATATATAAGAAGGATAGCTTGAGAAGTGCCCAAAAAATTCAAGAAATTTAAAATTCCATTCTTTTAAAATACACATTGAACAATATAACCTACCGACTATTTCTTTTACATAAAAATTATTCAAACCAATCCAACTTGTCTAGCAATCTAATAATCAAACGAGCACTCATAGCTACCAAAAAATCGGCAAATAACAAAAATTAAATCTAAGTATGATTGATCCTACAATAACGCAAACACATAAGAAAGCGAGTGAGCGACGATCTCATGGACAAAAGCACAAAAATTAAATAAAAAACCCACTTGTAAAAAAATACACAAGAATTCAGGTAGCTTTAAAAGACTTTCCCAAAGCTTCTTAAACTTTCAAGTTTCAACTAAGAGCATTTATATCAGTGGATGCAAATTTTCCTTCTATTTTGCACAAAATATCTACTTTTTTTATGTTACACACTCATTTTTACGAAACGTACACCCACATTAGTTTGTTTATTGACCACATTCTTTTATTTAAATAATATTATTCTCACATTTTTTTATTATTCATAACTATACCCTGGTCCCACCAACTTTAACACACACGTCATATTTGATCTCTATCTCTTTCTTTTTCTTTTTCACTTTCTTCTTTTCCTTCTCCTTCTTTCTTTTTCTCCATTTTTTCTTCTTCAGCATCTTCGTCTTTCTTCTTCTTTTGCTAAAGAGAGAAAACTCTTCGTGGGTAAGCTTTTTTTTGCATTTTCTTCTTGTTCTTTTGCAATTTCGGTTTGATTATTTATATGGGGTTGATGATTTTTTTTTTAGGAGAGGGTTTGATGAATTTGGGATCTTGATTTAGATCAAGTTTGAAGAATTTTATGATTTGTTGTTGGATTTAAGAGAAGATAAAAGGATTAAGAAGGCAGAGGAAGAGAGAGATCAAATGAGAGAGGAGAGATAATCAGACGAGAGATGGTAGAGGAGAGAGAAAAAATATAAAATAATAAATAGAAGTGTTACAGTAACCGTGCATATATACATAGCAATTGTGCATAAATACATAATTTTATACCTACTGATGTGGGTGCTTTTTGGGCCAAAATATGTAAAAATACTACATTTTTCTATTTTGTAAAAGTTTATACAATCTGATGTAATTGCTAAATGGATCACACTAGAATTCAGACAGCTCCATACCAATAATATTCTATTACAGTGATCATTCAATATAAAACTTTCACAACAAATGCACCATGCTTTAACAAAGTTACAGACTTTCCAATAATAAGAAACCTCCTTTACCCCAATATTGAACAAAAAATATGAAACAAAGGGCCTTTTTCTTTTTCATTCCCCCCCCCCCCTTTTTTTTTTAGCCAGAGAGACATATATAGATAAAATATAGTGTCAGAAGAAAAAGAACGATGCTTTTATAAGAGACAAAGAAAGTCGAGAAAGACTATTTGTTAATAAACTATTTTAAAAATGTTTTGAATTTTGAAACCATTTTTACTACAAAATATCAAAAAAATTTATTGTTTTTTTCCTTAGAAATATTTTAAAGGTCCTCAAAATTAGTTTTTTTTTTAATTTAAAAAAAACAAAACAAAACTTTCTTTTTGACAGGATCTCATGCCAATTAAGATATTCCAGGTCGAACACAATATTACATAGCCTAATTCAAATATTTATACCACTATATATATATATATATATATGCGTGCCTCAAGATACACGGTAACTGCCATAAAAGAGGGGAAATTTTTTCATAAAAACATGGTAGTATATAGAACTAAAATACTATCTCAACGTTTCTAACAGATGCAGACCTCTGACCTAGTTCTAATAAAGATTGTTCTACAAAAGTTTACAAATCATAGTAATTAAGAAAATTTCAGTGATATACCTTAGTGATTACAACACATCATCATTTGCACTATCGTACCTTCAAAATTTTACCAAGTACGCACTTGATATGGAGCCTTGCTGCTTTGATTGAATATCTTCATATAGTAACCCAATCCGTTGATATACTCATAAATTATGGGCAGAAGTATCTGTTGATATACTCAAAAAAACCAGAGGGTTTTTTAGTTTTTGCTCAGACACAGAGAAAAAGAGTGAAAGAGAGAAAAAGAGAGAAAGAAGGAATCCGACGAGAGAGTGATCTTTGCCACCTACACCTACCCCACTATCTCCATTTAAAAATCAATCCCACCATAGGTCTATAGTTGCGGTACAATAAAACGCCATTATAGTAAACACTGCTTTAGCCCAAAGGGTCCTATAATGACATTTTTAGGACCTATAGCGGCGTTTCACCAACGCCACTATAGGTCCAATTTTTTGTAGGGCTAATCATCACTCTTTCTCTTGGGCATTTATCTCCTTGTGACATTATGAAATATGAAATTTTCCCTCAGAAGCATTTACAGGTTAATTTCTTCAAAAGATGGATACATGATCAATCTATTTTGTTCAATCTTCTTTGACAACATTTGGAGAATAAGGAACCAAATGATATTTGCAAATTACAAGCCTGATCCTAAAAAAGATGCTACTATTAAGATGCTACTATAATTAACAAGCTTATTCAGAACAAATTGTAGTTTAGACAATTCACCTAGAACGTCCAGGCTTGAAATGGTTTTATCCCTAACCTGCAGGTTGGATTGAAACAAATTTTGATGTTGCTATTAGACCTCACGTTACACTACTATTGGGAGAAATGAATTTGGAGATATCTTATTTGCTCATTCAAATCTCTCTCCTCCTTTTGATCTGACTCTTGGTGAAACACTAACTACTTTTCAAGTCATCAAGTTTGTAGTCTACCACAAGTATTCTTATGTTCTCTGTGAAGGTGATTTCGATGGAGTTATTGAGGCTTTGCAGAACATCAACTTGTCTCCTTCTTGGTTCCTTGCCTCTTTTCTCTAAAATGTCAAAGCTGTTCTTAGTTCTCTTTTTTGTTGGGATCTTTCTTTTGTTTCTAAGTATGTTAATTTCCTTTCTCACAACTTGACTCGTTGAGCTGCTTTTTTGTAATTGGGATGGAATCATTTCTATCTCTACTCTTCTTCCTTGGTTTTTTCCCTAAAAGATTAAGATGGGTTGAGTTCTTCCTTTGCACTCTTTTTATATATTTATCCTTATTCATAAATACTAATAATAATAATAATAAATAATAACTACATTAGTAGATAATCATAGTCAACCTCAACCATGCAACTTAATCAACTGTCTAAGTTCACAAAGCTAATTAAATAAGAAGAAGAAAAAAACACTCCACGTTGATACAATTTAAAAAATATATATATTTATATATTCGGGTAAAACATTGGTAGTCGAATAGAATTATCTAAAACATTGATGATATTCATCTACTATGAATGAGTCAATTAGATTTTTTTGTTTTGATTTGATAATTTGATACTTACAATAATAATTGGAACTCTAAATTTAATATATTTTTTTAATTATAGAAATGAGGGTATACAAAACACTTTGAGATTTTACTATTTTTTTAGGTATGCATAATTCTCCTTCTCACACACACCAAGTTTTCAAAGAAAATAATTCCATGGATTTGGTTCTAGAGGTTCCAAACTAAAGCTGTAAACAGGGGTGACCCAACAATTTTGGAGGTCTAAGGCGATATATTTAAAATGGGTCTTTTTGTTATTACTTAAATAATATTTAACTAGTGTTTAATATTATAATATTTTATAATAAAAATACATTCTTTTTATTTTGTAATATGCTTTTTTGTGTGGGAAAATGCTAAAGGTATAACAAATTTTACTATAAAAAAACTTATAAACGATGTAACAATGAATGTGATTAGTGACACTTTAAGAAGATAATAAACAAGTATTTGTATATGATGTTAGGAATATTATAAATGTTACAAAATGAGGCTTATAAAGATATATCCCCAATCACAAAAAGTAATTCAAAAAAGCATTTATTGTTGACGTCCACCGATCATATTAATTGTTACATCAATTTGTAAAGACTTTGAAGTAAAATTTAGAGTATTTCTAGCATTTTTCTATCTAAATTATTTCTTCTGATTAGTGACACATATTTGTAAGATTCATGTGTTTAGAGTTGTATTATCTCTAACATTACTCAATTCTTTAAGACTTCTTAAAAGTAGAAAAAAAAAAATGTAAAACTAATTTTTTCCTATATTTCCATTTTTTTTAAATATAAAATTTTGCCCACAAATTTGTGGGCCTTTCTCTAGTAGAGGGCCCTCGGCGATGACCTAAGTTGCCTAAGCCTAGGGACAGCCCTGGTTGTAAACAAGCTAAATATTAAAGATTCAAGATTGTTCATTTAATTTTATTTTGAAATCAAATAAAGCTCAAGTTTGAGTTCATCATCAAACAAGAGGGTCATTCTACCGTATCCCTTTTTTTGGAGGTACGGTACCCACCTAAATTTAAACCATTAATTTAATGGTGTTTTGATCTTGATCATTTATTTAATTTTAGTGGATATTGGTTACTGATGAAGTAGGTTGGTTATATATATATATATATATATATATATATATATATATATTTCTCTCTACATGCTTCAAATTCTCCCCCTACGCTTATGTCTCTCTAGCTTATTTTATCTCAGCTTCTTCTCTTCCAAACCAACCATAAGAACCCATACGAATACTAACACAAAACCCTAACAACTTGTTTGGGTTTGGGAGGAGGGAAAGAAATGGAAAGAATAATTTTAGAATATTTTTCACTTCTCTTGTTTGGAAATTTTAATAGAGGGAATGGAAAACAATTTTCCTTGTTTGGGAGTTTAAGTGAGAGGGAAATGAATAGGAGAGAACAAAATTGGGAAGAATTAGAGAGAATGGAATTAGATTTAATAAATTTTTTACTAAAACTTCCAAAATACCTCTATATATTTAGCCATTTATTTTTAAATAGGGGTCTAATATTAATATTGTCATAAAATGATTATTTTTCTATCATTCTATATATGTTACTCTTAAACAAGGTTTAGAATGACTTTCAGACGATGTGATATTCATTCTAAACCTCAGTTTTAATGTAGAAAAACTTATCTTTCATAACTTCTAGAACCCTAGCTATGTACGCAGGCTCGTGTACGCGTACGTGTACATGAAACCTACATACGCATATGCGTGTATGCGTATGCACCCCCAGAGTTTCTGTGACCTTTATTTTCCAAAAATAACTTTATTTTATTTATAAAAGAGTTATATTTTCCATAAAAAATTTTCTTAAGTCAATTTATAATTTGATCAGGCCCTAAACCAATCTTGGGATTTAGAATTTTACCATTATTGGAGAACGAGAGCCCAAGTCATAAGGAGTTCAAAATGCAGTGTCTACTGTATCATACCAAAAAAAAAAGGGCACCATAAAATTACCCAAAACAATATTATATGTTAAAACTTGATTCATTTTCATGTTGAAAAAAAACTCGATCATCTTTGCAAGCTAATTTATTAACTTATTCTTTTACCATATATAGTAAAATCATTACTAAAATTTATTACCCATTCACAACTTTATGAATTTTTCCCACGAATGAGCTGTTTATATTATCTATAAAGTACACATAATTATTGGATATTATATTAACATTTTTACAAACATATACAATACAATATTATGTCTATATATAGCATAATGTTAGACAAATATACATATAAAATATAATATTATATATAGTTAGATCGAGCTTTATGTTTACAAGTTTGTTCAATAACACATTATTATGTATGAGTTTTGTCTATGTAATAATCGAGCCTAAACTTGAACATGAGATTGGCTTGTTTTCTAAACAAACAAGTATTTTTCCGAAGCTAAACATGGGTTGCTCATAAATAGCTTGGTCCATATACAATTCTATTTTAAACCCAAAGCATTATGATGTTAGAAACCACTAATTCTCTCAACAAATGAGAATAAAGTCATTCTATTGAGCTACAAAACACTTGGTGAATTGGATAATTTTTCATTGTGAAGAATTTCAAGATTTAAATTAAGGAAGAAACTTAGGTACAGTACCTTAAGCACTGTTCCTTAGGTTTCCTTCTTAGGATTCAGTCATGTGGCCACTTAACTAAGGGCTCGTTTGGATTAAGGGGGGAAGGAGGGGGAGTGGAGGGGGGTAAAGTAGAATTGGTTGAAAATAGGCTAATTTTGGGCCAAATCTACTCTCTTTTACTTTACTCCCCCTCCCTCCCTCTTAATCCAAACGGATCATAAAAAGTATTCTTCTATCCCATGAGAAAAAATTCACATGGCAGAATTTTAAGAAGGAAACTTCAGAAACAACACCTAAGTATTATACTTAAGTTTTGCCCTTAAATCAATAGTGTTTACTTATCTCCAAAAAAAAAACAAAAACAAAAAAAAAAATTACAAAATACAAATATTGTAGGGACTAAGGCCCAGGTGACCAAGAATGGCCTAGGTAACCAAGGCCCAAGGCTAGCTCGGTAACCAAGGTTGTCCTAGTTAACTGAAATTGGCCCAACACTATAGGGATAGGCCTACCCCAAAGACAAATGTGTAAGGGTGTAAGGTTGGTGCTCGGGGGAAACCTACTGTGTTTGGGTTAGGTTAGGTCCAATACCGACTAACAAGCTAGGGGAGGCCAATGAAGGGATGGTCAAATTTAGGTTAGTCCCCTGAGCACAGTTAGTGCCTTTGGGAAGTTCGCTGTCGAACGCTATTTGACATCAGGAAAAAGTTTTAAGAGAATTCTCAGAAGGAATCATTTTCCTTGGGATTCTAGGCAAAAGTGGAATTGCATGGGAACTAATGCAAAAGTAATAATTTGGATCCATATTGAGGGGAGACTATAAAAGAGAAGATGGGATGAATGGAGAGGGGGTTGGCAAACAGAGAGAGAGAGAGAGAGAGAGAGAGAGTTGAAAGAGAAAGCAATATTTCGAGTGAGAAGAGAAATTAGTGGGTAGGTTAGAATTGGGCTTATGACCACAAAGGTGAGGGGGTTAGGCTGTCAAGGCAGCGTTTGAGGCAACAACCAGTAGGAACGCAAAGAAACTCACCAGCAAATAAATTGGGAGCCCAAATTCTTCGTCCCTAATAGAAGCACCACTGGGTTTGGGCACCACAATTGGCACCATCTGTGGGAATCCTACTCAATAGAAGGCTTCGAGCTAGCTTGATATTGTACAAATATGGAAGGCCTGCTTGCTGAAGAAGGGTTGGTTGGGGGAAACCATTCAAAGGCCTCGTCACGAGGCCAAAGGAGGTTGGAAATGGAGCATAGGAGAGAGCAACAACACATGCAAGAAGGGCATCAAACAAAATTTGATTCCGACGAAGGATCCTCATAAGGGGAACTAATTGTATCTTACTTCCCTAAGCAATCTTATCGTAGTGAGCGGGACCAAGAGCTAGAAAACTTATAAAAGTAGGTTAAAAATTTGGAGATTGAGCTCAGAGGTTGGCGTCATAAGAGGGACCGTGAGGGGTTGTCTAATGACCTCAACTACTCTGAGGGTGACACTAAAGAATCGTCTCATTGTAGCAGTTTGCATTGATCAAGGGATAGATCTCATGAAACCATGGGACACCATCACGATTCTCCCCATTGGGATAGGCACGGGCATCATAATGCAACTTTGGATGCCATGAGCCAAGCACTGAGGAGAGCTACCCGATCACCTTTCTCTAATGAAATAAAGTGTACTGAAATGTCGAGGCGTTTCAACCGCCCATAGTTTATCTGTTACTATGGCAAAACGGACCCAGTGAAGCACGTCAACCATTATATTAAGATGATGTCGCTTTATTCCTAGTACAACATGTTGATGTGCAAAGTGTTCTTGTCCAACCTCGAGCCTACAACAATGAAATGGTTCAACAGTTTGAGGAAAGGCTCCATTCATAGTTTCAGGGAACTAATTCAGGTGTTCGGGGTGTGATTCATAACTTGCAGTAAGGTCCCTCAACCGATTGACGTGTTGTTATCCATCAGGATAGGAAGTGGAGAGACTCTCCAGTCTTACACAAATAGGTACTGGGAGCTATATAACGAAATATGAAAGGGGAATGAACAGGTGGCTGTAAGTACATTTAGGCTCGAACTCCCACAAGAGTCGAAATTGAGAGACTCTTTAACCATGTGCCCTCCCAAGAACATGCACTAGCTTATGAGAAGAATTGAGGAACACAAGAGATTGGAGGACGATAGGCTACAAGGCAAAGGCAAAGGCAAAGCCCCAACCTCCTCCCAATACAATAAAGACTCATCTCGAAATACCAGCTGAGAGCTAGAAGGGAATTAAGGGTCCCGAGTCTGAACTTGGCGTTGTGGCCCGAAGGTGTTAATGTGACTTTCAAAGAGCCCATCTATAAGATCCTTGAGCATATTAAGAATGAGCCTCACTTCTGATGACTAGGGAAAATGGGTGAAAACTTGACTAGAAGGAATCAGTGCTTGTATTGCACCTACCATAAAGAGAAAGGTCATAATACCAAGCAATGTTGTGTATTGAAAGACCATCTGGAGCAGCTTGTAAAGGTGGGGCATTTAAAAGAATTTGTTGTTGGACAAGGAGGGGGAAATGTAGGATAGGGGTCGGGAAGCCAAGGTAGCATACTTCCCCCGCCCTTGGGAATTATTAAGGTTATTCATGCAGACTCTATTGGCATGAATGTGAGCCGTTTGAGGGGCATATTGAGTGTGGCAACCTTGTTTGGGGCAGAGGTGTCAGATTGACTTGAGAGGAGGCTCAGGGTGAATAGATACCCCATCTTTTTTGATGAGGGGGACCTGGAAGGAACGTCACAGCTGCATGACGATGCTTTGGTCGTGACTTTGCAAATTGGAGGATTCTTGGTGAAAAGAGTAATGATAGACTAAGGAAGTGGGGCTAAGATCATGTATCCCATTCTGTACAAAGTGCTAGGTTAAAACCTGAAGATCTGAGCAATTATAGTACGCCGTTAGTGGGATTTGATGGAAAAGTAGTGGTGCTCGAGGGGCAAATAAAGCTCTCGATAGTGATTAGGGGAAGGAAGGTTAAGGTAGATTTCATAGTGGTGAATGCTTTTTCACCATACATGACGATTTTGTGGTGACCTTGGATTCATGCCATGGGGCCAGTACCTTCTACATTGCATCAGAGGGTCAAATTTCCTACTGAAGATGGAGTCGCGGTGGTATGAGCTGATTAAAAGGTGGCAAGATAGTGCTTATAGTGGCCTTGAGGCTGAGCAATTATAGTGACTTTGGATTCATGCCATGGGGCTGCGATAAATCACGAGATTAAGCAGAAGGAGTAAGTTGAAATAGAGCAATTATAGCAATTACAGGGCTCCGAGGGCTTAACAAGGGCAGATAGTGCGGAGGAGTTGGTTTAAATACGGATTTTTCCTCTAACAGATACTTTCAGATAGGAAGAGTTTGCGAGTAGAAGATCGAGTGGAAGTTCTCCTGTTACTAATACAGAATTTTGACATGTTTGCATGGAATTCATACGAGGTGCTCGGGGTGGACCTATCCTTTATTACACATAAGTTAAATATAGATCCCTTGGTCTCATCGAAAAAGCAAAAGCCGAGGAGATTAGTGAAGCCACATGTGGAAGCTGTGAAGGAGGAGGTAGAGAGATTGAAGCAGGCAAGGGCTATTAGGGAGGTGTTCTTTCTCGAATGGCTATCAAATACGGTGGTGGTGAAGAAGAAAAATGGGAAATGGAGAGTTTGTATTGATTTTACCAACCTTATCCGAGCATGCCGGAAGGACCCATTCCCCATACCTAAGATAGGTTAATTAGTGGATGCCACATACGGACACCCGAGCATGAGTTTCTTGGACGCCTTTCAAGATTATCATCAGATTGTGCTGGCACCTGAGGATCAAGAGAAAACCTCTTTCATATTGCTTGAAGGAATTTTCATTACATGGTCATGCCTTTTGGGCTAAAGAATGAGGGAGCTACGTATCAACGAATGGTTACTCTGATGTTTAAACATTAGACCCGGGACATAGTGGAAGTTTATATTGATGATATAAAGCAAGGAGAACTTAGTGACCACCCTGATGTGCCCCATATTTTACTTTTATGCACTTTTATGATTCTCATGTTTTTGTTTTTGAATTTAATAAAGTATTAGAATGTTCCAAATCCCCTATGAAAACAATCTTATTATCTTTTAATTTAAGCAATAAGAGAATCACTTTTTAATTATCTTTGCTTATTGTCATCTCATTTATTTTTCTTTTTCCTTTACTATGTAACTTTTTCCTATGACGTCCCTTCGGGAATTTTTGTCATGTCCATGGTCTTTTCTCCTAACTTTTTCTTAGACTGCCCTTTCGGGTTTTCAATCTAGCGGGGTTCTTTTACCTTAATTTTTGCCTAGATCACCCTTTTGGGTTTTCAACCTAGCAAGCTTTTTTTCTTAAATGTGGTATTTCCAGAGTTGATCCATGTTAATCGGGCAAAGCGTCTCTTCTCCATCCAAGTCTGTGATCCTTGTAGCACCTCTAGACATGATCTTCTTAATGATGAAAGGCCCAGACCACGTTGGCTTCATCTTTCCTCTTGGATCAAAAGTTTCATTTCTAAGCACCTTTAGGATCAAGTCCCCTTCTTTAAGGTTTCTCGGTTTCACTTTCTTGTTGAATGCTCTAACAATCCTTTTTTGGTACCCTTATGCATGATATTGTGCCCTAGCCCTTTTCTCATCTATCAAAGCCAATTGTTCATATCTCGCCTTAGCCCAATCCTCTTCTAGGACCTTGGTTTCTACCAACACTCTCAAAAATTGTATCTCCACCTCAATAGGAAGTACCGCTTCATTACCATAAACCAAAGAGTAAGGTATTGCCCCAGTTGATGCATAAATAGAAATTCTATAACCCCATAAGACAAAAAGAAGTTTCTCGGCCCAATCTTTGTATGTCTTATCTTGGCTAGGATATTCTTCACATTCTTGTTAGCTACTTCTAAGACCCCATTAGCTTGTGGTTGATATGGTGAAGACTTGTGATGCTCAATGCCATATTCTTCCATGATCTTTGAACTTTACCCTCAAAGTGGGAACCATTATCGAAAATGATCTCTTAGGGCACTCCAAATCGAAATATGATGTTGTTTTCTAAAAACCGAGCCATATGCTTAACCTTCAATACAGAGTAAGAGACTTCCTCCACCCATTTGGTAAAATAGTCAATTGCCACTATAATGTATTCATGCCAATTTGAAGCCTTAGGAGCTATCCTTCTAATCACATCTATGCCCCAAACCAAGAATGGCCATGGAGAAGTCATGCTATACAACTCATTCAGTTGTACATGGTTAAAGTTGGCGTGGGTCTGAAAATCATGGTAACTCTTCACATAATCCATACAATCGGTCTCCATCGTATTCCAATAGTACCTTATCCTTAGGATTTTCTTAGCTAACATCCTTCCATTCATATAAGGGCCACATATCCCTTGATGAATTTCTTCCATTACCCTCTCAGCTTCTTCCTTCTTCAAGCAACGAAGGTGTATACCATCATAGGACCTTCTATAGAGTTGCCATCCACGTAGGATGTATTGTGTTGCCATAAAAGACGTTCTCTCTTGTCGGCACCATCTGAATATGCCCCTAGTTCCAAGAACTTCATGATGTTATAGTACCATGGAACTTCCTCTTCCTCTATGGTCATTACTGAAACTTCGATCTTCCTTTTGTGCACTTCCTCATAACTTTGCTCAATCTCCAGGGGTCGTGTTCATACTCCCTTGGGTATTTCAACCATGGAGGCCAAGGTAGCTAAGACATCAGCAAACTGATTTTGAGCTCTAGGGATGACTGTATACTCAATCTTTTCAAAGGTCTTAGTTAAGTCTTCCAAGTGTTGTTGATAAGGCTTCAAGTGTTCCTCCTTCACCTTCCATAACTTTTGTGCTTGAGCTATAACCAAAGTTGGATCTCCAAAGACTTCGACCTTTTTTACCCTCAATTCTCGAGAAGCTTCCATCTCGGCAATACAAGCCTCATATTCAGTCATGCTATTCGTCGCTTCAAAGTTTAACTTGATTGCCAAAGCTTCCATTCCTATATTGGTTCATGGCTCCATCAAAGTACATCTTCCATGTCCCTAATTCAACATCCAAAATGTCCTCATCTAGAAAGTCTTCTTTTCCATCTTCCCCCTTATAGGATTCTAGGCACAAAAATTTGACATGACACTCCCTTTGATAGTTTTCCTAGCCACATACTTCAAATCGAATTCTAACAATAAGATCAACCATCTTGACAATCTTCCACTCAAAGCAAGTTTCTCAAAGAAATACTTTAATGGGTCCATTCTTGCTACCACCCATAATTTAGAAAGATAACATGATATGTCTTAATTTCTGTATGGCCCAAACAAGTGCAAAGCATAACTTTTCTATGGGAGTGTACCTAGTCTCATAATCATGGAACCTCTTGCTCAAGTAGTATATAACCCTCTCATTCTTGTTGTCATCTTCTTGTGCAAGCATACTTCCAATCGCATCCCCTATGATGGAGAGGTATAGGAGTAAGGGTTTTCCATGTTGTGGATGTACTAGGATAGGTGGGTGGAAGAGATATTTTTTTATAAGTTCAAAGGCTTTCTAGCACTCATCGTTCCATGTATGCGGTTCATTCTTCCTTAGGAATTTGAAGATGGGCTCACAAGTAGAATTAAGCTTGGCAATGATTTGACTAATGTATTGTAATCGACCCAAGAAACCCCTTATCTCTTTCTCACTTTTGGGTGGTGGCATCTCCAATATGACTTCGATCTTGGATGGATCAACTTTTATCCCTCTATCGCTCACTATAAAGCCTAGCAATTTTTTGGCAGTTACTTCGAAGGTACACTTTTACGGGTTCAATCTTAAGCTATACTCTTTAGTCTCTTGAAGAACTTCCTCAAGTTTATGGTGTGGCTTTCCCTATCTTTGGATTTCATTATCATATCATCAACATACACCTCTACCTCATTATGCATCATATCATGTAATAAGGCTGTAGTCATCCTTTGGTAGGTTGCCCTGGCATTCTTGAGGCTAAACGGCATCACCGTGTAACAATAGATTCTCCATTCAGTAGTGAAAATGGTTTTGGTCATATCCTTGGAAGCCATCTTGATTTGGTTGTATCCTGAAAAACCATCCATGAAAGACATCAAGACATTTCCTGTCGTGTTATCCACCAAGACATCAATGTGAGGGAGAGGAAAGTCATCATTAGGGCATACTTTGTTCAAGTTCCTAAAATCCATACACATCCTCACCTCCCACCCTTCTTGGGTACGAGCATGACATTGACTATCCATTCGGCTTGGTGCACAGGTATGATAAACCCTACCTTTAATTGCTTAGTGACTTCCTCCTTGATTTTTAAGAGCCATTTGGTCCTCATTCTTCTCAACTTTTGTTTGACAGGTACCATGTGATCATGAGTATCAATGTGATGTTGAGCTATCTCAAGGTCAATTCCAAGCATATCTTCATAGGACCATGCAAATACTTTTTGAAATTTCATAAGGAGTTCTTGAAGATCTTTTCTTTCTTTTTCATTTAGAGTTGAACCAATTTTAATTAAGCATGGATTCTCATCATTACCCAAATTAATAGTTTCAAGAGCTGGTTCTATAGGTTCAATTTTCTTTTCCAATTGTTTATTAATTTCATTTTCAAATTCATTTGAATCAATTAAACGCAAAATTTCAATGTTATGGGACACATCAAAGTAAGCCAAATTAGAATTCATCTTATTGAAAATTTTGAGAAGTACATTGGAACTTGCATGACAAAACTTTTTCCCCATGTTGTCAGAAAACCCAACCCAAGTTCAATTATTAATGGGCCCTACAATAGACATAATGAATTTTATCTTCTTTCTTCTTCAAGGCTTGCCACTCTTCCCCTCATCCTTCTTCAACCAGTATTCCTTTTTCAAAGGTTTCCATACATGCATAGCTTCGGTTATGTCATACTGATCCTTGCCCTTATTAGGGAAGTCTCTCCCCACCTTGTCAAAGAACCAGTCATCGTCATCCCCACTCCAACAACTTATCATTTCATCATCTCCTTCTTCTTCTTTGTTCATCATAAGGTATTGGTCGTTGTCTGAAGAAGGGTCCATGTCACGTTCAAGTATGAAGCAAGCTGGGGTGACTTAAGTTGTTCGCACCTTTGAGGTCCATTCTGGCCAATCGTGATCTTCCCACGATCCTACGTCTCCTGATTCGAAGAAGTCATTGACATGGGCCCTCTTGAAAGTTTATGGTCTAAGAGCGCTCTTCAGTTGTGGCATAAAGTTGGGTAGAAGTAGGCAGATCTTCCCTTCCACCATCATGCGATTGATGTTTTCTTGAGTCAGCTCACTTTGTCCATGATTAGCCTTGTCTTTTTCAGCTTCTTCTTTTTCTATCTCAGAAAGGTGGCTTATTATCTTCTTATGGACTTCAACTTACGCCTCTACACATTCGAGCATCTTTTGCATGAGGACCTTTTCACTTGAAGCGTCCATCTTTCCTTCTTGAGGGGTCTTCCCTTTAAATGTCTTACCTTCCATGGGACTTGGATTAGAGCGATGTCTGAAAAAAAAAAGTCTCATTTTCATCAAGTTCATGTCCCAAATAATGGTTTTTTTTTTTTTTTTTTTAACTTTTTAGATGTCCTTAGAAAATTCTTAAGTTTATTTTAATGTCGGTCCAATTACAATATCACTCCCTTCCCTCTCATAGATTTTTGCCCTTTGTTTCATTGGGCTTTGGTACATTTATAATAAGGCTTTCATCTTACTTTCGTGGGCTTTCATTAGAATGTACTTAGAAATTTTCAACCCTTTGTTTCAAACATGGGCTTACAACATATTCATCACCTTTAGGCTTTTCATTTTTATTTACTATTTCACACTTTTTTTTTTTTTTTGGAAATAGCCCTTTAGCTAGAATATATTGTAGCCTTCCTCTCAAAGTCCATGAAATTTTCATTATTTTGGGCCTAGGCATGCAACAAGAAGGTCCAAGATTTGGGAAGTTCATATTGGCATTGTAGGATTTTGGATACTAAGTCCATAGCATATTTATTACCTTAGGTCCAAAGTCTTCTTTTTTCAAAAGGACTTTTTCACTTGGGCCTATGATAGCAATTAGGCTATGGTTTTATGAATCTTTCAAGTTAAGATATACCTTTAGATTTAGAGGCAAACCTCTTATATGTGAGAACTTCTTTTCTTTTATCCTATAATATCTTAGGGTATACCATAATGTTAGGGCCATCCCTTCTATTTTTATATCTTTTATTTGTTCCTTAATATTAGGTGAACACATGATATATAGTTGGACAAACAAGAGATATAAAAGGTATTCTTGGTGATAGGGTATAGGATCTCTCTAGTGTAGGTAGGCTCCCTAAAGTTAAATGGATAGATAAGTAGGTCACTCATATCTAGGTAGGCTATGATTCTAATCGATGACTTAAGTGGACCCCATAGTGGATTGGTAGCAAACCTTTAACATACTCAAAACCCATTATAGGCGATGGCATCAATTGTGAGTTGGTGGGATGAACTCCAGAAAATTTCGACCCAAATGGAACCTTCCATCTTCCCACTCATCACCAACTGAGGTTAGGGAACAAAAGAGAACAAGTGATGTATGTATAAACAAGTATTGAAATAGTTGTTATTAAGGTTAAAAAATAAGACACATGAATTAAATTCACTATCTACAGTGGAGTCACCATTGTGGACACAAGGGTCAGAGTTGCCACCTAATTTTTGCAATGATCTAGGAACCATATATATAGCGTCCTCTTGAGGAAGTACCATTGATCTTACTACCAGAAATGTGGGTTTGGAGTTTAGGTACGCCTTTGGGAAGGTGTTAGGCACCCAAGATCACCCAACCCTAAGGTTGACCTCTCATCATTATGTCTAACGTCTTAACCTTATTAAAAACGCTTTCAATACTTGTATTCTAACTCACGCACACACACTAGCATACATCTAAACATACAACATGACATTATTCATCCCAAAACAACATAACATATCCTTCCATAAAGCATAGGAAGCCAAAACCACACATAATCCTAAAATGTGAAACCCTATCATATAAGCATATTCATCTCTATCGTTAAAATAAGACCATAACACAAATGTGTGAACATTTCTAATGCATGACTTACTCTTTACTTACCTTGCAGCAACTTAGCACCTAAGCATTATGCATGAACATATGAATGCATGACCATGGCATTAAAACTAAGAAACCCTAATCTAAACATGTTAAAGACAAACAAGCATGTGAACAAAGCAAACAGAAATTTATGGAGCATAAAACATATGAAAAGAAACTAAATATAACAAACATGTGAAAGTAGAAACAACAAACAAAAATTAAGGTTTCTAGGCAGTGGCTCACACACACAAGAATAGGCCTGCATACGCATAATCAAGCCTACGTGCGCAGGCAAGATTATGCGTACACAAGTCCTTGCCCAGAAAACCTAATAACATAGAAATAGAGCAAAACCTTAAAATGAAAATTCTAACAACCTATATGCATAAAATATGAAGAGAACTATAAAACTAACCTAAACAGACATACATAAACATAAGCAATGCAAAGAACATGATTAAAATGTAGAAAGAAAAGTAGAAAATAGAGCAAAATAAAAAGAAAGGGTTGGACTCAATACCTCAAATGAGAAGCTTTACAAGCTTGATTTTGACCGTTTCCCTCAATCAAATCTATCATAAGTCATTAAACAAGTGATTAGCAATGTTAAACTAAATGGATTAGGGCTAGAAAAGGTCCCAATCAAATAAAATTGACTTGAAGGTGTTTTGTGAAAAACTCCATTTTGATTCATTATTTTATAGTGAATCTTAGGTTTTTCTCATGAGATTTTTGTGTGTTTTGAAAATGTATTATATAAGGCTTTATATAGTGGAAAAATGGGGTTTGGAATGGCTCTCAGACGATATGAGATTCATTCCAAACCTCAGCCATTGTTGCAGAAAACTTGCATTTTTTATGTTTCTGAAACTCTAGCTGCATACACAGGAATATGCTTACGTATGCATGTTTTGGCCCACGTACGCAGGCCGTTGTCTAGGTATACGGGCCGAAGGCCACTTTGGTCATTTTATTTCCAAAAATATATTTTTGCTCATTTAAAAGGTTATATTTTCCATTTTAACACTCCTCAAGTTAATTTGATATCTGATTTGGCTCTAAACTGGCCTTGGGCCTTAGAGTTCGAGCATCATTGGGGAACGGGGGCCTGAGTTGTAAAGGGTATAAAATGCGGTGTCTACAGGTGTAAGGTTGGCGCTTGGGGGAAACCTACTATGTCTAAGTCAGGTTAGGTCCAATATTGACTAACAGGCCAGGGGAGGCTGATAAAGGGATGGTCAAATTCAAGTCAGTCCCCCGAGCACGGTTAGTGCCTTTGGGAAGTTCGTTGTCGAACGGTATTTGACATCAGGAACAAGTTTCAAGATAATCCTCAAAATGAATCATTTTCCTCAAGATTCTAGGCAGAAGTGGAATTGCGTGGGAACTGATACAAAAGTAATAGTTTGGAGCCTCACTAAAGGGAGACTGTAAAAGAGAAGATGAGACAAATGGAAAGGGGGTTAGCAAACAGAGAGAGAGAGAGAGAGAGAGAGCGAGCAATACTTCGAGTGAGAAGGGAAATCAAAAGGCAGGTTAGAACTGGGCTTATGACCACAAAGGTGAGGGGGTTGGGCTATCAAGGCAACGTTTGAGGTAACAACCAGTAGGAACGTAAGGAAACCCACCAACAAATAAATTGGGAGCTTAAATTCTTCGTTCCTAAAAGAAGTACTACTGGGTTTGGACACAACAAATATTATCCTATCAAATATTCTAAAAAATGTAAAATTAAAATAGAAGTGTCTTTAAGGCAATTGTTAATAATTCATATTAAATTTTTTTTTACAGAACTTATATGAGAAATAGAAAAAATAAGTTAAAGAAATTTTAAAAAAAAAAAATAAAGTATCATTTTAAGTAATTAACCCCTTATTTTAAGTCATAAACCAAAATTACCCAATAACCCCTGAAGAACGAGCAATTTTCCAAGTCAACCCCACCACCCCCATTTTCACTCTCTGAAACTCTCTTTCTCTCACAGACTCTGTGTTGTGTCTCTGACTTTGATCAGACCCAAACCCAAAACCCTAAGCTCCAAAAAAGCGAAAATGTCGAAGCTCCTCATATTCCTAACCCTAATTCCTCTCCTCCCAATTCTCACCATCTCCTTCTCTCCCGAAAAACCTTCGGGTCGCCGAGTCCTCGTCTTGCTCGACGACCTCGCCCTCAAATCCTCGCACTCCGTCTTCTTCAACTCCCTCCAGTCCCGTGGATTCGACCTCGATTTCAAGCTCGCCGATGATCCCAAGATCGGCCTCCACCGTTACGGCCAGTACCTATACGATGGCTTGATCTTGTTTTGCCCCACCACCGAGCGTAAGTTCCTTCATTTTTTTTCTCGCTCTCTTTTGGATCTGTTTGGTTGCCGAGAAAATGAGGGAAATGAAGTGAATTTTCGGATCTTATTAGCTCAATTTAGACAAATGGAGGTTAATAGTTTTCTTTCCGAATTGTGCTTGCATTTCCTCAGTGAATTTGAGCTGGATTAGGTTTGATATTTTGCGAATTCAGAGAGGTTTATATATATATATTGGATTGATTATAAATCTATTTGTATCAAATTCGTTACGTTTTTATTGGATTGCTCGTTTTTTCATCTGTTTGATTGTCGAGAATGTGAGGGAAATGAAATGAAAGTTTGGATCTTATTAGCCCAATTGAGACGAACGGAGGTTAATATTTTCCTTTCTAAATCGAGCTTGCATTTTCTCAGCAAGAAAACATGGCTTAAAGCTTTATTAGTAGCGATTTGAGCTGGATTAGGTTTGACAGTTTGGAAATTCAGAGGGATTTATTTATTTATTTGACAATTATAAATCTATTTGTATCAAATTATTATTTGTTTATTTGGTTAGCGGTTAATCTGTTTGGTTGCCGAGAATATGAGGGAAATGAAAGAAGGTTTGAATGTTATTAGCTCAATTGAGACAATTGGTGAAGTATTAGTTGAATTGAGGTTCATTAATTATTCCCTCTAAATTGGACTCACATTTTCTCAGCAAGCATACAGGCCTAAGGCTTGAATAGTAGAGATTTGAGCTGAATTAGGTTTGATAGTTTGGCAATTCAGAGGGATGTTATTTATTTGTATATCTATTTGTATCAAATTCTTTAGGTTTTTCTTTGATTGCTCCTTTTTATTGGGTTCTATATGGTTGCCAAGAAACTGACAAATGAAATGAAAGTTTGGATTTTATTAGCTCAGTTGAGACAAATGGTTGCATTAGTCATAGTTGGATGGAGGTCTGTTTGTTAATTGTTTTCTTTCGATATTGTACTTAAATTTTCTCAACAAGCAAACGGGCTTTAAGGCTTGAATAGTAGCAATTTGAGCTGAATTAGGTTTGATATTTGGAAAATTAGAGGAATGTTATTTGTATGATTATTTATAAATGTACTTGTATCTATTTGACTTTTTTGCTTATAAAAAAAATAAATGTACTTGTACCAAATTCTGTAGGTTTTGGAGGATCCATTGATTTGGCAGCTATACTGGATTTTGTTGATTCGGGTCATGATTTGATTATTGCGGCCGATTCTAACGCATCTGATTTGATCAGAGAAATTGCCACTGAAAGTGGAGTTGATTTTGATGAGGTGGGTATTAGTATGTAAACATTTTGATCACCCACTATATATGTTCAATTTCTACATTGTGTTTGGACTGCTTTGTGGTTTACTTAAAAAAAAATTACATGGAGACATTATTTCATTTATATGGGTACAGGACCCTGCTGCCCTGGTTATTGATCACAGCAGCTATGCTGTTTCAAACACTGAAGGAGACCATACATTGATTGCCAGTGATGAGTACATCAAGTCTGATGTAATTTTGGGAAGCAAGAAAATTGAGGCAAGTGCTGACATTGTTAAGTTTAGTCATTAGTCTCTACAAAAATATTATTTCAGATGCACATTGCCTGACATACATTTAAGAGTTTTTGCAATGAGTGGGCTTACAACTTTATTGAAATTTCCATAACACATTATTCTCTGATGTCATTTTCACCACGTTTCATAATAGCCTTTTCTCATGTTTAATATGCTTTTACAACCACTGGCATACCGCACTAAGTTCACTGTCAATTATTGGTAAGTGGCTATGACATCACAGTATTCACTTTTGTTCACTGTTTGGATATACCTGTGACAGGCTCCTGTACTTTTTCAAGGAATAGGCCACTCATTAAATCCTTCCAATAGCCTGGTAAGATGTCCATCTCATGTGCCTTTAAACAACTAAGGGCATGTGCGAATATCAAAATTATTTTAACTTTAGTTCTTATGCTTTTGTCATATTCATTTAATTTTTCCTCATCCTCCATCAATAGGTGCTGAAAGTTCTTTCAGCTTCTCCTTCAGCATATTCTTCTAATCCAAAATCCAAGCTATCAAATCCTCCATCACTTACTGGATCTGCTATCTCTTTAGTTTCTATTGTGCAGGTATGTTGTAATTTAAATCTTCTTTCTCATCAACTCTTGCAAGCTCTTATGTAATGTTTGTGTGATTTTATGAAGTAAGAGACACGCACCTGGTAATGATTGACAACTATGCATGCCAAGCAATATTGTAGAGTTTCATACATCATACTTTGTTATCTGTTTCCTGTGTTTTGGTAAGGACATCTCCTCCTTTGCTCTAGGCTTAACATAGAGTTCAAAACAGTTTTTTTCCTATCTTAAATTGGCTTAATGGATGCATAAGAGAAGGCATAGCATACATTCACATATAAAGTGTTTTTTTCCCTCATTACCAATATTTGGCAGAACCAAAACTGATAATCAGGCTTGATTGTGTTTTAGATCTCTTGTGCGACGTAGGATTTTTTGTGGTGATATATCTACTTTGCGGATAACTTTGATGGAATTCAAACTAATTCCATTCTTAAAGGTTGCATGTACTGGATCCATGTTATCGAATTGGCATTATGAGCCTCAAAATTGGCTTAATCTTTGACTTTCTACTGAATTCTGCTTTCTGATATTACTTCCTATTCCAAAGAACAAGTTCCTTCAGCATAAGATAGCATATTATTAAAACTAAAGACTTCTTACTCCTAATTGGTTGAGGAAGGCGATTGAACATTGGAGCTTGTTTTCCTGCTCGATGTAACCCTATGGCATGTTTATTTGTGTTCGAGAAGCATCAATTTTTTGGTTGTGTTGATGACTATTTTGGTCTTGGGGATATGTTTTGTTACTGTAGTGTGCACAACACAGATTCTTAGTAGGTTATGGTTGGAATGAGTATTAATATATGAGAAGGATTTGTGTCTTATTAACTTTGCATGTATATGAAATCTTTATGTTCTCAATGGCATTTTAGGCTGCTTTGATCTCTATAATGCATGGTTTTAGCGCAGTTGATATCTTCATAAAATCTGAACAGTTTCAGCTGTTTTTGGTTGCAGGCTAGAAACAATGCTCGGATTTTAATCTCTGGCTCATTAAGTATGTTCAGCAATCGGTATGTAGTAGTTACTGGTCAGCCTTGCCAAATTTTTCTTACTCATGTCATGTTCATTAATAAATTTTGGCTTTGTTTTCAGATTCTTCAGATCTGAGGTGCAGAAGGCTGGGAGTCCAACCAAGTGAGTTAATCTTTGGCCTGCCTTTGTTTAGTGTCAAGCAAGTGGCAGGCTTAGTGAAGACTGTATCCAAATATGACACATTTGGACTACCCATATTCAAATGCCTAAACTATCTTATGCTAAATATGTTTAATGGTAGCTGCATTACCTTTTAACTTAAAAAAAAAAAAAAAAAAAAAAAAAAAAAAAAAAAAAAAAAAAAACCGGAAGCTGGTTGTCTTTATCCTGTAATCATTAGAAATGATTCAATGGTCAAACATTCGTGTGCGTTTGGCAAAAAGCTTAAAGCTTTTTGCTTTTGGCCTCAGCTTTTTAACAAATAAACACCAAAAACTAGCTTTTAGCCTTTGTCACACCTTTAATATAAAAGCTACCAAAAACTACACTTTTGATAAACACTATGCAAATAAGCCAGTGAAAACTATGGGGGTTCCAAACAGACACAAATTGTTGCTGAGGTAGATTCTTGCAGTTTTTTGCCTCATAATTCATTGATGGTGAGAAGGAAATTGAATAAATTATCTGTTAGAGGCAGCTATAACTGTTGTCAACAAACTCTAAGCCTAATCCTATAAGCACATTGGATATATTTATACATTGTAAGAGTGCAATATAAATTTATGAATTAATAGAACTTTGGACATAATTCCCAATACAGTTTCTGATAGAGCTGTTGACACCTATAGAGATTACTGTGCTCAGGATGTGCGGTTATCAATAAGGGCCTCCAGAACAGAGAGAAGTAAATAATAATGATGTCATGCTAATTTAATGCAAATTATGGTTTGGAAGTGGTGTTGATTGTTGACAAATGAGCTACACTCTCTCTCCCTCTAAATATCTCTTCCAGCAACAATTGTTGCAGTCTCTCTATCTCCCATGATTGCCCTCTGTCTGATGATTACAGTACAAGTTTTCATGGAATTTAGAATCTCCTAATTAAATATTTGGATATCCATGAAAAATGAGGTCGTGATATAAATATACTTATGTGTCTTATTTTATGCATATTCTTTTTAATACTTAGAAAATGGCCATTTGCTTCTAAATAGAAACTGATTATGGATTTATTTTGTGGTATCAGACATGAGAAATCGGGTAATGAGCAGTTTTTGACTGAACTTAGCAAATGGGTTTTCCATGAAAGAGGTCATCTTAAGGTCAGTCTCTTACTGTAACCTAGATGTTACTTAGTTCCATCTGAATAAGATTCTGAAAAAAAAAAAAAAATCATTTATTTTATGTCATCATTTGACTACAATTTTTTTAAATCATTGCCTGCTGCATCATGTTTGGATCATAGGCTATGAATGTGAGACACCACAAAGCTGGAGAGGCCGATGAACCTACCATCTATAGGGTCAACGACGACTTGGTAATTTCACTTTTAGTACCGGAGTAATTATTAAATATAAGTGCTAAAATTTAATTAGAAAGGAAAGGTTTTGGCCACTACTCACATTTTAAATTTGGTTGAAGGAATATTCGGTTGAGATTTATGAGTGGTCTGGTGCAAGTTGGGAACCATATGTGGCTGACGATGTTCAAGTCCAGTTTTACATGATGAGTCCCTATGTTCTGAAGAATCTATCAACTGACAAGAAGGTACTTTATTAGATTATTTACGGCATATGTTGCATGCAACTTCACTGCCTGAGTTTCTATTACACCTCTATTCATGATTACGTCATCTTGCAGGGTAGTTATTTTACAGCATTTAAGGTTCCAGATGTTTATGGGGTTTTCCAGTTCAAGGTTGAGTACCAAAGGCTTGGATACACAAGCTTATCCCTGTCAAAGCAGGTATATAATGTCTTGTACTTCGTGTTCAATGTAGGGCATTCTAAAAGGGGCATGGGTGGGGGGGAGTGGAGCTGATATTTTATGTAATAAATATTTGTAGTAAGAGTGGATATCATAGAATGCGGAAGTGAATATAGCTTCCTTCCTATGCTTGATGCTAATTGCAACCGAGCTGGTTTTTGCTGTTTGAGTTGAAGAGTGGCTATATAAAAAGGTGTAGAGAAGAATCAGAAATGCACAATACTTATGTAGTCTGTGGTCTTTAGTTACGATTATTTCTGAAGTTAGTTTCAACTGTCCTCCATTGGAATTGTCAGATTTCAACTCTTACATGACCCTTTTGCTAAAAAATAATACTTACTATGAGTCCTGGTCAACAATTAAAAATAATACAGAATGAAAAGCATGATCTGCACTATGTCTCTCACATGATATTGCCTGTGTCATAACTTTCAAGCTATGGAGTAAGTTCAACAAAGTGATAACAAAGTCTAAGCATCTTGAAATCCAACTATCTGCAAATTGAATACCATCTTAGACAATTTGCAAGTATGATCTAGTAAAATATATTAACATTTTCTTTCTCTTGTAACTATTGACCTGCAGATTCCAGTCCGACCCTTTAAGCACAATGAATATGAAAGATTTATACCAGCAGCCTATCCATATTATGGAGCAGCATTTTCAATGGTATGAGTCTCTCTCTCTCTCTCTTATTTATTTACAATTTATTATAGGGAGAAATTAGCGCTTTAGGATTCTTCTATGAGTTCAGGTAACTGGACTCCTCTGCATGCTTCAGCTCTGGTTCTTTATACAGAAGCTGCAGTGTCTTTTTCTTATACCTAGTAATGCTGTCTAATCAGGGTTGGTTATTGGTCTGTAATCCCAATGGGGGAGTAATGAGCAAAGCTCAAGTTGTTAGCAAATAGTTGTTCACTTGTCGGCCCTGTTTGTCGACATGTGTCTACATAGTATGTCTCGGGGGGGTTGAAGTTTTCGATTGATTGACAGTCTTGGGCAATACCTATGCTAAAGGACTGACATTATTTTGTTCAAATTGATTTTTCCATTCTGTTGCCCATTTCTTCCAAAGCTGGAATTCTGTCACGTATGCTATACTATTGCATTGGCACAATGCCATCAGGCATCAGCAATGAGTGTCCCCTAGTTTTTTGGTGATACTGTACAATAGTAGAGTCTATTTTTTACTCCAATACATCTCTCATTTCTGGAATTCTGATCTCTGTGATGATATTTTCTGATGCAGATGACAGGTTTCTTCATCTTCACTGCTGTCCATCTATACAGCAAGTAGCTGTAGAACCATAGGATGTGGGCATAATGTACTGTTGGGACTGCAAGCGTAATTGTCTTATTGAAAATTTTGTTTAAGCAATGATGTAGCTTTAGATGCTTTTGATAGTTGAACAAGTCACTTGAGTAATTTTTTTGATAAGCACATCTCACTTGTTTTAGTTGTGATCACTATCTTGAGCTTATTTTTAAAGATATCTTATAGGCATACTAGTTTTCTTGCCAAATACCCCCCCCCCCCAAAAAATTACAGGTAAATGTGATCACTAAAATTCTTTTCATTTAAAGTTCCTAATGGCTCATAATAATATCAAGAAAATTGTTGAACCGCTCCCTTGATAACAGCAACCAGAGGAATCCTCACGGTTATTAGATTTCTCCTCATTTGATTAACAAGAGATCGATGATACCAACGGTGAAAGGTTGAATATAGGTTTTGAACAAGGTAAACGAATAAAATCTTTGTGCTTGCTATGGTTGCCTGTGTTAACACCATCAAAACTACAAAACGTTAAGACAATTCCTGTACTTGGAGAAGCACAGGCAACCCAATGTTGCAACCGTATCAGAGTTCGATTGCAATTAGAATGGGGAGTTTTTTTTAAAGAATGGCAATGCGAAATATATTTTTAGAAGATAGCTTGTTTTTCTTATCCGGTGTTATGTGACTTGTTTTTCTTATACGGTGTTATGTGAACTGGTTTTCTTTTTACAATTCGTGCATGAACCCCTACTCAGATAAAACACGTGATTCGCTAAAAAAAAAAAGGATCAAACACGTGAAACCACGTTTTACCCTTGAAACTCTAAATTCAAAACAAAAGGCCATATAGGCTAACATTACCATTATGAGGATAGAGCTAACGTACTATTACGAGGTCTTAGAGTCTTAGAGTGAAAATAGTGGTATCGAGGAGTTTTCTCACAATAGCTCTCAAAAATATGAGACTGTATTAAATTTAATGCAATATGCACATTTTTCTACCATTTGTTATTCAACACTTTAATTTTATTATTGTGATGCATTGGTAGTTTCTATTCATTAAATATTAGAATTTTATGCTTGACTTTCTTAATTTAATCACATTAAGGAACCAAGGAGGTGTTTGGGTTTTTTTTTTTTTTTTTTTCACTATTTCAACCTTTTCAAAAATCGTCCCCCAACAAGTGGTAATACCATATAACAAAATTTGTGTACTAAGTGGATGCCTTATTTTTTCATTATTTATAATCGCCTTTTTTTTTTTCAATCAAAATATTTATATGTAAATTAAGAAATTTTACTTCAAAAATATATATTAAAAAATTAACATAATTTCCTTTAAGTGAAAGTTACTCACCAAAGTTTTAAAAATAATACTTCAATAGAAATTTAGTGGCCCGAAATTCATCTGGGTCAAGTCCCATTGTCAAACTATTGTTTGTTGACTAGGCCCAATCTACCTTCCTTTCCAACCCTCATACACAAAACCCTAATCCCCACAAACATATATATCTTCCCATCTTTCCTTCATTTCTTAGCCGTCAAACTCACACAAACACACACAGTTTCTCCCCTTCCCCCCTCCCCAAAATCAATGGGTCGTGTAATCAGAGCTCAACGTAAGGGTGCTGGGTCCGTCTTCAAGTCCCACACCCACCACCGCAAGGGCCCCGCCAGGTTCCGCAGCCTCGACTTCGGCGAGCGCAACGGCTACCTCAAGGGCGTCGTCACCGAGATCATCCACGACCCGGGTCGCGGTGCCCCGCTTGCCCGAATCAGCTTCCGCCACCCCTTCCGATACAAGAAGCAGAACGAGCTCTTCGTCGCCGCCGAGGGCATGTACACCGGCCAGTTCGTCTACTGCGGGAAGAAGGCCACCCTTGTCGTTGGGAACGTGTTGCCCTTGAGATCCATTCCCGAAGGAGCTGTGGTGTGTAACGTCGAACACCATGTTGGAGATCGTGGGGTTTTCGCTAGGTGTTCTGGGGACTATGCCATTGTTATTAGTCACAATCCTGATAACGACACTTCCAGGTCTTTTGCTTTTGTTTTTGTTGTTTTGTTGTTTTTTTAAGATTTGATGTTTGTTTATGTGTTTAGATTTTATGGAATATGTGTGTTGTTCATTGATTTTTTTTTTTTTTAATGGAAAATGATGTGGGGTTTGTGGATTTTGTGGAATGTAAGGTGTTAAATGTATTAACTTTGATAGAATTGATTTTCTGTTTTAATGATTTGGCTATTGGATTACTTGATTTTCTAACATGAATTGCTTGTGCTATGAGTAATTTGTTGATATCGAATTGGATCATACCCGTTAATAAGTATGTACCATATATATATATATATATATATAAACATAGAATTTAAAATCCATGCCCAAATATTATTCTAATTGAATTAATACAATGAATTTATATGTTTTAAGGCTTTGTTGTTGTTTCCTGTATCGGCCGAAGCATCAATATTGGTGAAAACACCCAAAAAATTCCCTATACGGCTAGTATAGGCTGGTAGTGGTATGGCATTGAGAAATTTGATTCCAGCTCTACTTGCTACATAGAGTGGCATGTGCTTCTTTTCATTAAAGAAATTATTCTCCTTTGTTTAGACAGGTAATGTTATGTGGCTCTTGTAATGGTAGATGGTAACGACCTGTTTAAATGAGCCGTTTTGATTAATGTCAAAACTTTGGTCATTCGGTAAAGTTATGTAGTTGATGTTTGTTGATAGAGTGTCTTTAATCCTCTTTGAAATTCATGCCCAAAGATAAATAAAATAATGGTTGGAGTGATTTGTTGTTCATACGAATGTGAAAAGAGATGGGGGACTTGGAAACATTGGTTTACTAATAGTGCCAATTCGCAAACTGGAATGATGTATCCGTATCTTTTCTAATCTTTTTGGAGTTCTTATATTGTTGTACCTAAAAGATCATTTTTTTTTTTTTAAGTAATCATGTATGTTTATGTTAAGTCCTGACGACTTCCCATGAATTGTGTTCTTTCCAAGGACTATAGTTGATTAGTTCTGTAAAACTTATGGGAATTCATGACTTGTTCCACTGATATCATTGATGTCTATATTTCTATATTTTCATTCAGAAGTGTCAGTTGCTCATCAGTTTTGTATCTTTGCTCAATTTAACAGGGTCAAACTCCCATCTGGTGCTAAGAAGATTGTTCCAAGTGGCTGCCGAGCAATGGTTGGGCAGGTTGCCGGTGGAGGGAGAACTGAGAAGCCCCTTCTCAAGGCTGGTAATGCTTACCACAAATTCAGAGTGAAGAGAAATTGCTGGCCCAAGGTACGTGGTGTGGCTATGAATCCAGTTGAGCATCCTCATGGAGGAGGTAACCATCAACATATTGGACATGCTAGCACCGTCAGGCGTGATGCACCTCCTGGTCAAAAGGTTGGTCTCATTGCTGCCAGGAGGACTGGTCGGCTTAGAGGACAAGCTGCTGCAACTGCTTCTAAAGCTGACAAGGCTTAAAAGAGTGTTATATTTTTTATCTGATGCTTCTCTTGATTATCATCTAAGACTAGTCGGTGAACTTTATTGCAGAAATTTTGTTTTGGATTGTCTTTTTTGTCATTTTTCTTTTTTAAATTATAAGAATTGGCTTGTGCACGTTCTGAAATTAGTCCAATTAAACTGTTCCTATTTCTGCTGAAGTTCTCTTTACCTTATACATATGATACAATTTAGTATCAACTATGCTTTAGTGAAACTTTGATAATTGGAATAATTTTATAATTTTTGCATTATACCGATGCCTTGGGAATCCACAATAAGTTATAAACTTTTGACATAATGGTGGTGACAGTGTTAGTAATTGTCGTTTTGGCCAGAATGGAGCTGTGGGTATGTCCATTGACTTCATTCTGTCTCAGAGATGCTGAATAATTCAATTGTAAGGTGCTTTTGTAAGATTAGATTTACCTTGTTGATTGAAAAGCCATACCCTTGGCTCTTTGGCCATAAGGCGATGAGTGATACTTCTTTGCCTGTCTTCCTGAGCTAAATATAGTTGAGTTGCCGCTATCAATCTGAAACTCAAGTGTCAGATTCTTTTGTGATGGGTCTCCGTAAAAATGATATTTGACTTATTATTAATCCCATTGATGAGGCCAAGAGTGAAGTGTGGAGCCAGAAAGAGCCAGAACGGCTTTTATTTCTTAATTAGACAAGTTGTTATTCAGGGAGGTGGTGAACCTAGATGCCTTCTGGGAGGACTATGAAGATGATATGAAGGCCTAACAGGGATTTGTGGGTGGTGGGGAAAACTTGTTGTGGGGTTTCAGCAAATGTTAGATAAACGCCACTTAATGTAAGGCCTTGGTGGTAGCGATGAAGATTTTGATGGGGATGCTAGAAGGTGGTGTAGAGGATTAGAAATCATATGGGTCGTTTCCTGAAGGCAGATGTATCTTAAGATGCTGTGAATTGGGGGGAAATTTCTTAAGTACTCTTGGAATACGAAAAAATGATATTTTTTCTTTTCACATTCATGATAGATCTTACCATGAGTTTAATGAATGGATCCTACCATAAAAGTGAGAGAAATGAGCACTATTCTCTGTACTATAGGAGTACCTTAGAATTACTCGAATTTGGGCGTTTTTCTAATGAATTTGGGTGGAGTTTGACATAACCTAAGCCCTATTACAAAGCAAACAGATCAATTTTTTGGTTTTGTCAACTCCAATTTACTATGATGCTTTCAAGTTCAACTTGTGATTACTGTGGGGGAAAAGCATGAATCAGTCCCTTATGTTCTCTGGACTTGTCACTACGCAGTAGAGGTCTGGCATGCCGGTTGTTTAGAGTAAGTTTAATCTAAGCTTTTCTAATTGGGCTAAAAATTACTCGAATTTGGGCGTTTTTCTAATGAATTTGGGTGGAGTTTGACATAACCTAAGCCCCTAATACTAAGCAAACAGATCAATTTTTTGGTTTTGTCAACTCCAATTTACTATATATGCTTTCAAGTTCAACTTGTGATTACTGTGGGGGAAAAGCATGAAATCAGTCCCTCATGTTCTCTGGACTGGCCAATACGCAGTAGAGGTCTGGCATGCCGGTTGTTTAGATTAAGTTTAATCTAAGCTTTTCTAATTGAGCTATGATAGATATCATTGTCTGGATGGTCTAAACGCTTGCATGAGTTTTGGATGATTTAGTATCAGAGGAATGAAGCCATGCCTTTGTTGCCGGTTTGAGTTGGCTGCCTTATCCCCACCTTTATTTACAAATCATATTGTTGAGTTCAGCATATCCTGGACGGAAATGACTCCTCATTATAAATATTAACAAAGGCCAGATGCCTAAGGCAAACATCAAAAATGCCTCGCAACAGATTCTTGAGGAACAAGCTGGGAAGAAAAAAGATAAGGAATGTACTTGAGCAATGCAAGTCAGCAATTCACAAATCCTTCCTAATCTCATTAATACCATTTTTATGGAGCTAATTTGGGGAGCATAGTTGTCTTTAACTTAAAGGTGTTAATTTGGCTTGATTGGCTTGAAAAATATCAAATGAGGGACATGAAGTTCTTGAGGGTTAAAGCAGTCAAACATGAAGTCAAATGTTACTGTGATATAAAATCCTTTTTTTCAGTGAGATGAACCAAAACACAATAGTCTTCATTTGTGACTTACAAAGGTTGAACTGGCCAAACACAATACTCTTCATGAGTGGTTCCAAACTGCCTTAACTGGCAAATCTAATGTGTCATCGTACCTGCCTAATGGTAATCTTAATCCATCTTTTAGGATCTTGGTGTTTGCCGCCTACATTATATTTTTAAAAATTGAGCAACCCATTAAAACTGATCTTTTGGTTTTGGATCTTCAATTATAATGATAGATTTCTCATGGTCAATTTATTTCCCCTTGATACCTTTATATCATAAAATTCACCATGTACCAGTTAAATTCATTTAAAATTACATCTCCGTCCAGTGCATAATTGAAGTCAATTTACAACTAATAATTATATTTTGCATTCAAAATATGCATCTATCATTTGATATTCACACAACCATGAGATCCATATACCAGACACGTGTAAGGCTAGAGAATGTGAGGCTCTACCAAAACAATGAAAATAAAATGAGGAATTTGAAAATCAATATAACCATGAAGAAAAGAGTGGGTCTTCACAGAAAAATTTATAAAAAAAAACAATTTACAAACTTCGAATTTTTTTTAATACCCAGAACAAAATTAAAAAAAATAAAAATAAAAAAAACCCAAAAAATGAAGAAGGAAAATCAAAATATATGTATGGCGAGTTACTAAGAAAACACCTTGTGTTTGAAAATAAAAGGTGTTAATCAGCGAAACTTCCAGTGTTACTTTTGGCCTCCCATGAATCAGTTTAAGCACTAACCATTAAGGCTTTTTTAGCTTATCTGGGATTATGAAGGCACAAACAGTAGAAAACCCAACAACCAAAAAAGAACAAATTAAAAGAAAAGAGCTCTAATAAGACACATTTGAGTGTCATTGAAAACTCTTGTACAAAGAGAAGGGAAAAAATTTTACTTGAAAATTGAAACAGAAATACCAACGATGGGAAGCTTAGCACTTTCGGACTACAGCATATCAGGGGCCTTGGTGGCTCTGTGGCTAAGAAGTCTGGTATTTATAATCACTGGTGACTGTAAAGTCAGCCAAAACCCTAATCCCCTCATGGTTTTAAGATTTCGTCCTTTACTTTAATGCTATTCCTATTTGTCACCTTAATGTTTTTAAGTTTTTCATCTTAACCCATATACTTAACGGAATGACATATCTTGCAAGTTTTTTAATTTTTTTTAATGAAGTTGAAGTTAAGGTTATGTTTGGTAACAGTTTTTATTTTCTATTTTCAAAAACTTGTTTTTGGGAATATAAAGAAAAAAAAATTTCTTGTATTTTTTAAATCAAAAATATGTTTGGTTAGCTTAAATTAAAAAGATAATTTTTTGAAGAAAAAAATAAAATATATTAAAATATGTTGTTACTAGGATTTGAATTCTAATATTAACTCATTAAATGAGACAGATTTATTAAATTAAATGCGTATTTTCATTGACTTTTGAAAATTATAAACTAAAAACAGTCTTTTGTATGTTTTCAGTTTCCTTCACAAATTGAATTTTGAGAACAGTGTTTGTTTTCTATCCATTTTGGGTTGCCAAACAAGTTTTTTAGTTTCAAAAATAGAAAATTGTTTTTGAAAACAGAGAATAAGGGGAAAAAAATTATCAAACATACCCTAAATGTTTTAATCGTTAGGTGGTGTCCAAATCAAATTGTAAAAATTACAAAACTAATACAAAAATACAAATTTGAACAAATATGAAATTGAATTAATATGAATTTATAATAGACATCTTTGTAATTGGAAATGTGGAATAAGTTCTCACATCAAATTTCTTTCATTTGGAGATAGTGAGAGATACTGATTGGGAAAAATAGTAAATCAATACAATAACACACTGCAGAATTATTTCTTTTTTCCCTCTTTTGTCTTTTTTTTTTTTTTTTTTTTAAAAAAATTTCAATTCAAAGCTTCTTTATAAAAATTTCACCTTTGTTTGATTCTAAGGGCAATTTCCTCGATTTAAATCATGCACTATACAATTTATGAGGAAAATATGTTTGGTAACAGTTTTTGTTTTCTATTTTCAAAAACTTGTTTTTGGGAATAAAAAGAAAAAACAATGTTCTTGTATTTTTGAAATCAAAACCCTTGGTGCGATGATCATTCCACAAGTACAAGTGCTTGTGGGTTGTGGGGGGTAAGAGTCGGAGTTTAAGTATTCAAAAGAGAGTTTCACACATATATACACTTAAATTAGGCTAAAGTAGAATTTTTATCTTGTATAAAAAAAAAATTTCAAAAACTTGTTTTGTTAGTTGAAATTAAAAAAAAAAAAAAAAGTTTTTTGAAGAAAAAAATAGAAAATACTGAAATATGTTGTTACTAGGTTTTAAACTCTGGCGCTAACTCTTTAAATGAGATGAATTTATTAAATCAAACTCATGTTTTCATTAGCTTTGAAAACTAGAAACTAAAAACAGATTTTTGCCGGTTTCAATTTCCTTCACAAATTGAATTTTAAGAACAATTTTTGTTTTCTATTCATCTTGGGTTTCCAAACAAGTTTTTTAGTCTCAAAAATAAAAAATTGTTTTTGAAAACATAAAATAAGAGGAAAAAACAGTTACCAAAACATAAGGGTATATACTATTCATAGCTATATTGAGAACACATTATAGGCATATAGCTTGTGTCTCTGACTGTCTAGGGCAATGTGCTCTCTAGATTGACAAAGTAATCTTAATCATCTCTCTCTCTCTCTCTCTCTCTCTCTCTCTGCCCTCTATTTCTCTTTCGTTGCCCAAATGTCATACGAATGGCTGTCTCACTTTGAAAATTCAAACCTATCCCATCCCAAACCCTTTTTTTATCCCGCATTCTTTGCAAAAATGTTACAACAAAAGATACAAGTAATCTTTTTTTTTTTTTTTTAAATTGAGAAGAAAGATATGAGTAACTTATTCAATATACTTCATTACCCCATTTTTCCACAACATTTGAAATCAGCAAAATTGCACTATAGAAACAAGCATTAAAATCCTAAAGAAAAAAAAAAAAAAAAAAAAAAAAAAACAGCATATTCAAATTTCAAACCTATTGAAACCCAAAGAACATGAAACAATTCAATAAATTCTCATCTTTAACACGTCTCAAGTGCAAGTAATCACTAAATGAAAACTCTAGGTTCATTGAGTAGTAAATGAATAAAAGTTCATTGGAATATCTGGGTTGATAACAATTTTGGATGCTATTATGAATATTTTTATTTCGAATCCAATTTTTATTTTGTTCCCTTCTAAATGTCTTTATCATATCTACTTTTGTGGTTTGGCTAAACTTAAATTATTTCTTAAAAGATTTTTTTTTTTTACCAAATGGTAGGAACCGATAAATGATTTCTTGCATTTATATTAAAATAAATCCATTAGTCTTTTACCCCTTCCTAGAAATATGCATCATTGGTATTGTAATCAACAAAATTTAAAGATTAATGTTGCCTACATAACTTTTTCATAATAAATCCTAGATGATAAGTTATTAATGATTCAAATCTTGGCCTAACACTAAAATTACCTTTTTTGCCTTCCATTATCACCTTATTACCTAAAAATTTGTTATGAAAATATTGTACACATAGCAAAAATTTTTACATTGCCTAGCTAGTCATGGTTCAATAGATTACACTTTACCTAATTTTGAAATCAATAGTCTTACAATAACTAATGATACAATAAAATATTTGAACCAATTTTAAAAGACGAGCAACTATCTCAACACAAATAACAACAATATCAATTAAAGAAGGCGAGATAGAGACCAACAACCAATTAGCAAAGCCCTCACAATCGAATCCCCCAATTCCAATCCGTACTCCTAATCACAAAGTCTCGCAGCCAACAAAGTTCTTTAAATGCCAACCCTAGGGCTGCATGGTGCTTGGATCATTAGTGGCATTGGAGCAATGGTGATTTGTAGAATTCCAATACATGGGTTGATGACTTGATGTTATTAGGTTTATTCAAGTGAAAAGAATTAAAAGAGACATAAAGAGAAAATAATAAATAAACTAATCGTGTTTAATTGTGTTGTGAAAAATAAGAAATTAAAAATAAGGTGAATTGTGAAATAATGAATTAAAATAAATAAAGTACTTATGAAGGGGATAAAATCTATTATTATTTTTAAACTACCACTAATGTGAGTGCTTTTAGTACTAATAAATTAGTTTGCTTTACTTGTTTAGTTTTGGTATTTTCAATTGACAATTTTATATGTTCCTCAAAGAAAAAACTAATAGTTTTATAGAATGAGGGCAAGGTTTATAACTTCCATTATTTTAAGAATTAAGGTTTTTTTTTTTTTTTTTTTTTTTTTGTCTTAACAATTTTTATTGTTGTTTGCATTATGTTCAATTTCACATTTGATTTATTTATTTTTGTCATGGTCTTCTATTGTCTTTAGGGTATACTCAAGGCCTTCTTGAAATGAAGAAAAAAAATCAAAAAGAAAGGTGCGTTATTGCTCTTATTTTTATTTTGGGTCATTAAAGGTTTGATTGATTGATAGCCAACAAAAGGTTGGGGACTTTTTGGTTTGTTTGTTAAAAATTAGGTATATTTGAGGAAGATTATTGGTTTTCTGTAAAGCTATTCGTGTCTTTTGATCTCAATTTACGTACAAAGATTATCTGCTGCTTAATTTTGAACAAATATTATCATTCACGCTCTCAAGAATGTTGCGGTAATTTATTGCAATAATATTTTTTGTTGCAATAAAGTATTTTTAATAATAAAAAAAATATTTGATTGCAACAAAACTCTATTGTAATGAAATTTTTGTTGCAACAGTCTATTGCCACAAACTTTATCGCAATAGTGGGAAACATAATTTTTTTGGTTGCAATAGAGGTTTATTGCAACAATTTGAAGTTTATTGCAACAAAACCCCCAAATGCAACAAATTGTAGCAAAAAAATTTTTTGTTGTAATAAAGTATTCTTAATAATAAAAATATTTTATTGCAATAGTCTATTGCCACAAACTTTATCATGGGAAACAAAATTTTTTCCGTTGGAATAGATTTGAAGTTAATTGCAACAAAATTTTTTGTTGCAATAAGGGTTTTTTTCTTCTATTGATTTGTAATTTGGTACTTTAATAATAATATTTTTTGAAGTTAATATTTTTTGTTGTAATAGAGTATTTTTAATAATAATAAAAATATTTTTATTTTTAAAGTATTTTAAAAAAATAGTCTATTGCAACGAAATTTTTGCAATAGACTATACAGAGGAGGCCACGTGTCCTTTTTTTTTTGTCTAATTGGCTTGGCCCTACAAATACCATTTTTTTCCTGAATAGTATAAAAATACCAGTTAAACATATGAGTTCTCTAATCTCTCATCTCTCTCAGTCCGAACTCCAAAATTTTTGAGAAGACTAAACCCGCATCAACAAAGATGAGCACCTTCAAGGAGAGAAGAATAGATGCTGCTAGTCATCCTAAAGAGCTGGACATTGTTCCGAAATTGTCGAAGCAGGATGCATTCAAGAACCAAAAGCCATGTGCAATGAACGAATTAAATCCCTTAATTTTAGGACTTTCTCGAGAAGTTGCATGGGTAAGATTTTTAATTTTTTGTTTCTCTATCATTTTATTTTGATATGTTTTTTTTTTTAAATGTTTATATTGATTTTCTAATATGTTTTCAGAGGATCGTTGATTTCTTGGACAAAGCACCGATAGGTTGCATTACATGGGAATTCAATCCCCCAATTGGGAAGGTGCTTCACTTTGGATTTTCTTACCATAAGATATTCCGACATATTGGGAACATTCTATACTTGTATCACAAGAATTGCTAGTTTTGCGGCAATGTTATCGGCCGAATGATGGTGTCTCAAAATCTAGATGTCTGCCATCCGTATGATGGGGTGAGTAGGTTTTCTGATTTCACCAAAGAAAAGAAAATAGATATCGGACACTTTCGCTGGCTACTGGCCTTGGTGGTCAAGAAGTGCTTCCTAAATGATTATGAAGAATCTTGTTTGCCTTTTTTCAAACTAATTTTTTCCGAAATGTATCTCCACCAAGAGGTTCTGAAACACAACTTCATGTTTCAATATTTCAACCTGGCTTTATATAGTAATAAGCATAAATTCAACTTTATTCATGCATTGAAGAATTTTGCAAACCGCTACAAAGATTTATATTACAAGGAAAATAATGGACTTCTGTTGTGTTTAGGGTATAATCAAAGCCTTCTTGAAATGAAGAAAAAACTACAAAGAAAGGTGCGTTATTACGATACTTTATTATTGCTCTTACTTTTATTTTGGGTCATTAAAGGTTTGATTGATTGATAGCCAACAAAAGGTTGGGGACATTTTGGTTTTTTTGTTAAAAATTAGGTATATTTGAGGAAGATTATTGGTGTTCTGTAAAGCTATTCATGTCTTTTGAATCTCAATTTACGTACAAAGATTATCTGCAGCTTAATTTTGTACAAAGATTATCATTCACGCTCTCAAGAATGTTGTAGTAACCTATCGCAACAATATTTTTTGTTGCAATAAAGTATTTTTAATAATAATAAAAATATTCTATTGCAACGAAATTTTTGTTGCAATAGTCTATTGCCATAGACTTTATTGCAATAGTGGGAAACATAATTTTTTTTCGTTGCAGTAGAAGTTTATTGCAACAAAATCCCCAAATGCAATATTAAAAAATTTCTGTTACGGTAACCTATTACAACAAAAATTTTGTTGCAACAAATTGTAGCAACAATATTTTTTGTTGTAATAAAGTATTTTTATTAATAATAAAAATATTTTATTGCAACCAAACTCTATTACAACAAAATTTTTATTGCAATAGTCTATTGCCACAGACTTTATCGTGGGAAAATTTTTTTTTTCCATTGCAATAGATTTGAAGTTAATTGCAACAAAAAAACTTCGTTGCAATAAAGATTTTTTTCTTGTAATGATTTGTAATTTGGTACTTTATTAGTAATTTCACTAATTTGTATCAAAAATTACTTTTTTTTTATGTTTCTTTAGTACCAGTAGAATTCATTACGTGGGAGTTTGATCCTACGACGAGGAAGGTGCTTCACTTTGAACATTTTTATCAAAAGGTTTTTAAAGGTATAGGGAAGATTTTGTATTCTTATCATAAAAAGCACGATTCAGGTTTGTTGCAACAAATTGTAGTAACAATATTTTTTGTTGTAATAAAATATTTTTAATAATAATAAAAATATTGTTATTGTTAAAGTATTTTTTAAAAATAGTCTATTGCAATGAAATTTTTGCAATAGATTATACAGAGGAGGCCACATGTCATTTTTTTCTTTTTCTTTTTTGTCTAACTAGCTTGGCCCTACAAATACCACTTTTTTGTTGAATAGAATAAAAATAACAATTAAACATATCAAAATTCTCTATCTCATCTCTCTCAGTCCAAACTCCAAAAATTTTGAGAAGACTAAACCCGCATCAACAGAGATGAGCACCTTCAAGGAGAGAAGAATAGATGTTGCTAGTCATCCCAAAGAGCTGGACATTGTTCTGAAATTGTCAGAGCAGGATGCATTCAAGAACCAAAAGCCACATGCAATGAACGGATTAAATCCCTTAATTTCAGGACTTTGTCGAGAGGCTACATGGGTAAGATTTTTAATTTTTTGTTTCTCTACCATTTTATTTTGATATGGCTTTTTTATTTTTTCTTATTTTATTTATGTTTATACTGATTTTCTAATATGTTTTTAGAGGGTCGTTGATTTCTTGGACAAAGCACCGATAGGTTGCATTACATGGGAGTTCGATCCCACAACCGGGAAGGTGCTTCTTTGGATTTTCTTACTGTAAGATATTCCGACATATTGGGAACATTCTGTACTCGTATCACAAGAATCGCCAGTTTTGCGGCGATGTTATCGGCCAAATGATGGTGTCTCAAAATCTAGATGTCTGCCATCCGTATGATGGGGTGAGTAGGTTTTCTGATTTCGCTAAGGAGAAGAAAACAAATATCAAACACTTTCGCTGGCTACTGGCCTTGGTGGTCAAGAAGTGCTTCCCAAATGATTATGAAGAATCTTGTTTGCCTTTTTTCAAACTAATTTTTTCCGAAATGTATCTCCATTAAGAGATTTTGAAACACAACTGCATGTTCCAATATTTCAACCCGGCTCTATATAGTATTAAACATAAATTCAATTTTATTCATGCATTAAAGAATTTTGCAAACCACAACAAAGATTTATATTACAAGGAAAATAGTGGACTTCCGTTGTCTTTAGGGTATAATCATAGCCTTCTTGAAATGAAGAAAAAAGTCAGAAAGAAAGGTGCGTTATTACAATACTTTATTCTTGCTCTTATTTTTATTTTGGGTCATTAAAAGTTTGATTGATTGATAGCCAACAAAAGGTTGGGGAAATTTTGGTTTTTTTTGTTAAAAATTAGGTATATTTGGGGAAGATTAGTGGTGTTCTATAAAGCTATTCATGTCTTTTGAATCTCGATTTACGTACAAAGATTATCATTCACGCTCTCAAGAATGTTGCGGTAACCTATCGCAACAATATTTTTTGTTGCAACAGTCTATTGCCACAGACTTTATCGCAATAGTGGGAAACATAATTTTTTTTGTTGCAGTAGAGGTTTATTGCAACAATTTGAATTTTATTGCAACAAAATCCCCAAATGCAATATTAAAAAATTTCTGTTAAGGTAACCTATTGCAACAAAAATTTTGTTGCAACAAATTGTAGCAACAATATTTTTTGTTGTAATAAAGTTTTTTTAATAATAATAAAAATATTTTATTGCAACCAAACTCTATTACAACAAAATTTTTATTGCAATAGTCTATTGCCACAGACTTTATCATGGGAAACAAAAAATTTTCCATTGCAATAGATTTGAAGTTAATTGTAGCAAAAAAATTTCGTTGCAATAAGGGTTTTTTTTCTTGTAGTGATTTGTAATTTGGTACTTTATTAGTAATTTCACTAATTTGTATAAAAATTTCTTTTTTTCAATGTTTCTTTAGTACCGATAGAATTCATTATGTGGGAGTTTGATCCTACAATAGGGAAAGAGCTTCACTTTGGACATTTTATCGAAAGGTTTTCAGTGGTATAGGGAAGATTTTGTATTCTTATCATAAAAAGCACGATTCGGGTTTGTTGCAACAAATTGTAGTAACAATATTTTTTGTTGTAATAAAGTATTTTTAATAATAATAAAAATATTATTATTGTTAAAGTATTTTTTAAAAATAGTCTATTGCAACGAAATTTTTGTTGCAATAGTCTATTGCTACAAACTTTATCGCAACAATGGAAACATAATTTTTACCATCGCAATAGAGGTTTATTGCAAAAATTTGAAGTTAATTGCAACAAAAAATCTCGTTGCAATAAGGGTTTTTTCTTGTAATGATTTGTAATTTGATACTCTATTAGAAATTTCACTAAATGTTTCTTTAGTACCGGTAGAATTCATTACATGAGTTTGATCTTTAATCCTACAATGGGGAAGGTGCTGCACTTTGAACATTTTTATCGAAAGGTTTTCAGAAGTGTAGGGAAGATTATCTATTCTTATCATAAAAAGCGTGATTCATGTTTGTTGCAACAAATTGTAGTAACATTTTTTGTTGTAATAAAGTATTTTTAATAATAATAAAAATATTTTATTGCAACCAAACTCTATTGCAAAGAAATTTTTGTTACAATAGTCTATTGCCACAGATTTTTTGCAACAGTGGGAAATATAATTATTTTCCGTTACATTAGAGGTTTATTACAACAATTTAAAGTTAATTGCAACAAAAAATTTCGTTGCAATAAGGGTTTCTTTCTTGTAGTGATTTGTAATTTGGTACTTTATTAGTAATTTCACTAATTTGTATCAAAAATTACTTTTTTGAATGTTTCTTTAGTGCCAGTAGAATTCATTACGTGGGAGTTTGATCCTACAATGAGTAAGGTGCTGCACTTCGGACATTTATCGAAAGGTTTTCACAGATGTAGTGAAGATTCTCTATTCTTATCATAAAAAGCCCATTTCGGGCCGAACTAGTCTGAATCAAATCGTATTGGGCTAAATCGGAAAACAAAAAAACAAAAACAAAAAATCGTCACAGAGGTGCGTCCAGTCGCGCCCACGGCCGCATAGTGCATCCATGTGTATCAAACTTAGGGGCTTTCTAGATTCTAATCCTAAAATATATATTATTTGACCCATAGAAATTGTGGCCATTTAAATTTTCTATGTTGGTGTTCAACTCTACTTAAAGCTATAAGAAAGTTTGATTTCAAAAATATCATAAGCCAAAGCTTTGCTAGCTAATCACAAGTATATCTTGAGTTTCAATTTGATTTAGTACATGTATGAAATTTGGCATGGTTTTGCCCAAACCAATCACATACATGTATTGCCTCTTCTTCTTTCTCTACAGTTATAGCCCTAATCCCATCAGAGTGTTAACTTTCAAAACTAGACACAATAGTGAGATCTAGTTCATTTTCAAGTTATGGTGAACTGTTCATGTCATTGTGATACCATTGATATAGTTTGTTCTAATTTGGTTTAGTGATTGTAGTTCTGTCTAACCCAAATGGATAGTGTTTCCAGGACCAACTTGACTTGCACCTAACTTGCAAAAAATTGTATATACACACTTGCTAAAAAAATATTATATGCTAAACTAACTTATTGTGACCACCCTAATAAAAAAATGTTGAACACCACTTGTGAATTACAAAAATTTGGATTCCAAAAAAAAAAAAAAAAAAAAGAGTAATGTTACATTCACAACATTTTTACAATAATTTTACAACAAATTCAATGTAGTAAGCTGTTATTAATTCCAATTTAACCCAAATACCGAATTTTTTTTTTTACCTACCAATAACAGTTTTTTGCATAAGATTAATTGTAAAAATGTTGTGGATATAACATTATTCCAAAATTAATTCCCTCCCCCCTCAAACATAATTCTTAATCCCTTTTATAAATTGAAAAAAATCTTAAATAACGACAATAAATATTAGCCCAAATAACAACAAACATAAACTAAACAAAAATAAGACAAGACCAAACAACAACAAGTGAACAAATTGTTCAACAAAAAGCCTATTATAAAACGAAAAGATAAAAATCGCTAATTATTTAAATTTGTAGATCGTTCAACTTATTCAATAAAATAATCTCTAATTTCATTTTTCCTTAAAAAATTGTACTAAGAAAAATTTTGTGGTTATGAGTTCTCTTTGATGGTGACGATAGTTATACTCTTTTTGGCTTTGCAATCACAACAATTTTGCGCTCCTTGGAGACTTGACTTGCAATTGTAGCAAATATACTAGTTATCGCTTTATTAGATTTTGTATAATGTAAATTTCTTAATAACCATCCTAAAAAAAATTCCTAGAACCACCACTGTTGACTTTGCACTTAAGGTTTATAGGTTTAAAGTTTGTGCTGTATATTCAAGAGTTAGGCTTTTTTGGACATATACTACTGTCAATTTCTTTAAGACCTTCTTTCCTTTTCACGTGTGTGTTAAAAAAAAAATAATGATTAATTGCTAACAATTTGTACTTATTTACTTCTTTGACACCTTGTAATGATTGTAGTTTAAGTTTCTTATAATAATTACGAACTAATTACCACTGTTGATGCATTGAATTAATTGAAATGTTATTTTTTTATGGCATGAGCTATTTGATTCTTAGAAGTACGGGTGTGGATTCGGGTTTGGTTGCGGGTACATTTATTAATAAATTATTATTTTTATTTTTATTTTTATTTTCTATATATTGCTAAACTTTTTTTTTTTTTTTTTTGAGAAACTATATATTGCTAAACATAGTTTTTCATATAATGGTAAACACATATCAATTTAAGAGCAATAGTAGATAATAAAGTGACAAAATTTAGGGTTTGAGATGGAGTTTAGGGTTTTTTTTCGTTAAACTAGGATGTCAAAATGATGTGTTTTAACAAAATTTTTTACCTTTTTTAAAAAAAAACACTTATTTCACCCCATATCAGACCGATTTGGGCCCTATTTCGGCCCATTTCGGAGCGAATTTGACCGTATTGGCCTGAGATCAGAAAATGGAAAAAAAAAAAAAAAAATCATCACGGGCACATGTGCAGCCGCGTCCACAACCACACGATGTGTCCGTGCGTATCGAACTCAAGTGTGTAGACCCAATCGACGCACTTGTGCTTTCTAGGTTTGATTATCCTGGTATATGTTTATCATTATAATTTATTTTTCTTACATTTGATTCATGTAACATTTTTTTCAAATGTTTTTTGTTTACAAGGATGAGTGTTCTTGTTTACAAGTATGTGGGATGGACACTTCACTTTTGCTATTTGTTTTTTGTGTAGTTAGATAGTCATTGATTTACTACATAAACTTGTGGGAGTGCAATTATATAGCCCCTAATGAAAGAATTGAAATTCTTCCCTTATTTAAAATCATTATGGATTTCAAGTGATGGTAAAGGTACATTGAAATGAATTCGAAGCTATCTTTATCTATTAGATTAATTACGATTGCAGGGGTTTTTTAATTTTTGGCAAGTACTCTTTTAGCATTTACATTTTGAAGCCATATTGTATTGTTTGTGGATATATATTTGTTCACCTAATTTTCCCCAATATAGAGTTTTCTCCCATGTTTTAGGGCACCCTTGAATCAATAATTTTATTACCTAAGCAAGTGTGAATTTTATGTATGATGAATCAAACCACTGTGTTGTGAAATGGATAAGCTCTCATCATGTTAGTCTTAAAGCATGTGATGTGTTGTACGGGTTTTGTGTCCCATGGTAATAGCATCATGTTTTTAATTTTTAGCTAAAATGCATTCGTGATTCCTGAAGTTTGCCTCGAGTGACATTGGCCTCTTAAATTTCAAAAGTAGTGCACAATTAGTTACTGAAAAAAAAGGCATGCTTTTAAAGGTTCTTTTTATGATCCATTAGCAAGTGCATACAACATATTTGCCAAATCTAAGGTATTCTCTATAATGGGATAAATCAAGTCATTCTTGTAACTGCTTAAAACCTGCACAAGAAACATAATTTAGCATTAATGGAAGTTTTGAAGCATACAGCATGATGCTCGTCTTGCTACAGGCATGTGCAGTGCTGGGAACTAGCTATGTTGAAAATTGGTTCTCCCATTGAGGCAGTAATTGCATTGACATGTTAAGAAAGAATGTATAATGCATTATTTCTTTGATGAGGCAAGCCAATGAATACCTTCTGAGGGGTACTTGCCGCATGCTCTAGGCCAAGCCCAGTGTCTATGTTCTTCTGTTTTGAGGGTTCAAGTGAACCGTCCTCCTTTTAATTGTATACTTGTATTGAATGAAAACCAGATTAATTGTAGAATTCTCTGAACCTAGTATCATCTCCAAGATCTTGCAAGTTAAGAACATCAAATATTTCTTTTTTAAAAGGGAGGAAAAGACACCAAACATTAACTAAATCATCACTAGGACTCCAGGGGTTATAAATTGAATTGGAATAATTAGGACTCCAGGGGTTACTAAATGGTAAATGTTATCCAAGGGTTGGTTTAAGCTCTTTAACAGGCATGGAGGAGAATGCCTCTAGGGTCTACCTCATTCTTTTTATATTTAATAAAAGGGATCCTAAGAGCTTCCAAATCATGCAAAACCATTATGGGATCAATGGGATTGCATGGTCCGAAACCAACCCTCCTCCCTCTCCTGAAGTATTGGATAAAGAAGGAAACTAAAGGCAGGTGCTGCAAAGAAAATTTGACTGCTTTTTAACATTTGAATTCATTGACATATCCAAGAATGCAATTTAAAACATATAATTTTATGAGTTGAATTCTCTTTGGTTTCTTCTCTCAAAGAGCTTAATCAGTTTGTAAGACTTAGTGAGTGTTTGAATTCATGTTTGTGTGTCTGCATTTTCACTTTTCAGTGTTTTTCTTTCTTTTTTTTCTTTGTTTTAGCTGCAGTTGTTGACTTTTCTTCTGTAAACAGTGTATATCAATAGGTCCGTGCACTGTTTACAGGACCCACAAACTTCACTTTTCAGCTACTTTTTCATTAAAAATGAGTCTCACGGCACTATTCACACATTTAAATATTATTTTGCTACAGTATTTTCAGTTTTTCAGTGTCCGTTTAAGAAAAATTTATTAAGCTTTTTACTGAATTTTTAAAACTGACCAATTGGGTAAATTTCATTAACATAGCCTGTGGTCACATGTAAATACTACAAGAATGCAGAACAAGATACTCTTCGTGCTAATGGATTTCGAGTTATCTCTCAGGTGTACAATACCTCAATAACTTGTTAGTGACATTTCCATATATGAATTTCGTACATAGATCAAAGGAGAACAAGATCGTCTTAATTTCATAGAGAAAATAGCACTCTTCAGAGAATAACATTGGTTTGTGGAATGATCGGACCCCTGATGGTATTCAGATTTCTAGTTCATGTCAAAGGATTGGGGTAAAGGACTTGGGATTGGTCTAGGTTCTTAAACGTTTAGCATGCCTTAAGCTTTGAGTTTTTTTTTTTTTGGTTTTTGGTTTTTGTAGTGAGATGGTTAACTATAATTGTTGTTGGTAGGCAATACTGGATATCTCAGGGGATTTAGAACTTGAACTTCTTTCTAGGCCAGGCCTTATGGGCCACTTCTTCATTCTTGAATTTCACTGTTGTTCACTCTAAACTTGGGTGCCGAGAGTATCAAAGCCTTGTAGTTTGGAATATAGTTAGCAAAATCCGCTTATGATATATTGGCAGCAAATTCTTGATTACAGTTTGCATTAGTTCTTTATTGAGCTGCCTTGTCCTTGTAACAAATCAATTCATATTATAACTAAACTGATTGGTAGGTTTTTAAAATTATCTATGATGGAGTTACTCTTATAAATCTTAACATATACATGTATATATTAATGCAAAATTGTAAATATTATTTATTTCGAAGAGCTTTAATAATCATAGCAAAAGAATTTACTCTACAAATCATTTTACTTGAAAATTGAAAGAGAGATACCAATGTTGGAAAGCCTAGCTCTTTTGGACTACAGCATATCAGGGGTCTTGGAGGCTACGTGGCTGAAAAGTTTGGTATTTATACTTTGCCAAATGTTTTTTATTTTATTTTAATGAAGCTGAAGTCAAATGTTTTAGTAGCCAGGTTGCATCCAAAGCAAATTGTGAAAATCACTAAGCTTATACAAAAATACAAATTTAAACAAATATGAAATTGAATAAATATGAATTTATAATGGACATCTTTGTAAGTGGAAATGTGGAATAAGTTCTTATATAATCAAGTTTCTTTCACTTGGAGACAGTGAAAGATATTGATTGGGGAAAATAGTCAATCAATACAATAACACACTACGCAATTATTTCTTTTTTCCCTCTTTGTCTAATTTTTTAATTTCAATTCAAAGCTTCTTTATAAAAAATTTCACCTTTGTTTGATTTTGAGGGCAATTTCCCCAATTTTAAATCATGCACTGTACCATTTATGAGGGAAATAAAATTTTGTTAATTTTGTGTTGGGCACAAAAATATAAGTTTTGATAAGGATTGGGCCTGGTATCAACCATCAGTAACATAAATAAGGCCCAAAAGACACGAAGTAGCAATGTAAAGTCCAATCAGGAAGCAAAAGAGAGGCAAGTGACGTAATTAACAAAGAAGAGCCCCACGAACAACTAAGCCCAAACCATAGAACTTATTCAGAGTTCAAATAGAGCACATTTTAGAGATCAGTAGATTAGGTTCTTAGGATTTAGTCTCTTAGTTCTTTAGGTCTGTAAGGAAATCTTCATCATATGCTTGTAAGTTTATGCCTCAGTATCTATACTTATGAATATTCTATAGTTTGATGTGATTATGTACATGTTTGTGATAATTTGATCTGTATGAACTTTTATTTCGATGCAAATTAATGTTATTTGGATCGGATCGATTGAATTCTTGCGATTTGAGTCATGGTAAGTAATATATTAGCACAAATTCAAAACCTTCTCCATGATGCACCAATCCTTTTGCTCCAGAGAATTAGGAGAAAAATATAACAAATAAATGTTGTTGCACACTACAAAAATCAGTAATTTTAATAAGAGTTCTTCATGAAATCTACAAAAAGAAGCCTGATTGCATGTGTTAGGGTTCACAATATGGATAAAAGTAATAGAGACCAATCTCTAGATCCTAAACCAAATTCCAAGGACATAATTTGACCTCAAATCCTCAAATTACAATGACCACCAACTCAACCAATCATCAGGGATCCAAATCAGAAGCCCCCAAAATTCCCCCATAGCTAATGAAATAGTCAAAGCTCCACACTTCAAGCCAAAATTTCCCATCTCTTTGTACAATAGTTTTCAATGGCACTCAAATGTGTGTTATAAGAGCTACTTCATTTAATTTGTTCTTTTTTGGTTCTTGGGTTTTCTATTGTTCATGCCTCCATAATCCCAAATAAGCTAAAAAGCCTAAATGGTTAGTGTTTAAATTGATTCATGGGAGGCCAAAAGTAACTTGGAAGTTCTGCTGATTAATGTCTTTTATTTTTTAAACACAAGATATTTTCTTAATAACTCGCCATACATATAACATATATTTTGATTTTCCTTCTTCATTTTTTGGGTTATTTTTCATTTTTTTTCCCCATTTTTTACAGGGTATTAAAAAAAAACTTCAAAGTGTGTAAATTTTTTTATTTCTTTCTTTCTATGAAGACCCACTCTTTTCTTCGTGGGTATAATGATTTTCAAATTCCTCATTTTTTTTCAATGTTTTGGTTAAAGCCTTATATGTGTCTAGTATATAGGGCTCATAGTTGTGTGAATACCAAATGATAGATATTTTGAATGCATAAGATAATTATTAGTTGTAAATTGACTCCAATAATGCATTGGAAGGAGATATAGTTTTAAGGGTTATATTAACGAGTGCCCTAAAGGCAATTGTTGACAAATCATTTTAGAAAAGTTTTAACACAACTTTTATGGGAAATAGAAAAAATTGTCAAAACATTAATTGCTTTTTTTCTTTTTCCATGAAACATTTCCTAAAATGGCTCATTAACAAATGCGCATTCGTTAACATTTTCCTAATTTTAAATGAATTTAACTGGTACATGGTGAATTTTATGACATTAAAGCATCAAAGGGAAAGAAAATGACTCCAATAATGCATTGGAAGGAGATATAGTTCTAAAGGTTATATTAATGGGTGCCCTTAAGGCAATTGTTGACAAATCATTTTAGGAAAATTTTAACACAACTTTTATGGCTCATTAACAAATGTGCATTTGTTAACATTTTCCTAATTTGAAATGAATTTAACTGGTACATGGTGAATTTTATGACATTATGGCATCAAGGGGAAAGAAAATGACCATAAGAAATCGGTTATTATAATTAAAGACCCAAAATATAGTTTTAATGGGCTTGCTCAATTTTTAAAGATATAAAGTAGGCTTGCTGAACCATCTTTGATTTATGACACAACAAAATTCTTTGATTTGCCAGAACTCCATGACCATATAAGTCATAACTATGTTTTATTGCAAGTCTATGAAATATGGAAATTCACTTGAATCATACACAAATAAAGTTGGTAAATTCATTGATTTACTTTAATAGCCTATCTCTAATATACATACCATCAACCAAAATATATATATTTATATATATACATACTTTCTGTACTGATGGATGATTGTTACTTTTTGTCAAAGTAACATAATCTTATTTTCCTCAAAAGTAACATTAATCATTTTCTTTTCATAAAACCAATTCATTGTAACATTTTGAATCCATAAATAAAAGGAATAAGTTAGACCAACCTAAATCCTTCAAAATAAATAAATAAATAAATAAAAGGAATTATTGTTGCCTCAAAATGGTTCTCAAGACACTATTTTCAGTTCGATGTGCTTATCTTACCTCATAGCTAGATAAGGGTATGAGGTCCGAAAATGCCTAACTTAAACCATTTAAAATATGCATAAGTCAACAACTAAAGGGAATGATAAATCCTAAGATATGTACTAAGTTTTTAATATGACTAAGTTAAACTACTGACTTTGAATTAACTAAGTTAAATTATATGATCTCAAAGTAGGTCATCTCAATTAAAATTAAACCAAGGCAAATCATCTTGAATAGAGTCACATCGCAAGAATTCAATTGATCCAATCCTAATAACACTAATTTGCATCGAAATAAAAGTTCATACAGATCAAATTATCACAAACATGTACATAATCAAATCAAACTACAAATATTCACCAGTATAGATACTAAGGCATAAACTTAACACGATGAGAATTTATCATTTCACAATGTGGTGGTTTGATTCATCGTATGTAAAATTCACACGCTTGCTTAGGTAATACAATTATTGATTCAAGGGTGCCCCATAGACAATTTGATATGTTTGGTTTCTAGTCCTTTGCATTTTTATTTTTTTGTAATTCTTTTAACAATCTATTCTACGATTAAGCCTTGATGGCATGGAAACTCTTGACCAACAACAACAGAGAATAAGATCAATTCTTCCTACTCTTTATTCCCCAAACAGAGCAAATAATGGGGAGAAATAGAATTCCACCTTGAAAGAAATAGTGTTTCTTTTTTAATAAAATTTTCTCTATTCTCATTTTCCTTTCTATATTATATCATTATAAATCACCAAATTTTTTTGGTCAATTTTTTTTTAATGGAATAGTTTTATAGATATAAATTTCTCCCTCTGTATTTAATTGTTTTTTTAATTGGAATATTCAAGAAATTTTTATTGGATTTTTAGTCTCAACATATTGTTAAATTAATGGGTGATGTAGTAGTTTTTTTATTAAAAGGGTAGGAGATGGAATTAAATTTGTTAAATCAATGAGTCAAATTGGATGCAAGAGAATCCTACTTTTTTCATCTTTTTTTAAGAAAATACTAAAAGTACTACGAATTTTATTGCATGAAACTTATGTGGCAATAAATGTAATTGGTGGCTTGCCTCCTTATGATCAGTGTCACATCTATTTATAAAATTAATGTAATAGAACTTATACTACTAGTTGAAAACATAACAAATTAAATCTTATAATTTTAAAATAATAAATTAAATATTCATTGTGATTGTGATTTTTTTAAAACTGGGAAGGTTTAATTTGTTGATTTTTGGAATCTTTAGATCTATTTTCTTACTGTAGAATTTATATGGTTTAATTTATTACGGTTTAGACATTAAGGATTTAACTTGTTACACCTTTTAAATATGATATTCTTTAAATTTATGGTATATTTAGATACCACTTATTTTGCTAAAAACTGAAAACATTGTAGCAAAATAATTTTTAAATGTGTGAATAGTGCCATAGGACCCATTTTTAATAAAAGTTTTTTTGAAAAAAGAGGTATGTGGGTCCTATGAACAGTGCATGGGACCCACTGGAAAAGCATGAAATGCTCTTCTAAAAAAAAAAAAAAAGGCTAAAACGCAAATGCTTAACGTTATCATTAGTATCCAAACGGATACTTAGTTTTGATAATATATCTTTTTTCAAAAATCAATAGTGGTGTAAGGACACAATTCAGTTCCTAAGCCCAAAGGAGAAATGAACTTAGGCCCAAAGATTCTAATATCATGAATCTGTAGAGAGTGGGTTGGAAAACTAGGCTTTAATGAGTTAGACAACAAGTAGATTGGATCCAGATGACAATAAAATAAATATAAACTGGTTTAATCTAAAGAAAATCGTCCTCGACACAGTTCGAGGAGATCGGTTCTTATATATTGATTCTCAAGTTTGATTACAAGTTCCACTCTTGATTGCTATAGTATTTTTCTTTTAATTTCCAATCCCCTTCTCTCGTTACCTTCTTCCCATTTTATACTATCCCTTTGCCTTCATCTCTACTCTTCACGTGTAGGTTAGATTGTTGATGTTGATCCTTGTCACATCAGCACCTTCCTGTAGTCCTTAGAGAGTAGCTGTAAGGCTGAAAACCACTGTTAAAATATCATTTCCTCATTAATGCGGTCAAAGAGTTAGCTGCAGAGCATTCAATGCAGTAACAACAGTTTTTTCTTAGATATTTCCTGCCTCCCATCTCTCCTGTACGTTTATAATGCATGTCTTTATCAATAGAACCTTTTGGAACGTTACCCTAGATGATAGGACAGACGTTTTGATCTTCGTTGCGTTTAGCCAAGGGGATATTCCTCCTCAGACCACCTCTCCTAGCCTTTACAGTCATAGTTTGCTTACGAAGTTCGAAGTATTTCATCTTTCTCGCTATTGATTTGTTCTTGGGCCACTAAGTCTCCTTGGACAAGACCCAAGGCCCAATATACATTTGGGCTTGCATCCCTACAAGTGGTAATGAATCTTAATTGTTTCATCTCTTGTAAATGCTATATAGTTTAGTTTAGAGAGAGTTTATTAGGAATTAGGTCTTTAGATTAGTGAAACTACCCATACATGCGATGCCATAAAAAAGGATCAATAATGGGTTAGGGAAATGGTATGATGGCAAGATAAGTAGGATAGAAAACATAAAAGGTATGTTGATTTTTGTGAAAATCCCTTTGCCTTAGTAAGTGAGGTGAAACTCTACTTCAAGTCACTGTATACGTTACATAAGAAGAACAATGAAAATTTATACAAGTGTGGGGTTCTTTAACCCTCGAAACATGTCCTTTACAAAATACAAGTGACAAGTTTTTATTTGTTATGGTTACATTAGCATGTAATTTATGCATATGCATGAATTAATTTAATAATAAACACATTTTTTACTTATAAAAATATAAATAATTGATTGAATTATTAAAAAAGTGATGATATGAAAGAAATAATAAAAAAAGATTAAAAAAATAATATTTTAATAAAAAAAATAAAATAATAAATTTTTTAAATATAAGATGTATTATAAAATTGTATGATATAATTGGTAAAATAATTTCTTACTGATACTGTTAAGAGATATATCCCCAATCCAGCACCTCCACCAAATCCCAACTCTTACTTGAGCCAATCTACATAAGATATTCCTCAAAAAAAAAAAAAAAATCTACATAAGACATTATTAATCAATGGCTCTGTATCTAGTCTAGGCCTAAAGTGACACAGCAGGAGAGCTCAAGGATCTCAACTACGATGGTTCAAAGCCCAAGTATGTAGACTCAAGACTGACAGCGTCTCTATATTGATACATTTTTTGCCTTTTGACATTGCCGACATGCCAATATTGTGAAAAGTTCTCTTTTCGCTTTTTGACATTGCAGACATGCCATGCCAATCTCTGAAAACTTCTCTTTTCGCTTTTTGACATTGCGGACATGCCATGCCAATCTCTGAAAACTCTGGCCCCGTTTGGTAGATGGTTAAACCATTTATTTTTAATTTTTAAATAATATTATATATATTAACACATATTTTTTTATTTATATATATTTTAAAAAATTATAAATAACATTAATCAAATTCCTTTATAAAGCTCTTATCTTTGACATATTTTTTACTTTTTAGTGATTTATCTTTTTTTTTTTTTTTTAATACAGATTCTCTGTTTTGTATGTTAAATATTATTTTATTATTTTTTTAAACTTTGTTTTTTTTTTCAAATTCTCAACAATGCTATTTTTAAAATCTCTTATTATTTTTAAATTTTTTCTAATGATATCTTTTTAACAAATCTCATAAATTATTTGCGGTAACAATATAATAAGTTATAGCTCATCTAATTTTAACATGTTATATTTATAATATTTTTACAATAAATCTTATATACTGTAATAAATTATTATTGATTCTAATTTGAATCGACAAATTAAAGAGTGTTTAAATTGGCTTATTTTCAGTTACATAACTCAAAAATCTTGAAAACTCAAAAGGCAGTTTGTAGCCTATTTTAAACATACTTTTGAAAATTTTACTCATTCCATATTTTTTTATATATTTTTTTCACGTGTATATCAAAAACTTCGAAACAACGTTATTTAAAGTTCTCGATGCACCCCAAAATCTGTGAGATCCACTGGCTGAAATGTTGTTTAGTTCATTTTCCCGTTTGTGTTTCCATAACACATTTCTCAAAATTTTTTGATAATGAGAAACGAGAACTCCTCAAAAGGCGTTTTCACTTTTAGAAAAATGAATTGTGTCATTTTGAGTAAATAATTGCAAATATGTGGGACCCTTTTCAGTGTAGTGTCACCTCACCCTCAGAGCGGTTGGAAGCTTTTGCTGTGCCAAATGCTCCAGTTTTAATTACGGCCTCTGTTTTCCTGGATTCATATTCCGTGCAATAGTTTCAATCGCAACCGTTTATTTAATCCAACGCAATAAACATTGACACCTAATAAGGACCGCTCATCAATCCTCGTGACACCCATCTTCTGTCCTTTCTTTGCTCTTTTCTATCGGCCTTTCAGCTGCCCAAAAAAAACAGAAAGCTCTCTCCTTCAAATCTTTCTCTACCCAAAATTCAAAAACTCTCTCACACCGTTGATGAATCTGCATGGCTACAGCTAGCAGCCACCGCGTCCGACACCTCCATTACCGGCGGTAGTTCCGGTACGTTCTTGTCTCTCTCCTTCGGCCGCTAGAGGTGCTATCGCCGGTGCCACCACCACTGGTGGTCGCCGGGTCCTCCTCTCTTTCTCCTTATTGTCTTTTCTCTTTTATTTTTATTTTTGTTTCTCTTTTTATTTGCCTTTTAGAAGTGGCTGAATCCCTTAGAGTTTTGTTTAGTGACTGGGTCCTCCTTTTTTAGTATAAAGCTTGATGATCTGCTTGGGTTTGAAAAATTGGGGCTTTTGGGTTTGTTTATCTAAAATGCTGTTGAGACTTATGTGAATGCTCTTAGGTGATAATCAGAGCTTTCGCGAATCTAATGTTGTGTTTATTTTAATTGCTTTATTTCTGAAATCGAGGTCAAAAATCATATTTTGACCTCGATTTTCCTCCAAAATTGCATTTTGACCCAGAAAATTCCTAAAAATCATATTTTGACACCAGTTTTCCTCCAAAATTTCATTTTAACCCAAAAAATTCTGAAAATCATGTTTTAATCCCAAAATTCTAAAAAATCATATTTTGACCTGTTTTTTCCCCCAAAAAAAAACATTTTGACCCAAAGCCTTCTCGAAATCATGTTTTGAACCCTAAACTTTTACAAAATTACATTTTGGCCCCTAGTGTCACCAAATTCCCTTTTCAATTTCTTTGAACGAATGAAGTGTCATGTTGGTTAATAAATTTACATGCTGATAGATCAAAATGGCATAACATATTGTTTGGAATTAGCATGTTTATCCATATCCCAATCAAGCTAACATACTCCCCCTCCCCTTGCACTAATGTTTTGGTTCATTATGTTTGTGCATGAGAATGAGAAAATGAAGAATAAATTTGCTGAAAGGTGACATCTTTCCTTCCTTTTCCTTTTATTTTTTGTTACATATATTCACATGCTAGTTATGTGGTAAATATTATACTCTAATGCTAGTTATACATATTTAAATTTGGCCTTCACATGCTATTTATATATATTTCTCATCTTTTGTTTGTAAATAAGTCTTTGAAATAAATATTCGTAAGCTTTACATATACATATACACATACACACATATATATTGTCTGTACAAACATTTTTAAAAAACAAAATGTCAAGTATCTAAATTTTAAAAACTTTTTAACCTAAAAGTTAACGTTAGAATTAAAATTAGAATGGGTTACAATCCTTTGGCTAGGTGGTGTGGGGTAACTGAACTTTCAAGTCCATAATCTTTGGTTCAAGACTTTTGGTTTACCTTAATTATTCAATAACCCTTAAAATTGGTTTTAGTTAATTAGGTAATTTAAAAATAATTAGACGAATAGGTGACCAATCACATTTTATACAAAACCAATGGTTGGTGGCGACTTTTAAAATAAAAATAAGAAAAAGGGACGCACATCTCACCCTAGAAACACATGCACATGCACACAAAGAGTTATGTCGCCAAGAATCCATTGTGCGATAAACAAAGGATTGGGTAAGAGAGTGAGTAAAGATGAAGGGTTTTTTTTTTTTTTGAGAATTAAAGTTTTTTTAATCGTTATATATTGAATCTTAACAACAATAAAAATTGTTAAGACAACACAATATATGTGAAAAAAAACCTTTAATTACCAATATATATATATATATATATAACAAAAATAATGCAAACCTTGGCCTCAAATTGGGGGTTTTTGTACCATTCAAGAAATGTTCTTGCAAGTTGTGGAGAAAACTTGGAAGAGTGTTTGACTTTTTTCTTCATTTCAAGAAGGATTTGAGTAGACACTAAAGACAATAGAAGATCATGATGAAAAGAAATAAATCAAATATGAAATTGAACAATTAATATAGAGTTAGATTTCAATAAAAACTTAGTCATGAGTTTATTAATTTATTACGTATATATTTCTTATTTCTTGTAAGTTGGATTTGATCCAACTTGCAATGAAATAGAACCGACTATGTCCCTTTAAAGGACCTGAGAAAGATATCCATCAATGATGAATAGATACTTGAAAATTTGTTGGTTATCCTCTGCTCCATCTCAATATAAGAAGGAAGATCAAATAACTTTTCTTTTTCATTTAGATAAGGCAACATCTAAAACAAAGAACCTTAAAAAATTTTAATACACAAGAAAAAAAAAATTTTATCAAAATAATGAGAAGTTACATATCTTGGGTTCATTCTGTAGTCGTGAGAAAGAACCATGCCCCCTCTTTTTATATTCTAATTCGTCATTGATTTCTTTCCTCTTATTTGTTCTCCATTCTATTTGTTTCGTTCTGAATATAAATCCTTTCGTTTTTCGTTTGCATACCTTTCATAAAATGTTCTTGCAAATTGCGTATAAAAGTCAAGGACCTGATAAAGATATCCATCAACGATGTCTTCCATTCGTATGATGGGGTGAGGAGGTTTTCTAATTTCGCCGAGGGGAAAAAAACAGATATCAAACACTTTCACTAGTTACTAGGCTTGGTGGTCAAGAAGTGCTTCCTAAATGATTATGAAGAATATTGTTCTCCTTTTTTCAAACTAATTTTTTTTGAAGTGTGTCTTCGCCAAGAGTTTTTAAAACACAACTTTATGTTCCAATATTTCCACTCGGTTTTATATGGAAATAAACACAAGTTCAACTTTATTCACCCATTAAAGAACTTCACCGACCACAACAAAGGTTTATTTTACAAGGAAAATAGTGGATTTCAGAGAAGGCCTATGGATTCCAAACATGGTGGACTAGAATCGCAGATGACAAGAGAAAAAAAAAAGAGACAATGTTGGGTACCTAAGCACCTAACATTGTCTCTTTGGTTTTCTCTTTCTCATCTGCGATTCTAGTCCACAATGTTTGGAATCAATAGGCCTTGTTCTGAAATCCACTATTTTCCTTGTAAAATAAACCTTTGTTGTGGTCGGTGAAGTTCTTTAATGGGTGAATAAAGTTGAACTTGTGTTTATTGCCATATAAAACCGAGTGGAAATATTGGAACATAAAGTTGTGTTTAAAAACTCTTGGCGAAGACACACTTCAGAAAAAAATTAGTTTGAAAAAAAAGGGGAACAAGATTCTTCATAATCATTTGGTAAGCACTTCTTGACCACCAAGGCCATTAGCCAGCGAAAGTGTCTGATATCCGTTTTCTTCCTCTTGTCGAAATCAGGAAACTTACTCACCCATCATACAAATGGCAGACATCATTGATGGATATCTTTCTCAAGTCCTTGACTTTTATACGCAATTTGTAAGAACATTTTATGAAAGGTATGCAAACGAAAAATTTATAATCAGAATGAAACCAAGAGAATGGAGAACAAAAAGAGGAAAAAAATCAATGATGAATTTGATATAAAAAGAGCGGTCATGGTTCTTTCTCATAGCTGCAGAATGAACCCAAGGTATGTAACTTATCATTATTTTGAGAAACATTTTTTTTTCCCTGTTTATTAAAATTTTTTATGGTTCTTTGTTTTGATGTTGCCTTATTTGAACGATAAAGAATAGTTATTTGATCTTCCTTCTTATATTGAAATGGAGTAGAGGATAACCAACAAGTTTTTTGGTATCTATTCATTGTCGATGGATATGCTTCTCAGGTCCTTTACAAGGATTGAGTCGGTTTTGTTTCATTGCAAGTTGGATCAAATCCTCGTGGAGGATGGTTCTTTTGCTGGGAAGATGTACATGAACTACGCAACTTTTTCTTCAATTCAAGAAAAAAGTCATTAGAAAGAGTGATTAGAGAAGGAACCTTCCGTGTAATTAATGCATTAAGATCATTTTTACCAAATCTCAATCTGTGTAATCATGTATTTTTCCTGCTTTTGTACCTTTAAAAAAAAAAAAAATTTCTGTATAGGTTGCTTTTGTACTTGATTTTATGAAAATCCTCTGTGACTAGACTACCCAAACTTTCTTCATAAAATATGGATATTGATTGTTAGAAACCAAATGATCAATTGGAATTTAAAATGGCAACCAGTTTTGGGCTCTAGCTTGTTCAGAAGCCTTGGTCCAGACTCAGAGCAGGTTGTTGGATGTGTCTAAAAAGCATTGAGATGCTGAAGTAGTGCTTTTTATTTGTTTAATTTAAATTTTGGGTTAATGTTGAAATAATAGTAGATCAATTTCTTTGTTTAGGTTGCCTACAATTACCCCAAAAGAGGTTATTTTTAATACCATTTAGTAACCTTTGGAATGCTGATCCTTCATCCGTTATGTAGAAGTAAAATCTTGTCCATCCAACCATGTTAAAAGTAACATGCAAGTCTCATGACTATAAAATGCTAAAGACGTATCAATAAACAAAACATAACATTGACAACTAAAACAAATCAAGGACATGTGGCATGAGCTTAAAAAAAAAAAAAAAGAATCAGTGTGAGGCCAAATGGCTTTTCTTTAGAAAGTTTCCCTATGTTAAATATTAAAAAAAGAAAAAGGAGAGGTTATAGGATGATCAAAATGGGTACTGGACTGGTAGAATTTTTTTGCTTTGGCTTAGGTTCTCCGTGATTTTTGTCCCATGTTTTACGTGGTTATCTAATTCATGTCAAAGGAATTGGGGTAAAGGACTTGGGATTGGTCTGGGTTCTGAAACGTTTAGCAGGCCTTAAGCTCTGAGTTTTTTGTTTTTTTTTTTTGGGTTTCTGTAGTGAGATGGTTAACTAGAATTGTTATTGGCAGGCAATACTGGAAATCTCAGGGGATTTAGAACTTGAACTTCTAGGCCAGGCCTTATTGGCCTGGCTTGCAATTTCTTCATTCTTGAATTTTCATTGTTGCTTACTCTTATAAATATATATATATATATATTAATGTAAAATTGCAAATATTATTTACTTTGAAGAACTTTAATAATCATAGCAAAAGAATTTACTCAAAAAATCTTGTAATATTTTTAGTTAATTAGAACAATTTAAAAATGGTACATACACAAGAATTTTGATACACTTTAATAGAGTATACGATTCATATTAATTTTTGTAAATTCGAGATAGTGATTTTATTATTACATTTTAAAAAAATCATTTAATAATCACTATTATGTATTACTTTAACATACCATTAGAAAGGCACAGAAAAAGTTACCAGTAAAATGTCATATCCTTTCATGAAATTGCCACGAGCATTGTTAAGAGCCTCGGTGGCAGGTAGTGTTGAAGGGTTGATTAATCAACCCTTAATAGTGACCTCCAGAATTGAGAGGGAGAATAGAGAATAGGAAACAAAATTGTTGGTTAATTTTGCATGATCTTAGCCAAATGCCTATTTGTATGTGTACCATACTACAATCTTGAATAGTAGATTAACTACCTAGCTGATCTAGGAACTCCTTATCCCAGTTGGCATAACTACCTCTAACAACCTATTAATCAGTCACATGCTCCAACAATGGAGCACATTGGTAAGAAATTTCTAGTAACGTTGTTTAAGTTTTGTAGAAATACGTGTGGGTGAAAAAATGTGAAAATACTTATCAAAAAAAAAAAAAGGGAAAATATGTGCTGTGATATTTAAACAACAGGTTTTTGTTTCTTAAACACCATTACCAAACGAGACCTTAATATCTGCTACACCACTTTTTTGTTGTTGAAATGTTTGCTACACTACTAAAATAGCATAATATTGCACTTACACATATCCCTAAGTAATTACAAGTCTTTGAAACTACTAAATTGTCAATCATTTGGTTCAATGTTTATGAAAAAAACCCATTGTATTTTCATTTACATTTTTCACTTCTACTCATTTATATACACATTTCCACAGCCCTTCATGCCATTCAATCTCAAATACGCTCATATAAAAAACGATGTCATTGACTTCAACCTTTCAACAACATCTACATAACTCCAATACTATGGCACCATTTGATTCCAACTTGTATGAATAGGCTATGAACAAGGAAGTGGACATGTAGTTTTTATTTAGTGTGGTAGCTTAATATTTTGATGTTAAAATCAGACATTGTGAAGGTTGTGATTTGCTTAAGTCTTTAGGTATTTGGAAATTTGGTTTGGGAAAGTCGTAAATTTATTTTGTTTTAGAACTAAAGAAAAAGAAACATTATAAGTTATTATTGATGAAGTTAGTTTTTTTATTATTATTATTATTATTTTGTGTTAGAACTCATAATTTGTAGATTTCTTAGTAGGTTATTTTACGGCTATTTTGTGCGATATGAGCTATAATGATAAAAAAATAAAAATCGACGATGATTTCAAAGTATTTTTTGCCTTTTTTTAAAGGATGTTGAAGCCCAAATAAAAACAATTAAATTACAACAAATGATTTCCTTAATATCATTGAGATAATAATTGGGTATTTGCAATTAAGATCTCCATACTGATTGTCAGAATATAGTAGTGTAGTTGAGGAAGTGTTTGGGAGGGTGTTTAAATTTATGTAATTTTAGGATATAAAAGTATTTCCTACTTTAAATTCTTATTCGTAGATTTCAAAATCATTTAATTTGTTTAAAAAATAAATTATCCTTTTTATGGTAAATATTATAATATTTTATAGTCTTATATACAAAAGTTTTAAAATAAAATATGAATTAAGAAAATCATGTTTCAAAATATTCAACAATACTGTGGTCGAAAATTAATATTAATAAATATTATATGTAGTTTTTAATATACATAAAAATTATTTCAAATGAAATTGTAAAGTATCATCTACAATATTAAAAAAGTTGGGTCAAACTGGAAGATGCACGCTACATAAATTTGTGTCCCTTGCTTAAAGCATAATATAACACACGTCATCTCTTCTTAAAATTAGGGATTCACAATGAGAATGAATATTCATCTACTACTAAATCATTCCATTTTCTCTAAAATATGTTATATAGGTAATGGCCTTTAAAGCCACTTTAATTCTTATTTGTTGTGATTAATTAATATTTTGCAAAATCGTAATTTTATTCATATTGAAGACAATATATGTCACCGTAAAAGGTTGCCTTTTCACTGTTTGAAGCCCACATGAATTACCATCTATTAGCCCAAAAACATTTTCAATGAGGAAAAAAATGATAAATAAATCCATATTATTTTATAACCCTTTTTTTAGAACAAAGTATTAAATTTACATTCAAAAGGATTTTTTTTTTTTTTTTTAAGGAAAATTTCAAAAGGATAATGATTTGCTAGAAGACCGTTTTTACAAAAAGCTAATATCAACAGTTTTGGAAAATAAAATATTATTATCTATATAACTCATCCTCTATTACCTCTTTAAATCTTTTTAGTTGTTACCTTTTAAATCCGAGAACAATTATGGAAAAGAGCATACCATGCATTGTTCACTTACCATGTTTAAAATTTTACTAATAACATATTATTTCTTTGGTATAACGTTTTTTTTAAGGGGATAATGGAAGGACATAAACATATTGTATATAACATTTGTTTTGCACATAGTAGAGGGTTGCATGGCAAAACAATTGCAGACATTTCATGAAGCCATGGCAAAGCTACCTTTGGACATTTGTTGAGAGAAGCAAGGTCATGCAAGCACATGCACTTCTCACAGATGGAGCAAACTCTTAAAAACTTCAAATTTGGAATGGGGAATTGCGTCACACTATGCTTTCTGTATTTGTTTCTAAGACAGTATGGATAAAGGTAGTCTCACCAATTCTTAAGTGATACTTTGTAATTATTTTTACCTAATTATGCAATAAATTCTATCTTTGCTATTAAAAGAAAATATAAAAAGTTATTCTTTTTTTACTTTAACTTTTAATTTCATGAATGCATTCTATTTGAAATCGTCTATTTAATTTTTAGTGTAGTTTTTTCATTTTAATAAAACTTTATAATATATTTAAAGGTAATTTTTATTCTTTTTGGGGAATTTCTATGCAATTGATTTGATTTCTTTTTGTTTTATGTGATTTTATCCTTTAAGTGTTATAATTTTTATTTAATATAGAAAAATTATTTAGAGTTTTTTTCCATGATTTTTCCATTCAAGAAAAATGGGTCTTCCAAGTAAATTTCAGTCTTCTTGTATAGTTGTGTTTGTTGAAATTTATTCCCACTTATATATAATTTATTCCAACAAAAGAATAGTAAAAAAAAAAAAAAAAAAATCATACATGACAATGACATTATAGACGGAAGTTTTCTCTTATAAATCATTAATCAAGTGTGAATTTAACTGTTTCTTCTATCCTCTAGAACATTGGAAGTACCCTATCCACAAAAAAAAAAAAACATTGGAAGTAGATACTTAAAAAAGGATATGATCTTGAGATTGTTTGTAGGTGTTATAAATGTGCAAGAAAAAAATGCATTAGATGTATGTCATAATAACTAATAAAAGTTCGATTCTTAGGGGAAAACACCAAATGTAGTTCATCTAAAAGATCTTATATTTACACCTGTTTTATCATAATTGGTTGGGGTTAAAGGGTTTGTGTGGGGGTGTAGGAATAATGGCAACGGATATAAATATATATATTTATATAAAATATTTGAGAAGAAGGCAGTGGGCAATGGATAAGTACAGACACAGTTTTGTTGTTTATTGCTGGTGCGTGTGATTGGCAGAATGAATCAATTGATGGAGTACAATAAAACACTATTCACTGCTACAGCCTACAGCCTGTCTCTATGTCGGAAAATACTTAGGTAGTTTTGGAGGACGGGAAAATGGTGCTTTTTTATTTTTTTATTTTTAATAACAAAACAGAAAGAGAAGGTTACACGTTGGGACAGCCCAGTTATAGTGCATAGGTGAGTCAGTAGCCAATACAGCTATAGAATAGACATGGTTAGAGCATCACTCTCCATATTTTTGTATTGTTTGGAGAGTGAATAGTAATATTTAATTTTTACTTATTTACTTTTTTAAGTACATTTTTCAATAGATTCTTTATCATTTTCTCTATTTCACTTAAATATTATTTCTTCATTCATTCTATATTCATTATTTATTCTTTTTTTAACTACACATCTTCCAACATTTTTTTATTAAATATGTGATTATTATAATAGAAAAAAACATTTAAAGGATGAATAGTAAAAGCTATAGTATTCTCTCCTTATAGAGAAGCACTGTAGCAAATCTACTCTAAAAAATAGAGATAGAAGCTATTGGAGTGGGTTTTTAGGGTGTTAATGTTCTAAAATTGGCTTTAAAGAAGTCATTGGAGATGCTCTTAGAGCGTGTAGAGCTAAAATTTTTTAACTATACTAAAAGTTACTTTATCTATATTAGCTATACATGCTGTAGCAGTGAATCTATTTTAACTTTTAACACAATAAAATAATATAAATATCACAATAAAATAATATATCTCTTATAATAAATAATATATTTCATTACCTAAAAAACATCCACAGCACCAACCACAACCACCTCTACCATCAACCACAACCACCACCACCACCACCACCAGTACACAGCAGGAGGAAAAAAAAAAAAACTCCAATCTTTTTCCTCAATCCAAACCAAACAAGATCACCAATCACAAACAAAATAAAAAATCACCAATCACAGAGCTGGGCTTCGGTGAGGAGGATAATGTCGGCGTGGGTCTGATCGGCGGAAAACCAAAGCAATGGGCTGAGGAAGGCAGCGGTGGCTTCAACGATGAAACCCAGAGCTTGGATCGACGATGAAACCCATGAAATCCAGAGAAACCTAGGCTTGTCGGCGTTGGGTGAGCGTTGAGATGGAGCACTGGGCAGAGGCGTGGGTCGGAGGCCTGGATCAGCGACTTGGGGATGGGGTCGGCTTGGGCTGGTGACGTTGAGGCCGGTGGAGGCGTGGGTCGGAGAAGTTGAGACAGAGAGGTGAGAGTGACTGAAAGAGAAAGGGGCACAATGTGAGGTGAGAGAGGCATGGTGGGAAGACTTTTATTATTTTAATCGGGCCGGGAGTAAAATATTATTCCCTCCATCCCATTTTTTTTGTCCTATTTGAAAAATCAAACTTTTTAAGGGAACATCATTTATTATCTTGTCTACTTTTTAAGAATGTATAATTTTCCAAAACTACCCTTAAAAAAATTATCAAAAAATTGAATTAGTAAATTAATAGGGGTATAGTAGGAACATTAGTAAATTAATGACTTTTATTTTTAGAAATGGGACAATATTTTGGGACATCTCAAAATGGAATAGAGGACAAAAAAAGTGGGACGGAGGGAGTAATTTTTTTTGTTTAGCTCTCTGAACAGTGCACATCTATAGATAGATGTGCACTGTAGCAATGAAGATAAAAAAAAAAAAAAGATTTAGCTCCACTGTTGGAGCATGATTTTGGTGTTTGAGAAGCTAAAATATAGTAATATACTAATATAGCACTACTGCTGTGATTACTCTTAAGTACAACCAAAGGCACAAAATAGTACTTTAAGACTAGACCAAGCTCTGACAAAAAAAAAAAAAAGACACAGCCAAGCTGCTTCAAGGAAGAAAGATCTGCAAAAGTAGTTTTTTCCTTCCAATTTGGATTGTTATCCCTGCTGAACTGATGGACAAGCCTTATGTTGCTGCTCAGGAACAAAATTTGGTTGAAACCACATCTCCTAGCTAGGACTGCAGCTTCTACCAGAGCCTCCATCAAATCACCTTAAGCTGAATCTGCTACACTGTTGTGACAACCTCTGAACACAGTGGCTCCCTGGATGTTTTAGGCCTCATAAGAGTAAGCACTCCGCTTGACCCGTTTCGTTCTAACTCCAACAATCTTGATTATGAGCTCCCATTGGCCACTCAGTCCTTGATTTTGAAACTTAGAACCACCAGCCCTTCCATCAGGATTGTTGAAGTTGACAAAAGCCTCCTAATACTTGCAAAATAGAGACTGAGAGGTTACAATGACATTCAAAGGGTTTGGTTTTAATGCCTCATGCACAACTTTATTCCTGTGGTGCCATAAAGACCAGATGAGAGTGAAGAAGAGTTGCAGATATTTCACATTATCCTCGTCCATTCGCTTATGGTCAAGGATTGTTTTATTGACCCACTATTGGACAGAAATAGTTGCAATCTCAGAGAACTATATAGCTAGCTGAGATCCATACCAGCATGCTCTAAAAAAAGGGCAATGTAGGAAAAGATGATTGGCAAACTCATCATCTGAATCACAAAGAGGGCACAGACCAACATTAGCAATTCCCCTATTTTTTAGAGTTAGGAAGGTTGGCAGGCTGTCATGTAGGAGTCTCCAAATACAATTGCAAATTTTTAAGAGCACATTAACCTTCCAAATTAGGTTCCGCACAGCAAAGGCGGGAGAGAAAGGCATATGGTTGGTAGGGGAGTGTTGGGTAGCATATTGTAGCAGAACCTGGTAAGCTTTATGGACATTGAAGTCCCCTGAATTGGAGTATTTCCATATAAGTTGATCTGCTACTACCCTTGTTTTTGATAAAGGGATTCCTAGGATTTCATTACACACTGGAAAGGGATAAAGGGTTTTGACTAGATCCGATTTCTAAGAGCAGGAGGCTTGATCAATCAAGTCTGCTGCAGTGCTTGTTATGAGACTTGGATTGTGCAAATTCTGGGATGAGTACCAAGTAGGATGACTTAAAAGGTATATTGGATCCATTACGCACCCACCATCTACATTCTCTGAGTTTTTGATTGTCATGCTTAATAATATTCCTCCAACACCATGACTAATGAGGTTTGGGAGTACAATCATGAATGGAGGACCTAGGAAAATACTTAGCTTTGAAAGTTTTAGCAACAAGGAAATGGGGGTTGTGTTGGATCCTCCAAAATTGCTTGGTTCATCAAACTTAATTTCTTAAAACTAGGAATGGCAATAGGTCTGGTTCGAGCTAGGTTTTACCATACCCAGACCCGACCCGCAGGCTGAAACTTGTGATCCGAACCCGGTCTGTTTATTAAACAAATATTTTATCTGGGCTCCAGATCCGCCTTGTCAGGCCCCGCGGGCCCCGTCCAGCTAGGCCAGATTTGGGCCTAATTCTCAGCCCAAATCATGGCCCAATCATAATCTTTTTTTTTTTAAGGCCCAGATGCCAAAAATAGTCCAAAAATAGGCCTAATCAACTTAAAACATGATGAGGAAAAATCTTACATTATGGCATAATTAAGAACCCATGATGAATATACTTATACTGGATTGTCAAACACATATAGAAACAAAAAAAGCTTTTTTTTTTTTTTTTGGGCTTTTCTTTGTTAATACAGATTTTTCACTCATAAAAAAAAAAAAATAAATACAAATCACAATCCCAAAGATAAACAGAAACACAAATCAGTTTGTTTTTTTGCTATTCTCTATTAATACAAATTTATTACTCAAAAAAAAAAAAAAAAACACAAATCACAAACAGAAAACACAATCCTATCCTCAGATCTCATCTAACAATCTCGTCTTCCTCTGTGACAAATAGCAACCACCATGAGATCTGTGCTCCTCCGTGACTGTGTGAGGGTCGGTTGAGAAAAAATGAGAATGAGAAAGGACCAAGAGGTAAAGGGTGGCGAGGCTGTGTGAGACCGTGGGGCTGAACGAGGTAAGGAGTGTGAGGCTGAACAAGGCCGTGAGGGGAGCATTTAAGGTCAAGAGGGTGGCTGGTGGTGAAAGCTTGAGAGAGAAAGGGTGGCCGGCGGTGAGAACTTGAGAAAGAGAGAGAGAAACGGTGGTAGTGATCTTGAGAGCTTGAGAAAGAGAGAGAGGAGGTGGCTGAGAGTTAAAAAAAAAAAAAATTTGAAAAGAATGATTGAGAGTATTTATATTAGGGTAGTAGGGTTTTAAATTATTTTTAATATTATATGTATACAGGTTGGGTTCGGGCCGGGTATGACTAAAACCTGGACCCGACCCGGACCCGTTTCGGGTTTTTTTTTATATTTTTTTTATTTTTTTATTTTAAACCCATACTTGACCCTATTATTTATCGGGTCGAGTAAAATCCGATCCATTAGGGTCAGGTCGGACTAGGTACCTGCAGATCGGGCTTAAATTGCCATCCCTTCTTAAAACCAAGACCACTTGCACTCCTAGGTTCGCAAATTCTATTCCAATTGATAAGATGCATTTTCCTAACCTCTTGGTCACGACCCCACCAGAAATTTCTAGTTATAGCATCCATCTGGTTGTAGATATTCTCAGGAACTTGAAAGCAAGAAAAAGGTGTACGAGGGTAAAGACTGAAGGACTGAGTTGATGAGAGTGGCTCTTCCAGCTTGTGAAAGCAATTTTGCCTTCCAACCTTGGAGTTTAGATTTAAGCTTTTCTGAGAAGATAGATACAAGTAAATAATTCAACATACCTCAGTACCCAATTGCACTATAGAAACAAGCATTAAAATCCTGAAGAAGAAGAAAAAAATAAAGTATATTCAGATTTTCGACCTATTAATAAAACGCAAAAAAAAAATTTGAAAAAATTTGATATATTTTCATCTTTAACATGTCTCAAATCCTAGTAATCATCAAATGAAACTCTAGGTTCATTGACTAGTAGATGAATGAAAGTTCATTGAATATTTGGGTTGATAAAAATTTCGGATGCAATTATGAATATTTTTATTTCGGAACCATATTTATTTAGATTCCTTCTAAATGTCTTTATCATATCTATCTTTTGTGATTTCACTAAACTTAAATTATTTCTTAAAGGATTTTTTTTTACCAAATATGCGAAATTGATAAATGATTTCTTGCATTTATATTAAAATAAATCCATTAGTCTTTTACCCTTCTTAGAAATATGCATCATCGATATTGTAATCAACAACATTTAAAGATTAATGTTGTCTATATAATATTTTTGTAACAAATCTTAGATGATAAATTATTATTGATTATAATCTTGGCCCAATACTTAAATTACTTTTTTTGCCTTTCATTATCAATTTATTACCTAAAAATTTGTTATGAAAATATTGTACATATGGCAAAATTTGTTACACTGCCTAACTAGTCATGGTTCAATAGATTGCACTTTACCTAATTTTGAAAACAATAGTCTCACAACAACTAAATATAAAATAAAATATTTGAACTAAATTTTAAAAGGTGATCAACTATTTCAACACAAATAACAACAATATCAATTAAAGAAGGCGAGATGGAGACCAACAACCGTTTGGCAAAGCCGTTACAATTGAATTCCTCATGAATAGTAGCAAAAATAAATTGAATAGTTGAATTTTCTTACATTTATTACAAAAATAAATGTTTGGCAAAAAACATTTGAATTCATTGACATATCCAGGAATGCAATTTAAAACATATAATTTTATGAGTTGAATTCTCTTTGGTTTCTTCTCTCAAAGAGCTTAATCAGTTTGTAAGACTTAGTGAGTGTTTGAATTCACGTTTGTGCGTCTACATTTTCACCTTTCAGTGTTTTCCTCTTTCTTTTTTTTCTTTATTTTAGATGCAGTTGTTGACTTTCTTCCGTGAACAGTATATATCAATAGATCCGTGCACTATTCATGGGACCCACAAACTTCACTTTTCAGCTACTTTTTCATTAAAAATGAGTCTCACGGCACTATTCACACATTTAAATATTATTTTGCTACAGTGTTTTCAGTTTTTCAGTGTCCGTTTGAGAAAAATTTATTAAGCTTTTTACTGAATTTTTAAAACTGACCAATTGGGTAAATTTCATTAACATAGCCTGTGGTCACATGTAAATACTACAAGAATGCAGAACAAGATCCTCTTCGTGCTAATGGATTTCGAGTGATCTCTCGGGTGTACAATACCTCAATAACTTGTTAGTGACATTTCCATATATGAATTTCTTACATAGATCAAAGGAGAACATGATCGTCTTAATTTCATAGAGAAAATAGCACTCTTCAGAGAATAACATTGGTTTGTGGAATGATCGGACCCCTGATGGTATTCAGATTTCTAGTTCATGTCAAAGGTTTGGGGTAAAGGACTTGGGATTGGTCTAGGTTCTTAAACGTTTAGCATGCCTTAAGCTTTGAGTTTTTTTGTTTTTTGTTTTGGTTTTTGTAGTCAGATGGTTAACTATAATTGTTGTTGGTAGGCAATACTGGATATCTCAGGGGATTTAGAACTTGAACTTCTTTCTAGGCCAGGCCTTATGGGCCACTTCTTCATTCTTGAATTTTCACTGTTGTTCATTCTAAACTTGGGTGCCGAGAGTATCAAAGCCTTGTAGTTTGGAATATAGTTAGCAAAATCCGCTTATGATATATCGGCAGCAAATTCTTGATTACAGTTTGCATTAGTTCTTTATTGAGCTGCCTTGTCCTTGTAACAAATCAATTCATATTATAACTAAACTGATTGGTAGGTTTTTAAAATTATCTATGATGGAGTTACTCTTATAAATCTTAACATATATATGTATATATTAATGCAAAATTGTAAATATTATTTATTTCGAAGAGCTTTAATAATCATAGCAAAAGAATTTACTCTACAAATCATTTTACTTGAAAATTGAAAGAGAGATACCAATGTTGGAAAGCCTAGCTCTTTTGGACTACAGCATATCAGGGGCCTTGGAGGCTAAGTGGCTGAAAAGTTTGGTATTTATACTTTGCCAAATGTTTTTTATTTTATTTTAATGAAGCTGAAGTCAAATGTTTTAGTAGTCAGGTTGCGTCCAAAGCAAATTGTGAAAATCACTAAGCTTATACAAAAATACAAATTTGAACAAATATGAAATTGAATAAATATTAATTTATAATGGACATCTTTATAAGTGGAAATGTGGAATAAGTTCTTATATAATCAAGTTTCTTTCACTTGGAGACAGTGAAAGATATTGATTGGGGAAAATAGTCAATCAATACAATAACACACTGCGCAATTATTTCTTTTTTCCCTCTTTGTCTAATTTTTTAATTTCAATTCAAAGCTTCTTTATAAAAAATTTCACCTTCGTTTGATTTTGAGGGCAATTTCCCCAATTTTAAATCATGCACTGTACCATTTATGAGGGAAATAAAATTTTGTTAATTTTGTGTTGGGCACAAAAATATAAGTTTTGATAAGGATTGGGCCTGGTATCAACCATCAGTAACATAAATAAGGCCCAAAAGACACGAAGTAGCAATGTAAAGTCCAATCAGAAAGCAAAAGAGAGGCAAGTGACTTGGAAGTTGTGCTGATTAATGTCTTTTATTTTTTAAACACAAGATGTTTTCTTAATAACTCGCCATACATACAACATATATTTTGATTTTCCTTCTTCATTTTTTGGGTTTTTTTTCTTTTTCTTTTTTTTCTTTTTTTACAGGGTATTCAAAAAAACTTCAAAGTGTGTAAAATTTTTTTTTTTGTTTCTTTCTTTCTATGAAGACCCACTCTTTTCTTCATGGGTATAATGATTTTCAAATTCCTCATTTTTTTTCAATGTTTTGGTTAAAGCCTTATATATGTCTAGTATATAGGTCTCATAGTTGTGTGAATACCAAATGATAGATATTTTGAATGCATAAGATAATTATTAGTTCTAAATTGACTCCAATAATGCATTGGAAGGAGATATAGTTTTAAGGATTATATTAACGGGTGCCCTAAAGGCAATTGTTAACAAATTATTTTAGGAAAGTTTTAACATAATTTTTATGGGAAATAGAAAAAATTGTCAAAACATTATTTGCTTTTTTTCTTTTTCCATAAAACATTTCCTAAAATTGCTCATTAGCAAATGCGCATTCGTTAACATTTTCCTAATTTTAAATGAATTTAATTGGTACATGGTGAATTTTATGACAGTAAGGCATCAAGGGGAAAGAAAATGACTCCAATAATGCACCGGAAGGAGATATAGTAGGGTTATATTAACGGGTGCACTTAAGGCAATTGTTGACGAATTATTTTAGGAAAGTTTTAACACAACTTTTATGGCTCATTAACAAATGCACATTTGTTAACATTTTCCTAATTTTAAATGAATTTAACTTGTACATGGTGAATTTTATGACATTAAGGCATCAAGGGGAAAGAAAATGACCATGAGAAATCGGTTATTATAATTAAAGACCCAAAATATGGTTTTAATGGGCTTGCTCAATTTTTAAAGATATAAAGTAGGCTTGCTGAACCATCTTTGATTTATGACACAACAAAATTCTCTGATTTGCCAGAACTCCACGACCATATAAGTCATAACTATGTTTTATTGCGAGTCTGTGAAATATGGAAATTCACTTGAATTATATACAAATAAAGTTGGTAAATTCATTGATTTACTTTAATAGCCTATCTCTAATATACATACCATCAACAACAACAAAAAAAAAAATAATACATACTTTATGTACTAATGGATGGTTGTTACTTTTTGCCAAAGTAACATAATCTTATTTTCCTCAAAAGTAACATTAATCATTTTCTTTTCATAAAACCAATTCATTGTAACATTTTGAATCCATAAATAGAAGGAATAAATTAGACCAACCTAAATCCTTCAAAATAAATAAAAAAAATAAATAAAAGGAATTATTGTTGCCTCAAAATGGTTCTCAAGACACTATTTTCAGTTCGATGTGCTTATCTTACTTCATACCTAGATAAGGGTATGAGGTCCGAAAATGCCTAACTTAAACCATTTAAAATATGCATAAGTTAACAACTAAAGGGAATGATAAATCCTAAGATATGTACTAAGTTTTTAATATGACTAAGTTAAACTACTGACTTTGATTTAACTAAGTTAAATTGTATGATCTCAAAGTAGGTCATCTCAATTAAAATTAAACCAAGGAAAATCATCTTGAATAGAGTCACATCGCAAGAATTCAATTGATCCAATCCTAATAATACTAATTTGCATCGAAATAAAAGTTCATGCAGATCAAATTATCACAAACATGTACATAATCACATCAAACTATAAATATTCACCAGTATAATTACTAAGGCACAAACTTAACATGATGAGAATTTATCATTTCACAACGTGGTGGTTTGATTCATCGTATGTAAAATTCACACGCTTGCTTAGGTAATACAATTATTGATTCAAGGGTGCCCCATAGACAATTTGATATGTTTGGTTTCTAGTCCTCTGCTTTTTTTATTTTTTTGTAATTCTTTTAACAATCTATTCTACGATTAAGCCTTGATGGCATGGAAACTCTTGACCAACAACAATAGAGAATAAGATCAATTCTTCCTACTATTTATTCCCCAAATAGAGCAAATCATGGGGAGAACTAGAATTCCACCTTGAAAGAAATAGTGTTTCTTTTTTAATAAAATTTTCTCTATTCTCATTTTCCTTTCTATATTATATCATTATAAATCACCAAATTTTTTCGGTCAATTTTTTTTTAATGGAATAGTTTTATAGATATAAATTTCTCCCTGTGTATTTAATTGTTTTTTTTAATTGGAATATTCAAGAAAATTTTATTGGATTTTTAGTCTCAATAGATTGTTAAATTAATGGGTGATGTAGTTTTTTATTAAAAGGGCAGGATATGGAATTAAATTTGTTAAATCAATGAGTCAAATTGGATGCAAGCGAATCCTACTTTTTTCATCTTTTTTTAAGAAAATACTAAAAATACTACGAATTTTATTGCATGAAACTTACAAACTGATGTGGCAATAAATGTAATTGATGGCTTGCCTCCTTATGATCGGTGTCACATCTATTTATAAAATTAATGTAATAGAACTTATACTACTAGTTGAAAACATAACAAATTAAATCTTATAATTTTAAAATAATAAATTAAATATTCATTATGATTGTGATTTTAAAAAAAAAAATAGGGAATGTTTAATTTGTTGATTTTTGGAATCTTTAGATCTATTTTATGACTGTAGAATTTATATGGTTTAATTTATTATGGTTTAGACATTAAGGATTTAACTTGTTACACCTTTTAAATGTGATATTCTTTAAATTTATAGTGTGTTTAGATACCGCTTATTTTGCTGAAAACTGAAAATATTATAGCAAAATAATTTTTAAATGTGTGAATAGTGCCATATGACCCATTTTTAATGAAAGTTTTGTTGAAAAAAGAGGTTTGTGGGTTCCATGAACAATGCATGAGACCCACTAGAAAAGCATGAAACGCTCCTCTGAAAAAAAAAAAAAAAAAAAAAGGCTAAAACGCAGATGCTTAACGTTATCATTAGTATCCAAACGGATACTTAGTTTTGATAATATATCTTTTTTCAAAAATCAATAGTGGTGTAAGGACACAATTCGATTCCTAAGCCCAAAGGAGATATGAACTCAGGCCCAAAGATTCTAATACCATGAATTTATTGAGAGTGGGTTGGAAAACTAGGCTTTAATAAGTTAGATAACAAGTAGATTGGATCTAGATGACAAGAAAATAAAGATAAACTAGTTTAATCTAAAGAAAATCGTCCTCGACACAGTCCAAGGAAATCGGTTCTTATATATTGATTCTCAAGTTTGATTATAAGTTCCACTCTTGATTGCTATAGTATTTTTCTTTTAATTTCCAATCCCTTTCTCTCGTTGCCTTCTTCCCATTTTATACTATCCCTTTGCCCTCATCATCTCTGCCTTCCATGTGTAGGTTAGATTGTTGGTGCTGATCCATGTCAGATCAGCACCTTCCTGAAGTCCCTAAAGAGTAGCTGTAAGGTTGAAAACCACTGTTCAAATATCACTTCCTCATTAATGTGGCCAGAGAGTTAGCTGCAGAGCATTCAATACAGTGGCAGCAACTTTCTCTTAGATATTTCCTAGCTCCCATCCCTCTTGTGTGTTCATAATGCATGTCCTTATCAATAGAACTTTTTGGAATGTTACCCTGGATGATAGGACACACATTTTGATCTTCGTTGCGTTTAGCCAAAGGGATATTCCTCCTTGAATCACCTTTCCCAGCCTTTATAGTCCTAGTTTGCTAGCGAAGTTCGAAGTATTACGTCTTCCTTGCTATTGATTTGTTCTTGGGCCACTGAGCCTCCTCGGACAAAACCCAAGGCCCAATATACATTTGGGCCTGCATCCCTACAAGTGGTATGAATCTTAATTGTTTCATCTCTTGTACATGCTATATAGTTTAGTTTAGAGAGAGTTTATTAGGAATTAGGTCTTTAGATTAGTGAAACTACCCATACATGTGATGCCATAAAAAAGGATCAATAATGGGTTAGGGAAATAGTATGATGGCAAGATAAGTAGGATAGAAAACTTAAAAGGTATGTTGATTTTTGTGAAAATCCCTTTGCCTTGGTAAGTGAGGCGAAACTCTACTTCAAGTCACTGTATATGTTACACAAGAAGAACAATGAAAATTGATACAAGTGTGGGGTTCTTTAACCCTCAAAACATGTCCTTTACAAAATACAAGTGAGAAGTTTTCATTTTGTTATGGTTACATTAGCATGTAACTTATGCATATACATGAATTAATTTAATAATAAACACATTTTTTTAATTATAAAAATATAAATAATTGATTGAATTATTAAAAAATATAAATCTAATTAGATGCATATTAAAATTCATACTTAAAATAGAAAGTGTGGTTTCAAGACACGTGTGTGGCTCAGGTTTGGTGATACTTTGGATACATGGATGGCTGGGATAAGCTTGGAGCTTACTAGGTGAAACTCAACTCAAACCGCAGCTCCAACTCCTCTCAAGAGATATATCCCCAATCCAACACCTACACCAAATCCCAACTCTTCCTTGAGCCAATCTACATAAGATATAAATCAATGGCTCTGTATCTAGTCTAGGCCTAAAGTGACACAGTAGGAGAGTACAAGGATCTTCCAACTGCTATGGTTCAAAGCCCAAGTATGTAGACTGACAGTGTCTCTATCTTGACACATTTTTTGCCTTTTGACATTGCCGACATGCCAATATGTGAAAAGTTCTCTGGCCCTGCTTGGTTGAGGATTAAACCATTTTATTTTCAATTTTTAAACAATATTATATAAATTTACACATATATTTTTATCTATATGTATTTCAAAAAATTATAAATAATATTAATCAAATTTTTCTACGGCCCTTCTGTTTTTGACACATAAGACACATTTTTTACTTTTTTAGCGATTTACTTTTTTAAAAAAAATACAGATTCTCTGTTTTGGATGTATCTCATTTAAATATTATTTTATTAAAACTTTGTTTGTTTTTTCAAATTCTCAACAATCCTATTTTTAAAATCTCTTATTATTTTTAAATTTTTTCTAATGATATCTTTTTAAGAAATCTCATAAATTATCTGTCGTAACAATATGGTAAGTTATAGCTCATCTAATTTTAATATGCTACATTTACAATATTTTTTACAATATTTTTACAATAAATTTTATATACTGTAATAAGTTATTGTCGGTTCTAATTTGAACCGACCAATTAGAGGGTGTTTGGATTGGCTTATTTTCAGTTAAATATCAAAAACCTTAATAGAAAACTTAAAGAGCCCATTTGGTAGCCTATTTTGAACACACTTTCGAGTATTTTAAATATTACATATTTTTTTACATATTTTTTTACATATTTTTTTTCCACACGAACAACATTCCTCAAATTATTATACTATTACACTCCAAAATTTGTGGGATCCATGGGCTAAAATGTTGTTTAATTCAGTTTCTAGTTTGTGTTTCCACAGGACATTTTTCAAAATTTTTTAATAATGTGACCGTTTGGATTCGACTGAATTCTACGTCCACGTTTTATATATATATATTTTTTTTTTCCTGCGCGTGAACAGTAACCTCATATGGATTCACTGTACAGGGACACAAATTACTGTTTACAATACTGTTTATGCACTAAAAAATATTAAAAATAAATTTCACGATACTATTTATATATTTTAAAATTATTTTACTACAGTACTTTTAGTTTTGAATTTCATCAACAATAACTTCGATCTAAAATCTAAAAGTACCCAATGAAAAACGAGAACTCCTCAAAAGGCCGTTTTCACTTCTTGAAAAACGAGTTTTGTGGTATTTTAAGTAAATAATTGTAAATATGTGAGACCCTTTTCAGTGTAGTGTCACATCACCTCAGAGCTCTCCAGCTTCAGTTACGGCCTCTGTTTTCGTGGATTCATATCCCGTGGTATTGCCCGGCGTGCAATAGTTTCAATCGCAACCGTTTATTTAATCCAACGCATAAAACATTGACACCTAATAAAGACCGCTCATCAATCCGCGTGACACCAATCTTCTGCCCTTTCTTTGCTCTTTTCTCTCTGCCTTTCAGCTGCCCAAAAAAAACAAAAAGCTCTCTCCTTCTTCAAATCTTTCTCTACCCAAAATTCAAAAACTCTCACACCATTGATGAATCTGCATGGCTACAGCTAGCAGCCACCGCGTCCGACACCTCCACTACCGGCGGTAGTTCCGGTACGTTCTTGTCTCTCTCCTTCGGCCGCTAGAGGTGCTAGTCCTCCTCTCTTTCTCCTTATTGTCTTTTCTCTTTTATTTTTCTTTTTGTTTCTCTTTTTATTTGCCTTTTAGAAGTGGCTGAATCCCTTAGAGTTTTGTTTAGTGACTGGGTCCTCCTTTTTTAGTATAAAGCTTGATGATCTGCTTGGGTTTGAAAAATTGGGGCTTTTGGGTTTGCTTATCTAAAATGCTGTTGAGACTTATGTGAATGCGTGGTAATCAGAGCTTTCGCGAATCTAATGTTGTGTTTATTTTAATTGCTTTATTTCTGAAATTTTTAGTTATATTTTTCTTCTAAGAATAATTCAGAGGTACCCAAATGAAGGTTTTTCTGTTATTGTTTATGGTGACACAACTGATTATATTAATGAGCCGGGTTTTGGGTTTTTGACTCATATGTGCGCATGTGAGAGTTTGGTGTGCTTTATTATGTTAAATTAACCATAAATCTGTTATGGATCAGAACTTAGTAGCTACTTCTTAATGGTTAATCATGGATAGAGTTTGGTGTGCTTTGATTTGTTGAATTAGCCAAATCTGATATGCATTACAACTTTTTAGCTTTTAGAGAGATTGTTGTATTGGAGTTGGAGCATCATTACCCCAAAAATACCCAGAAAAATCACACCCCTTTTTCCATCTTCACTAACACAAAACGTCTCTAACTATTCCACTCTCAACAAAGAAACCCAGCACAGCCTACTGAATGAGCTTCCTCTTTCTTTTTCCTTTACTCATTTTGTGATTCTTTTTTTGCTTGAATCTAAAACCTTTTTCTCTGCGTTATCTCTTCAGCCAAATACCAACAGAAGTAACCACAAGCATGAAGCCAGAAGAAACCAACACAGCCAGCAATAATCAAAGCAAAGAGAACCAAAAAAAAAAAAAAAAAAAAAAAAAAAACAAAGAGGGCATCAGCTGGGTAAACCCGAAATTTCTCTTTTATTTTTGTATAGCTCTATTTGCACTTTTTGTACACAATACACACACCATCACGGAGTCACAGCACCCACATTCTACTTCCAATCTACGTGCGCATACATGCGCTATGCTCACCTGGACACATAACACAATAGCACAAAAAGCTCCATAGCTTACCCACTGTTTGAGATTATGGGTTTGAGAGAGTAGCTTTTGATTTGGGTTTAGAGAGAGAGAGATGGTGAGAGTAGGTGCAACCACCGTCTGTGGTGGCAATGAAGATCGAAGATGGAGGAAGCTTGAGCTTCGGGCAGTGGGTTTTTGCAGAGAGAGCTCGGGTTGAGAGATTGGGTTACGGAGAAGGAATGTAGGAAACGGGCTGTGTCAGATCCGACCCAGTGATGTGGGTTCCTTACCCGTTTAGTCTTGTGTTGGATTTGATCCAACCCAGCACAGTGGGCTTCTCTCAAGTGAGATTAGTCCCACCTAACCAGCCCATTAGCTCTAGAGCCTTAGGCCCATTCTGTTTTAGCCCAATCCGAAGGTAACCCTTATAGGCATCCAGCCCCAACCCATCACTCCTTTAATGTTAGCCCAGATCTGAACCTACCCATGGCCTAGGCCTTTACACTTTGGATATAAACCCTATCACTTTTTAATACACGTTTCAGCCCACCTTTTAAATAAAAAGGGCCCATCGGTATGTTTTCCTTTTAATTAATAAAATGCCATCATGTTTTCTTGCATGTTCATATTTTAATCCATAGTTTGTCATATTTGCATATTGGTCCATGTTTTGTCATATTTGCATTATGCCATGGAATTTTCTCATATTTATATATTGGTCATAAGCTTGTCATAATTGCATTTTGACCAGAAAAATTCCCAAAATCATGTTTTAATCCCAAATATTACCAAAAATCATATTTTGACCCATAAATTTCTCAAAATCATCTTTTAATCCCAAAAATTCCTAAAAATCATATTTTGACACCAGTTTTCCTCCAAAATTGCATTTTAACCCAAAAAATTCCAAAAATCATGTTTTAATCCCAAAATTCTCAAAAATCATATTTTGACCTGGTTTTTCCCCCCAAAAAAAACATTTTGACCCAAAGGCTTCACAAAATCATGTTTTGAACCCTAAACTTTTACAAAATTACATTTTGGCCCCTAGTGTCACCAAATTCCCTTTTCAATTTCTTTGAATGAATGAAGTGTCTTGTTGGTTAATAAATTTACATGCTGATAGATCAAAATGGCATAACATATTATTTGGAATTAGCATGTTTATCCATATCCCAATCAAGCTAACATACTCCCCCTCCCTTTGCACTAATGTTTTGGTTCATTATGTTTGTGCATGAGAATGAGAAAATGAAGAATAAATTTGCTGAAAGGTGACATCTTTCCCTCCTTTTCCTTTTATTTTTTGTTACATATATTCACATGCTAGTTATGTGGTAAATATTATACTCTAATGCTAGTTATACATATTTAAATTTGGCCTTCACATGCTATTTATATATATTTCTCATCTTTTGTTTGTAAATAAGTCTTTGAAATAAATATTCGTCAGCTATACATATACATATACACACATATATATTGTTTGTACAAACATTTTTAAAAAACAAAATGTCAAGTATCTAAATTTTTAAAACTTTTTAACCTAAAAGTTAACGTTAGAATTAAAATTAGAATGGGTTACAATCCTTTGGCTAGGTGGTGTGGGGGTAACTGAACTTTCAAGTCCATAATCTTTGGTTCAAGACTTTTGGTTTACCTTAATAATCAATAACCCTTAAAATTGGTTTTAGTTAATTAGGTAATTTAAAAATAATTAGACGAATAGGTGACCAATCACATTTAATACAAAACCAATGGTTGGTGGGGACTCTTAAAGTAAAAATAAGGAAAAGGGACGCACATCTCACCCTAGAAACACATGCACATGCACACAAAGATTCATGTCGCCAAGAATCCATTGTGCGATAAACCAATAAAAGCTCTTAATAAGTCTTTTTTTTTTTCGGGCGTGCACACGAGGTACTATCCTTTTGACATTGTGGGGATATTTAACACCTTTTCCATACATAATGGAAATTACGAATCTTCGATTTTTAGTTCTAGATGTTCTTTGTTTCTATTTTAACTTAAGCGTCTTTGATTTCTGGTTTGAGATGTTCTTTTATTTTCTATTTTAACTTAAGAGCACTTAGGAGTCTCTTAGTTAAATTAGGAAATAAAATTTGATTAGACTTGGGTGACTAATCACACTTTACAGCAACAAGGATAGGTTCAAGTTTCTCCTTGTAACCAAGAATCTTGGGAGTGAAATTCAGGCTATTGTATGAATAATTTTGGACTTAAAAATGAGAGCTATGGGCTTAACGAATGGTGGTTACATTGAGTGAAAATTATGAAACAGAGGAAACAATGTTTGTTGTCATATTTTCTACCAACGAAACCGCTTTGAGGTATATCTCAATCACCCAAATGCTTTTTTTGAATTTCCTTTGCAACTTCCAAATACACTTACTGAATGGTACAAAAGCAAAAAAAAAAGAAAAGAAAAAGGAGTGGGTAAGAGAGTGAGAAAAGATGAAGGGTTTTTTTTTTTTGAGAATTAAAGTTTTTTTAATCGTTATATATTGAATCTTAACAACAATAAAAATTGTTAAGACAACACAATATATGTGGAAAAAAAACTTTAATTACCAAATATATATATTTATATATATATATATATATATATATATATAACAAAAATAATGCAAACCTTGGCCGCAAATTGGGGGTTTTTGTACCATTCAAGAAATGTTCTTGCAAGTTGTGGAGAAAACTCGGAAGAGTGTTTGACTTTTTTCTTCATTTCAAGAAGGATTTGAGTAGACACTAAAGACAATAGAAGATCATGATGAAAAGAAATAAATCAAATATGAAATTGAACAATTAATATAGAGTTAGATTTCAATAAAAACTTAGTCATGAGTTTATTAATTTATTACATATATATTTCTTATTTTTTGCAAGTTGGATTTGATCCAACTTGCAATGGAACAGAACCAATTCTGTCCCTTTAAAGGACCTGAGGAAGATATCCATCAGCGATGAATAGATACTTGGAAACTTGTCGGTTATCCTTTGCTCCATCTCAATATAAGAAGGAAGATCAAATAACTTTTCTTTCTCATTCAGATAAGGCAACATCTAAAACAAAGAACCTTAAAAAATTTTAATGCACAAGAAAAAAAAATTATCAAAATAATGAGAAGTTATATATCTTGGGTTCATTCTGTAGTCGTGAGAAAGAACCATGCCCCCTCTTTTTATATTCTAATTCGTCATTGATTTCTTTCCTCTTATTTGTTCTCCATTTTATTTGTTTCATTCTGATTATGAATCCTTTCGTTTTTCGTTTCATAAAATGTTCTTGCAAATTGTGTATAAAAGTCAAGGACCTAAGAAAGATATCCATCAACGATGTCTTCCATTCGAATGATGGGGTGAGGAGGTTTTCTAATTTTGCCAAATTGAAAAAAAAGATATCAAACACTTTCACTAGTTACTAGGCTTGGTGGTCAAGAAGTCCTTCCCAAATGATTATTAAGAATCTTGTTCACCTTTTTTTAAACTAATATTTTCTGAAGTGTGTCTCTACCAAGAGGTTTTGAAACACAAATTTATGTTCCAATATTTCCACTCGGTTTTATATGGCAATAAACACAAGTTCAACTTTATTCACGCATTAAAGAACTTCACCGACTACAACAAAGGTTTATTTTACAAGGAAAATGGTGAACTTCAGAACAAGGCATATTGATTCCAAACATGGTGGACTAGAATCGTAGATGAGAAAGAGAAAACCAAAGAGACAATGTTAGGTGCTTGGGTACCCAACATTGTCTCTTTGGTTTTTTCTTTGTCATCTACGATTCTAATCCACCACGTTTGGAATCCATAGGCTTTGTTCTGAAATCCACTATTTTTCTTGTAATATAAATCTTTGTTGCTGTTCGCAATATTTTTCAATGCATGAATAAAGTTGAATTTGTACTATATAGAGCCGGATTGAAATATTGGAACATGAAATTATGTTTCAGAACCTTTTGGTGGAGATACACTTCAGAAAAAAAAATTAGTTTGAAAAAAGGGGAACAAGATTCTTCATAATCATTTGGGAAGCACTTCTTGACCCACCAAGGCCATTAGCTAGCGAAAGTGCCTGATATCCGTTTTCTTCCTCTTGTCGAAATCAGAAAACTTACTCACCCCAACATACGAATGGCAGACATCATTGATGGATATCTTTCTCAAGTCCTTGACTTTTATACGCAATTTGTAAGAACATTTTATGAAAGGTATGCAAACGAAAAACAAAAGGATTTATAATCAGAATGAAACCAAGAGAATGGAGAACAAAAAGAGGGAAGAAATCAATGATGAATTTGATATAAAAAGAAGGGTCATGGTTATTTCTCATAACTGCAGAATGAATCCAAGGTATGTAACTCATCATTATTTTGAGAATTTTTTTTTCCCCTATGTATTAAAATTTTTTATGGTTCTTTGTTTTAAATGTTGCCTTATTTGAACGATAAAGAATAGTTATGTGATCTTCCTTCTTATTTTGAAATGGAGCAGAGGATAACTAACAAGTTTTCTGGTATCTATTCATCGTTGATGGATATCCTTCTCAGGTCCTTTACAAGGATAGAGTCGGTTTTGTTTCATTGCAAGTTGGATCAAATCCTCGTGGAGGATGGTTTTTTGGCTGGGAAGATGTACATGAATTACACTACTTTTTCTTCAATTCAAGAAAAAAGTCATTAGAAAGAGTGATTAGAGAAGGAACCTTCCGTGTAATTAATGCATTAAGATCATTTTTACCACATCTCAATCTGTGTAATCATGTATTCCTTCCGTGTAATTAATGCATTAAGATCATTTTTACCACATCTCAATCTGTGTAATCATGTATTTTTCCTGCTTTTATACTTTTTAAAAAAAAAAAATTTATGTATAGGCTTGCTTTTGTACTTGATTTTATGAATATCTTCTGTGACTAGACTACCCAAACTTTCGTCATAAAATATGGATATTGATTGTTAGAAACCAAATGATCAATTGGAATTTAAAATGGCAAACCGGTTTTGGGCTCTAGCTTGTTCAGAAGCCTTGGTCCAGACTCAGAGCTGGTTGTTGGATGTGTCTAAAAAACATTGAGATGCTGAAGTAGTGCTGTTTATTTGTTTAATTTAAATTTTGGGTTAATGTTGAAATAATAGTAGATCAATTTCTTTGTTTAGGTTGCCTATAATTACCCCAAAAGAGGTTATTTTTAATACCATTTAGTAACCTTTGGAATCCTGATCCTTCATCTGTTATGTAAAAGTAAAATCTTGACCATCCATGTTAAAAGTAACATGCAAGTCTCATGACTATAAAATGCTAAAGACGTAACAATAAACAAAACATAACATTGACAACTAAAACAAATCAAGGGCATGTGGCACGAGCATAAAAAAAAAAGAAAAAAGAAACGAATCAAGGTGAGGCCCAATGGCTTTTCTTTAGAAAGTTTCCCTATGTTAAATATTAAAAAAAGAAAAAGGAAAGGTTATAGGCTGATCAAAATGGGTACCGGACTGGTAGGAATTTTTTGCTTTGGCTTAGGTTCTCCTTGATTTTTGTCCCATGTTTTACGTGGTTATCTAATTCATGTCAAAGGAATTGGGGTAAAGGACTTGGGATTGGTCTAGGTTCTGAAACGTTTAGCAGGCCTTAAGCTTTGAGTTTTTTTTTTTTTTTTTGGGTTTTTGTAGTGAGATGGTTAACTAGAATTGTTATTGGCAGGCAATACTGGAAATCTCGGAGGATTTAGAACTTGAACTTCTAGGCCAGGCCTTATTGGCCTGGCTTGCAATTTCTTCATTCTTGAATTTTCATTGTTGCTCACTCTTATAAATATATATATATATATATATTAATGTAAAATTGCAAATATTATTTACTTTCAAGAACTTTAATAATCATAGCAAAAGAATTTACTCAAAAAATCTTGTAATATTTTTAGTTAATTAGAACAATTTAAAAATGGTACATACATAAGAATTTTGATACACTTTAATGGAGTATACGATTCATATTAATTTTTGTAAATTCATGATAGTGATTTTATTATTACATTTAAAAAAAATCATTTAATAATCACTATTATGTATTACTTTAATATAGGCGTAAATGCACTTTTAGTCCCTAAATTTTGGTTTTCTTCCATTTTAGTCCTTACATTTTAATTTTACCACTTTTAGTCCCTAAATCAATTAACGCGTTCTATTTTAGTTCTTTTTGTCAGTCATTCGACGGAAATAGCTGAGGTGGCAGTCATAGGTATTAAAATATTATAAAAATGTCACATCATTCATGACACTTTAGCATATAAATTTAAAAAATTAATTTATTAATTTCAACAAAATTAAAAAACATAAAACAAAATTTAAAACATAAAAATATATCAAAATTGAATCAAACACACAAAAATACCCAGATTTTTTCTTCAGAAACAAACACACAAAAAAACTCAAAATCTCTACCTCACCTCCACAAAAACCCCAAGACCCTACTACCTCCTCATCTTCTTCGATGCCACCAAGCTCCATGACAAGTCGGAGCTCTAGCTCAAAACCCTCCACTCCGAATTCTTTCTCCTTGCCCAATCCTTCGTCGCCAACAACCCTAACCCTAGCCCTAGCAACCTAAACCTCTTCAGCGTCAATGCCCTCCCTCACATCCGTCTCGTCGCTTTGCACTAGTCCCCGAAGCAATCGAAGCAGATGGACCAGGGCGATTTCTCGCGACTTGCCGAGTCGATGGTCGATTTCGTCCAGGCCAAGACCAAGCTTAACGTCGATCTGATTCACTGGCCTCCGTTCATCTGCATCAGGCAATTGGGCTTCATCGTGGTCGCGACCCTGGTTTGGATCACCTTCGCGATCAAGAAGATCGTGAAAGGTGAGACCTTGCTTCACGATCCCAAGCTTTGGCTCGCCGGCTCAATTTTCTTTTACTTCTTTAGCTTTCACTATATATCACTATCAGAACTCAACAAAATATCTGACATATCAGACAAATAATGAATTTGCCCAAGAAATAGTTAATAGGTCTAGAACCAAGTTTCCTCATCAGTACACATCTCCTTCTCTCTCTTTATGGTCCGTTTGGATTGAGGGGGAGAGAGAGGGACTAGAGTAAAGTAAAGTAGATTTAGCATAAAATTAACTTATTTTTAGCCAACACTACTCTACTCTCCCTCCTTTCTCCCTCAATTCAAACAGACCATTAAAGTGGCCTACTGTATATTCACTCCAAGTGCAGCTATAGACTAGTTGGCTAACTTCCAGTAGGCATACTCTGTCAGAAGCAAAAGCAATCAATCTCATCTTATAGCCACATTTCTTTATTCGATGGTTTAAAGTTTGAATCCAAACTTGTGGCTATAAAATGAGACTGGTTGTTTTTGCTCTGACAGAGTACATGCCATGGGAACTTGGTATTATTAGTCTATAACTGCACTTTGGAGTGACTATAGAGTAGGCCACTTAAAGAGAGAGAGATATGCGTACAGAGGAAACTTGTTGGTTGCAGAACTATGGCTCGCACCTGCAGATCTATTAACTATTTTTTGGGCAAATTCATTCTTTGTGATCTGCAATATCAGATATTTTGTTGATCTTGTATCTTCTGAGTCCGTTTCAGTAAGGTAAGACTTCGGTTTGGACAGTGTTATTGCTTTAATGACTGATTACTGATATATCTCAAAAAAAGAAAAATACTAATATATCTAATCCAATCATAGCCTTTGTCACAAAGCTTTTCTTATATACAATTAATTCCATGTAGCATTGGTAATAGTTCTTATATACAAATAATAATGATATGTTATAGTTGTTGCTAATAAAAGTAGCATGGGTAAGAGATTTTTACTAATATTGTGAAAATATTCATAGATGAAAAATATTGTGAAAAGTGTTACGTTGTTTAAATAACGTTACCAAATAGCTCCTAATATTATATCACAATTTATCTAGTTTTCAAAATAACCACAACTTGTCAAATCAGCAATTATAGAAAAAAAAAAATTGCATCTTTGGATTAACTTTTTGAAATTGTATTATCCAAAAAAAACTTTATTTTAATTTTTTTTGTTTTTTGGAGAGTCGAAAATGTTTTTATTTAGGGGTGCAAACTTGACGAGAAAGAGAGTAATGGACTTTTTAGTGAGGAAGTCTCACGGATTGGTCTTCCAAGCCAGGTGGGCAGTGTCTTACTGGGGAATTGATGAATTCCATAAATGGAAATATCCATCATAAAATTCTTTTTTACGATTGATCCTCTTTCTTTTCTTTTCTTTTCTTTTTTGCACTTTGCATTTGCTCTCCAACAAAAGGAAGCATGCAGACAGTAGTCAAAGATTTAACAAAAATTATAAAGATGGGCTTCAACCCAAGATCAGATCATTGAGATCTTCTGGCTCCAAAAAAAAGATCTTCTGGCTCCACTTCCCAAAAGAAAGAATTGATATTGTGGGGTCCAATGGTAAAGCCCTCGCATGCCTTCTGATGATGGATGAGAAATTCAAGTCCATGAAACTTAGAGCCTGTTTGGTGAGTGAGTTTAATCTCACATTTTCACATTTTAAATAACATTACATCCTTTATGACAAGTACTATTTCAGCATTTACATTTTGAAGTCACTGTATTGTTTGTGTGGATAAGCTCTCATCATGTTAATCTTAAAGCATGTGATGTGTTGTATGGTTTTCTGTCCCATGATAATAGCATCAAGTTTTGAATTTTGAGCTAAAATGCATTTTTGATTCTTGAAGTTTGCCTCAAGCTCTTGTCTCAGGTTTGCCTAGTGTACTCCCCAATGTCCCCATTTCGAGTTCGGGTATCTCTATTTTGAAAAAACTCATTGGGTTAGCGATTTACCACTTTAGGATCCACCCGTCGCGAACAATGATTAGTTTTTAATTGAAAGTTTTGAAGATATATGGTTGGAAACCAAAAAAAAAAAAAAAAAAGGGAAAAATGTTTGCCTCAAGCGACATTGGCCTATCAAATTTCAATAGTAGTTGCATGCTGTTTAAGGTACTTTTTATGATCCATTAGCAAAGCATACAACACATTTGCGAATTCTAAGGTATTCTCTATAATGGGATAAATGAAGTCATTCTTGTAACTGCTTAAAACCCGCAGAAGAAACATGTTTTAATATTGTTGACGTCTATTTTTGACAAAAGGGCCTAATGGCAGAAGGAATTCAACAATATGAAAATGATTTCAACAATATGAAAAAGATGAAGAACGAAAATAGTAAAATAAAGACCAATGGGCTAGAATGACAGGAATAATGGTCTATGAGCTCACAAAATAATAAGTGGTCTAAGAAGAACGGGCTCTTGAGCAGGTTATATCTTTGGATATCATGACAGATGCTGAAGCAGTTGAAGAACATCGGAAAAGTCAATTTAGAGAAAACCTTTCGATTGACCCAAAAATATGTGCATCAACAGTGCTGTATTTTCCTTATGATGCTACTGCAAGTGATGAACCCTTATCCTGGAACAAGGTTCAACCATTCTCTTGCACTAATCCCATTGTGGTTAAGCTTTTGGGTGATCTGGGTTTTTACTTTCAGTTTATTGTTGTCTCTAATGTGATTCTCAAGATTATCAACTAATATCATCTTTGAACTTTGTGCAGGCATGTTCTTCTATTGTTGAAAATGTAGAACGCTATGATCCCATCTTTATCTTGCATTTTTCAATTCATAGTCTGTCGTTGGGCTATATTGAACCTTTGGAGTTTGATGGTTTAGGCTTGCTTGCAGTTGCATTTGTTAGTCTTTCTTCATCGGATGAGAGGATAAGAAAATTGGGTTATGAGGCTCTTGTGATATTTAAGCATGCGATGGAGGTTGTGTTCTGTATAATTGCATGTTTCTAGCATATGATTTATGTTCATATTCATTGTATGCAGCAGAATAGTCTCTTACTTCTTTCCCTTCTCCAATTTATTGTTCCTTGAGCTTGTGTATATGCATGTGTCCATGTTGTCAAAGTTTTTAAAGCAATTTTCATATGGCCTTTTTCATGACATTGAAAAGCAAACCTTGACAGCTTAATTTTGTGTCAGTGTGAAACATTGGAACAACGCCACACTTGCCCGTCTGCCCCCAACCCCCTAGGTGAAATACGAAAGACAGTAGAAAATATGAAATTAAGTAGTTAAACTTGGTTTTGATGTTAATCAATGTTCAAAAGTGTTTTTATGTTTAATTTGTTTAAAATTGGCATTCTCCCTGGATTTTGGATGGTTATTCTTGATTAGCTGCTGTGCAGTAGATGAAATTCAAAAGTTCTGGAATATTTTGTAATGGCATGCTTATTTGGAATTCAGGTTCTAGAGCCTTATTTACATAGATGATAGATGCGCAGCAGGATTTTTGAATTTTTTATTTGCTAGGCTTACTTCACATTGGCCGATTATATTTCATCCTCCCTTCTGTGCTGGTTTGTAATTTTCCTTTCTGCATTAAGCATTTGTAATGTTAATTTTTAATAAAAGTTCAAACTATTATGTGCAGAAGTGCCAAAAGAGGAAGGATCTAATGCAACTTAGGCTTCTGTTGACTTATGTGCAAAATGGTGTAGAAGAGCCATGGCAGAAAATCCCTTCTGTTATTACTCTTTTTGCTGCAGAAACATCTTTGATATTGTTAGATCCTTTGCATGACCACTATGCAGCCATAAGAAAGCTATTGATGCAGTCTTCTAGGGTAAATCTGAAGGTAAATGTATGATGACTCAAACAAATTTAATGATTTAAATTGTTTAATTTATAAATTTGTATTTGTATAAGTTAGATTATATATAGATTATATTGCTTTCTTCTGTCTTATGCTACTTCCTTTTTTTTTTTTTTTGGTTAATGATATGTATATTTTTTGTAAATACGTGTGCAGGGTATACCATTGTTTAACAATTGTTTCTGGAGTAGCTCTGTGAATTTCAGAGCAGAAAGGTTGTGGATACTTCGCTTGCTATATTTAGGGCTGAATTTGGACATTGATGCTCAAATATATACGAGGAACTCCATTTTTGAGACTCTATTAAGTTTTTATGTCTCTCCTCTTTCGGATACAGATTCAAAGGAACTGATTCTTCAGGTAATTTCTAATCTTGTTGTGACTTGACTTCTGTTGATTTTGTGTAATTTGTTTGAAATGCTAGAAAAACTGCTTTCTTTTTGCTAATCAACTTTTTAGTCCCCGTTAATAAAATGATGTTTCTTCCAGATATTTTGGAATTTTATATATATATATATATATATATTTCCTGTTGGATTCAGATGTGAAATATGACTTTGAAATGATATTTCTGAGGCAAGGTTTATTCAAAGCGTGGTTACATATATCGTATATATATTTTGGGAGTATTTATGTGGCCATTTTTTGAGTTCTTTCTGCTTGTATTTTGAGAGATCTGCGTTGCATTTAGTAGAATTCTTCCTGAATACCTTGTCTTCCTAAGTTTAGTTTGCTTATTTAATGTCTTTCTATTTTTATGTTTACTTCATCATGATTTTCTTTCCATATGTGTGTTACTTTCTCTAGCAGCTAGCTATTTTTAATTTCTTGTGCAGTTTTGTGCCCTTAGATTTTCAAGGATGGTCTTATTTGCTGTGTCATTTCTAGAGGTTGGTGGCTGGAGTAACCAATCAGACCATTAGTCTTTGGTATTGGCTAGTTTTTAAGAATTAAGCCAATTGGTAAAATTTAACACAAAATTATGCCAAGAAAAAAAAAAGAAACGTGTTGACTTAAGAATTCTCAGCAGGATGGTTTGATATCATATGATATATAACTCTGTGGAAGAAGAAGAAAACAACCACACAAATCAATTACACTAGTTGGACTGTCTTATATTTATTGTTGCTTTTGATTTTGTTTCTGAAATATTGTCAAATATTTTGATATTTGTTTGTTTCTAATCCTAAAATTAACATAAAGTAGACCTAAAATAGTTAATTGTCACTTTCCCACAATATCCTCTCCTTGTTTTTGAAGAACTGCCTATACTGTGTCCATATCTTTATCATACTTGTTCCATGTTTTGTGTTGGTGCTTTCTAGATGGAATGACTAAATGCATTTCATTAAACTGATCAAATACATGGGACAAAGGCTTTGTTGAGGAAAATCTCATGCTTTCTGTTTGTTTCTGAATTGTTTAGTTGGTAGTCTCAGCTTAAAGTTTTGATACATAACTGAGGCAGTTACAAAGAATTGGGTATGAGTTTTGGCTGTCACATTGTTTTAAAACCATTCTGAACAAAGAACCAGACAGAGTGATTTCTGGTTTTGTGGTCGGCTCAGAGTTTGATCAATGGTTGTATCAGCTCATAAATAAGAAAAAAAATTTATTAGATATATGTTTCTCAATTTATTAGTTTGTGAGTCCAAATATTTTTAGAGATTCTTTTCCATTTTGAACTGAGGAGAGGGATTTATAAAGACTTTTTAGTCATTATTATGTAAATTACCAGTGTGACTTTTATAGCTTAAGAATGAAAGGTAAAAGAGAAGAGGGCTCATTTATCTTTGAAAACATTCTCAATATCTTTTATTGTTTCAATGTAGGACACGCTGTTTTGTAATAGAAACTTAATGTAAGTCCCACGTTGGAAAATGAAAGGGGATGCTATACTTCTTCTATAAACACCACACTTCATTAGGAATTCCAGGCACTAAATGACGGGCTAGCTTTTGTGTGGGTCTAATATTCTTTAGTTCAACGTTGAATTTGTTACGTGGTCCATTTATTCCCAATGAAATAAGTAATGCTGTAAGAATTCTCAAAAAAAAAAAAAAGGAATGGTCAAAAATTTTTATGGTAATTTATAAAAAAAAAATAGAGAAAAAAAAAAAAAAATCAAAACCGGCCAAAACCAGTTCTGGTACACAGTTTTGGAGATTGAACCTCCTATTTACTGATTTTGACTGGTTTTTAAATATTTTCGGTTTTAGAGTAATCACTGGTCTTGTATAGGTATGTACAATGCATGTATTTATTATAATTATTATTTTTACTTATCAAAAAAATATTAATTTGTTTTTGAGGCACTTGTAGTCTTGTACAATGAACCAGTCGGACTAGCTGGTTGGGTCCAGTTTTTAAAATAATGTGTCACCTTGGAAATTTACTACTGACAATGTACATACATAGCAAACATTTTGTTGAGGCATTATTTCTAAATCTTGTGCTGTAGTTTGCAAACCTGATCTAAAACACTGTTGCTTTGACCTTGCTTTTTTATCTTTTTTTACGCTGCAGGTAGTGAAGAAGGCAGTCAAATTGCATAAGACGGCTCGTTTATCTAGTTGAACGCTGTGGTCTGTTTTCATGGTTGTCGTCTGTTATCTCATTTTCTAGTGGAAGGCTCTTTGAAGATGAAAAAGGTTTCTCCTTAAAGCAATTGCTTGTGGTATTAGAGGTAATTTACTAATTTCCTCTTGGCTCAAGAGCTTTTAACTTATGTTTTATGTAATCCTCTATTCTGTATAAATATTTTATTTTTTGAAAATTACTAATTCTTCTTAAGGGTTAAGTTGTTAGGATATCATAAATTTAAACATTTAACTACTCTAATAATTCCCATCATGCGTGGGTCCAAACTCCCCCTTAACAAGTGGGGCCTAACACATGTGATTTATAACTTTTTAAATGGGACGTACGATGGAGACAAAATTCAAACTCAAGGCCACCTATTCTAATACTATGATAAATTACTGATTGTCTCAGAAGCTTAAGCTATTAGGGAATGATGAATTTAATTATTTAATAATTATTCTAGCATTTTGTAATGGTGGTATCTTTTCCGCCCCTTCTTTTTGTTGTCAGCTAGAAGGGCTTTCTTTTAAATTATTTTATTTCCCTTATTTATTTATTTATTTTTTTTTTTGGGGGTGGGAGGGGGGTGGGGGGGTGGGGGGGAGGGTTTGCTTAAGTTATTATATAAAAAACATAATTTGTGTTCTTCAGCTTAATGGTGTAATTAGCATTTTAGTAAAGAGACTACTAGGAGTTTATATTGGAATAATTCAGATCTGGTAAGGAATCTTCAAGACTTGTTGAAAAGAATGGTTTGATTTGGATTTGCATTATCCAAAAACTGAGATTCTAGTGTTGTGATTACCCTATGTCAACAAAGTAGGTACTAGTATATGCTTCAGAGATGCTCAACACTCTTTCACTAGAAAAAAGACTTATGAAGTCCAAGTCAGTGCTACAGTAACTCTGTTTCCTAAAGCATAGTTCACAATTATGCCTGACATTAAAGTGTACAATATTATTTTTGTTAGCTGGTATCTTCATGTATTTTTTGTAGCTTTCTAACTTTCCAATCTGCTCTTAAACATTAACCACTTCTATATGCGAGTTTAATGTTGGAAAATAGTGTCATACCAAAATTTAATTCGTAGTACCACAACTGCAGGATTTCATTTGTTCTATATCGTGAATTAAGATGCTTGTCTTATTAGTTCCTATTCCCTATACCTTAGACACCTAGTCTGGTTTCTCTTTCTTTGATATACATGTAATACTAGTGGGCATGCTCTCTTATGATATAGACTAGTTAGTTGTTCTACATCACTGAATAAAGATCCTTTTCTAATTAAACTTTGTTCTGCTTTTAAAAGGTCATATATGTTCATATTCCTTTGGGAAGTTTGTGTTTTGTATTGTATGATCTTAGCTACAATAACTTTCCTTATTCCATATAGATATTCCTTGTGACAAATATATGCAGCAACATAGTGTTCATCCACTAAATTTGATAATGTTGAGGGTTATAATGGTTGCTCCTGAGGAAATCCTTTCTCATTGCATTTACTGGACAAGTAGGAGGAAAGCTAAAATATAGTTTCTTCTTACTGAGACAAGCTCCCTACATTTGTAAATCTTTGGCCACTTTTGGCTATTCTGATAAAAGGGATTAATAATACAGATTGAGCTTTTTAGAAAAGATATCTTGGTCTGAATGCTAGAGACTGGGAAGGATCTATATTTATAACCTCAAATTAAATAGCTGGGACAAAGTTGAGTTGAGTTTGATTGTTTCTGTACACCTTTCTTACACACACACACACATCAGTGCTAATAATATGTACTCATTTATTTCATGCTCTTGCAATTTATCTTAGAAATCCTGTCTAATAAGCTAGTAGTTAACAGATATTGTATGTGATATTGCATAATATGTCAAGTAGCCTATGAAATTTAATAACGTTCTCTGCTGTAACCTGTAGAAACAGGTTTCTTGTGAAGTTCCAAGGGTGACAACTTGAACTTTGTCTAACTCTGTTAATTTTATTTTTATTATCATTATCATAACCATAAATTTGATCTTTTCTGTTAATGTGTTTATATATGATTGTTTTACAAAATAATTGCATATCCATCTCCACGCCATAATTCTATCTTAATAGCTCAATCAAACTACAATATTCCTGTTTATTTAAGCTTGTCTACATTCTGTGCTCTGTGAACGAATAAAATTTCAGTAGAAATTGTCAATAGTAGTCTTCTTTTTCCCAATCTATTGACTTTTTGTTTTGTTTGAAAATCAGGTTGCCAGTGATGCTATTTCATCCCAAAACATTACTGAGTGGTTGCAGAAAGATGCCCTTGAGCAGCTCATGGAACTTTGTTCGCATCTGTACCAAGTGTTAATTGGTGGTTTGACATTCAAAAAGGGAAATGTTGCATTGGTTAATCTATTTTTGCAAATAATGATATCAACAGTGAAAATATCCCAGAAAAGGGAAATATGCCAGCCACATTTTACTCTCTCAGTTGAGGGTTTATATCAAATATATCAGACTGTTAGTGTATATAATTATGCGGGCTCTTACCCTTGTGCAGAGGTTGGGCTCAAAGCCATACTTATGGGTACACCTCCAGTTGATTTTTTCCACATGGTATCTCTCTTTCTCTCTCTCTCTCTCTCTCTCTGTGATATTTGGTATCTTCAAATTGTCTCCCGAAATAGCTTAAAATTAAAATTTGAATTAAAGAGCAACAAGATCTAATGAGGTTCAAGTGACAACCCAAGGGTAATGACATCTTTTGTTGAGTCCCATGTCTGTGGTTTGAACCCCACCTCTCCCTACCCACTCTCTACCTATCATTAAAAAAGCAATAGGATCTAGTGATGCTACAATTTCCCTAATTTATTTGTTTTCGGATACCTCATAGTGCGGTCCTGATCCTGGGCAGCCCTGGTATATTTAGTATTATGGGGCTGTCTTGCTGAGAGGTTGTAAGTATCTGGTGAGAGAGCAGTTGGAGAAAATGGATGTGCGGTTGTAGCTGATAGAAAGAGGAGAAAGGATCTTACATAGTTGCCAATGAGTTTTAGCTTAAATGACTCCCCTTTCCTTGTTCTGGTGGAAGCTGAGGTCATGGGTTCAAAACAATTGGGTGCATGTTTACCTCAGCAATAAAAAAAATCTGGGAAAGTTTTTGTGATTGGGGAAATCATAAATTATCCTATAGACTCTATTCATAAAGATTCATATTAGGGGAAGAACAAAAGATGAGACTCATAGGAAGTTTATGCTAATAACTCTAGCCAAAAAAAAAAAAAAAAAAAATCAAACTATGGGTTTATATACATGTTTTTATATAAACTAAGCAATGTGTTGCATTATAATTGCTTAAAATCAACTCTAGTTTGTCTATGTGTGCTTTAGTGTTTAGGAGGATTTGTAGATTTTGGATTTAAACCTTTAAGAAGAATAGTTTGGGTTTAAGAATGAATGAGTTCACTAGAACGATTTGGCTATTTAACTCTAGATCAGTTGGTATCTCTCTCTTTTAAGTGCTAGGTGGAGGATGGGGTCATCGGTTCAAGACCCATCAGATGTATATGTAACTTAGCAATATTAAAAGAGAAGGGGGGGGGGGGGGGGTACTCAAAACACTTGATATTTTATTGTTGGAGTAAAATAATACACTTATATAGACCCTAAATCTTTACTTCTCTTAGTAGAACTAAGACTCCTACTTTGGCTAGTAGACCAGAATCTAATTGAATTGAATCAAAGTCCACATATAAAGATCCACAAACTAAATAAGATTTTTTGATAAAAAAAAACCCAAGACCTATAGCCCATACCCAAAATTGCAAAATTACTAAAATACGCTTGACTTCAGAATATAACCAAATGAAATATAAAAATCTAATTGACTACTGTGGACACTAATTCCTGGGCTTTGCCTTAAGACTTGTAAATAGGATATTATTTTCCCAAACATGTTATGGTCGTGCCATCAAAAATACTTGATGATGAAGCAAATCCTATAAGTTATTTCTAAGCTCATTGCTTGTAAACTGCTTGCTCTGAAATGTTTCAAAGCTAAGTAATTCTACCATGCGGAAACATCTATTACTTGACATCCTACTTTTTGAAATTATTATTTTACTGAATCTCCAATGTAAGATGCTGGAAGCATCCAAATAGACTTTTAAAGCTGGCTGCACTTTTGCATTTGTCCCTTGTGTGTCTGGTTAACCTTAGGGAATCGATATTATGCTCTCCCTATATTTCCTGTGCATTCTTTGTTGGCTTTGGTTTTCAAAGTGAAAATTTTTGCTCAGCCATCCTAGGGTCTATCTTCTTCCTCATACAGTCAAAAATGTTGCATAGTTAGACTCATGCATAAATGTACCCGTTTTTCCTTGGGGTTGTCTAGTATATCAAACTCTTTGCTGACGGACTTGAGTAATATATTTCGGTGTTAAGTTGTTACAGTGATTCTTGTTCATTTCTCTTTTTAGTTCGGTTTTTATTTTTTGATGACGAATCAATTTTTGCCTTTTAGTTTGACTATATATATTGAAATCTTGATTCGGTGTATTTTCACAGAACAGAGAAAAGCTTTCTGGTTTTCTTATGTGGGCAATTTCCACTGCATTGAAATCAGACTCTGCACAAATGCTTCAGCTTCAAGAATCTCATTTGCATTTCACCATTTCTTCCGAGGAAGAGATCCTTGAGGATTCTTTGATACCTAGACTTTTACGATGGCTAACTGCTGCTATTATTCTTGGGAAACATTCTTGGAAAAATACTGATGTTGATCCCAAGATTTCAAACCGATTTAAATCAGGAACTCTGCAATCTTTATTGGATCTTATTGAAAATGAACGTGATGAAAGCGTCAAAAATAGATTTGGCTGTGAGGATTTATTGGCTGCTGTCATTTTCTACCTTCAACCATTCATTGTCAAGTGCTCCCCTCAGTTATATCTGCACCGTGTCTTCTTTTCTCTGCCTCTGGTCCTGCAGGTAAGCTATTTTGATTAGTTGTTGGTTAGTTGTTTGGCATGTTGTGTTGAGTGCTGGAGTTGGGGATTTTGGACTTGGATTCTGGAAAGATTCAAATCTAGACTTTGAATAAGGTCTTGGGTATTCTACTTTAGGCACTATACTTCGCCAAGCAGGGAATCTTAGTAATTGGCGGGGAATGTTAAACTGATCCTAGAACATAGTTTCAGTGGAAACCAATGCAGGCATGTGGCTTGGTTGATCTGAATAGGGTGGTCATCCTTGTAGACGTCTGACTAACATAATAAGTGTGACAATAAATTTTGAGAGGCAGCCACTTGATTTGGGGATTGGGGTGGTGATTGAGGACATGTAACAATCAAAGGAGAGATTACAGTAGGTCAACATCAAGGATCAGCATTTAGCTCTCATTATTAATTTAGAAATTTGTCAGGAATGAACTCATGTACATGGTCTAAGTTTTCATTTTGGTCCTTAGACACCTGTTGGGCCTATTTGCCATTGAATGGGACTGTGGACTGTGGTCTAAGTTGCATGGTCTATTTTCTATGTTGACTTTGTTTTTGGTAGCGGTGGCATACCTTTGTTAGCTACTTTGGCATCAAGAGATTTAAGCATATGTTGACTACAGACTAGGAAGCACAGGCATGGACACGGGTACGACACGCCATTTTTGAAATATTAGGATATGACATGGTGGGAATATGCATATTAATTAATTATTTAAATATATTTTTAGATATTGTTAAGCATTTATTTTTCATATAATATTAAACATATATTAATTTAAGAGAAATATTGGATAATAAAGTGAATTCATGACTAGTAAATGATGTTTAGAAATTAGAATACAAATCAATAATAAGATCCATAAGAGTAAATAAAAGATAACTAGATAAGTGTTGAAGATTGAAACTAAAAATAAATAAAAGATAAGTGTCCCTCCCATGTCCGTTGTATCCTGCAATGTTTCAAACAAAAACAAAAAAGGATGTGGCTGGTTCATGTGTGCAGAAGTGTCCCAAACATGTCCCGTGTTTGACACGGGTACGGCATTCCTAATGAAGTGTCTAAGCTTCCTAGTGTATATTAATATATTATTATTTTTATATTGGTGTAAATAAAAAATTGAGAAATGTTGCCAATGAGCTCTAAGCTCAAATGACACATCTTCTTGTAAGAGTAAGGGTGAGGTTGTGGGTTCAAGACTCACCTAGTATTTAACTTACCATTAAAAAAAAGGAGTTGAGAAATGTTGAAGATAGATGCTAAGCATCTTGTTTTTGTGAAGTGATTGGCCTTGAAGAGGGAAAATTGCATAGAATGTTGCTAATTAATGTGGGATAGATGAAGTGAAGAAATTCCTTCGGAGGGTTCCAGGACTGATGGTGTATATGGTGCAAATTTGCTTGGCTGTTGAGAATCAGTGTGTTAATAGTATGGATATTTCGAGAATGTTACCAGGGATTCTTGACAAAACAAGAAAGTTCTAACCCTATATATGTGTTTGAGGACCAAGAAGAGAGAGTAATAGATAGTTTTGTTGTGTCAAATATATCTTTTTGTTTTGCACTTCCAAGGATGAGGACAGTAAATTGAATTTGAATCTGTGCGGTGAGTGAATAATAGATGATCTAATTCTAGTAACTGCCAATGTTTTTTAAGTTCCTATGTCTAGCCAAACCCTTATAGCTTGGATGAGAATAAGATGAGTTGAGTAATAATAGATGATCTAATTCTAGTAACTGCCAATGTTTTTTAACTTCCTAGGTCTAGCCAAACCCTTATAGCTGGGATGAGAATAAGATGAGTTATTATAAAATGTCTACTACACTGACATATACATAAAATCCAGTATTACTTAATCTCTTAGTGTGGCTTAACAGGCTTGGTAATTATTAAGGTTGGTGTTCATGTCCACTGAAGTTATAGGCTTTGACGTTCTCTTCAAAAAGCAAATGATAAAAATTTGAAGTGGATGAGTTTGATGTAATTAAATGTTATATACGCAAATATTTTTATGAATAAATATTTATTTATTTTTCATTTTGTGAAAATATAAATTTGCTGACTCTCTTAATATTATATTTTTGTAGAATCGATATCAGATATCTTCCAAGGTCATAAGACCCTGGTGGCATCTCTGTGTTCGAATATACATTGCCCTGCTGAAGCATCCTGCCTGGAGATGGTAATACATCATCTCTTCTAGCTTTTTTCTTTTTCCCTGCTCTTTGAACAAGATGTGGATTGTGGAATGAAGGGTATTTGATAATTACTTTGGAAGTAAACGTGGTATTTACTTATAAAGGAATAAACATGGTATTTAACTGATGCTTGTTAACCTGTATGATCCAAGGTGATTATTTTGTTTAAATGATTTCTTTCTGATTCAAGTTCATAGATCTGTTTGTTTCTGACTTTGCTATGTTTGTGATAATTCTTAAAAGAAAGCTAATCCGATATTGGGCATCTTTGACATTTTATATAGTTTCATCAGTGAGAAATTAAAAAAGCTTTGTCTAACTAGCAAAAGGTTGAAGGCTAGTAATAGAACTTAACAATTTTAGCTCAAGATTTTTTGAAATCTTTACTAGCTTTGTTTTTTGTAAGCCATGCTCCTTAATCTCTTGCTTGTTGGCTGTTTTTGCATTACAGCAATGCTATTATATTTTCTTACCAAGGCTGGGGACTCTATTACTTTATCTAACTATTCTGACCTTGCATGTTCTTTGTACAGGTCCTTTTACGAGCCGTGGAAGGAACCTGCATTGGAACTCACTGATTTACAGAAGATGGGTGAACTTCAGGCTTGTCAAACTCTTTTAGTAATTTTTGCAAATGGACTTAGAAGGAAACCATTAGATTTGCAGGTTTTATCACCTCTAGATGTGGAGAGATCTGGTGTATATGAATGGGAAAAAAGCATTATTAGTGCTAGCAGTGTTTAGATTATATTACGAACTCCAAGATTGATTAGTAAAATTCGAGATTTTGGAATGACATTGTGTCCGGAAAGGCAGTTTGTAGTATATACTGAGTGTACTTGAAACCCATGATTTTTGAGAAAATTGTATATATTGAAACAATAAAAATACATGACTAGGGCAGATGACGGTTGTAAGTTAATGAAGGTGGGTTCGAAACATCATGTTACAGCCATTGTAGGAGAAATACAGATATGTCAATGTAGACAGCATTCAAGGATGTCATGGCAACAAAGTTGTATTCAAATGACAATGTTAGTTAAGACTAGAATTTGTTGTAATTCTTATTATTGGTCATTTAATGGCTAAGTCTTTATATCTCTTTAAGCTCTCTTTCCATTTATTGTTATTTGTTTTTAGATTGTATACATTTTAAGCTCTTGAAAAGAAGCTATTATTTCTCACTTAAATTTTTTATTCAAACCATTCTGAATGATCAGTTCAACCTGTTAAATAGTAGCCCAATTATGTGACATAAATTGGATGGCCAATTGTAATCTTTAGTAGTATTTTTATGATCCCTTCCCTTTCCTTGATTGTTGGGTGTCTCTATAGAGAAAGTTTTGCAGTACAATTTTTTTTTTTTTAAAATTTAGTGTATCACTTAAAATTTTTAATGTATCAAGAGTACTAGCAATAGTGGTGCTAAATTGCTATATAGCTATTTTTAGCACCACTAAATATCAAAATGTATCCTGTAATAGTGGAGCCAAAACTATATTTTTTGGCTCCACAGCTACCGTGCACAGCTGTGTACTGTAGTTGAAAGGTAAAAAAAAAAAAAAAAAAATTACATTCACACTGCTTTTGTCTCTACCCTCACTATCTCTCCATGTCTCTCCCAATATTCACCATGTGTTCACACTACTTTTGGTTGTGGTTGTGTTTTCATGGTTGAATGAAATATTATTTTATTGTAGTGTTTATATTATTTTATTATACTAAAAGCTAAAATAAAATCACTGCTGTTGGATATGAAAAGGTAAAATAAATAAATTGACTTTTTTATGGTGCTAAAAAGCTAAAAATTTGGCTCTACTGCTGTGGATGCTCTAAGGATTGGATTCAGCGTCCAGTTACACTAGACCCATCCTGGATAATTGGCCTAATCTAAAGTCCATCACTTAAAACATAATCATATTAGGTTTGGTCAATATGTGCTTTTAGGGTATATATTAACAATCTATTTTAGGAAAAATTTTATCAGAATTTGAAAAAGTAAGTTATCAAAAAGTTTGATAACTTTTTCAATTTCCAATAAAAATTTTCCTAAAATTATTTACTAAAATATGTCGTAAGGGCATACATTAGTAAAACCAACCCTTCATTATTTCGGGGTTCAAAAATGATATCCTATTATTTCATATGAAATTTTTATCCTCAATAATATGATCGAATAAAGTACCATTGTCACAAGACAGTAACAAAGATTGAAATATTTAGCATGCGTTTGGTTTGTCAATTTAAACATTAGTGTTCAGTGTTTAAACACTGAATACTAGTGTCCAAAAACAAAAAAAAGGCGTTTGGTATGTCATTCCTGTTCAGGCGTTGGGAAAACATTGTTCAAAAATCAATGTTCAAAATGATGGTTTTTGAAATCATCTCTGGCTTGTTTTTAAACAACAAAAACTAGTGTTCAGTGGCAATTATGTAATTATCTTGAACATTGTATGACCCACCTGCTCAGACATCAAAAGCTGTATTGTCTCCTCAATCTCACCCACAGTCCCGTTGGCATTAAAAAAATGTTTATTTTAGTCAAAGGTGTCAGTTTTTTTCTTAAAATCGAACACACGTACCAAACACATTTTTATGTTTTTTGAACACTAAAACATGTTATTTAAACCATGATACCAAACACATTTTTTTTTTTTATAACCATTAAAAATACATTTTTCAACAACACTTTTTAAACTACAATTTTCACATCTTTTTAAACAACAATTTTTGAACTCAATGACCAAACGGGCTTAGTAACAAAGTTTTTCACGCAGAATATGTAGTACTTGTTGTAATTTATGTTGAAGTAGCATCACAATATGGCCCACTACAAATTTAGTCCATCTGATGGACCAACTTTCTTTTTTTTTTTTTTTTTGAGAAGAAACTGATGGACCAACTAGTGTCAATGTAAATAGAAAAGATCAAAAGTTTATATCCTTGTCGGTTGGGCCCAGTAACCACTGGAGAAACTGTTGAGATTGCTTTAGGCCCTTCTTTCTCATCTAGCTGCACAACCAATCGAATACTGATGTGCAAAGCAAGACAATGGTTTATAGTCTGGAAAATTAATTTTTAAATTTCGTTTATCCTTCTTTCTTTGTCCAATTTTGATTTATCTTTTTATAAATATCAACAGCTTTTTTTCTTCTTCACACTGCAGTATAATATTATGAAAACTACATCTCATAAGCTTTCTTCAACTCACCTTATAATCGAATTTTAGTAGGGGTTTAAGTGCTAGCGCAACAAGTAGTAAAGTTCTTTATGATATTTTAAGGTTCGAACTCCACTTCTTCAATTATCTTTTTTTATAAAAATAAAAAATTTAAAAAAAAAACAACGATTTTAATAGTTTTTGTCTTCGACAAAACTTAGATACAGTACTTAGGTGCAGTGCTGTTCCTTAGACTCCCATTTTAAAATTCTACCATGTAAATTTTTCATCATAAGATGGAAGTGTATTTTTTAGTTAAGTAACCACATGGTTGAATCTTAAGAATTTCACCTCAGGAATAGTACCTTAGGTACTATACCTAAGTTTTTTCTTTTTGTTTTTGTTTATTTATATATATATATATATATATATACTTTTTATTTAAGTATGATACGATAACACGACAGACGAAAATAGGGTGCGCAATAAAAGGTAATGCAAGTTGTCTTGGCATCTCTTTCTTAAGTTCACATGTCAATCACTTAATTTAATATTTAAATTTTTATTTAAAAATAATCCTACTCATGTCTCATGCGCCACTTGCAATTTTTTTTTTTAAATTTTTATAATCCATTTCGTATATGAACCTGCAAATGCCGTCAAACTTGGATGGTTGAAAATCATTAAATAATTTTTAGTTTTACTATGAAATGGGCTATTTATATTATTAATAAATTATAAATAATAACGTGATATTGTATAATTTATTTATAGACTTGCACAATCCTATCTCAATTCTATGTAACTATATTTTTAATATAAACATAAAATCTACTATTATAAAGAGAATATAACTCAGGTTCCACGTTTTAAATAATCATAAATACAATCACACATTAATCATAATACGTTCAAATTACTTAGTAGGATCAAATAGGAAAAACACTATATTCCAAACACCTAAGTTTTATGTCAAATTTAAATTTTAAAATACAATAAAAACCCCATATATTCCTCTCTTTTTTGCACTATAATAATTACTTTTAAGTTCTAACTACATATACTTTTATGCTAATACCTGTATTTTAGAGAGATTAAACGGAATACATAAATCACTTTTATAATTATTTATTCTTGTAAAATTTTAGTATTATATATATTTAAACTTTTAAATCAAGATTCATACTCACAAGCTAATGAGTTTGTTCACAAACATATAATAATGTTAAGCGGAATATATAAATCACTTTGTTTATAACTATTTATTCTTGTAAAATATTAGTATTATATATATTTAAACTTTTAAATCAAGATTCATACTCACAAGCTAATGAGTTTGTTCACAAGCATATAATAATGTTAAGCGGAATATATAAATCACTTTGTTTATAACTATTTATTCTTGTAAAATATTAGTATTATATATATTTAAACTTTTAAATCAAGATTCATACTCACAAGCTAATGAGTTTGTTCACAAACATATAATAATGTTAATTTGAACTTAATTCTAATAGTCAATCCTACATTTGGAATTAAGCTTAATTCATTTACAAAATAAACGAATATAAATTTGTTTTTACGTAAGTCAAATTTGATGATAAATGTTTCAATTCATTTACAACATTAAAATTGAACTCTATGAAGCTTCACTTTGATTCAAATTCCATATGTTCCTTTCATTTATGACTTATTTCTTGAATTTAAAGTACCTCTTATATTAAATTTGAACATTGAATAGAATCGTACACACTCTACAAATCTTTATTATGGAAAGAGTATGATAGCTCAAAATGACTAATCTACAAATTTAACACTGAGATTGGATAGTTGCATTTCAATAGTTTGGAGGCCATATGAAGATTCAAAGAAAGCAATTTATTTAACATTAACAATTATTACATCACAACGTAAAAGCAACACATAACCCCAAAAGAGAGAAACAAGAAAACTGAAAGCAACATAAGTAGTACACCAAAATAAAACACAAACAAAACCCCAAAAGAAAAACTACATACACATTATCCATGCAAACACATTACGTGTTAACTTGTAACACATTTTAGCAATGGGGCTGAGCTTGATTGCATTTAGCTGGGAGCTCCATGGCAAGGGTGGAGTTGATTCCATAGAAATTCAACAGATTGGAGTTCTTGAAAATGCAAAGGCATTGAAAGTCAGCGTTGGAGAGAGCTGAGCAACATGAAGCTGAGGGAGGAACAGGGTTTTGGCCACTCACTGATGGCTGACAGGCCTTAAGACCCTCTTTGGTCATATGGCATAAGCCCTGATTATCACCATTGGCTAACATTATTGTCTCAGACCCAATGGAAAGAGCCAACAATAATGACACAAGGACAAGCTTTTTGTATGCTTCCATTTCCCTCAATAGTATTTGCTGACTCTTTAATTTGTTGGGGTTTAGAGAGTGATGGGTACGTTGGCTATATATAGTGGGTTTGGTGAGCATAACCTAAATACATGGTTTCCAAAATTTCTGCCTTTGCCCAATGGAATTGTGAATTTGAATGGTTTTGGAAACTACTAAATAAAGTTTTTTTTAAAAACAAATACCAGATAGCATGTTGTAATTGATATTATGATATACAATAAAAGTATGGATAAAGTTTAGTTACAAAATTGGTTGTAACTTTAGGCTACAAACTCATTCATCAATAAAATAAATATTACAACATATTTTGAAAATCTAACCGTTTAATTGTATATTCTTTACGCTCTTAATATATATGTCAAATTTTGTGTCAATTGGATATTATTTATTATATAATCTATAAGTTTATATTTTGTACATAATTTTAAATTACAAAAATTTGCAATTTAAAAAATTTATTGATGACATAGCTATTGATCTTTAATTTTCTTAAAATTTTGCAAGTATGAATGATATAAAAAGAAAATGTAATCCAATAGTAAATTTGTCAAAATTCACATCAAATAAAAAGATATTGAATAACATTGTAGTATAAGACTACAACTAATTTTGTGGCTAAACTTTGTCCTAAAAATGTTATATTTACGTAAAAATAATATTACATAAATCACAACTTGTCAACTTTATTTGAAGAATCACGGTAAGCAATATGTCGTAGTATGTTCATTAGTGTGGAAAGTAGTATTGGAAAACTGTGAATGAGGGCTTCTAATTAAGGCAGCAAAATTAATAGGTGTAATTAATAACATTAAATAATATATTTCGCTTTTTAAGAAATATAGAGATGGTACAACAACAGTGATTAATTTATAAAAAATTATTGAATACTTCAGGAGTACCATAAATATGGTTGGACATACAATTCATGTGAGAGGGTGGAGTACACATATATGATACTCTGAAAGTACCTAATAATTACCTTTAATTTACATAAAAGTAATATTGCATTAATCATAACTCGTCACTTCATTAAAAAATTATATATATATATATATATATATTTTTTTTTTTCCTTTTATCGTTGTTTTATTTATTTTCCTTTTGCTGAATTGTCATTATCATTGTTACTAAAAAATAGTTCAAAGGCTCGTGATCACAGAGTCTCACAGAGAACTCTAGGAGTTGGCAAGAATTGGCAAATACCAGGGGCCGAGTCACGGGCATACCTTGGTGTTGGGTAAAGGGACTGGAGAGAACTTATATCGGGAACTATAGTTTATGGAAGGTTTTGTTTTGTATGATGGCATGTGAACCTTTAAAACGACAAAACCCATGCATGCGCCTTTTTCTTTTCTTTTTTTTTTCTTTTTTTTTTTGGGGGGGGGGGGGGGGGGGGGGTGGGGGGGAAGTTTGGTGATGAAGTGTTATTTTGAACAAGAACGTATACAAGCCAATGAAATTGAAAACTATAGGTGGAATTCCCTACTTGAAATTTAAGTTTTGCAGTTGTCCTTTTTGTTGCTAAAAACTTGGAAATGAAAGAGAATCTTTTAAAGAATTTTTAAGGATTCAATTCAAAATTCAAACTATTTCCTTATTTTAATTTTGTGTATTATTTACAACATCAACCAAGACTTAGTTTCAAAATTAATTTTATGTATCCTCTCTTTCAAAAGATGAAATAAAATCGTGTATTCTAATTCTATATAAACCTCACATCAGTTTAATTGTAATCAACAATTACCATATAAATTAAAATCCTTTATTACATTAATTTTGACTCAAATGCTAAAATGATAGCGAGGTGAATTGGAATTAGGGAGACATTATAAGAGCTTAGGTGATATATGGCCCAAAATATCCAGAGTTTTCATTCTCTATTATTGTAACACTTTCATCAACTCTTTAATCAATAGAATAATTAAGGTACTACAGTCTACAGCCCTTAAACTTCTGAGAGAGTTATAAATCAAACTACATTAGAGCACCCACAGTAGATGTGGGATATGTGCCAAATGCTAAATATTTGGCACATATCCCACACCAAACACAAAAAAAAGGATTTTAGTAGATGTTGCATATGTTGTATAATTTTGGCACATATACCATTTTGTGTCCGTACCGTTGCAAATTTGCAATGGTACGGACAGATGTGGTAAACTAAAAAATGTATTTTAATGTGTAGTAAATATTATTTTAATGTATTTTAATGTGTAATAAATATTATTTTAATGTATAGAATTGAATTATAAAACATCTGATAAATGAGATGTTGTAAAATGATGTGGTAAAATAATAAAGTAGGCATTTGATGTGGTAAAATGATATAATTTTTGCACCGACTGCTACGGATGCTCTTAATATAACTCTCTATTGTTAAACCATTTAATAAACTTTTATTATATTAATATTTTAAAAATTTCCCGTTCACACATGTTATAACTTTTTATTCTTAACATTCACGTCAAATTTTGTATTAATCATGATCAAGTTACATCTATTAAAATTCTTTGTCAACCTTTTAATTGGATTAATGCTTGAATATAATTCGCTGCTGAAACTACAATTACAACTACTTCTAACTACTTTGTTTTCTCTTCGGGCGTTTTGAATGGATTGAAAGACAGAAAATGAAAGGGTTTTATTAGACCTTGCTTGACTGAGCCTTGGAAGCATTTGCTTTCTCTTCGGGATCTTTGAACGGAGAAAACTCGGTTTTGATTCTTTTGAAAAAAATATTTTTCACTTTTTGAAGTTTTGGTAAGTGGAAACACGCTAATTACTTGGGAGTCGGGACTTCAATGTCTGCAGCTTAAATATTAGGTTCCAGCTTTAGATTTTTTTTTTTTTTTTTTTTTTTTTTGCAAACCTTTTACACAACATAAATACTTTGAATAAGAATTCAAAACGGTGGAAATGGAGAAGTCTCATTCTTATTCTTAAACATATTTTGACGCAGTGCAAAAAAAAATAATCTGCAGCAATTTTTAACATAGAAGAGGACTTTGGCACCTATACCATAAGAGCCTTGAACAAAATGAGAAGTCTCGTGTTAATCTTCTAATGTGAGTTTCACTATCTTAATGGATAATTATGTAGGTTTTGTCACAAGTTCTTCTGTGTTGCAACAACAGTTGAGGTGTCAATTAGTAATAGATCATAATAAAATATTATTCAAGAACCCACTACAACTAAAAACAAGAATGTTTGGAAAATGTTATAACATTTTGTTATGTCTTTAGACTTTCTCTACGTATATACATCCACTCATGGCACCGTGGCTGTCATGTACTAGTTCTAGTGGATCTATTGGGTGTAATATGTAAAGTTGAAGAATGTATATATATCCCAATAATCATTTAAATGTTAGGATTGTAAAATGTAAGGTTTTTCAATAATAGAAACTAATAGTTATGTGATTTCTTCATTTATGGATTATGAAAAGTTGCAAGTTTATGGTGGGTTAGATGCATACAATTACACTATAAGGTTATGTAATTCTAAATATTAAACCATGAAATTTTTAATGTTATTACTTATTAATATGAGCCTTATAATTTCAAAATTGTTGTAATTTGGAGTTTCTTAAGTCTCTTTCATTTCAATAAATAAATAAAAATAAACCTAGAAATTCACAAAAGTTACGTTGTTTTTCCAATAGAGCACATTTCAGAGATCGGTAAGTTTAGGTTCTTAGGATTTGGTCTCTTAGTTTTTTAGGTCTGTAAGGAAATCTTCATCATATACTTGTAAGTTTATGCCATAGTATCTATACTTGTGAATATTTGTAGTTTGATGTGATTATGTACATGTTTGTGATAATTTGATCTATAAGAAATTTTAATTCTACGCAAATTAGTGTTATTAGGATTGGATCAATTGAATTATTACGATATGACTCTATTCAAGATGATTTGCCTTGGTTTAATTTCAATTGAGATGACTTACTTTGAGATCATACAATTTAACTTAGTTCAAAGTAGGTAGTTTAACTAAATCAAATTAAAAACTTAGTATATATCTTAGGATTTATCGTTCTCTTTAGTTTTTAATTTCTGCATTTTTTTCTTTTTTAGAATACTAAGTATTTTAACATACAAACACGGAAAGAGAGAATAAGGTTTTAAAGAAACTGACAATTGTGTATATCCAAAAGGGGCTCTCTTATGCATATTTTAAACGGCTTAAGTTAGGCATTTTCAGAACTCATACCCTTTTGTTTAGAATATTTGTAGTTTGATGTGATTATGTACATGAAGTAAGATAAGCACATCAAACTGAAAATAGTGTCTTGAGAACCATCTCGAGGCAACAATAATTCCTTTTGTTTATTTATATATTTTTTTGAAGGATTTAGATTGGTCTGACTTATTCCTTTTATTTATGGATTTAAAATGTTGCATGAATTGGTTTTATGAAAGGAAAATGATTAATGTTACTTTTAAGGAAAATAAGATTATGTTACTTTGGCAAAAAGTAACAACCATCCATCAATACAGAAAGTATGTTTTTTTATTTTTTTATTTATTTATTTTTTTTTTTTGCCGGTATGTATATTAGAGATAGGCTATTAAAGTAAATCAATGAATTTACCAACTTTATTTGTATATGATTCAAGTGAATTTCCATATCTCACTGACTCGCAATAAAACATAGTTATGACTTATGTGGTCATGAGGAGTTCTGGCAAATCAGAGAAATTTGTTGTGACATAAATCAAAGATGGTTTAGCTTATTTGAGATTATGAAGGCACAAAAAATAGAAAACCCAACAACCAAAAAAGAACAAATTAAATGAACTAGCTCTCATAACACACATTTGACTGCCATTGAAAACTCTTGTACAAAGAGACACATTTGACTACCATTGAAAACTCTTGTACAAAGAGATGGGAAAACAACTATATATATATATAGAGAGAGAGAGAGTTCAATTTAGTTTTAACTTAGATTCTAATTGTTATCTAATTTTACGTCGCATGTCCTATTTAAGTTTTTTTTTTTTAATTGTTGTAAGTAAATTAATGAGATGCAAAAGATAAAGTATCTAATATAAATAAATCATAAAAAAAAAACTCAATTAAAAAAAAAGAAGAGTAAACTCAATATCAACATTTTTTTTTTGGAATAGTTTAAAAAATTGCACACACAGTTATAAAAATAACAAACTGATCTTGTGTAAGAAAATTTTAATTAATTTCCTCACATCCCATCCATTTTAAATTTGGATGGTCAGATATACATTAATTAAAGTCTGTCCCAATTAATTAATTATTTATTGTTGAACTTGATCAAAGTGGATCTAAACTAGGAGCTAGTCTAGGAGTGAATAAGGTTACAATATATCCCATCGAACATATCAAGGTTAATATCCTTTGCCAATTATTACTTCTACTAGTGGTAGAATTAGACTGTACTCTGTACTATGTAGAATAGAAACGCGTACGTGATGTTGAGTAATGTATTCTTGTGGCTTCTCTCTCTTACTTTAGTAATAGATTTTAATGAGAGATAGATTTCTTTTTCTTTTTCTTTTTTTTGAGGGGAAGAGAGAGAGATATCTTAATTGGTTATATCTTCTAAAAAAAATAATTTGTTAATTCTGTTTATTATTAACAGATTAGTTTAAGAGAAAAAGTTTATTAAAGAAAACTTATTTCCTTTTTATTTTATTTTTATAAGCTATCTTATCTAACATCATTTTTAACTAATTTCCTCACAACTCATTCATTTTAAATTTGATTTAAGTTCCGAAGTAGTCTTCCCAATAGTGTTAAGTTTACTTTTAGATTATTTTAGAACCTTTTAAGTGCATGTAGTGGGCCAACACCGAGAATCTTGGAATATTTTTGTTTGCATACTATAGTGGCGAAAATTGGGAATTGAGCCAATTTTTCAAAGAATATAATCAGTAGTTACGGTTTCAAAACTATATTTTTTACTAGCATCTCGAGTTTAAGAGACTCGATTTAGGGCCTATAAATCGAGTCTTTGAGGGTCGGTTTTCATATTCTGATCGGGTCTGAGTTGGCACTTTTTCCACGTAGCATCCACTTGTAAATCGATTTACATTTACAGTAAAAAGAAAATATTTTAGTCTTTACACTTTACACCTTCTCACCTTAACAACAAACAAAACCACAACAACAACAACAATTCTAACAAAGAAAACCATAACAACAATAGCAAGAGAAAAAAAAAAAAAAAAACCCTAGAAACAGGTCGCAGCTTGGGTCGCGCGTAACCTGGTTCGCCTGCAGCCTGGGTCGCGTTGGGCCTAGGTTGCTTGCGACCTGGGTCGCATTGGGCCTGGGTTGCCTGCAACCTAGGTCGCACATGGCCTGGGTCGCGTTGGGCCTGGGTCACGCTGGGCCTAGGTCGCACGACTCTTCATCTCCATTTCTTCTTCTTCTTCTTCTCTCTCTCTTTCTTTCTTTTTTTCTTTCTTTCTGCGTTTGTTTTTGCTGTTTCTGCATTTTGGGTATTAATTAATATTTTTGGGTTAGAAATCTAGTCTTAAAGACTCAATTTCCAGATAGACGCCACGTGGGAAAAAATACCACATCAGACGTGATCTACCCATGAAAATCAAGTCCCAAAAACTCAATTTGTAGGCCGTAAATCGAGTCTCTTAGACTTGATATGCTAGTAAAAAATAAAGTTTTGAAACCGTATCTACTAATTATATTCTTTGAAAAATTGGCTCAATTCCCAATTTTGGCCTACTATAGTCGTGTTGTTGTAGAATGATTGTTGATTTTTTTTTTTTTTTTTGGCTTGTCTATATCATTACTTTAGTAACAGATTTTTATGAGAGAGATATCTTAGTTTGTTAAATCTGTTTATTAACAGATTAGAAGAGATTAGTTTAAGAGAAAAAGTTGATTAGAAAAATCTCTGTTTCCTTTTTAGTTTTATTAATAAGCAATTATCTTTGTTTCTTTAATTGACCAATTGCAAATGGGTAGTATTGCAGAACTCAATTAATTAACGGATTAGAAAATTTCATTACAATTGCTTTTACTCTAACGTTTGTCTTATACGTACGTTTTAATTGAATCAAAATTAGTTATACTGAAAAAATATAATTTTGAAAAATTTTCATTTGAACTTTTTTTTTATATATAAATTCTAGAGAATCATTGAACCTAACTGTTACAAAGTATTTTTTTAGTCCCAATTGTCTTTTGGTTTTCTTAGCTGTAAGGATGAACGAATTAATATTATTAATAATTAGTTAGTAATTTGTACAATTTGTGGAGTACTTTCTTTTTCTTTTTCTTTTTTTCCTAGAAACAAGGATCAAATATTTGAGAGAGAATTATTTAGTAGCTGCAAAAAAATACATTAATAGTTCATCCCTTTTCCAGACCTGTGCCAACTACTTCTTCTCTCCCCCATTCTCCATTTTCACATCTTGAGGAATTAAAACGACAACTTTCAGCCAATTTTTTTATTTAAAAATTTTAAGCTAAAAGTCCTTAAAAGAACAAAGAGGGAAAAAAAAAGGTTAACAAAATATCGGATGAGTCTTGAATGGATAAGATGGTAGATATCTATTGTTTTAGTGTTCTCCCTTAGACTACCGTTGGAGTCGCACACATGGATTTACTCATTGTCCTCTACAAGGTGAGGGAATGTGAAAATGATTTAGTTAAAATGACTTACCTTCTTGAGAATATTCAATGACACTGTTTGGTCAATCTGTAATAAGTATATTAATTTCAATGTAGCCTATTAATTTTTTTTTTTTTTTTGGAGGGGTATATTAAATTTAAAAAAAAAATTTATCCTCTAGTATGTTATAGAAGTTAGATCTTGTAACTAGTGGATACATATAGTAGTCACACATGCTTCTGTCTTAATCTATATACTACAATGACATGTGGTGATTTCCTATATTTATGTGTATTATATGGATAAACAACATCATGTGTCAAACAATTATTTGTATATGTCAATATGTTTGCCATGTGTCAATAATAACTTACAAATTTGAATGAAATAAATGTATTTCTTTAATATGATATTTATGTTCAGGTTTTAAATTTTATTTATGAGCACTAATTCTTAATTTGTTATCTGCCTCTTAATTTTTCTAACCGTTACCTTCCAATGGCTATTCAAGTGATAGATTTAAAAACAAAGGATTAGCTTTTATTTTGTTGCTCCTCCTATGGTGTCACGTTGGATTTGATGAGTCATGGTTAACCAAGCATCTAGCTTCTGCCACATTAATTGTCCTTAGCTGTTATGTTTAAACTCATAATAATTACCAAACACCAAAGACAGCTATTTCTATTCAATTTCCCCACTTGACAAGATATGCTGGTTTAATTCATCTCCATCGGGTCCTCCCAAATATGCTAATGACATTATCTTCCTAGAAATGCTTCATATTTTTTGATAAGTTAAAAAACGTCTTCATATTATGTATATATTTGTCTTCTCTTTGGTCATGGCAAAGTGAAAGAAAGATTCTTGTCTTCTCTTTGGGCGGCTGTTACTTTAAAACTGTACGTTGTTGTACTCCTCTTTAAGGCTACGTACAATTGATTCCATGTAATGACTTATTTGCAGGTATGGCCAAGATTACAAAATTTTTTCTTGAACCGTAGTCCATAGCCCATATGGATTTGTACTTGCTTCAAAATTATTTCAAATCAATGCCAAAATATATGTATTATAGAGGAGCTTAGACTTCATGTTTGCTTGAGAGGATTTAAGTGATGCATCAAATATGTTATTGATGTTTAGGGGATAATAAACAAGAAGTGATATACATACATACATATATACATACATATATATATATATATATATATATATATATATATATAAAATACTAATTTGATGGGGTTTGAGTGTTCAGCATAAGTCGATTTGTATTCTGTTGCATGCATTATTAACTTCATTTGGTAAACATTAGAAATTGTGAAGATAAGAGTTTTGTATATTTTTTAAATATTAATGGATTTTATTATATTTTAAGATTAAAGGAAAATTTTACATAAGAGTTAAAAGGTTATAATTCAGATGCAAAAAAGAAAGAAGGTCTAGACTCTAGACTAACATAAAACTTTAAAATTAGTGTTGAACTCGTCATAAGATAAAAAATATAAAAATAAAAATAAAAAATAGAAAACTAGGAGGTTTCATTTCTTTTAAAACTGGAATAGACAAAAAAAATTCTTAAGTTTTTTGTTGTGTACTTTATTTATATATATATATATATATTTTAGAGTTCTAATTGTCTATTTCTCTGGTTGAAGATCTTCAACAAGAGACTACTTTTAAGTATAAAAAAAAAAAATTATTGTAGGATAGTCTAGAGCTAATTCATGATAAATGTCTTCCTAAATATGACTGGGGTTCTACACAATAAGTTTCCACTTGATTGACTATTGTCATCACTCATATGTGGCGAAGCGCCCAACATGGATATTGCTTCTTTGGGGATAAATGGTAGGTGCAAAAGTAATGTATCTTTATTTGTCATGTAGAAGAGGATTACGCATTATTACATTTTTCTAAGCTATATATAGGATCTTAACATTAAAAAAGAACCCCCCCCCTCCACACAAAAAAAAAAAAAAATTAAAAAAGAATAATTATAGTATTGTTTGAAGATTTTATTTTCATTGTTATGATGGTTAGAATTTATTTAAATGACCTTTTGAAATGAATTTGATCGAGATCTTTATTATTTTTTTTTCAACCTTTATTTTCACTTGGAGTTACTAATTTTCATTCACTTTTAGGGTCTGCACCTTTGAGCAAAGTGAAAATATATAACTTTTGTTAAACTATTTTGTGCATTGCCCAGGTTAATCACTAATTTTACTTAAAAATTGAAAGAGAAATACCAATGTTAGAAAGCCTAGTTCTTTTGGACTACAGTATATCAAGGGCCTTGGAGGCTTGGAGGCCATGTGGCTAAAGAGTTTGGTATTACTGTAAAGTAAACCAAAACCCTAATCCCTCTTTATTTTAATGCATTCCTATTTGTTACCTAAATGTTTTTAAGTTTTTCATCTTTAACCTATGTAATTAATGAAATAACATATCTTTCTTGCCCACGGTTTTAGTAGTCAGGTGGTGTCCAGATCAATATTGAAAATTACTAAACTTAATTATACAAAAATACAAATTTGAACAAATATGGAATTGAATAACTTTAAATTTATAATGGACATCGTTGTAACTTGCAACGTGTAAGTGGAGATAGTGAAAGATATTGTTGGGAAAAATAGTCAATCAATACAATAATACATTGCAAATTCTTCACCTTTGTCTAATTTTGAGGGTGATTCTGAAAATTTAAGTAGCGATTGTGATTAGAGTTTGAAGTTAATTTATTTTACTATTCATCTTATTTTTGTTACTATTTATAAGTATCACTACACTCTTTGGTATTATTCATGAGTTCTACTATACTATTTCAACTAGTTTTTACTTTTATCTATGATACTTTAAACAAATTTGTTTTCAGTTTCAGTTAAACAAATAGTTCCCAAACTGACCCTTAAAATCATGCATGGTACATTTTATGAGGATTAATTATAAAACACGGGAACACGAGAGTATTCGCACCCATATCAGCAAAGGGGTCTCCAAATGAATCTACAAAAGCCACAAATACACATCAAGACTCAAATAAAACAGAGAAAAACAAGAACAAACCAAAGGAAAATAAGGGAACCCGTGAGAGAGAAAAGCTTACAGAGTAGAGAGAAAGTGGAAACATAGTTGAAGAAGAGGTGAGGAGCTAGTATAAAGGAACAAGAGAGAAGAGAGATGATGAGGAGAGAGAGAAGCTTAGGGATTTCCGATGTAGGAAGCGGTGATTTGAGGGATTTTCGATGAGAAAAAGGCTAGTATTGTCTGAATCGGAGATCCGGACTAGTAGCTGTGTCGTGAAGAGAGACCTTCATCAACTCCTCTACACCCGATTCTCTCCAAACCCCAACCTTGCTCTCTGATCTGGGTCTAAAAAGCGCTCTACGAGGCGTGGGGGTTTTGGCTTCAAATGGTGAGTTCATTCTTCGATTTTGCAGATGGGTCTGAGTTGAGTATGCTGGCAGCGGTGACGACGAGGTTGAGGGAAGCCTGGAGGTGTTGAGAGAGTGGTGGAGGTGAGACAGACACCGGTTGAAGTGGGAGAGAAGGAGAGAGGAGAGAATGTTTTACTGAAATTCAAATTTGGGAAGCTAATATGAAAAGAAAAGTGAGCACACAGATTGCCAGCGTGGATTGATGAAGTGTCAAATTCTTAAGCCATTAGATTAAATCTATGGCTGAGAATTGAGGTATTGCACCCCGTGCAATACCCTAGTTATTGCACCCCGTACAATACCCTAGCTATTGCACTGGATGTGAATCCCTGGGTCTGTCTAGGGCAGAGAGCAGCAATTTTGATATTGACAGAAATCTTAATCATTTTTGTCTCCCTCTCTTAAACCCTCGCGCCTTCTCTGTCTCTTCTGTTGCCCAAAAATCGTACGTACTGTTGTCTCATTTTGAAAATTCAAGCCAATCCCATCCCGAACCCCCCTTTTTCTTTTTATTCTTTTTCTTTTTTTCTACAACATTTGAAATCAGCAAAATTGCACTATAAAAACAAGCATTAAAATCCTGAAAAAGAAAAAAAAAAGTATATTCAGATTTCCGACCTATTAATAAAATGCAAAAAAAATATGAAACAATTTGATATATTCTCATCTTTAACATGTCTCAAATGCTAGTAATCATCAAATTATTCAAAAAAAAAAAAAATGCTAGTAATCATCAAATGAAAACTCTAGGTTCGTTGACTAGTAGATGAATAAAAGTTCATTGAATATTTGGTTGATAAAAATTTAAGATGCAATTATGAATATTTTTATTTCGGAACCATATTTATTTAGATTCCTTCCGAACGTTTTTATTTTGTGTTGGTTTGAATCCACGTTTTACTTTTTTTTTTGGCACACGTTTAAGGAGATATTGCAGTTACTGTTCATGAACAGTAACCGCGCTATTTGGCTTTTGAACTCTTTTCAGCTTCTCATGGGATCCATAAATTTCACTTTTCAACAATATTTTCATTAAAAATGGATCCTACGATACTATTTACATATTTAAAAATTATTTTGTTATAATATTTTTAATTTTTAATTTCAATAAAATAAATTCTATTCAAACGGAACCTCTGTCAGGAGCAAAAGCAAAGCAATCTCATTTTATAGCCACAGGCTTTAAGTTTCATGGACTTGAATTTCCCATCCATCATCAGAAGGCATGTGAGAGCTTTACCATTTGGGCCCTCAATATCAATTTTTTCTTTTGGGAAGTGGAGCCAAAAGATCTTTTTTTGGAGCCAAAAGATCTGAATGATCTGCCTATCGTCTGCATGCTTCCTTTTGTTGGTGAGCAAATGCAAAGTGCAAAAAAGAAAGAGGATTATTCAGCAAAAAAGAAAAGAAAAGAAAGAGGATCAATTGTAAAAAAGAATTTTATGATGGATATTTTCCATTTATGGAATTCATCAATTCCCCAGTAAAACACCAATCCGTGAGACTTCCTCACTGAAGTCCATTACTCTCTTTCTCGTCAAGTTTGCACACCTAAATAAAAACATTTTCGACTCTCAAAAAAAAAAAATTTAAATAAAGTTTTTTTTGGATAATACAATTTCAAAAAGCTAATTCAAAGATAATTTTTTTTTTCCTATAATTGTTGATTTGACAAATTATGATTATTTTGAAAACTAGATAAATTGTGATATAATATTAGAGGCTATTTGGTAATGTTGTTTAAACAACATAACACTTTTCAATGTTTTTCATTTACGCATATTTTCACAATATTTAAACAATATTAATAAAAATCTCTTACCAATGCTACTTTTATTAGTAACAACTATAACATATCATTATTATTTAATGTGAAAATGTTTTATACCTAAACTTGTTTTGAGGAAAACATGGAATTAATTGTATATAAGAAAAGCTTTGTGAGAAAGGCTATGATTAGATTAGATATATTAGTATTTTTCTTTTTTTGAGATATATCAGTAATAAGTCATTAAAGCAATAACACTGTCCAAACGAGTACCGAAAGGCCAAGGACAATGTACCATAATCTAAAGATTGATAGGCATCTTGCATATTGATATTATTAGAAACATATTACAGGAAGACAAGACAAAAAAAAAAAAGGAAATTAGAAAAGAAGCCGTTTGAAGAATAATGCATTCTTTTTTTCTTTTTTCTTTTTTTATATTCTTAATTAACTAATAGTTTATATCTTCTGGGTTTCTTCTTTGATTCAGTAGAATATGGTTGGACTTGGATTCAATGTTTCAGTATATTATAAATAATGACACAACACATATTTTAAGATAATCACATTTCAATTCTTATATTTAATCTAAAGTATTTGAGCACCGAAGTCTTACCTTACTGAAACGAACTCAGAAGATACAAGATCAACAAAATATCTGATATTGCAGATCACAAAGAATGAATTCGACCAAGAAATAGTTAATAGGTTTGTAGGTGCAAGCCATAGGTCTGCAACCAACAAGTTTCCTCAGTACGCAGATCTTTCGCTCTCTTTAAGTGGCCTACTCTATAGTCATTCCAAAGTGCAGCTATAGACTAGTAATACCAAGTTCCCATGGCATGTACTCTGATAGGAGCAAAAGCAACCAATCTCATTTTATAGCCACAAGTTACATGGATTCAAATTTGGCCAAAATGGCCAAATAACAATAAAACTATAACTATTTAGTTAGTAGTCTGGTTTTGAAACAATATATATAATTAGCAATTCGAGTCTAAGAGACTCGATTTTCATGGTCTAATCACATCTGATGTGGCATCATTTTCCACGTGTTGACCACTTGAAGATCGAGTCTTAAAGACTCGATTTAAAGCTCATATATACCAAAACAGCACCAGCCAAAAAAGAAATCAGAGCCAAAAGGAGAAAAAAAAAAAAAAAAAAACGCAGAAGAAGAAGTCGCGCACCTGGGTTGCGCGACCCAGGTCGCGGTCGCGCGGCCTGGGTCGCGCGACCCAGGTGCGCGACCTGGGTTCGCGCGGCCTAGGTCGCGCGACCCAGGTGCGCGATCTCTTTCTCTCCCTCTCTGATCTGACTATTTCTCTCTCTCTTATCTGGTCTCCCTCTCTCTGATCTGACTCTCTCTCTGATCTGATCTGATCCGGTGAGGTGAGGCCGTGCTTGGGACTTGGGAGATTTTTAAAATTTTTTTGAATTATAAATCGAGTCTTTAAGACTCGATTTTTAAGTGGTCCACATGGAAAATAATGCCACATCAGATGTGATTAGACCATGAAAATCGAGTCTTAAAGACTCGATTTACGGTTCAAAATCGAGTGTCTTAGACTCGAATTGCTAATTATATATATTGTTTCAAAACCAGACTACTAACTAAATAGTTATAGTTTTATTGTTATTTGGCCATTTTGGCCTTCAAATTTCAAACTTTAAACCATCGAATAAAGAAATATTAAATCTAAATATATACCGAAGAGGCCATGTGTCCCTTTTTTATTTTTTATTTTGGTCTTGGCTTGGCCCTAAAAATGGCTCGTGAAATCAAAATTCACATACAACCTCTGAAGGATGCGAAGGCTTTACTATTTGGGCCCCACAATATCAAATCTTTCTTTTGGGATTTGGAGTTAGAAGATCTTTCTTGTTGGTGCCAAAAAATCAGGGGGTGTTTAGTTTGTGTTTTTAAAGTATAATTTTCAGTTTTTAAATAATATTATACGTATTTTTATATATTTTTTCATCCAGATGTATTTTTACAAAGATTTTCAAATAACAATTTTCAATTTTTAAATACATGTACCAAACGGACTCTCAATGACCTTGAGTTGAAGTCCATCTTTATAATAATTTTTGTTCATTGTTTGCATGCTTCCTTTTGTTGGTGACTATTTTTGATTTGGATTCAGTAGGGATTGGGCGAAGACAGCATGTGGTTGGGAACCTCGAGGAGGAGGAGGGGAGAGAGAGGAAAAAAGGGGTTTGAACTGTAAAGTCTGATTTCAGTCTGGCACGAAGGAGAGAAAAAGTGTTTTAGGTGAGAGAAACATAAAGATATCAGATTATCAGTAATGTTACTTTTCAACTTTATCCTAGAATTGGTCATGTGCAATGCATTTGACCAGCACATATAGAAACTTTATACCAATATAAAAATATCACTTCACATATCAGAGTTACTCGTCTATGCCTATCTTCTCAACCTAGTAATCTCTCTCAGTCCGAACTCCAAAAACATTTGAGAAGACTAAACCCACAAACACAAACCCATACAAACGAGAGAGAAGGAAGAGACCCATTCGAACGAGAGAGAAACGAGGTGAGCTCCAGAGACTGTCTTCACCCAACATTGTTTCTCTGGTTAACTTTATATCATCCGTGATTTTTTTCCACCATTTCTAAAATCCATTGACATGGTTATTAAGAACTTGATTATTCACGAAATATAAGTCTGTGACAAAATTTTTCAAGGCGTGAATAAAATTAAATTTATGCTTCTTCTTGTTGTTGTAAAGAGCAGGATTGAAGTACTGGAACATGTAGTACCGAAAACATACTACATGTTTCAGTATTTCAATCTTGTCCTCTACAACAACAACCATAAGTTTAACATTGTTCTAACTTTAAAAGATTTTGCCGATCAAAACCCAGACTTATACTTCGTAAATAATCGTACCTAATAACTCGGTCTATGAATTTCAAAAGTGGTAGGAAAAAATTGTGGGTGATAGAGAAAACCAAGGAAACGGCCGCCGGTTTGAAAACATCATCGGAGATGAGCTACAAAAAGACTTTCTTCACCCAACATTGTTTCCCTGGTTTACTTTATATTATCCGTGATTTTTTTTTCCACCATTTCTAAAATTCGTAGACATAGTTATTAAGAACATGATTATACACGAAATATAAGTCTCTGACAAAATTTTTCAAGGTGTGGATAAAGTTAAATTTATGCTTCTTGTTGTAAAGAGCAGGATGAAAGTAATGAAACATGTAGTATCAAAATACTACATGTTTCAGTATTTCAATCCTGCCCTCTACAACAACAACATTAAGTTTAACATTTTTCTAACTTTAAAAGATTTTGCCGATCAAAACCCAGACTTATACTTCGTGAATAATTGTGGACTTATAACTCAGTCTATGAATTTCAAAACTAGTAGGGAAAAATTGTGGATGATATTGAAAACCAAGGAAACAATGTTAGTTGGAGTGTATTACTTAGAGGATAACCAAGCCTATGAAGGTCTATTCTGAGTTTTATACAAGAACACTTTTTGTATGGTATCAAAAAAAAAAAAAAAACGGTAGGATTGAGGTTGAAGCAAATAGGAGTGGAGAACTCAAGGAGGAAAGAAACCAATGAGAGTTCTTGTTCATGAAAGGGTTGCAGTTTCAAGGATCGATGGTTATAATATGTTTACATTTACTATTTGTTTTTTGTGCAGTTATATAGTACTAGATTAACTACTTAAATTTGTGGGAGTGTAATTATATAGCCCCTATAATGAAAGAATTGAACTTCTTAGCTTATTTAAAATCATTATGGATAATCAAGTGATCTAAGGCTCTGATGAAATGAATTTGAAGGGGATTTTTTTAAAAAAATATTTTTGACAAGTACTATTTCAGCATTTACATTTTGAAGTCATTGTATTGTTTATGTGGATAAGCTCTCATCATGTTAATCTTAAAGCATGTGATGTGTTGTCCGGTTTTCTGTCCCATGATAATCGCATCAAGTTTTAAATTTTGAGCTAAAATGCATTCTTGATACTTGAAGTTTGCTTCAAGCGCATGTCCCAGGTCCGTCTTGGTGTACTCTGGAGTCTGGTACCTGTACTTCGAAAAAACTTCTTGGGCCAGTGATTGGTTCATCTTTGCGAATAGTGATTAATCTTTAATTAAAAGTTTCGAAGATACACCATGAAAAAATAATAATAATAATAAATAAGAGAAAAAAGTTTGCCTCACTTGACATTGGCCTATCAAATTTCAAAAGTAGTTGCATGCTTTTTAAGGTACTTTTTATGATCCGTTAGCAAAGCATACGACACATTTGCAAATTCTAAGGTATTCTCTATAATGGGATAAATGAAATCATTCTTGTAACTGCTTAAAACCTGCATAAAAAACATGATTTAATATTGTTGACGTCTATTTTTGACAAAAAGGCCTAATGGTAAAAGAAATTTAACAATATGAAAAAGATGAAGAAAGAAAATAGTAAAATAAAGAATAATGGGCTAGAATGATAGGAATAATGGTCAATGAGGCCACAAAATCAAAAGTGGCCTGAGAAGAAGCAAACAGGTCGGGGCCGAGAAGCCCAAAGAAAGGAATTAGTAAATAATGTTAGTTTGAAGGCCAATAAACCCAAAGGTAAAGACATGGTAATTGGGCCAGGAAAGCGCAAAAGATTTAGCAAAAACAAATGAAAGAGGTAGGAAAGGATGAAATTGGCATGCCCAAAGAATGAAATGGACTGAGGAAGCCCAAGGTACTGAATGGGTTGGCCAAGCAGGAATACTGGGTAGTAAAGACCAAAAGAAGAAATAATATCAGGAATTGACGTGGCAAACTCTTCCGCCTATAAGCTTAGAGGACAAAAAGATGAGTGACATTGTAGAAGGAGCAATGCAGTGGCGTGGCAGGAGTACTAGTCGGCCCACGAACGCAGGATAAAAAGAGACATGAGCCAAGTCAAAGAAGGGAAAACCCATACCCAAGCAATGCCCAGCCCAAAGAAGAAATGGGATGTAGAGAATGAAAACCCAAAAACTCATTCATGCTACAAGAGTTAAATAAACACTAAAGTGTGTAGCAAAATCAGACAAACTTGGAGGCAATGGCAAATGCGTGAGAGCCAGAAAAGCAATGGACTCATATGGAAGTGGAGCATGCACACAAGACTCAGGCACCACCTACCTGTACCTAGCCAATATAGTGGAGGTGGGCCACAGGTCAGAGATATGAGAAAGTGTGGTATGGTGATGGGGAGAATGGAGAGCCTTTGGGGTTTCCACTCAAGTTCTTTTGGGGGAAATGTCCTACTGGGATGATATCTTATCCAAAAGTGGTAAACATGAGTTGGAATCATTAAATGCATGCTAAGCCATCTAGGTTCTTTTTTCCAAAGTGAGTAACTTCTATGGTAGGAGCCTTCTTCTGAGGTTACCCACATTGGAAATTGGTTTTCTTTTTGAACTTGAATATGCCAAAGAGCTAAACCCATTATTTTAGTAGACTAATCTTCTCTCCTTGTCTTATTAATGACTAACTTGACATCTTGCTATTAATCTTCCTTTGTTGTAATCACATTTCCTTTGTTGTAATCACATTGTAGCTATTCGCGTATTATTGTTATTATTAGTAGAAGATGCTTTAGTTAAAATGTTTTAGTTGTCCTATTGCGTTGCATTTCCTACTATAACATCTATAACAATCTTTCCTGTCGTGAATACGTGATACACTTAAGACTCTTGCCAAGATGCATCAGCACAAAAATGGTCAAACTTGCGCACAAGCTGGCCTAAAGTGTGTTTTAGTTAGGCTAGTCCTGACTCTCTTACCCCAAAAGCACAGGGCTGTGGTACGGCAGGAGCAATCCAGCCCAAAACGCAAAAAGGCCCACCACAAACATTAATGAAAGTTTTGAAGCATTCAACATGATACTCGTCTTGCTACAAGCATATGTAATGCTGGTAACTAGCTATGTTGAAAGTTGGTTCATTGAGGTAGAAGAAAGAATGTATAATGCATCATTTCTTTGATGAGTTAATCCTATGAATACCTTCTGAAGGGTACGAGCCTCACGCTCTAGGCCAAGCCCAATGTCCATGTTCTTCTGTTTTAAGGGTTCAAGTGAGAGATTATATTCACCATTCCCTTATAGTTTAAGATTTTGGGACAATTGAAAATTATAAAAAAGATAGAAGTAATCTAGCCAAAATCTCCCATTCTTCTTTTGATCAAGGAAAATCATATAATCATTTTAACTTGATGAAACCAACTGAATACTTTAATATTTAGAGAATACCTAACCATTCGAATTAGCAACATGGGGCCCCACAAGACATATAGGGAATTATTCTAACATAAGCATATTAAGATTACGTAATAATAGAACATCCATAATGCAGAAAAACATGGAAAATTATTGGGTAGTCCCAGCCAATAAAATTAAGCCACCTTACTAAAATGAGGTTACATCACCATACCTGCTATGTCATCCCAAGAAGGCTGTCTCCTTGTAACTTCTGTTAGCTCTGTTAGAATAAATTCAAAATTTTTCAAAAATTTAGACATGAATGGGTGGGTCATTGAAATTGTTTTCAAATCTCGTTTTGATTTTTATTTTTCTGTCTTCTGAATAAGGTTGGAGTTATATGCTTTCCATAAATCTACCGCCTCCGATGGAGACTTGTTTTAATACTCAGTGGAGATGGTGTCTTCTATTCCTTGCCTGAAGTTTCAGCCGCAAATCGCCGTAAACCCACTCCTTCTCATCTCAGCCTCCATTCCCAAGAATTTAAGGGATTTAGTTTGTGTGTTTATTTATTTATTTCTAGTCTTTCACCTTGTTTCTAAGTATTGACGCTTTGATGGCTAAGTCTAATTCTTTGGCCTAGTTATTTTCTTTTGGTTTCTCGTTTTTGTTCTAAAAATTGCTTCTTTTTTTTTTTTTTTTTTTTGGCCTTGATGAATTGCAAATATATTTGAATATTTTAGTTCTTTTACCAAATCATGAGTCCAAGCATCTTGTATTTACATAATAGTACATTTTTGAAGTTGTTTAATGTTTGGTTTGTTGGCTCTCTCTCGTAGAATGTTGTTTGTATTTGTTATTGACGTGTGCTTTGTTAGTTTGGTTCTCCTTCTAATGTTTTAGTTCTGTTTTAGTTCTTCAGCTTTGTTGGTGGTCTCGCATCAACTGGTTGGACCTAAATTTTGGGTTGTTGTTGGCTTTATTCTGTTCTTGTTTTGCTGTTGGTTATCAAGCTTGTTTCAATAAAAAATGAGTATTGTTTCAATACTACATTTTGGGAGGTGAGGGTAGGGGTATGCAGAAAACCCACCGACCCGTTAAACCCGACCCGACCTAACAGGTTGGGTCAATTTTTAAGGCTTGGTGGGTTGGGTTGGATTGGGTTACAACAAATTTTTTATAGCGGGTCGGGTTGGGTTTTGGTCATAAAATTACAAACCCGTCAAACCTGACCCGACATACCCATATTTAATATATATTTAAAATATATTATATATTTAATAATTTTTTTTAAATCAGCTGCAGGGCACTTTTATATATATATATATATATATATATATATATATATATATATATATATATCATATATTTAATAATTTAAAAAAAAAAAACCAATTGTAGAGTAGCACTTTCTCGGTTTCTCTTACTAATACTAATTTAATATATATAATATATTATATAATTAATAAAAATTTTAAAATAACCGGTTCTTCCTATCTTATATAAAAGTCAATTAGTTCACACAAACCCTAATAAATTACTATTGTTGTTTAGTCATTAGTGTTGTTTGCCTTTAAAGAGTTACATTGATACTAATCTTTAGGTTTTTTAATATATTAATATTAATATTTTTTTACTCAATTTAATAATAATAGTAATAAAAATTGGTCAAACTCATGGGTTCAACCCAACCCATGTGGACTTATGTGATGGGTTGGGTTGGGTTGAATTTTTTTTTGACCCACCATGGTGGGTTGGGTCAAAAATCCCCTCAACCCGACCCATGCACACCCCTAGGTGAGGGAATTCCCCCCCCCCCTTTTTTTCTTTTGTCATTTTTTAGTAGGGTAATTATTGAATTTTGATTTTATATGCGTTTTGTACTTGTGGTTTATGTTTGTAAGTGTTATATATGATTTCTTGAGATGCATTTTGTGCTTGTGTTCTAAGTTTATTGTGTCAATTTTATTTTATTTTTTAAAATAGTCCTGGTTTCCAAAACTGTTGTTGTCCTTTATCTTTATTTACTTGTCTTAATTCTTCTCTCTTTGTAGTATTCCATCATATACAGATGACATAAATAACTTGGAGGGCATGTTGTTGCTTTGTTTCTATTGTAGCTACTTAGGAGAGTGCCCTGTTTCTTTTTGTTTTGGGGTTAAGGCACTTGTCTAGTCTTGTGTTTTGATATTATTGTATCTGATGTGAGACTGTTAATCTCTCTCATGTTGCTTGGCATTTGATTTTGTGGCAGCTGGAAGCTTCAATGGATTGTAGAGTGAGCTTTAATACCAAAAAAACTTGCATAACAAAGAGTGAGGCAAGTCAAAGTGATCTAGCTAAAAGCCATTGGAGTTCACAGATATGTTTAATCAAGAAGCAAGAGATACATCAAATGTGGAACTATAATGTTATTATGGCCTTGTAATCAAACTTTATATTTTAGTAAGACTCTTGTTATTATGGCGGTATGGCCTTGTGATCAAAGTGTATATTTTAATCAAATTTTGTTCATCTTTTGTCTACTTTTCTCTTGGATCAAATTTTGATATAATGCAAGACATCAAAATTGTTCAAATTGAAGTAATTACTCAATTCTTTATAATACTTTATGAACTAATAGTCATGTAAAGAATGCATATTCCTTTGGTTTCTAGTTTCTTTAAGACAAAGCATAAATAGGAAAATCTATCATACATGAGTACATATTGATTGCAATAATTTAAGGTTTTTTTTTTTTTTTTTTTTGATATGATGATTTAAGGGCTTTGACTTTTAGTGTTTATAGTGCAAAAAAATTATCCAAGTTGTTCTACAAACTAGAATATATCAAATTTGAATTGTTGCTAAAAGCCTAAAACTGAAAATTAACCTTGCCAACTTCAAAATACATTGACTTCAATCGATCATTGAATACTTCAAAGCCTTTTTTTGATAACAAAGGAGCAACATTTGGTACATGAAGCTTGCTGGGTGAAGCATGAATTCTGATGGCTGCTGAAAAATTCTCCAGTGCCTAGCTTTTCATTGGAGGCCACAATGCTTCAGCCCACACAGTAAGACAATTTGTATTACCATCCACCAAAAGTGAGAGCATAAGACAATAGACAATGCCAATCAAATAAGCATTTTCACAAACGCCTTGCAGACAATATTTCAAGAGAGTAATCGTATGGACCAAGCCTATTAATTTGACTTTCCATATAAAATTTTACAAAGATTCAGTGAAGTAACATCAAATTCATGAAACATTTAATTACACAAATCTAGGGGAAAAAATTTGAGAATAGAGAAGACCAATAGAGATAGTAAAAAACTTTAACTACTACAGCATAAATCAAAACAGGTCCCCATCGGAGGCAGTGGATTTAGGGAATGCATATAACCCAACCTTATTCAAAAGACAGAAAAGTAAAAATGAAAACGAGATTTGAAAAGTTTTTATATTCCCAGATTTTTCAATGACCCTCCCATTCACACCTAAATTTTTGAAAAATTTCGAATTTGTTCTAACTTCTAATAGAGCTAACAGGCATTATAAGAGCATCCACAGCAGTGAAGCTAAAAATTTAGTTAAAAATATAGGTATAATAGATAAAGTAATTTTGGTTGAGCTAAAAAACTAAATTTTTAGCTCATCCAAAATTACTTTATCTATTATACCTACACACATGCTGCAGTAATGAATCTATTTTAACTATCAACACAATAAAATAATATAAACCTTACAATAAAATAATATATCTCACTATCCAAAAAAACAACCCAACACCATCCACAACCACCTCTACCCACAACCACACCCACAACCACCACCACCACCACCACCACCACCGCCACCACCAGACACAACCAAACCCACATGAAAAAAAAAAAAAAAAATCAAACATTGTATCACAAAACCATAGCCACAACAACCACCATTGCCACCACCACAGCCATCAAACCCACAGAAGAAAAAAAAAATCAAACATCATTCCACCACCACAACCAAAATCCACAAACCCACTGTCAAAATCATCCACCACCACTACCATAGCCAAAATCAACCACCACCACCACCACCACCACTAAACCCATATGAAAATACATTTAAAAAAAAAAAAAAAACTCAATCACAGCAGAGAGAGAGGCACGAACTGGGCAATGGGGCTTGGGGTGGGTCGGCGAGCTGAGAGAGAGAGGTGAGAGTGACTGAGAGAGAGAGGCACGGACTAAGCGATGGAGCTTGGGGTGGGTCGGCGAGCTGAGAGAGAGAAAGGAAAGAATGACTGGGTCGAGCTTCGGATGAGGCACGGATGAGGCGGCCGATCGAGCTTCGGCACAGAGAGAGAGAGGCAAGGATGAGGCGGCGGTGGGTCAAGCTTCGGTTAGGACGGCGTCAGTCAGCTTGAGAGATGGTGAGAGTGAATTGGATAGTTTCAAAGAGGTGAGATGGAGAGATGGGAGCTTAAGAGTGATGAGAGAGAGGACGGTGAGATGAAGAATAATAGAATGAAAAAAAAAACAGTCAAGTATTATTTTAATCGGAGTGCTCAATAAATTTTTTTTTTTTTTTTTTAGATGTGTGCTATAATGCACATCTATGGATAGATGTACACTGTAGCAAATCAGCAAAAAATTATGACTTTGTCTCCACTGTTGCAAGGCATTTTTGGTATATTGGTGGAGCTAAAATAGCATTATAGCTTTTTAGCTCCATTGCTGTAAATGCTCGAAGGAGACAGTCTTATTGGGCTAACATGACAACTATGGTGATGTAACCTCATTTTAATGAGGTGGCTTAATTTTATTGGCTGTAGTCCCGAACTACCCAATAATTTCCCGAAATACAAAAAGTGGAGCACTATCACTTAAAATCAGTAATAATTAAACAGAATTGTGGTTTAGGCAGGCAATACTGGATAACTCAGGGGTTATAGAACCTGCACTTCTAGGCCAGGCCATATGGGCCTAGTAACGTCTTCGTTCTTGACTATCAAAGCCTTGTAATTTGGAATATAGTTAGCAAACTTCTGCTTATGATATATAGGCAACAAATTCTTGATTACAGTCTGCATTAGTTCTTCATTGCGCCTTCCCTATCGTTAGCTCCATTTGGTCTAATCATTCTATCAATTTCTTCTTGGTCTCAAACATCGAATACTTGTTCTTGGTAGGTCTCATTGAAGCCTGGCCTATTAGCTCCCTACCTTTTATATTACGAAAAAGAAAAAAAAAAATAAATAAATAAAAAAGAGCTTACATGTCACGTAGCTGCATTTGGATTTGAACCATATATAGTATTGTATTTTCAACGGTTTTTAGTAGTTTTTTCAATGGTTTCAACCGTTAAAAATTTCCAAATTTCTTGTAGTATATAGCACTTAGAAAATCCTTGAGCTCTCCTATTGCGTCACTTAGGCCTAGATATTGAGCCATTGATTTATATCTTATGTGGATTTTGGAATTTGGTGTGGGTGCTGGATTGGGATATATCTCTTGAAATAGGCTTTAATTTGTCATTTTAATTTGGGTATAAACTATGAGTTGGGCTCAAGAGAGGAGTTGGAGCTGCGATTTGAGTTTTGAGTTTCCCCTAGGAATCTCCAAGCTTATCCCGGCCATCCATGTATCCAAGGTATCACCAAACCCGCGCCACACGTGTAATGGAAATACTGCGAGACTTAAATGTGTATTCTAAGGACTCCCTGCCAGAGCAAAGGCATGCATGACCATAAGGATTCAATGTTGTCCATGAGCAGCATAATGCAAACAAGAATGCAAGGGAGAACATGCCAATTCACGATGCACCCTTCGCCCATGATGCAACATGATGCAACAAGTGACTCTAATACAAACAAAGAAGTCAAGAGGCCTTGGTGTTGCATGAAGCTCCACCAGTGCACTAAAGTATAAGGAATACACCATCATCTAGCAGAGATGGTGTGGAATAAGCTCCGAAAATGCTGTAACGAACTTTATAATGTAATCATAACAAGTGAAAACTTCACACTTGTAATTTGTAAAGGACATGTTTTGAGGGTTAGAGAGCCCTACATTAGTATCAATTTTCATTGTTCTTCTCAAGTAACATATACAGTGACTTGAAGTAGAGTTTCTCTACTTCAGACCATGATTTTTTCACCTCACTTACTAAGGCAAAGGGGTTTTACGCATAATCAACATACCTTTTATGTTTCTATCTTACTTATCTTGCCATCATGCCATTACCCTAGCCCTATTGATCCTTTTTTATGGCATCGTATGTATGGGTAGTTTCACTAATCTAAAGACCTAGTTCCCAATAAACTCTCTCTAAACTAAACTATATAGCATGTACAAGGGATGAAACAATTAAGATTCATAACGCTATTGATTTTTGAAAAAAAAAAAAAATATATATATATATATATATATATATATATATATATATATATTATGAGAACTACATCTAGAGAATATAACATTTTAAAGGGTGTAACACATTAAATCCTTAATGTCTAAACCATAAAAAATTAAACCTTATAATTTCAAAGGTAATAAAATAGATCCAAAGATTCCAAAAATCGACAAATTAAACATTCCCTATATTAAGAAATCACAATCACAATTGTAGGGTCATAATTTGGACTTTCGTTTATAAAGATGTGGACTTAAGCTCAAAAAAGCCCAACCAATAGATTTGTAAAGAGTGGATTGAAAACCTAGGCCTTGGCGAATTAGGTGATTGCCCATTGGATTTGATTTGATAAAGGAAGAAAGACAAACGAAATTTATTAGAGGAAGAATGTCCTCGGGTTTTGCCTGAGGAGATTGGTTCTTTTATATTACTAGAACAAGATTCGTCCTCCTGTCCCATCAACCCCTTCCTAAAGTCTTCGGGGGTAGTTGTAAAGCTGAAAAGTATGGTTCAGTTAAGTTACAAAGCATTTAATGTGTCAGTAGCAACTTTCTCATAAATATTTTTAGGCCTTTCTTTGTCCTATTCCTTCTTAATCCTTATCCTCTTCTATGGAATGGTCTGGTATGTTATTCTTAATGACAGATCATACCTCCTCCCTTCTCGACCTTGCCTAGCTGAGAAGGTGTTCTTCCTAGAGCCACCCTCGAAATGATTCCAGTTGGATTTCATTCCTCCACTTATTAATGCAGAGTCTTAAGGAAGTATTTTCCTATTCTCAGGCTACCTTGAGTCCTCGAATTGGGCCCTTAGCCCAACATATATATAGATTTGGGCCACTCGACCTTTCACCCCCTCAACAATGAATATTTAATTTGTTATCTTCTCAATTTCCAATCACTTTCATTGTTATATCAATTTGTAACTTTCATGCAATAAAATCTATAGGATTCACTTACATCCAATTTGACTCATTAATTTAACAAATTTAACTCCAACTTGTTTTCTTTTAATATAAAGCTACCACATCACCCATTAGTTTAACAAACTGTTGAGATTAAAAACAAAGCCACTAATTATTACTTTTTTTTTTTAATTTCACTTTTATGAAAAATATAAATTATTATAAAAAATATTCAGTTACTTTTTCTATACAAAAATGTGTAAACATATTTCTAAGGTCATTTGCTTTTTTATTTTTTATTTTTTTTTATAGATATTTTCTAAAAGTCTATAAAACACAAATAAATAAATAAATGTTTTAGCAAAAAGGAACAAATAAATAAAGGGCGGTTGAAAAACCCTTCTTCCAAAACCCTATTCTCTCTCCAAAATTTCAAACCAAAACCTCAGTGCTTAAACCTCAACGGAAAAAAAAAAAAAAAAAAATTCGCCGCCATTCAGAGGGGAGAGGAGAGGCTAGGCGAGGCGAGGAAGAGCGACTTACCGGCAGCCACCAGGAAGGTGGAGGCGGAGCTCCGTCGCAATGAGTTACACAGAGACTCAGTTGGGGCGATCGACGGTGGGAAATTTGCCAGGTATCAAGAATTTTTTTTTTCTCCCTTAAAAAGAATATATATGAAAAAGAAAAGGGTTTTTGTTATTGGGTTTTTTATGAAATGGTATCAATTTGCTTTATTTTTCAATTGCAGTTGTTGTAGATGATGGTGGTGATGGTGGTGGTGAGGTTAAAGGAGGAGAAGTTCCAAGGTTTGAATTTAGAGTGACCCATGAAGCTAAACTTAAAGAACTATTGCATAAGATTAGTTCTCTTGAAATTAAGTTATGCTCTGATGGTGTAAAAGAGTTCATTAGGTTGCTAAAGGGTAATACTGGAGGTGAATTGCTCCATTTATATGTACGGAGTTCGCGTAATTGCTCGGAGCTTCTAGATGCTTGGAAGCTTCGACGTGGGAAGCCTGGATTGTCCTATATAATTAAACTGATTTCTGCTATCCTTGATCATCCCGATGGGGTGTATGATCCCAAGGATGGGGAGAGAATAGCTATTAGTAAGGTTCTCAACAAGTTTGCAAGATTGCTTGTTGAAGAATACATGGTAGAACTTCAGAAGGAACTAGATAGTAAAGAGGCTAAGTGCCAAAATGCAGCACTTTTGCTACTGGCTTCGATTGTTAGGCGTCAGTCGGGATTGGCTTCTGAGGTAGCAAAGAAATTTGATTTTAAATCTAAGACATTTTGCAAGCTAGCAGAATATAAAAAGAACCAAAAGGAGAAGAGGGTGATGAAGCATTCGACGAGGAAGGCATTTGTTGGCTTTGCAATGTCGTTTTTGGAGGTGGGGCGGCCAGGATTGTTGAGGTGGGTGCTGCAGCAGAAGGAAATGTATTCTGGTGTCCTTCGTGGGCTTGGTAATGATGATGATGAAACTATTATTTATGTTTTGTCTACATTACGGGAAAGGGTTCTCGTGGAAGAGTCCTTGGTGCCCCCAGGTCTTCGAAGTGTTCTCTTTGGGAGTGTTACTTTGGAACAATTGGTTAGCATTTCTGGAAGAGGGAATGATGAGTCTGCTGCAGAGTTGGCATACCATACACTGGTCCTCGTTTGCACTGATCCTTGTAATGGTTTGATGCCAGATTTGAAAAGAAGCCCAAGTCCATTGAGGGGTAATCCGAAGCGACTTGTTGGACTCATGAAGAGGCTAAAAGCAACTGAGGTTAGCTATCACAGAGACTTGCTTTTGGCTATTGTTAGTGGGAGTCCCTTTTTAGGTTCAGCCTACATGGAAGAGTTCCCCTACAACCTGGAAGATTTTTCATCATCAACCTGGTCAGTTTTCTTCAAACTACTGCATGTTTAATATGTTCTTTGTTTATTAGTTCCTTTATATTTGTATATTTGCATGGTGACTGAAGCTTTTGCAGGTTTGCTACAATTTCTCTTGCAGCAAACTTGGTTTCCTCAGTGGGCACTGGTGGTCCCTTTGGTTTCCTCGATTCTTTGTCTCATGATCCCCCTTTGTTTGATAGCGAGGATGTGCAGAGTATCATGAAATGTGTGTGTCCTCGTCTGTTCAGCCGATCAGTAGTTAACAAAGGGTTGCTTCACTCTGATTTTCTTGTGAAGCATGGCACTCTAAGGCTTCTTTTGGAGGCATTGAAATTGCTTGACTCCTTCATCAGTGCTTTGAATCATAGTTCTTATTCAAGTGATAAAATGATGCAGGGTTGGGCATCTCTCAAGCAAGAAATTCAGAATGAAGTCCGAACTTTGCTCCCTGATCCCCAAGTTTTACTGACCCTTCTTTCTTCTTTGACTCGCCACCCCAAGACTCGTGAATCAAGTTCAAAGAGAACAGCAGATTTTGAAAAATTTCCTGAACATAGCAACAATAATATAAAAAAGTTGAAATTGAATGATGAGAACAAGGACATGGATATTGTTGTAAGTGGCATAAATTCTGATACAGACTTTGTTCCGCTTGGAGACACTAAAAGTGATGTTGGTTCACCTCTAATAGATGAGACTGACAATGGCAAGGATCTTATCAGTGTTATTGCAGAAATTTGGGGTTTAGACGAATGCTCTGAGCCTTTTATAACACCAAAGGGTGTAGAGATGTTCTTTCAATCTAAACTATTTGATACTCTTAAGATTTATATTGTAAGTTCAATTTCTCTATATCTTGTTGTCCTATGCTTAAACAAGAAAGAAAACTTTTTGGTGGTTGTTTATTTGATTCAATGTAGTTATTACCTTTTGATGGTTGACGTTATGTCTTCTTTATGTAGTTTAGCCTCTGAAGTGATTTGCTAGCTTATCTGTTAGGAACACTTATTTGAAAAAAAAAAAAAATTATTATTTATTTTTTTCAATTTATTGTCATCTTAACTTTATTTTTCTTTAGAAGAGATTAAACCTCACCCTGCAGCACTAGATGAATATCCTGTATTAGCTTTCTATATCATTCATGAGCAGCCCTGCAGAAAAATAAATGGGTGTTGGGGAATTCATCAAGGGCCGAAATTACTTAGTTTAAATTATTCTGTTAATTAGAAAACTCTATTCTCTAATTATCTCTGACAATGGTTTTTTAATTCTTTTTTGCAGCGGGCAGTGCCTACTGTGTTGGAAGGTTCATTTGAGTTCTTCATAAATCTCCTCAGCAATCCTTTAGGCATACCAACCAATCTACAGTGTTGTCTCTTGTCTTTGCTAATAGAATACATTGGATTCTCTTCAAGCAGTGGTATTCCCACTAGAGCCCCTCCATTGATGTACAAGCATCTACAGCCACTTATTAACTTGTTAATTTTTTCACCAATCAGTGATGTTAAGAATCTATCATATAGTCTGGCACGAGCGGCTATGTTTAGTACTGGTGCATTTGACAGAAACGAAGATGAAATTGGAGCATGGTTACTATTTTTACCAGGGTATGACATGGGAAAATCTTCTGTTGAGGTCCAAGAATTGGATATGTTGCAGAGCCTGTCTCCAGTTGTTATCTCATTTTTATGTGATGCCATATCAACTATTGGGAATAATTTATTCAAGTATTGGGAAATTGTTAAGCATAATGCATTCCATTCGAAAGGTGCTAAAGGTAATTGATGCTTCCTATATGTTTTATCCTTATTCTGTGAAACTAAGAAAATTTTTTATGTGTCGATACTCTCCTTATCTCTTGCATCATCTTTTCTCTCTTTTTGGTAGGATAATTTCTACTTAGTCTAGGTTTGAACTTGATATTATATTAATTTGCTCATTTCAAGAACCTCCAACTTTTATATGGCACGATGAGAATTTTCTTTGGAAATTTTTGGTGGTGAGTGGCCATTGAGCTCTTGCTCAACTGACACTCCTCCCCGTTTAAGTGTTAGGTGGAGGTTGAGGTCATGGGTTCTAGACCCATTGCGTGCGTGGGTAACTTATCAATAAATTAAAAAAACCTTTTGGTGGTGAGTGGTTCTCGTAATCATGTAGAATTTTTACAACATAGCAAAGGTTTGACCTTGATATTATATTTATCTGCTGATTAGTTGAGTGATTCTAAATTCTAATAAGGTATGAACGAATATGCTGCTTCCTTGGTTTAATTTAATACAAAAGTAGTCATCTATCATTCACTCAAACCATATGGTAAGAAATTAAAGGCTTAAGGATGTAATTCTCTTTAGGCTAATCATAATGTGACATACCGATTAAAAAAAAAAATTAGGCTAATCATAATGTGACATGAGATCTCTCAACAGTTGTGTTGAGAGGTCTATCCTTAGTCATTAATTGCTTTGTAATTTTTTCTTTTGCTGGATTCTTTACTAGTCATTGAATTGCTGGGCTGTTCTATCCTTTCTCTATGCCTTAAAAAAAGAAAAGAAGTATATTTTTATCATCAGCTTCTTATCTTTTTGCTAGTGATGGCTATTCTGTTCTTTTTAATTTTTTTCCCTCATTTTTCTGGCAGATGTATCACCTACTTTCAGCCCTCTTGTAATATGTGTCTTGCAGAAATGTCTAAGGTTGCTAACTTCTGAATCTGGAAGCTTTACATTGCCTGAGAAGTCAATCATATCATTATATGTATGCAATACACTAAAATATCTAATGCAAACTCAGGTAAATATCTTGTGTTTCAGCTTCATTACTGCTTGCTGTTTCTAGACAATCTAATCTATGGACCGCATTTGATAGGTAGATGCTGGGTTGCTATCTGCTTTGGTTGAATCAGTCTTGTCTGAGAGACTTGGTGACCGTTCTGTATTAGATGATTCTGGGGATTCCTTCTGTGAGTGGAGGCCATTAAATAACTTACTGCTTTTTTCACGGAGCATTTCACATCAACAAACTTCATGCATTTTTTCTACTGATAGAAAAGCTAGTCCTATTGATAGTTCTTTTGCAAGTACACTTGATGATGTTAAACAACTTTTAAGGGCTGGGGATAGTGGCAATATATCTGGCATAACCAAGGCATTTTCTTCCTCAATTATTTGCACGTCACCTGATGAGATATTGAAAAATTTTCCATCAGTTATGACTATTTCACACAACCTTCTTGGAGTTCCCATGTCAATCTTATCATCAGTATTCTTTCTTGAACAAAGTCTTCTTACCAGCATTTCTAAGTTATGGCCCGACATGTTCTTCCCTGGTCTGGAAACAACTCTTTCTATTGTTCATTGTGAAGTCAAAGGAGATGATGCCAGTGCAGTTTCTTGTCGTTCTTTGGATTCTCAGGAAATTATTTACAATGGAGATCTTGATGCAAGTGAATCTGCTGCTGAAGCATTTAGTTTATTTTTGAAGCAGGCACCTTTCCATGTGCTATTTCCTGCAATTATGAACATCAGTGGTCCCTACTTGCTGGAGCCCTTGAAGATACAAGACGTGCTTCTGGCTAAACTATCTGACTCAATAACAGATTGCCACAGAACTACTTATCTGCGGCTGGTGCTATTTTGGATCCATCAAATACAATCATCTTATAGAATTAAACCATTAGTTGAACTCCAACAACTTGCAGAGATTTGCTTTAATCTTGTAAAGCACTTGTTAGCTCAACTTTTGGTTTTGAAATCTGATTCTGCTTGTTCCAGAAAACCTGGGGTTCCTTTCTCAGGACCAGATATTCAAGAAGTGGTTCAATCTATCTTCTGTCATCCTGCAGTGGTAGCATCATTATCCTGTCCTTTGGATTGTAAAGAAGAGTTAGCATTTGAAGATGTGGTGGGCACTTTGGATATGTTGATTAGTTTATCCAGGCAGAGGGTTCATATGTTGGATCTTCATCTCTTGAATATATTAACAACAACTTCTGAGAACTTGTTGACCTTATGCAATGTCCAAAACTCTGTACCCAAAGATAATAAAAGTTCTTATAAGCAACTTGTGGGGGCCTTTAATGCCCTGGTACAGAGGCTATTTCTGGAAGCCAGGGAAAAGTTTGATCTGTGCATTTGTACTAAAGACATGATGCCCATCCTTCCGACCTTTTATGCTTTACATGCTCTCCTACAGTTTATATCCCCTTTTGAACTTCTTGAATTAGCACAATGGATGTTTAATAGGGTTGGCATGGATGAATTGATAGTTTGCAAAACATCAAAGATATCTGCTCCCTCTATTGGATTTTGTATTGCTGCTGGTGCTTTCAAAACTCTGTCTGGTTATTCAGAGCAGCAGGTTACAAAGAGAGTACCATACAATTTGTTATGGGAAATAGAGGAAGAGAATATCAACATCAGCATAGTTGAGGAGATCTATTTTAAAGTAGTTACGTTTGCCTTGCATTTTGAACTAGATTTTGCATATACATGCTTGCTGGAGGCTGTTAATGTTGGTTACAGACAGAAATGCATGCAACAGCATAGTATTCATCCATTAAGTTTGCTAATGTCAAGGGTTATAATGATAACTCCTGTGGAAGTGCTTTCTCATTGCATTTACAAGACAAGCAAGACGAAAGCTAAATTATTGTTCCTTCTTATTGAGACAAGCTCCATACATTTGTCAACCTTTGGGCACTTATTTTTGGGTATTCTGAACAAAGATTTGCCTCACCAGGCCAATTTGATGCAAGAAAATTGTGGCCTCGCTCTTTCAGATGAGGACTTTATGATGCTTCTGCCTGCTGCTTTGTCTTACCTGAACTCAATTTTTATAAAATTCGGAAAGCAACACCATAGTCATTTTGGAAGCATACCTTCTTTATATTCAAGGATTCTTTTAAATGGTTTCCTTCACTGGAAGAATTTTGTCTCTAGAGATATATTTGAGGAAGAATATGGCGAGCTTTTGCCATCATCTACCCCAGAATTTGTCAGACTTGTTGATGGTAGTCTCCTAGGAAAATCTATTCATATGTTGCAGTATCACTTAGCCTTCAGTGGAGTTCCCATGAAATTGAAGAAGCGATTGAAACTATTTGATAAAATTTTCCAACAATCTACTTCACAGAATGATCTGCTAGATTGTGATGTTGGTGAGATGGATTCTCATTCACTTAATCAGTTATTAAACCATATAAATAGAGTTGTTGCAAAGATATCTTTTGGTAAGATTTTATTATATCTGGAAAATAGTCAGATTCATTCTAAGCCAAAGGAAGCAGATGGCAACTTGAAGGAAGTTCCTTTGGAAATGGTATCAAATTTAGACTCATCAAGAATGCGGTTTATAAACAATCTGGTCAGTATTTGGCAATTGGTGGTTAAGAAATTTCCTTTAGTCACCAATAGTTCTGCAAAGGGAAAGAGCATAGACAGTTCTACCCTGTACAAATACTTGGAAGTCTTCATATTGAATTGTATTTTTGAAATAACCACAGAATTGCATGATGGTCTAGTCCAATTGCAATGCGTTCCCTTCCTGGAGCAATTGATGAGATCAGCTCTTTTATATAGGTTTGAGGACCCCACAACTCTGACAGCACTCCGAGGTATCCTAAAGTTGCTGTCTGATGGAAAATTTTCACGTGCCCTATATCTTCAGCTACTGCTTGCCCACTCTCAATTTGCCCGTACTATTCATTCAGTCTCCAAAGCATCTGGTTGTTCTCCTATTGGTGCATTTTTAAGGCCCATGTCCAGCATTCTGAGATCACTTGTTATCCCTTCTAGGAAACAAGATGCATTTAGTGGCAAGCAAGATTCAGAAACAACTGAACCGTACACAAAGCAGTTGGAAGTTATTAAATTATTCCACACACTCTTTCCAGTCGAGGCTCTTCAACGTGGTTTTGATTCTGAAAAAGATTTTGGCATAAATTTAAAGGAGTTGCATTTGCTACTTCTGTCTTCTTATGGTGCAACACTCAGTGAAGTTGACTTGGAGATATACAATTTAATGCTTGAAATTGAGTCTATAAATGGATCAGACTCTGTGAATAGTGCTGACATGGATTACCTATGGGGAAGTGCTGCTTTAAAAGTTAAAAAAGAACGGGCTCTTGAGCAGGATATATCTTTGGATATCATGACAGATGCTGAAGCAGTTGAAGAACATCGGAAAAGTCAATTTAGAGAAAACCTTTCGATTGACCCAAAAATATGTGCATCAACAGTGCTGTATTTTCCTTATGATGCTACTGCAAGTGATGAACCCTTATCCTGGAACAAGGTTCAACCATTCTCTTGCACTAATCCCACTGTGGTTAAGCTTTTGGATGATCTGGGTTTTTACTTTCAGTTTATTGTTGTCTCTAATGTGATTCTCAAGATTATTAACTAATATCATCTTGGAACTTTGTGCAGGCATGTTCTCCTATTGTTGAAAATGTAGAACGCTATGATCCCGTCTTTATCTTGCATTTTTCAATTCATAGTCTGTCGTTGGGCTCTATTGAACCTTTGGAGTTTGCTGGTTTAGGCTTGCTTGCAGTTGCATTTGTTAGTCTTTCTTCATCAGATGAGAGGATAAGAAAATTGGGTTATGAGGCTCTTGCGATATTTAAGCATGCGATGGAGGTTGTGTTCTGTATAATTGCATGTTTCTAGCACATGATTTATGTTCATATTCATTGTATGCAGCAGAATAGTCTCTTACTTCTTTCCCTTCTCCAATTTATTGTTCCTTGAGCTTGTGTATATGCATGTGTCCATGTTGTCAAAGTTTTTAAAGCAATTTTCATATGGCCTTTTTCATGACATTGAAAAGCAAACCTTTATATAGGGCAAACATAAGCAAACCTTGACAGCTTAATTTTGTGTCAGTGTGAAACATTGGAACAACACCACACTTGCCCGTCTGCCCCCAACCCCCTAGGTGAAATACAAAAGACAGTAGAATATATGAAATTAAGTAGTTAAACTTGGTTTTGATGTTAATCAATGTTCAAAAGTGTTTTTATGTTTAATTTGTTTAAAATTGGCATTCTCCTCTGGATTTTTGATGGTTATTCTTGATTAGCTGCTGTGCAGTAGATGAAATTCAAAAGTTCTGGAATATTTTGTAATGGCATGCTTATTTGGAATTCAGGTTCTAGAGCCTTATTTACATAGATGATAGATGCGCAGCAGGATTTTTGAATTTTTTATTTGCTAGGCTTACTTCACATTGGCCGATTACATTTCATCCTCCCTTCTGTGCTGGTTTGTAATTTTCCTTTCTGCATTAAGCATTTGTAATGTTAATTTTTAATAAAAGTTCAAACTATTATGTGCAGAAGTGCCAAAAGAGGAAGGATCTAATGCAACTTAGGCTTCTGTTGACTTATGTGCAAAATGGTATAGAAGAGCCATGGCAGAAAATCCCTTCTGTTATTGCTCTTTTTGCTGCAGAAACATCTTTGATATTGTTAGATCCTTCGCATGACCACTATGCAACCATAAGAAAGCTTTTGATGCAGTCTTCTAGGGTAAATCTGAAGGTAAATGTATGATGACTCAAACAAATTTAATGATTTAAATTGTTTAATTTATAAATTTGTATTTGTATAAGTTAGATTATATATAGATTATATTGCTATCTTCTGTCTTATGCTACTTCCTTTTTTTTTTTTTTTTTTGTTAATGATATGTATATTTTTTGTAAATACGTGTGCAGGGTATACCATTGTTTAACAATTGTTTCTGGAGTAGCTCTGTGAATTTCAGAGCAGAAAGGTTGTGGATACTTCGCTTGCTATATGTAGGGCTGAATTTGGACATTGATGCTCAAATATATATGAGGAACTCCATTTTTGAGACTCTATTAAGTTTTTATGTCTCTCCTCTTTCGGATACAGATTCAAAGGAACTGATTCTTCAGGTAATTTCCAATCTTGTTGTGACTTGACTTCTGTTGATTTTGTGTAATTTGTTTGAAATGCTAGAAAAACTGCTTTCTTTTTGCTAATCAACTTTTTAGTCCCCGTTAATAAAATGATGTTTCTTCCAAATATTTTGGAATTATATATATATATATATTTCCTATGGGCATGTTGGATTCAGATGTGAAATTCGACTTTGAAATGATATTTCTGAGGAAAGGTTTATTCAAAGAGTGGTTACATATATTGTATATATATTTTGGGAGTATTTATGTGGCCATTTTTTGAGTTCTTTCTGCTTGTCTTTTGAGAGATCTGCGTTGCTTATTTAATGTCTTTCTATTTTTATGTTTACTTCATCATGATTTTCTTTCCATATGTATGTTACTTTCTCTAGCAGCTAGCTATTTTTAATTTCTTGTGCAGTTTTGTGCCCTTAGATTTTCAAGGATGGTCTTATTTGCTGTGTCATTTCTAGAGGTTGGTGGCTGGAGTAACCAATCAGACCATTAGTCTTTGGTATTGGCTAGTTTTTAAGAATTAAGCCAATTGGTAAAATTTAACACAAAATTATGCCAAGAAAAAAAAGAAACATGTTGACTTAAGAATTCTCAGCAGGATGGTTTGATATCATATGATATATAACCCTGTGGAAGAAGAAGAAAACAACCACGCAAATCAATTACACTAGTTGGACTGTCTTATATTTATTGTTGCTTTTGATTTTGTTTCTGAAATATTGTCAAATATTTTGATATTTGTTTGTTTCGAATCCTAAAATTAACATAAAGTAGACCTAAAATAGTTAATTGTCACTTTCCCACAATATCTTCTCCTAGTTTTTGAAGAACTGCCTATTCTGTGTCCATATCTTTATCATACTTGTGTTCCATGTTTTGTGTTGGTGCTTTCTAGATGGAATGACTAAATGCATTTCATTAAACTGATCAAATACATGGGACAGAGGCTTTGTTGAGGAAAATCTCATGCTTTCTGTTTGTTTCTGAATTGTTTAGTTGGTAGTCTCAGCTTAAAGTTTTGATGCATAACTGAGGCAGTTACAAAGAATTGGGTATGAGTTTTGGCTGTCACATTGTTTTAAAACCATTCTGAACAAAGAACCAGACAGAGTGATTTCTGGTTTTGTGGTCGGATCAGAGTTTGATCAATGGTTGTATCATCTCATAAATAATAAAAAAATTTAATTAGATATATGTTTCTCAATTTATTAGTTTGTGAGTCCAACTATTTTTAGAGATTCTTTTCCATTTTGAACTGAGGAGAGGGATCTATAAAGACTTTTTAGTCATTATTATGTAAATTACTAGTGTGACTTTTATATTTTAAGAATGAAAGGTAAAAGAGAAGAGGGCTCATTTATCTTTGAAAACATTTTCAATATCTTTTATTGTTTCAATTTAGGACATGCTGTTTTGTAATAGAAACTTAATGTAAGTCCCACGTTGGAAAATGAAAGGGGATGCTATACTTCTTCTATAAACACCACACTTCATTAGGAATTCCAGGCACTAAATGACGGGCTAGCTTTTGTGTGGGTCTAATATTCTTTAGTTCAATGTTGAATTTGTTACGTGGTCCATTTATTCCCAATGAAATAAGTAATGCTGTAAGCATACTTAAAAAAAAAAAAAAGGAATGGTCAAAAAGTTTTATGGTAATTTATAAAAAAAATAGAGAAAAAAAAAATCAAAACCGGTCAAAACCAGTTCTGGTACACAGTTTTGGAGATTGAACCTCCTATTTACTGATTTTGACTGGTTTTTGAATATTTTCGGTTTTAGAGTAATCACTGGTCTGGTATAGGTATGTACAATGCATGTATTTATTATAATTATTATTTTTACTTATCAAAAAAATATTAATTTGTTTTTGAGGCACTTTGTAGTCTTGTACAATGAACCGGTCGGACTAGCTGGTTGGGTCCAGTTTTTAAAATAATGTGTCACCTTGGAAATTTACAACTGACAATGTACATACATAGCAAACATTTTGTTGAGGCATTATTTCTAAATCTTGTGCTGTAGTTTGCAAACCTGATCTAAAACACTTTTGCTTTGACCTTGCTTTTTTATCTTTTTTTACACTGCAGATAGTGAAGAAGGCGGTCAAATTGCATAAGACGGCTCGTTATCTAGTTGAACGCTGTGGTCTGTTTTCATGGTTGTCGTCTGTTATCTCATTTTCTAGCGGAAGGCTCTTTGAAGATGAAAAAGGTTTTTCCTTAAAGCAATTGCTTGTGGTATTAGAGGTAATTTACTAATTTCCTCTTGGCTCAAGAGCTTTTAACTTATGTTTTATGTCATCCTTTATTCTGTATAAATATTTTATTTTTTGAAAATTACTAATTCTTCTTAAAGGTTAAGTTGTTAGGATATCATAAATTTAAACATTTAACTACTCTAATAATTCCCCTCATGCGTGGGTCCAAACTCCCCCCGTAACAAGTGGGGCCTAACACATCTGATTTATAACTTTTTAAATGGGACGTACAATAGAGACAAAATTCAAACTCAAGACCTCCTAATCTGATACTATAATAAATTACTGATTGTCTCAGTAGCTTAAGCTATTAGGAAATGATGAATTTAATTATTTAATAATTATTCTAGCATTTTGTAATGGTTGGTATCTTGTCCGCCCCCTTCTTTTTGTTGTCAGCTAGAAGAGCTTTCTTTTAAATTATTTTCTTTCCCTTATTTATTTATTTATTTATTTTGTTTGGGGGGGGGGGGGGGGGGGAGGTTGCTTAAGTTATTATATGAAAAACATAATTTGTGTTCTTCAGCTTAACAGTGCAGTTAGCATTTTAGTAAAGAGACCACTAGGAGTTTATATTGGAATAATTCAGGTCTGGTAAGGAATCTTCAAGACTTGTTGAAAAGAACGGCTTGATTTGGATTTGCATTATCCAAAAACGGAGATTCTAGTGTTGTGATTACCCTATGTCAACAAAGTAGGTACTAGTATATACTTCAGAGATGCTCAACACTCTTTCACTAGAAAAAAGACTTATGAAATCCAAGTCAGTGCTACAGTAACTCTGTTTCCTAAAGCATAGTTCACAATTAGGCCTGACATTAAAGAGTACAATATTTTTTTTGTTAGCTGGTATCTTCATGTATTTTTTGTAGCTTTTCTTACTTTCCAATCTGCTCTTAAACATTTACCACTTCTATATGCGAGTTTAATGTTGGCAAAAAGTGTCATACCAAAATTTAATTCGTAGTACCACAACTGCAGGATTTCATTTGTTCTATATCCTGAATTAAGATGCTTGTCTTATTAGTTCCAATTCCCTATACCTTAGACACCTAGTCTGGTTTCTCTTTCTTTGATATACATGTAATACTAGTGGGCATGCTCTCTTATGATATGGACTAGTTAGTTGTTCTACATCACTGAATAAAGATCTTTTTCCAATTAAACTTTGTTCTGCTTTTAAAAGGTCATATATGTTCATATTCCTTTGGGAAGTTTGTGTTTTGTATTGTAAGATCTTAGCTACAATAACTTTCCTTAATCCATATAGATATTCCTTGTGACAAATATATGCAGCAACATAGTGTTCATCCACTAAATTTGATAATGTCGAGGGTTATAATGATTGCTCCTGAGGAAATCCTTTCTCATTGCATTTACCGGACAAGTAGGAGGAAAGCTAAAATATAGTTTCTTCTTACTGAGACAAGCTCCCTACATTTGTAAATCTTTGGCCACTTTTGGCTATTCTGATAAAAGGGATTAATAATACAGGTTGAGCTTTTTAGAAAAGATATCTTGGTCTGAATGCTAGAGACTGGGGAGGATCTATGTTTATAGCCTCAAATTAAATAGCTGGGACAAAATTGAGTCGAGTTTGATTGTTTCTGTACACCTTTCTTACACACACACACATCAGTGCAAATAATATGTTCTCATTTATTTCATGCTCTTGCAATTTAACTTAGAAATCCTGTCTAATAAGCTAGTAGTTAACAGATATTGTATGTGATATTGCATAATATGTCAAGTAGCCTATGAAATTTAATAACGATCTCTGCTGTAACCTGTAGAAACATGTTTCTTGTGAAGTTCCAAGGGTGACAACTTGAGCTTTGTCTAACTCTGTTAATTTTATTTTTATTATCATTATCATAACCATAAATTTGATCTGTTCTGTTAATGTGTTTATATATGATTGTTTTACAAAATAATTGCATATCCATCTCCACGCCATAATTCTATCTTAATAGCTCAATCAAACTACCATATTCCTGTTTATTTAAGCTTGTCTACAATCTGTGCTCTGTGAATGAATAAAATTTCAGTAGAAATTGTCAATAGTAGTCTTCTTTTTCCCATTCTATTGAATTTTTGTTTTGTTTGAAAATCAGGTTGCCAATGATGCTATTTCATCCCAAAACATTACTGAGTGGTTGCAGAAAGATGCCCTTGAGCAGCTCATGGAACTTTGTTCGCATCTGTACCAAGTGTTAATTGGTGGTTTGACATTCAAAAAGGGAAATGTTGCATTGGTTAATCTATTTTTGCAAATAATGATATCAACAGTGAAAATATCCCAGAAAAGGGAAATATACCAGCCACATTTTACTCTGTCACTTGAGGGTTTATATCAAATATATCAGGCTGTTGGTGTATATAATCATGCGGGCTCTTACCCTTGTGCAGAGGTTGGGCTCAAAGCTATACTTATGGGTACACCTCCAGTTGATTTTTTCCACATGGTATCTCTCTCTCTCTCTCTCTCTTTGTGATATTTGGTATCTTCGCATTGTCTCCCGAAATAGCTTAAAATTAAAATTTGAATTAAAGAGCAACAAGATCTAATGAGGTTCAAGTGACAACCCAATGGTAATGACATCTTTTGTTGAGTCCCATGTCTGTGGTTTGAACCCCACCTCTCCCTACTCACTCTCTACCTATCATTAAAAAAGCAATAGGATCTAGTGATGCTACAATTTCCCTAATTTATTTGTTTTTGGATACCTCATAGTGCGGTCCTGATCCTGGGCAGCCCTGGTATATTTAGTATTAGGGGGCTGTCTTGCTGAGAGGTTGTAAGCATCTGATGAGAGAGCAGTTGGAGAAAATGGATGTGCGGTTGTAGCTGATAGAAAGAGGAGAAAGGATCTTACATAGTTGCCAATGAGTTTTAGCTTAAATGACTCCCCTTTCCTTGTTCTGGTGGAAGCTGAGGTCATGGGTTCAAAACAATTGGGTGCATGTTTACCTCACCAATAAAAAAAATCTGGGAAAGTTTTTGTGATCGGGGAAATCATAAAGTATCCTATAGACTCTATTCATAAAGATTCATATTAGGGGAAGAACAAAAGATGAGACTTATAGGAAGTTTATGCTAATAACTCTAGCCAAAAAAAAAAAAAAAAATCAAACTATGATTCATTCTTATTATCACTAGGACAGTAGAGCATACATGCTTTTATATAAACTCATTTCATAGGGAAGCAATGTGTTGCATTATAATTGCTTAAAATCAACTCCAGTTTGTCTATGTGTGCTCTAGTGTTTAGGAGGATTTGTAGATTTTGGATTTAAACCTTTAAGAAGAATAGTTAGGGTTTAAGAATGAATGAGTTCACTAGAACGATTTGGCTATTTAAATCTAGATCAATTGGTACCTCTCTCTTTTAAGTGCTAGGTGGAGGATGGGGTCATCAGTTCAAGACCCATCAGATGTATATGTAACTTAGCAATAGGAAAAGAGAAGGCGGTGGGGGGGGGGGGGGGGTGGTGTGTGGAGGGGAGGGGGGGTACTCAAAACACTTGATATTTTATTGTTGGAGTACAATAACACACTTATATAGACCCTAAATCTTTACTTCTCTTAGTAGAACTAGGACTCCTACTTTGGCTAGTAGACCAGAATCTAATTGAATTGAATCAAAGTCCACATATAAAGATCCACAAACTAAATAAGATTTTTTGATAAAAGAAAACCCAAGACCCACAACTATAGCCCATACCCAAAATTGCAAAATTAATAAAATACGCTTGACTTCAGAATATAACCAAATGAAATATAAAAATCTAATTGACTACTATGGACACCAATTCTTGGGCTTTGCCTTAAGACTTGTAAATAGGATATTATTTTCCTAAACATGTTATGGTTGTGCCATCAAAAATACTTGATGATGAAGCAAATCCTATAAGTTATTTCTAAGCTCATTGCTTGTAAACTGCTTGCTCTGAAATGTTTCAAAGCTAAGTAATTCTACCATGCTGAAACATCTATTACTTGACATCCTACTTTTTGAAATTATTATTTTACTGAATCTCCAATGTAAGATGCTGGAAGCATCCAAATAGACTTTTAAAGCTGGCTGCACTTTTGCATTTGTCCCTTGTGTGGCTGGTTAACCTTAGGGAATCGATATTATGCTCTCCCTATATTTCCTGTGCATTCTTTGTTGGCTTTGGTTTTCAAAGTGAAAATTTTTGCTCAGCCATCCTAGGGTCTATCTTCTTCCTCATACAGTCAAAAATGTTGCATAGTTAGACTCGTGCATAAATGTACCCGTTTTTCCTTGGGATTGTCTAGTATATCGAACTCTTTGCTGACGGACTTGAGTAATATATTTCAGTGTTAAGTTGTTACAGTGATTCTTGTTCATTTCTCTTTTTAGTTTGGTTTTTATTTTTGGGTGACAAATCAATTTTTGCCTTTTAGTTTGACTATATATATTGAAATCTTGATTTGGTGTATTTTCACAGAATAGAGAAAAGCTTTCTGGTTTTCTTATGTGGGCAATTTCCACTGCATTGAAATCAGACTCTGCACAAATGCTTCAGCTTCAAGAATCTCATTTGCATTTCACCATTTCTTCAGAGGAAGAGATCCTTGAGGATTCTTTGATACCTAGACTTTTACGATGGCTAACTGCTGCTATTATTCTTGAGAAACTTTCTTGGAAAAATACTGATGTTGATCCCAAGATTTCAAACCGATTTAAATCAGGAACTCTGCAATCTTTATTGGATCTTATTGAAAATGAACGTGATGAAAGCGTCAAAAATAGATTTGGCTGTGAGGATTTATTGGCTGCTGTCATTTTCTACCTTCAACAGCTTCATGGCATTCATTGTCAAGTGCTCCCCTCAGTTATATCTGCACTGTGTCTTCTTTTCTCTGCCTCCGGTCCTGCAGGTAAGCTATTTTGATTAGTTGTTGGTTAGTTGTTTGGCATGTTGTGTTGAGTGCTGGAGTTGGGGATTTTGGACTTGGATTCTGGAAAGATTCAAATCTAGACTTTGAATAAGGTCTTGGGTATTCTACTTTAGGCACTATACTTTGCCAAGCAGGGAATCTTAGTAATTGGCGGGGAATGTTAAACTGATCCTAGAACATAGTTTCAGTGGAAACCAATGCAGGCATGTGGCTTGGTTGATCTGAATAGGGTGGTCATCCTTGTAGACTTCTGACTGACATAATAAGTGTGACAATAAATTTTGAGAGGCAGCCACTTGATTTGGGGATTGGGGTGGTGATTGAGGACATGTAACAATCAAAGGAGAGATTACAGTAGGTCAACATCGAGGATCAGCATTTAGCTCTTACTATTAATTTAGAAATTTGTCAGGAATAAACTCATGTACATAGTCTAAGTTTTCATTTTGGTCCTTAGACACCTGTTGGGCCTATTTGCCATTGAATGGGACTGTGGACTGTGGTCTAAGTTGCATGGTCTATTTTCTATGTTGACTTTGTTTTTGGTAGCGGTGGCATACCTTTGTTAGCTACTTTGGCATCAAGAGATTTAAGCATATGTTGACTATAGACTAGGAAGCACAGGCATGGACACGGGTACGACACGGCCATTTTTGAAATATTAGGATATGACAAGGTGGGAATATGCATATTAATTAATTATTTAAATATATTTTTAGATATTGTTAAGCATTTATTTTTCATAAAATATTAAACATATATTAATTTAAGAGAAATATTGGATAATAAAGTGAATTCATGACTAGTAAATGATGTTTAGAAATTAGAATACAAATCAATAATAAGATCCATAAGAGTAAATAAAAGATAACTAGATAAGTGTTGAAGATTGAAACTAAAAATAAATAAAAGATAAGTGTCCCTCCCATGTCCGTTGTATCCCGCAATGTTTCAAACAAAAACAAAAAAGGATGTGGCTGGTTCATGTGTGCAGAAGTGTCCCAAACATGTCCCGTGTTTGACACGGGTACGGCATTCCTAATGAAGTGTCCGAGCTTCCTAGTGTATATTAATATATTATTATTTTTATATTGGTGTAAATAAAAAATTGAGAAATGTTGCCAATGAGCTCTAAGCTCAAATGACACATCTTGTAAGAGTAAGGGTGAGGTTGGTAAAGGTTCTTCAAGATGGTTTAGAGTTTTCTAGCATTGAAGAGGACAAGCAGCTGGAATTAGAGAGGGACTTTTCTAAGGAGGAGATGGTAAAGGTTCTTCAAGAGATGGAGGGTGATAAAGCCCCAGGGCCTGATGGTTTCACTATGGCTTTTTTTCAAAAATGCTAGAGTGTTGTGGAAATAGATGTCATGGCTTTCTTTGATCACTTTCATAGGAGCACAGAGTTTGAACGGTCTCTGAATGCTTCTTTTCTATCTCTGATTCCCAAAAAAAATAATGCTTTGAATGTTAAAGATTTTAGGCCTATTAGCTTAGTAGGCAGTATATATAAGCTTTTGTCTAAGGTGTTAGCTAACAGATTGAGGCAGGTGATGGATAATCTTATTTCGGAGTCACAAAATTCTTTTGTTGGTGGCAGACAGATTTTGGATTTAGTGCTTATTGCCAACGAATGTTTAGACAGTAGATTGAAGGGTCGCACTCCGGGGGTGGTGTGTAAGTTAGATATTGAGAAAGCTTATGACCATGTAAATTGGGACACTTTATTTTATCTTCTGGAGAGGATGGGTTTTGGAGATAGATGGAGGAGATGGATAAAGACTTGTGTCTCTACCGTGCGCTTTTCAGTTCTGGTTAATGGATCTCCTGCTGGTTTCTTTGGTAGCTCTAGAGGCCTCAGACAAGGCGATCCTTTGTCTCCCCTCCTTTTTCTTTTGATCATGGAGGTCTTAAGTTGTATCATGAAGAAAACTGAGGAAGGTGGTTTCATTCAGGATTTTCATGTGGGTTCTGTTAATTCTACTGGTATCCGTGTTTCTCATCTTTTATTTGCTGATGATACCATTCTTTTCTGTTATGCCTCTAGAGAGCAGATTCTGTCTATTAGGCTAGCTTTGACTTGTTTTCAAGCTTTTACTGGTCTGAAGGTGAATGTGGGGAAAAGTGAAATTGTCCCGGTTGAGGAGGTGCGTAACATTCAGTTTTTGGCTAATATCCTTCAGTGCAAAGTGGGTAATTTGCCTATGACTTACTTGGGTATGCCGTTGGGAACTCTGTATAAAACGCCTTCCATTTGGAATCCGATCCTATAGAGGATGGAAAAGAAGCTTTCAGGTTGGAAGCGGCTTTATTTGTCAAAAGGTGGTAGACTCACCTTGCTGAAGAGTACCCTTTCAAGTCTTCCGACTTATTACCTTTCCCTTTTTACCATCCCCAAAGCTGTGGCGACTAGATTGGAACGCATTCAAAGGAATTTTTTGTGGGGTTCATCAGTTGAGTGTTTCAAATATCCTTTGGTGGCTTGGGAAAAGGTTTGCTTACCACGTGAGATGGGTGGTTTAGGAATTCGGAAATTGGTGCCTTTCAACCAGGCCCTTTTAGGGAAATGGCTTTGGAGGTATGGCCATGAAACCTCTCATCTGTGGCATAGGGTCATAGCCATGAAATATGGGGAGGGAAAAGGGGGTTGGTGCACTAGGGCTTGTAGTAGGGCCCATGGATGTGGGTTATGGCGGAATATAAGCGAAGGGTGGGAAATTTTCGCTAAGCATTTTTCTGTTGTGGTGGGGGATGGATCTCGTACTCTTTTTTGGCACGATAAGTGGTCTGGGGATGTCCCTCTTAAAAATCTTTATCCTCAGCTATTTTTGTGTTCAGCTAATAAGGAGACTTGTATTTCTGATGTGTTAAGCCCTTCAATGGGTGATAATGATAGAGTGTGGAGTTTAAGATTTCAGAGGGAATTCAATGATTGGGAGTTGGCGGCTTCCTACTCCGTTCTTCATTTCATTCAATCCCGAATCCCTAGGGGTGGAGGGTGTGACAGGCTTTGTTGGGATCTTAATGGTGGTGGGAATTTTGATACTCGGTCTTTCTATCATAAAATTCGTAATGCAGCTCCCTCCACCTTCCCTTGGAAGGGTATTTGGAAAGTTAAAGTTCCTAAAAGGGTGGCTTTTTTTATGTGGACAGCAGCTCATGGTCAGATTCTAACATTGGATAATCTTATGCTTCGTGGTCGTCCATTGGCGAATCGTTGTTATTTGTGTTGTAGCAATGCGGAATCTGTGGATCATTTATTACTTTTTTGTCCGATAACTCATTCTTTGTGGATGTATATGCTCCGGTTGTTTGGGATTGATTGGGTCATGCCAAGTTCAGTTGAGGAGTTATTATTATGTTGGTTTCATTGGCTTGGGAAGCATAGTTCTGATATTTGGGATTTGGTCCCAAGCTGTTTAATGTGGACTATTTGGTCTGAACGGAATCGGCGGGCTTTTGAGGATGAGGAGAAAACTGTGGTTCAGTTATTAGAGTTGTGTCAGAGGACCCTCTTTGATTGGTCTCGTTGTTGGGGTTTCTCAGATTGTTCTACCCTTACGGATTTTATTTCTTCTATTAGAATAGATTAGGGGTTGTTTTGTGTTGTTGTTTCTTTTTCCATTGTTCACTATCGTGAACTCTTTGTGTTTCTCTTGCTTTTCTTTTTTTAATAATATTCTCTTCTTACTTATAAAAAAAAAAAGGGTGAGGTTGTGGGTTCAAGACTCACCTAGTATGTAACTTACCATTAAAAAAAAGGAGTTGAGAAATGTTGAAGATAGATGCTAACTAAGCATCTTGTTTTTGTGAAGTGATTGGCCTTGAAGAGGGAAAATTGCATAGAATGTCGCTAATTAATGTGGGATAGATGAAGTGAAGAAATTCCTTTGGAGGGTTTCCAGGACTGATGGTGTATATGGTGCAAATTTGCTTGGCTGTTGAGAATCAGTGTGTTAATAGTATGGATATTTCGAGAATGTTACCAGGGATTCTTTACAAAACAAGAAAGTTCTAACCCTATATATGTGTTTGAGGACAAAGAAGAGAGAGTAATAGATAGTTTTGTTGTGTCAAATATATCTTTTTGTTTTGCACTTCCAAGGATGAGGACAGTAAATTGAATTTGAATCTGTGCGGTGAGTGAATAATAGATGATCTAATTCTAGTAACTGCCAATGTTTTTTAAGTTCCTAGGTCTAGCCAAACCCTTATAGCTGGGATGAGAATAAGATGAGTTATTATAAAATGTCTACTACACTGACATATACATAAAATCCAGTATTACTTAATCTCTTAGTGTGGCTTAACAGGCTTGGTAATTATTAAGGTTGGTGTTCATGTCCACTGAAGTTATAGGCTTTGACGTTCTCTTCCAAAAGCAAATGATAAAAATTTGAAGTGGATGAGTTTGATGTAATTAAATGTTATATACGCAAATATTTTTATGAATAAATATTTATTTATTTTTCATTTTGTGAAAATATAAATTTGCTGACTCTCTTAATATTATATTTTTGTAGAATCCTTATCAGATATCTTCCAAGGTCATAAGACCCTGGTGGCATCTCTGTGTTCGAAGATACATTGCCCTGCTGAAGCTAATCCTGCCTGGAGATGGTAATACATCATCTCTTCTAGCTTTTTTCTTTTTCCCTGCTCTTTGAACAAGATGTGGATTGTGGGATGAAGGGTATTTGATAATTACTTTGGAAGTAAACATGGTATTTACTTAGAAAGGAATAAACATGGTATTTAACTGATGCTTGTTAACCTGTATGATCCAAGGTGATTATTTTGTTTAAATGATTTCTTTCTGATTCAAGTTCATAGATCTGTTTGTTGCTGACTTTGCCATGTTTGTGATAATTCTTAAAAGAAAGCTAATCCGATATTGGGCATCTTTGACATTTTATATAGTTTCATCAGTGAGAAATTAAAAAAGCTTTGTCTAACTAGCAAAAGGTTGAAGGCTAGTAATAGAACTTACAATTTTAGTTCAAGATTTTTTGAAATCTTTACTAGCTTTGTTTTTGTAAGCCATGCTCCTTAATCTCTTGCTTGTTGGTTGTTTTTGCATTACAGCAATGCTATTATATTTTCTTACCAAGGCCGGGGACTCTATTACTTTATCTAACTATTCTGACCTAGCATGTTCTTTGTACAGGTCCTTTTACGAGCCGTGGAAGGAACCTGCATTGGAACTCACCGATTTACAGAAGATGGGTGAACTTCATGCTTGTCAAACTCTTTTAGTAATTTTTGCAAATGGACTTAGAAGGAAACCATTAGATTTGCAGGTTTTATCACCTCTAGATGTGGAGAGATCTGGTGTATATGAATGGGAAAAAAGCATTATTAGTGCTAGCAGTGTTTAGATTATATTACGAACTCCAAGATTGATTAGTAAAATTCGAGATTTTGGAATTACATTGTGTCCGGAAAGGCAGTTTGTAGTATATACTGAGTGTACTTGAAACCCATGATTTTTGAGAAAATTGTATATATTGAAACAATAAAAATACATGACTAGGGCAGATGACGGTTGTAATTTAATGAAGGTGGGTTCGAAACATCATGTTACAGCCATTGTAGGAGAAATACAGATATGTCAACGTAGCCAGCATTCAAGGATGTCATGGCAACAAAGTTGTATTCAAATGACAATGTTAGTTAAGACTAGAATTTGTTGTAATTCTTATTATTGGTTGTTTAATGGCTTTAGTCTTCATATCTCTTTAAGCTCTCTTTCCATTTATGGAATTTTTTTTTAGATTGTATACATGTCAAGCTCTTGAAAAGAAGCTATTATTTCTCACTTAAATTTTTTATTCAAACCATTCTGAATGTTCAGTTCAATCTGTTAAATAGTAGTCCAATTATGTGACATAAATTGGAAGGCCAATTGTAATCTTTAGTAGTATTTTTATGATCCCTTCCCTTTCCTTGATTGTTGGGTGTCTCTATAGAGTAAGTTTTGCAGTGTCTTAATTTTTTTTTTTTTTTTATCACTTAAATTTTTTAATGTATCATGGGTAAGGATATATTGGATTCAATGTCCAGTTGCATTAGACCCATCCAAATGATGCCATGTGTCTAATGTTGGACATGTGTTATCATCTAGATAGGTTTAATGCAACTAGATACTAGACTAATCCAGGTCCCGTTGATTACTTAAAACATATTCATAATTTTGGGGTTAGAAATGATTGTCTTATTATTTCATGTGATTTTTTTTCCTCGATAATCTGATTGTATAAAGTACCATTATCGCAAGACAAAAACAAAGATTGAAATATTTAGTAACATAAAGTTTTTCACGCAAAATATGTAGTACTTGCCGTAATTTACGTTGAAGTAGCATCACAATATGAGCCCACTGCAAATTTAGTCCGTCTGATCCACCAACTAGTAACAATGTAGATAGAAAAGATCAGAAGTTTATATCCTTGTCGGCTGGGCCCAGTAACCACTGGAGAAACTGTTGAGATTTCTTTAGGCTCTTCTTTCTCATCTGGATGCCTTACCTGCACAACCAATTGAATACTGATGTGCAAAGTGCCAAAGTAAGACAATGGTTTATAGTCTGGAAAATTAATTTTTAAATTTCGTTTATCCTTCTTTCTTTGTCCAATTTTGATTGATCTTTTTATAAATATCAGCAACTTCTTTTTCTTCTTCTTTTTTATCATTTTTTTTTTCACACTACTGTATAATATTATGAAAACTACATTTCATAAGCTTTCTTCATCTCACCTTATAATCGAATTTTAGTATATAAGGTATTCTTTATGATGTTCTGAGGTTCGAACTCCACTTCACCAATTATCTACTTATCTTTTTTATTTTAAAAAAAAAAAAAGGACTTTAATAGTTCTTTTTTTTTTTTTTTGAGAAACTAATAGTTAGTTTTTGTTTATATATATATAAGGTATGATATAATAATATGACAGACGAAAATAGGATGCGCAATAAAAGGTAATGCAAGTTGTCTTGGCATCTCTTTCTTAAGTTCACATGTCAAATTGTCAATCACTTAATTTAATATTTAAATTTTTACTTAAAATTCATACTACTCATGTCTGATGCGCCACTTGCAATTTTTTTATTTATAATTTTTATAATCCATTTCGTTTATGAACCTGCAAATGCCGTCAAATTTGTATGGTTGAAAATTATTATATAATTTTTAGTATTACTATGAAATGGGCTATTTATATTATTTATAAATTGAAAATAATAATGTGATATCGTATAATTTATTTATAAACTTACACAGTCCTATTTTATGTTTATGCAATTATATTTTTAATATAAACATAAAATCTACTATTATCAAGAGAATATAACTCATAGGTTCCACTTTTTAAATAATCCTAAATATAATCACACATTAATCATAATACGTTCAAATTACTTAATAGGATCAAATAGGAAAAACACTATATTCCAAACACCTAAATTTTATGTCAAATTTAAAATTTTAAAATACAATACAAACCCCATTATTCCTCTCTTTTTTGGTACTATAATAATTACTTCTAAGTTCTAACTTCATATACTTTTATGCTAATACCTGTATTTTAGAGAGATTAAGCGGAATAATAAATCACTTTGTTTATAACTATTTATTCTTGTAAAATTTTTGTGTTATGTATATTTAAACTTTTAAATCGTGATTCATACTCACAAGCTAATGAGTTTGTTCACAAAACATATAATAATGTTAATTTGAACTTATTTCTAACAGTCAATCCTACATTTGGAATTAAGCTTAATTCATTTACAAAATAAACGAATAAAAATTTGTTTAAGTCAAATTTGATGATAAATGGTTCGATTCATTTACCACGTTAAAATTGAACTCTATGAAGCTTCACTTTGATTCAAATTCAATATGTTTCTTTCATTTATGACTTATTTCTTGAATTTAAGTACCTATTATATAAAATTTGAACATTGAATAGAATCATACACACTCTACATATCTATCTTATGGAAAGAGTATAATAGCTCAAAATGATTAATCTTCAAATTTAACACTGAGTGTGGGTTTGGATACATGTCTGGCGTCTGGCATCTGGCATTTTGAGTTATGCGTTTTCCCTTTTTCTTTTTCTTTTTTCTTTTTTTGGCATGCGTTTAAGGAGACAAACTGCTATTGTTCATGAACAGTAGCTGCACTATTTGACTTTTCAACCCTTTTTCAACACATTAGTGGGTCCCGTCTCATGAATAGTGCACGAGATCCACAAATCTCATTTTTTAATTACTTTTTTTTATTAAAAATGGGTCCCATAATACTATTCATATATTTAAAAATTATTTTACTACAGTATTTTCAGTTTTCAATTTCAGCAAAAATAAGTTGTATTCAAACGAAACCTGAGATTCGATAGTTGCATTTCAGTAGTTTGGAGGCCACACGAAGATTCAAAGAAAGCAAAAGCAAACAGTTTATTTAACATTAACAATTATTACATCACAACGTAAAAGCAACACATAACCCCAACACAGAGAAACGAAAAGGCTGAAAGCAACATAAGTAGTACACCAAAATAAAACACAAACAAAACCCCAAAAGAAAAACTACAAACACATTATCCATGCAAACACATTACGTGTTAACTTGTAACACATTTTAGCAATGGGGCTGAGCTTGATTGCATTTAGCTGGGAGCTCCATGGCAAGGGTGGAGTTGATTCCATAGAAATTCAACAGATTGGAGTTCTTGAAAATGCAAAGGCATTGAAAGTCAGCGTTGGAGAGAGCTGAGCAACATGAAGCTGAGGGAGGAACAGGGTTTTGGCCACTCACTGATGGCTGGCAAGCCTTAAGACCCTCTTTGGTCATATGGCATAAGCCCTGATTATCACCATTGGCTAACATTATTGTCTCAGACCCAAAGGAAAGAGCCAACAACAACGACACAAGGACAAGCTTTTTGTATGCTTCCATTTCCCTCAATAGTAATTGCTGACTCTTTGTTTGGGTTTGGAGAGTGATGGGTACGTTGGCTATATATAGTGGGTTAGGTGAGCATAACCTAAATACATGGTTTCCAACATTTCTGCCTTTGCCCAGTGGAATTGTGAATTTGAATGGTTTTGGAAACTACTAAAAAAAGTTTTTTTTTTTTTTTACAAATACCGAGATGGCGTGTTGTAATTGATATATAATAAAAGTATTGATAGAGTTTAGCTACAAAATTAATTGTAACTTAAGACTACAAACTCACTCAATAAAATAAATATTACAACCTATTTTGAAAATCTAACCGTTGAATTATATATTTTTTATGCTCTTAATACATATGTCAAATTTTATGTCAATCAAATATTATTTACTATATGATCTATAAATTTATATTTTGTGCATAATTTTAAATTACAAAAACTTACAATTTAAAAAATTTATTGATAATATAACTATTAATCTTTAATTTTCTAGAAATTTTGTATGCATGAAGGATATAAGAAGAAAATATAATCAAATTGTGGATTTGTCAAAATTCACTTCAATAAAAAGATGTTGAATAAAGAAGTTATAGTCTAAAGTTACAACTAATTTTGTAACTAAATTTTGTCCTAAAAATATTATATTTACATAAAAATAATATTACATAAATCACAACTTGTCAACTTTATTTGAAGAATCACGGTAAGCAATACTTCGTAATATGTTCATTAGTGTGGAAAGAAGTATTGGAAAACTGTAAATGAGGGCTTCTAATTAAGGCAGCAAAATTAATAGGTCTAATTAATAACATTAAATAATATATTTCGCTTTTTAAGAAATATAAAGGTGGTACAACAAAAGTGATTTATTTATGAAAAATTATTGAATACTCCAAAAGAATCATAAATATAGTGAGACTCACAATTTATGTGAGACTCCGAAAATACCCAATAATTACCCTTAATTTACATAAAAGTGATATTGTATTAATCATAACTCGTCATTTTATTAAATTATTATATATAATTTTTTTTCCTTTTATCATTGTTTGATTTATTTTCTTTTTGCTGAATTGTCATTATCATTGTTACTAAAAAAAAAAAAAGTATAAGGCTCGTGATCACAGAGTCTCAAAGAGTTGGCAAGAATTGGCAAATACCGGGGGCCGAGTCACAGGCATACCTTGGGATTTCGTTGTTTAAGTACTATAGTTTATGGAAGGTTTTTTTGTATGATGGCATGTGAACCTTTAAAGCGACAAAACCCATGCATGTGCCTTTTTCGTTTTTATTCTTTGATTTTTTTTATGGGAAAGTTTGGTGATGAAGTGTTACTTGGAACAAGAACGTATACAAGCCAATGAAATGGAAAGCTAGGTGGAATTCCATACTTGAAATTTAAGTTGTGCAATTGTCCTTTTTGTTGCTAAAAACTTGGAAATGTAAATATGTGATAAGATGGTTATTAACTCCTAATAATTTTTATTTTTATCTATTTTAAGTATAAAGGCCGAGCCTTTTAGCACAAGTGCACTAGACACAATGCAATCTAACGTTAATTAACGTTGCACATAGCTTTTTTTTTTTTTGAGAAATGAAACTTGCTGATATATTAATCAAAAAAAAGGAAAGTCATCCAATACAAAAGACATTAAATCTGGTGGAACATCCTCCGACCAGATTTGAGAGGTTAAAGAGTTTCTCGCTCGTTGAGCTAAGGCGTGTGCTACCGCATTGCCTTGCCTACCTACATGAGCGAAAGAAATACTCAAAAAAGAGTTTGATCGTGATAAAATTTCCTTGATGATGTGCCCTCCCCAAGAGTTTTCCATGCCCGATCCCCTTAGAGAGTTAACCACCGATTCAGAATCGCCCTCGCAAACAAGCTGTGCATAGCCCAATTTTGCAGAAAATTTAACAGCTCGTCGAGCAGCGAGGAGCTCAAGGATTTCCACCGATGGGGGTTTAACTATCTGCTCGGATAGGGCTGCTAACACTTGCCCTTCGCTGTCCCGGATTACCACTCCAATTCCAGCCTTTTCTGACTCATTAAACATTGCTCCGTCGTAATTTGTCTTGACTGCACCTGCTGTGGGAGGGTACCATCTGCGAATGATAGAGCTGCGACCATGTGGATGGGATTTTTCTAGGCTCCTGAATTTGCTGAGATAGTTTTTTACAAAGCTGGCGATATTTTGGAGAGGCAGTGGGTTATCGTTCAGGCGTAATTTATTTCTTTGATACCAAATAGACCATGCCGTAACAGCAAATAGAGGTACTAATGCCGGATTGCTGCAGATTTTCTGGAAAACCTCCGAGAAAGATTCAGAGGACGTTGAGCTCCTGTCCACCCAATGAAATCAATATCCCATGCCACTTTAATACATCCACAACTCCAGATAGCGTGTACAGCTGACTCCGGCTCACTGATGCAGCGAGGACAGTCCGGTTCTTGAAGAATTTTACGCTTTAGTAAATTTTCTTTAGTTGGCAGCGAATTTGCGCATGCCTTCCAGAGAAAATGTTTGATTTTTCCAGGAACCTTCAGCTTCCAGATGTTTTTCCAGAGACACTTTTGAGAGTCCGTGACTCGTGGGCGGATTGTGTCAATCTCGCAGAGAAGTTTGTATCCTGACTTCACAGAATAACATCCTGATTTTTCAGGTCTCCAGACTACCGAGTCAGGTTGTGGGAGCGAGCTTAAGGGTAGAGATTTGATGAGATAAGCTTCAGGGGGATAAAAGCACAAGTCGATAAGGTTAGTATTCCACCAACCTGTTGTAGGGCTTATCAGAGCATCAACAGTAGATTCCGGGGCAAGATGACTTGCTGGAGAGGAGATTCGGCCTTCAGGACAAGGGAGCCAAGCATCTCTGTAAATCCTGACTGAATTACCACACCCAATTCTCCAAATGGAACCTTTTTCAATTAAATCCTTAGACCACAATATACTCTTCCAAGCGAAAGAACCCGAAGATGATTTAGCATCCAAAATAGAGCAATTTGGAAAATACTTCGCTTTAAACACTCTATAAAATAGAGACTCCTTTTCATGAATCAACTTCCACACTTGCTTTGCCAACATCGCTTTGTTAAATTTGCAAAGATCTTTGAATCCCAACCCCCCTTCACTCTTGGATTGACATAAGACCTCCCATTTAGCCCAATGAATTTTCCTCCTATCACCCCTTTGCCCCCACCAAAATTTTCGGATGAGCATCTCAATGTCTTGGCACAGACCAATAGGCAACCGAAACCAACTCATTGCAAACGTCGGAATGGCTTGAACAACCACCTTCAAGAGAACTTCTTTTCCGGCTTGCGACAATAACTTCTCTTTCCACCCTTGAAGCTTACCCCAAACCCTATCTTTTATGAAATTTAGGCTCGCCTTCTTTTTTCTACCAACCACTGTCGGTAAACCCAAGTATCTTTCATACTCCTTTATTTCGGCAACCCCAAGCAAGTTTTTTATTTCATCTTTGGTATCATTTGAGGTGTTGTTGCTGAAAAAAAGAGTAGTTTTGTCCGAGTTAATTTTTTGCCCCGATGCTCGCTCATATTTTCCCAAAATATCTTGAATTTTTTCCACGTCCCCTACTCTTGCTCGGCAAAACAAAAGGCTATCATCAGCAAAAAAGAGGTGAGAGATTTTTGGACCCTTTCTACAAAGAGAGACACCCTCTAAGTGCTTATCGGCCACAGCATGCTCAATTAGCCCATTCAAACCTTCGGAACAAATCAGAAACAGATAAGGTGAAAGAGGATCACCTTGACGGATGCCCCGGGTGGGCGCAAAATGACCTTTTGGTTCGCCATTAACTAAAATCGAATAGGATACTGATTTGATACACATCATAATCCACCTTATCCACTTCGAGTTAAAGCCCATCTTCTCCATAGTTCTTTGAAGAAAAACTCATTCTAATCGGTCATACGCTTTACTCATGTCCAATTTCAATGCCAAGTGACCCACTTTCCCCGTTTTTCTCCTCCTCATATGGTGTAAGGTCTCGAAGGCCACCAAAATATTATCAGTAATAGCTTTGTCCGATTGAAAAGCACTCTGAGATTCCGAAATAATATGGGGTAATACTTTTTTCAATCTGTTTGCCAACACTTTTGAAACAAGTTTATATAATATGTTACAAAGAGCAATGGGCCGAAATTCAGAAACAAACTCGGGACTCTTCACCTTAGGAATAAGAGTGATAAATGTATGATTCAAACCTGGCTCCATGGAGTTTGAATTAAGGCAGGACACCACAGCTTGGACTACATCATCTCCTATGCTTTCCCAATAATGTTGGAAAAAGATTGGCGGCATACCGTCGGGACCCGGTGCTTTTAAAGGAGCTAATTACTAACAACCGTACACACAATTTGTAAAATTGTGTTTTCAAAACATGAATTCAACATGTGTTTACATACACACTATGTGTGATAATCATTACCCATAAGAAATAATATAATATCTTACCTAAATCACATAAAAAACAAGGTAGTGGTTGTCAAAATTGGATAAAAGGAAGGGTAAAACTAGCCAGATGTTTCTGAAATTGAATATGAGCTAGATATATTATCAATTTGAATGGGGCCATCTAAACAACTGATGGACTACTTACATCAAAGATCCATTACCTTCCTCTTCTTTTTTTCTTCTTCTTCCTCTAGAGGGACAAATAAAACTGCTGAGAAAGGCTAAACCTAAAAGGATAATTAGCTGCAACATTTTTACTATGCTCAATTGTGTGTTACAAAGAACCCTAGTGGAGTACATATATAAGGGTTATGATTTACCTTATTTGGGCCTACACTTGGGCCATTGCACATAAACCTATTTTTTTAACACAGACTTGTAGCCGCTTTAAGTCAAATACCCGTGGGAAGGGACAATGAGGAAGCAAAAGCTGTCAACAAGGCAATAGGTTTTTCAAGAGAAATAGATTGCAAGATTCATCAACTATTATTCAGCACACATTTCGGAAAAGCCTAACCTCTCCAGAGTAGGCCACTTGCTCAAGGATCCATAATAGGACGCCAAATACTTTAGGAGGGGTGGTGTTATAAATTTATAATGTACAAGTGAAGGGTGTAACAAAGTGGCAAATGTCTTAGCTTTAGGAGCCTAAACCTAACATATATTATTAGAGATTTGGTTGGAGGAAATTCCCCATTTTATTGAAAGACATATTGTCGAAGATGTATTACATTTATAGAAGTGAAATAGAATTTTTATCATTTCAATAAAATAAAAAAAAATTGCAGACAAAATGCTTAAAAGGTTCACATTATCCATGTCATCAAGGGAAAAATAAAATAAAATCTCAGAAAAATATTTGTTTTTCTTTATAACAAGAAATGCTTTTTAATTTCATCAATTAAGCTTCAACCTTAATTTAAATAAATGTTTTTAACTCATTAAGTCAATAATTAAGCATATCTTTAACACCGGCCTGCACAAGCAGCAGCTTTATATGAAAAAACTGAAATATATATATGATCTTATTGTGTTTAACTCGTCTAATTTTTTCGAAATTAAAAAATAAAAGTCTAAATTTGTTCATTAATGGATCCGTTAAAGATTTAACTATTAAACTAACATCTTCAAATTGTTACGTTGGCCCCTTCCAATAGTTTATACAATATATAAAGTTAAAATAATTCCTGATTTTGTTAAGAGTACTCTTCTAACTTAACTCGCATCTCTTTATGTTTTCAACAAAAACATCTATTATTCAAAAAATAAATAAAAATCATGTTATAACTATCGAATTATTACAAATATGATTCTTAATAATATTTTAGAAAATGTGATACGAAGTTGTCATCCCCATTTCGGTAAATTGGACAGCTCGATTCAAATTATTAAATCCTCATAAATCCACAGCAAAGCAAAGCCTAATAAAAACAACATATCAGGATAACAAAAGTATAGAGAAGCACAATAGCACTGGATACCCCTGAGTCTCCAACAGTTCTTAACTCCCACACACCACGTTAAGACATCGGAGTTTTTGATGGGGCTCCATGTTGAATTATCAATGTTGCTTATATTTATTCACAAGAATAATTATGTTCACAACATTTTTACAATATTCTCATTATAAATATTAGGTGTTAAATTATTATTATCATCAGTTATAATTTGATTGTTTTTTTGATCACTGATAACAACGTGCCACAGTATTTTTTGTGAAAATATTTTGAAAACGTTGTGAGCATGTAATTTGTCATTATTTCTTTGAATTATTGGGATGTCATGAAAAGAATTAGAGTTTTCTTATGGAAAAAATTAATCGTTTTCATGATCCTCATCCACTTAATTGTATGTGACGTATCTTATAATTTTATCTTGTTAAAGTTGTAAACTGTTATTATCTTGATACACAACGATTACGTTATCAGTCAAAGGCCTAATACAACAACATTTTCCTTTAGTTGGTCTACTATAATTAGTAAGACCTAAAAAATCCTTAATTTTTTTCTCTAGGTTTTTGTTTTTGAATTCGTTCTCTTTTTTATTTCGTCAATGAAAAAGAAAAGACATGAGGCATTTTTTTGGTTCCCCAGTTAAAGAACAAAATTTAAATGGCTACATCTAAGGAGATCTTTTTTTTTTTTTTTTTTAATGAGAATTTTCTTAATATACCAAATTATAAATTTTTTGTTTTTTGAGAAACAAACAAACACAAAAGAGAGGAAAAGACGTTCTAATATAAAAACACACTACAACTCCACTCAAAAGTTATAGTAACTTTTAAGTAAGAGTGTGACAAATTATAATACCAAGTTGTAGATTGATATTACTACCATTTTTGTCATTATAAGTCAAACATTTATTTCCTGTACGGTTAAAACATATCTTATGTGTTTCTTTTTTTTCTTTTTCTTTTTTTGGAAAAAAAAAGGCCTAAGGTATTTAAATATCAATTATACACCAAATGTGTATTTCAGTGCAATTTGTTGAAGGTATGGTAGATGTAAGGACCAGGTTTGACTTGAATCCAGAACAGGAATGGACCCAGACCCACAAGCCCCGAACAATAAATTTGTAGAGTGCGGGAGAAAAAGGTAGTCTGAATCTAGGATAAAGATATTGGATTATAGCGTTAGAAGGAAAGAGTTATACGCATATATCTATACAAAAAATATCCTCGGACATGCCCTAATATTCTGACTAAGAGTCCTAAATTCTTTCATTTTGCTGTTGTCCCTCAAACCCTTTTGCCCTTTTTCGTATTATATACTATGGCTTTTTTACCATTTCCTCCATCCACGTGTGGGTCAGGTGTTGGAAGTCCTTTTTTTTCTACTTCTCTTGCCTTTTCTTGAATATTCCATTCTTAGCTGTAAGGCTGCGTGTTCACTGTTCAGGTATCATTTCCACATTAATGTGGCCAGAGGGTTAGCTGGGTAGCATTTAATGCGGAGGCAACAGTACCTCAAAATATTTGTTTTTTCTCACTCTTATCCTTTATTTGATATTTTCTCATTCACTTTGTTGCAAGGTTTGTCCGAGACGTTACCCTAAGAGACTAATAAGTCTACTGGCCACCTCGGACAAAAGCTCTGAAGTGGTAATTGTCCTCGGACACGGTCAAATCATTCACAGGCATTCTTTACTTCTTTTCGGAGTGCAACTTTCATCTCTTCTTTTACTGGTCGTCCTCGGATACTCTCTTATTCTCTGACTGGATATTGGGTCCGGCCCTTTCTTATGCAGTCTGTACATATGAGACTAGATATTGGGCCCAGCCTTTTCCAATGCAATTTGAACATATGGGATCAATTGGCCCCCACAGTAGAAAAAAGGGATATTTTTATTTGGGTGATTAGGTCTTTGTTTACAAGTGTCATAAGGGCATAGGTTAAAAATTATTAAATACTCACTTATGAGCTGTAATGCCCATTTTTCAAAATATAAAATACACATGTTAAATTGTTAATGATTAATTGATTTACATGCATAAATTCATTGTGATTACATGTATCTTTTTAATTATACCGTTTGACTTTTTAAAAATAATTGTATAAAATATTATTTAATAAAAAATTAAAGCATCTTAATCACTACCTTAAAGGATTCGTCGGCAAAATTTTTTCTTTCTTTTTTCTTTTCACATTAAACGCATCTAAATAAGTTCAAAGAGTTCAAAATTTGATTTTTTTTTTTTTTTTTCGGTTGACTTGCTAAAAGTTTTTACTAGTGTAATCATAATTTTTTGAAAAATGCTAGAATCATAATTTTTAATACAACTTACTCATATGATAAATTATGAGTAATAAAATAAAAGTAGTTAATTTATAAATTTACCACTCACAACTTGCAGTAAATTATATCAATATATGCGGTAAAAATAGTAGTCATGTCATTACTCATCATTTTCATGTTATTACTCATCATTTTCTAGAGTGTTTGACATAGAGAAAATCTCATTTTGAGTTCAAACTTCAAAATTCAAAGTCCATGCTTATCATTAAAACCTAAATAATTGCCACGTATTCAATCAAAACCCACCATAAAGTCGTGTAGATAATTTTTAACGTGATTGGGGCCCAAAAAAAAACAAAAAGAAAAGAAGAAGTAAATAAAGTTTATGGAAATTAATGAAAGATAATCATATCAAAGGTTTGAAAAATTCGTGAGTGTGTTGTTAAGGAAAGCAACATAATCGGGGAGCGTTATAAAGCACGTGACGGGAAAAACTCCTTTGACGTAGCGTGGAATCATTTTCAGCTGGCAACCAATGAGTCACCGACGCGTATAGTTTTGGTAATACGTGTCAGCTGTAGGCTGGTGATTGTAGCAGTCCCGTGACTCCGCAACGCGAGTGGGTCGGACCACCACGCGGGTACTGCATGCTGTCAGCTGAGCTCATCCTGTCTTCTGAAAACGACAAGCAGCTTTGTTTTTCCTAGTCCTCCAAGGAGTCTCCACCACCAAAAACACCCCTCGCTTTGACCTATATTACAAAATGGCCATTATTTTATAATGATACGGCTTTGGTCGAGTGCATTAGTACGGTGAAAGTATTTAATACACGTGTTTATATCGTATCCGGTTGAGTGCAATAGTGCGTGGAACCAATACGATATAGACATGTGAAAATAGACATCGGTTTGTATAGTATCGAGTTTAGTGCATTTGATGCATTGAATTGAAGCTTAACTCATTTATTTATTTATTTGTTTTAAGAGATTTGTTTTATTTATTTATTCTTTTTGTGTTTATTATATGGTGTTAAAAAAAGTGAGAATGGCTCATAAAACCCAAAATGACAAAAACATAAACAATATCACATTTTTTTTGTTTGTTTATAATTTTGTATAGAATTGAAAACAGTTTTTAACAATTATGAAAAAAGAGTAAGGTTTTGATCTAATGCTATGTGAATTGGATCTATTAGAATACGGGTACGTGTCACTTTTCTAATTGGTCTAAAATCTAATGTATAGGACCACTTGACCCACTAAGAAGAAAAATCTTTTATTTTTTGGAAATAATAATAATAACCTATTTAAGGAAAAAAAATTTATTTAGTTTTCCCATTGGGTTGAATACATGGTTATTCCAACCAATACAAGTAAATCTTTGTAGGTTTTAGGCACTATGTGTACTACTTAAAAATAGCTATTGATAAGAAATATGTTTGATCTTTTCATTAGTTAGGAGGACCATATGACTATCTTCTCATTCTATATTATATAAATTCTTTAAAAGGAAGTTTAGATATGTTTTCGGCAAATTTTAAAACTTTATTACTTACTTCTTGTCATATGAATATTAGGTAATCTCAATACTAGTATTAAATTTGCTCTTTTCTCAATATATATATATATATATATATATATATTAAATTTGCTTTATATGCACACATGTATACATTCATAAATACGAATATATATAATTGGTTTTATCTCACTATTACGTATGTCACTCGTATACTCACCAATAAACAAATATTATTATGGTAAATTTGGTATTAGAACTTCTACTAAAATACAATTATTTTATACATATGTTATACACTTTTTTTTTTTGACAAATTTGAAACTAAACGTATTTCATACGTTAATCATGTGTATTATTGTAATTTGATAAAAAGATACTTACAGTTATAGCCTGTATGTGCAAAATGATTTCTTGGCAACCAAGTAACTATTTGAGTTTCAAGATAAGTATAAATAGAGTCAGATAATTCAGCTACAAACATTCAACTCTCTAGCTTGGCAGTCAAATTGTTCCTTTCAGGTGGTGAGTTTGCTGAGTGCTATCGAGTTAATTTGATTACGATACTTCAAGAACTACAATCTCAATCAGGTAATATAATTTCTCATCATTGTTCTTGCACAATAACCAGCATATACCATTGTATATATACCATTCCAATCTCCATTTTTTATTTTCCATATGATTTCTTCTTAGAACATTCATGCAATCATGCTACATGAAGCTACTTGGTTTTCTGGTAGTGTTTTAAAACAAAAACAAAAAAAAAAATTAAAACTAAATAAAAAATTATGGGATTTGGCTTTCAACCATCTTAGTATCATTTTAAAGTTAAAAACATGTAATTTTTTTTAAAGAAAAGACAATGCTTGTGAAGCTATAGAACATTAAGGTATTTCTTGCAAATATCTTTTATCAATCCCTTGAAGCCTTCCGAATCTTCACCTATTTGTTTCTTCAAAGCTTCACAATAAGTTTTCCATAAAAACAGTATCAAAAAGCTTGATTTGTGTGAACTCCTCTTCACTCACCATATGCAAAATTAAATAAATCTTTAATTGTGTTCAGACTACAAAATTACAGAGCAATGCAATTGGTATTTTGGTAATCTGCCAGAACCTTTTACAGCCTATCAAACTGGGCCCCTAACTGATTGACTTCATTTACAATTCATTCATTTACGAAATTATGATAAAGACTACGTTTCAACAAAAGTAGATAGTTTAAAGCGGCAAACTTTTATTTCAATTTAGTCCTCTCTTTTTACCTCCAATTTAGTCAGTTTTAAACATCTTTTTTTTGATGAACCAGTTTTAAACATCTTGTAGTTATATCATAAATAATTATTTACGAGAAGTACAAATTTAATGAGTTATATCATAAATAATCATAACTTTTTTTTGTAATAATTGATTCACCTAAGCTTTTCAAGTGAAATAAATTTATTACTATTATGCTTTTTTTATTTAGATACAATAGCATTTAAATAGTGACTACATCATGGCGATTGGTTTTTGTGGATTCCACTTTAACTTAACTTATAAAGACATTTCTTATCAAATAACATAATTGGCTTCCAATCACATCTATACCAAAAGAAGAAACTAATTAGTATTTTGTATGATACTGAATAGAAATCATCTTAAAGTGGACAAATAGTTCCATTGTAGCTAATTGGAAGTTTGGAAGGCACCATTCTTTTTTATACATGAAAAAAAAAAAAAAAAAGGGATGTGGGAGGTTTATTACCTTTTTATTTATCTGAGATAAAAATTTTATTCTAGTTTAAGCTTATGTGTGTAAAGCACCCTCTTGAAAATTTGAATCTCGATTCTTATCTCCCACTCTACAAATACTTGTACTTGTAGAATAACCGTCACACCAAGAATGCTCATGTTGCTCGTTATCTCCTATTCTATAAATATTTGTACTTGTAAAATAACCATCACATCAAAAATGTGCATGCTGTTTGTTATCTTAATGACCACTGCCTATAATAATTTATCCTTTCATTAATAACTATGTTGTACTCATATCAACGCGTTTGTATTCTTCTATATGTCACTAACCAGAGTCTTGGGGCAGAAGTCTTTTACCACCTTTACTTTTTTCTCTCTTTGCAGCACCTCCCCTTATATCTCTTTGGTAACCGTTGCTTTGCGCGTTAAAACTGTGAAGGCAGAGAGAGAGAGAGAGAGAGAGGGTGTTCTTCTAGAGAGAGAAAGACACATAGATTGCTTCCCGCCTTTAAAATGTCCAACTCTCTCTCTCTCTTTCTCTCTCTATTTTCTCATGCGTGCAAGCTATGCTTAAAGAGTCTCCAACTCCACCACCCCCCACATATTCATTGGTCCTTAACAGTTTTAATTCTCTTTAAGCTTCTTCATTCTTCATTCACCTCAAGTTCTTCCACGCCTTGCTAGCTTTTTTATTTTATTTTATATATATTTCATTCAAACAAAAAACCAACCCCATCACTTATCTATTTCAATCATTTTCTTCCTTGGTTCTAAGACTTTTCTACTTTAATTACTTGCCCAAGTTCCTAATTCTCTCTGGGTCTTATCCATTCTGGTCAGTTTCAAAGTCTTTCGAATCTTATGAAGGTCTTTTGTGGTGATAAAGTTGCCAACCTACTATCAAGGTCCTGTGTATCAAGTCTACAAATTTTTATAGTTTGGTGAATTGGGTTTGTTCTAATCTGAATACATATTGTATATATTAGAAGGAAAGCTGGGGTAGGATTAAAATATCTCATCATATATCTTTTCATAGAACTGCACTCGAAATTGGGTTTTTATTTTCTCTCTTGCCAAGGAATTTGTTTGACAAGTTCATGTCTTTTACATAGAAGTTTCGCTCCTGCAAAGAAAGAAAGGTAAAAAGCTTGTTGCTTTGAAGGATTAAATACAAGGGGTTTTAGAAAAAAAAAAAACTTCAAGGATTGGCAAAGTTTCTATATTGAATCTGGTTTTGTTCTTTTTCTTGGTTTGTTTAGATGTGAGTTTGCTGACCCCGAAGTTTTGAGACTAAGACTTGATTGTTGTTGTTGTTGTTTAGCTTTAAGTTGAAGGTATGGGAGGCCATATGAGCAAGAAGACCCCTGAAACATCCTCTGCTATCAATCTCAATACCAACTTACAGTACACAACCGAATTGAATTCTTATGAAGCTGCTTGCAGGCTTGATGCAGACTTGCAGTCCTTTGACACCACCCTCCAAGAACGTACCAACCATGTCATCAACACTCTTGCAGTTGGGGTTGAAGTTCGAGCCCTTTCCTTTGATTCTTTGAAGGAAGTCACAGAATGTCTCTTGGAAATGAACCAAGAGGTTGTTAAAGTTATCTTGGAATGCAAGAAAGATATTTGGAAGAATCCAGAACTGTTTGAGCTTGTGGAGGAGTACTTTGAGAATAGCTTGAAAACTCTAGATTTCTGTACAGCATTGGAGAAGTGCCTAAAGCGAGCTCGGGATAGCCAATTGCTTATTCATGTCGCACTTCAACAATTTGAGGAGGAAACTGAATTGGGAGGGAATAGGTATGTGAGGACTTTGCAGGAGTTGAAGAATTTCAAGGCTGCTGGTGACCCTTTCACTCTAGAATTCTTCCAAATCTTTGAGTCTGTGTATAAGCAGCAGATGCTAATGCTTGAGAAGTTGCAACTGCGTAAGAATAAGCTTGATAAAAAGCTTAAGTACATTCATGCTTGGAGGAAGGTTTCAAATATAATATTTGTTGCTACCTTCACTGCTGTGTTGATTTGCTCAGTTGTAGCTGCAGCTATGGCTGCTCCACCTGTTGCAGCAGCTTTGGCTGCTGCTACTTCTATCCCAGTTGGCTCAATGGGAAAGTGGATTGACTCTTTGTGGAAGAACTATGAAGATGCTTTGAGAAAACAGAAGGATGTAATTAGCTCAATGCAAGTTGGTACCTATGTTGCCATTAAGGACTTGGACAATATCCGAGTTCTCATTGACCGGTTGGAAATTGAGATTGAGGCACTTCTGCAGAGTGCAGATTTTGGCATTGAAGAAGATGCTGTGAAGATTGCAATACAAGAGATTAAGAAGAAGTTGGGAGCGTTTATGAAAAATATTGAGGATTTGGGGGTGCAAGCTGATATTTGCAGCCGGGACATTCGGAGGGCAAGAACTGTGGTTTTGCAAAGGATCATAAAACATCCCAACAACTAAAGTATGATCCTTGGTGCGCTTTCTGCCTGCTGGTGATTGCTTTTATGTTAGAAAACTGTTTGATACATTTTATGTTTCGTGACAATGATAATGATGATATATTCCTTCATTCTTATAGATTGTATCATGAATCCATGCGATTGGATTTGTGTTCAAGGCATTAATTTCTTTCGGGTATTGAATTTCTTTTTTCTTTTTCTTATTCTTTTTTTAATTTTATTGATGTCACCAATGTTCCATTGTTTTCAATCTAGTCATTCAATACAAGATTATAGATTTAATTTATGTGAAGTTTTAGTTTCTGGCTTCATTGTCCTGGTGAATCTGTAAATGTAATTAGACAATGAAAGGAAATGTGATTGATGTGTTTTGAAAATTTGCAAATTTCTTCCTTGTTACCCAGCCAAAATTGAACCTGAAAAGTAATAGTTTGTTTGGATTGAGGGAGAGGGAGGGATAGTAGAGTAGATCTAGCACAAAATTAGCTTATTTTTAGCAAACTCTACTCTACTCCCCTCCACTCCCTCTCCTTCCCCCCTCCATCCAACAAGACCATAAAAGTAAAACAAAGAGTAGCCTTAAGGTAAAAGTAAAAGTAATACCCTAAAAGCCAAGATTCTTTTTTCTTTTCTATTCTTTCTTTTTTTCTTTTTTCTTCATTTTCTAGGAATTCAAACAGAAATAAAAACTAAGTTTCAAATCAAATTGCATTCAGTTGTTACCATGGTGGAGAACAAGATTATAAGCAATAGTTATAAGTTCTTTGTTTATAACTTTATTCCTCTCGTCTTTAAATGACCTCAAGCTAATTGTTTCAGGTTTCAGTCCAAAAATAAGTAAATAAATTTCAGTAAAAGCTGCTGACATTTGATTGAAAATTCAGTTCAAGGAAGTCATCGTTGAGAAATATCCATGTAGACCCCGTCCATGAACCATAACCCTCAACTTTGTTTTACTATAAACTATATTAATGGTTGTGTAGAGGAAAAATATTGTTCCAGCATTCAATTAATTAAAAAAGAAGATTTCTTGTCCTACGGCTGTGCTCTTTCTTTTCCCACGTTTTTATTCTACTTGACATCCAAATGTAATTATTGTATTGTTTAATAATTAGCATTATTTTAAGGGCCCCAATTTGCTAAACTCATCAAACCAAAACTTTAGTTAAAGCAAGAATACATGTAGGTACAACAAATCATTACATATAAAGTTTTACATTTCCCATTGGGAAGCTCAAAGTAAAGTGTTTGCTGAAACTTCTGCCCAAAATATTACGTAATGCATGCACCGTGGAATCAAGGTGATGAATATAAATTCAATCACCGATAGTTAAATTCAGGGACAAAAATGTATGATCATTAATTGACTCTGGCTTTGGTCACATACAGTTTTACACATGCATCTGAAGAAGAACATTAATTTGTGAACCCTTAGTGATGGAATCACCTTTAACAAAGGCTTTCCGCCAACTATACTTGAGAAGAAAAACCTTAACCTGTGGGCCCAAGCCCTATCATAATATTACAATAACAGATCTCAATTTGGAACTTGTTGACTGTGCCTGCTCAATACATATGTAAGTTACAAGTAAACTAAGCTTTCAAAAGGCCAACAATTGGCAATGGTCGAATATTGAAGTAGGTTGCAGATGCCAGATAAGCACACACCAAAGATACATACATTTTGAAGAAGAAGGATGTGAAAAAGGTGAGGTACATACAAAAGCTGATCAAGGCAATTACCGCCACACAATTAACAAGGCACTTCACTGTGGAGAGGTCCCCTTCTGTTCCTTGATGAGGAAAATGGCCTTCAATATAAAAATTTGAAAGCAACTGGTCCTTGAGACGATATGTATCCATCAGCCAACTGGAAATCTCATCTTCAGATGTAGGGATTTCATCAAGACGGATGCGTCTAACATGAATATGAACTTCAGAAGGGTCTACTCCATAGACATTGTCCATGAAAGTTGGACAGCGATGCTTATAGCCAATGGTTACATCATAAACTGCAGTAAATACAAATATATTAAGATAAGAAACAGTTACCACATGAAAGTCAACAAGGATGAATTGCTAAATTAAGAATCAAGTGAGTAAGAGTTCAAATTGTTAGTAGTTTCCTTTCATATGGAATGCTGACATAAGTGAGGATTCAACCCCTCACCTCCCAAAAAAACCCTGGTTTTAGATTAGAGAAAATAACATACAAAACCATTTATTTTCACTTCAATATTGTAATTTCCATTAATCCTTCATTTTTAACAGGGAAAAAATACCACCATGAAAGTGATAGCGTTCAATAAGCTTAATAATTGCAGAAAATTGATCTCAAAAACACATATAAAGCGCAACCACCACAAAGCATGCATGGATCTTGTAATGTTGAGAATTTCAAATATTGTTGCATACTGAGCGCATCATTTCAAATGTTACAAAAAAAAATTTCAGGAAGATCATGCTTTAGAACCTATGCTTCTTGCATTTTTTTATTCACTCCTGCCAATTGTAATCAACAAGATCCACATCATTTGCTTTAGAACCTCTAGATTTTTTAAGTACTTTTACACCTATTACACGTTTGAAAGCAAAAATTAAAAAAAAAAAAAAAAAAACAAACAAACAAACAAACTTTCAGGAACTAGTAGCAACACTATGAATTATTTCATGGACTAGGAATGAAGACATGATAGATCACCCAAATGCAAGGCCAGCAAAATAACATGACTCTTGCTCAAATATGGAGAATTATAACAAGTAAAAAGTGGATGCAACCAGCATAGATTTGGACAAATAAGAGAACCTGCATCCAAACTGCCCCTCAACTCTTCCAAGCAGGCACAGAAGCCCTTTGTTCTTGGAAGCAACACATTTTTAAGGATGGGTAAGCCATTTTCAGCAGCATATTTTTGATTTCGAATGCATTTCTGTTCACTGCACAAAAGAGTTGGAGGAAACCAGACTTTAGAAGATGATAGGACTCAGGAAGCACAATTTCCATCATGAAACATTTTATATTGTTGGCCCCAAAAGGATGAAGTTGCCATATACACATGGAATGCACAATCGATTGTTAGCTCCACAGCATAAACAATTAAACATCCCTAGAATATCCACAAAATCTTTGTACACACACAACATGTAAACATTTACTGATAATATTGGCTCTCATGTAAACATCAAAAGGCGAAAGAATAAGAAATCAAAGTATTACGTGTAATCTGTGCCTTCTGGGAAAAGAGCAAGCCAGAGGGGATCTTGAGGATCTTTAAATGTTGAAAGCATTTGGCGCATGGTAGATTCATCAACCTCCCACTTCCTCTCCACTGAGATGAACTCCAATATGTGAAATCCCCAACCAAACACTGGTAGTTTCATCAAACTGCTCTTAAGAATATATTTTATGTATCCCTGGCGTCCCTTCCGCAATGCAAGGTCCCACAAGTACATCCAATCAACCTCAGTTCTATGGTTTGCAATAAGCAAAACACGTTCCCTTGCAGGAACAGTTTCCCCAGAAAAGAAAACTTTTGTCTTGTTTATCTTTTCAAAGAGAAAAGGCCACAAAGCTAGCCAAGCACCAAAGAAAAAGGATGTTGTTTTCCTGCTGTAATGTATGCTAAAAAGTCGCAACATAACAGCACCCATAAAGCCAAAAAACACTAACATCATGAATGCTGTTGAGAGCAGCACCAGTAAACACATTAAACCTCTACACATCCTTAGTGGAGTTAAATCACGGTGCCTTCTTCCCTCACTTGTACCTAGATGGTTTTGATATTCCATGTGGTCTCAAACTTAGCTACAACCTCCCTGTCCAATGTGGGTGCACCACGAGTCTTAGATAACTTACCTACTTGAGATGTTCCTAGTGGTGACAGCTAATGTAAAATTCCTCACAGGAGGCGAATTCCTGAAAAAGTTCGCTACTGCATCAGCACAACAAATGCACGTAAGAAAGTTATCTGTGGAACTGGAGAAATCAGAACACTATAAGTTTACCCTGCAGAAAGAGAGCCAGGAAGAGACTCAGCAATCACATGTCATTTAACATAAATATGCGTGGTAAGGTCAGGAAAAAAAATGTTAACAGAGCCTAATCACGTGCAATGATATGCAGGAAAACTGAGAAATTCATTAGCATCAAATAGCAGCAAGAACATTTGCTTATGGTAAAATGGTGCATACTTCCCATCCCTGGCAGTAACCCCTTTTGGATTGGGTTATACTAGAGACTAGGAGGTACTAAAGCAAGTGCACGAGAAAAAAAAATGATATAGTGTAAAGGAGTGTCGAATTAAGTTTTGGTTTACATTTTGATTCCAAGTAGGACAGCGTATTGGTGCATTTTTCTTCCTATGAATTGCAACAAGTCTATAAAAAAATTGAAAACCATTGTGTCCATCAATTATCCTCGAGTAACACATTTATGGAGAAGTCCCACTTCCCAACAAGAAGGCCAAGCCCATGACAAAAGCTAGTATTACTACACATTGAAGTATTGAATAAGCTACAAAGGCAAATCAAATTGGATATCTAATCCTAATGGGACCCAAAGCTAATTAATAAAAGACAAAGCTATTAGAGTTTCGCACTCAATTGTCAATTAATTAATCCCTTTGTTTCCAAAACCACAAGGCATCCAATCCTTCATTTAGAAGATAAAAAAGACACCCAATTATCTTATCAAATAAAAGACACGTTTTAAACTACTATAAATATACATAAACTCCAATACCAAGAAACCGCACAACAAATACGTTCCTAAAATAGATAACAAAGATTACTTCTATTATTAAACTAATGTACCTAACGCAGTTAATGCAAGTGTACAACATCAATCCTAAACCAAAGACCAACGTGGTATCAATCGAAAACAACGGATCTGAACCAGATGTAATAACAAACATGTGAATGGCATGTGAGAAAAAAAAACCTTGTTCGGTTGCTGAGAAAACAGAGAAAAAAAGTGAAGTGCTAGAAAACATGGAAAACCCAGATGAGGCATTGAGTTTTGAGTCACTTTTACTTACCCAAAACGATGAAAAGAGAGTAACTTTTGGATCAGCTGGAGGTTCTGTGCAATGTACTGAAGATTGGAAGAATTGGGTTTCTTTGATTCTCAGCAACCAAACAAGGTTTCAAACTAAACAGTGAATGGAACTGTTTGAAATAGGAATGAGAGAGAGAGCGAGAGAGAGAGAGAGAAACGGCTTACAAAGTAGATATGGGCTTTTGATGGATCAAAATTTATGAAGGAGAAAAAAAAAAGTATGCTTTTTTTTTTTTGTGCTTAGCAATGGAGCTATGTATTATGAGGCTGTGAATTAGAGCGAGGGACAGCTTCACAGTTGCTCTCAAAAAATAAAATAAAAAACAGAGAGAGAGAGAGAGAGAGAGAGAGAGAGAGATAACAGTACAAATGTACAATAGTCCAACTACTACTTCTAGACACACTAATAGATCAAATAAAAAAAGGAGGCTCTGATCTGACTGAGGTACCTGAAATTAAGAGTGCCACAAATTTGGTGCCAGATTGTTTTTTCTTTGTTTCCAGACAAGTACTTCCCCTTTTTTTCTTTTTTCTTTTTTTTTTTTTTTTTTTTGGAGAAGTTTTTATTTGGAACTGGAACGACTTGTAGGGTTGAAGCCACCAAAATGTAATATTTACAGCTGTAAACAAGTGATAATATTTGTGGCGTAAACAAGTCGAGTCGAGTATTAAAAATTTATATTTATTTATTTAATTTTATTTCGTATGTTATGTTTATTATTTTGTCGAACGAGTTTAAGACATGTTATATAATTAATTTAATCTTTTCTATAGTAAATTATTAATACATTTGTTTTTTTTTTTTTTTTACATTTTTACTAAAAATGGACTATTTATACATGCGAACCTATTTATAAACTTATACAATCCAATTTTGTGTCTATATAAGTATATTTTTGGATAATTATATATATGAAAATATAAGATTATATATAATTAAATCAAGTCTCGTATTCACGAACACATATTTGGCTTGTTTCCTAAACAAATGAAGAAAACTAGATAAACAAATGTTTTTTTTTTTTTCCAAGTCAAGCTCAAACTGTTCATAAATAGTTTGGTTCATTTATACTTTTATAGCCCTAAAATCTGTATCAATATATAACCAAAATCATAACTGTCTAAAATTCTTTATTTGGTAGTTCTCTTTATTTAACCTTTTAGTTAATATGCCAAGTGGCACATTGCTTAGTAATTATCTTAATCCTTTGCATTTTTGTCAAAGTACTAATTCATTATTATGTGTTAAAGGTCAAAGTACTAATTATTTATTACGTGTTAAAGGCATGAACTTTAGCCATAGTGATATAAGGTTATGCCAATTGAGCACATCTATTTTTGGTAATTCTCTTTGTTTAGCCTTTTACAAACCACACCTTTGCATTATCTCAAAGTATTAATTTATTATAATGAGTTTAATTGGTAGATGCATTTATTTTTATACATTAATTAATTGATAATGAATTAATATTTTGACGTAAATATAAAAGTTTGAAAATTTTTTTTTAAGAATCTCAAAAGTTTGATGATGTGGTTGCATTGAACTACATTGTTGAATTAACTGTCCTTAAAAAAAATGATAATATTTATTTTATTACTACAATGGTCAATAAAACTATATGGTTGAAATATATCATTAACAAATTTAAAGGAAGTGTACAAGGTTTGTTTGTTTTTGATAATTGGATAAAACTATATGGTTGAAACAAATTATTGAAAAATCTAGAGGAAGTGTTAGGATTTGTTTGTTTTTGATAATTGGATAATTACAATGGGGAGAAATGATTTGAACATTGGATATCTTTATTGTGGGTATTTCTACCCAAAAAAAACAAATCTTCACATTTAAAAAAAAAAAAAATTAATAATGTTAGGTTCTAAAATTTTAGAACAATTGGCAAACCGTAAGCACAAACTTGTCTAGGTATAGATCTTAGAGTCTATAGAGTTTATTAAACAATGCTCAACGTTTTACAAGTCAGAACACAAGAACATACAAGCTGCAAAAAGAAGAATTCGAATTCAGTGAAATCCAACCAATTGAAAATTAGATCCAATCGATCAAAAATTGCAGACATGAAATTTCTACAGAATTCTATTTTAGCTTAAACTCTGGTTAAATATTTTGGGTTTCAAGTGAAACACTTCTACATATAAAAGGGAAACCCTAACCACATTTTGATAGAGCTGAAGAAGACTTGTGTGTTACTCTTTGTAAGATTTGAGAGGTTTTGTACCTTCTAACTACATAAGAATCTACCGGAGCCAAAACTACAATCAAGCATTGGTAGAACATAGTTGCTACATCAAGATCATTACTGAGGGTGATCTGAAACCTTTGAGTGGGATCTCAAAGTCAAAAGCAATGCAGCTTGTATTGCTGTAAATCCAAGAAGAGAAAGAGTCCATGAATTCGAAGCTTGCATGTGGTCGTGTCAATAAATTACTACTGGATGTAGTATTAGATTTAGGATTAAATTTTTTGTAAAAACTTCAATTCTCTTATAGTGGATTTGGTTTACCTTGAGGATAGTTAGGTCAAATCCTCTCCAAGTTTTACCTTGAAATGGTTCGTTTCATTGATTTTCCTGGGTTATCATATCGTGATGTTATTTATTTTCCGTTGCTTTGCATGATATGATTTATTTGTGTTTAACTTAGATCTGAATAATTAATATATGTAATCACTTGGTTAATATATTAGGTGAAACAATCTAGTTTAAAGGGTTTAAACAAACAAACAAATAGTTTCAAAGGGAAAAGGGGGGGTATGAATCATAAATGTCACAATTAAAAAATACAAGGAGATGTTAACTAGTCGAGTTACAAAATTGGAAAGTGGATCCCATCTGGTCAGGGTTCTATTCCAGAGGGGTCCCACCCACTTGAGAAGCCTCCCCACCATCATGATTGTCCCACTAAGGGAAGTCTATAAATGGGAACTAAAGGAGTGAGAAATGGGGGTTGGAAAAACAGAGGGTGAGAGAAATACATGAGAGAGAATTGGGAGGAACAACAAAAGAGGAGAAGCTTATTAGTGACTAGGGGACTCTTTAGGGGATACATGGAAAGGGGTAGGAGGATACGGGCTAGACCAAAAACTCCGTCATTTGGATCGCTAGATTGGCAATAGGGTGTCTTCCCATTGTAGGAATCCCATTACCCACATTATATAAATAAATTGGGGGCCTATTCTTAGGGCTAATGAGTCACCTTAGGGAATCAGGCTTGCACAACATGATACTACCTTGTCAAGCCTGATGACGCACTGCAAGTCAACATTTTTGTTTGCCTTTCCATTTTTTTGATTGGAAGTCTCCAAGATCTTAGTCTTCATTGCAAGATAAGGAGCAAACAAGGCATTTGTCAATGGAAGATCCAACAAAACCAAAAGCTACTCTTTTTTTTTTCCTCCACTAATGTACAATTTCACTTTTTAAAGTTTGATGTTTTTTTCATTTTGATATTTTACACTTTAAAATTTTTATTTGATTATTTTTTCAAATTAATTTCTATTAATAATTTGGTAAAATATGACAATATATGAGTGATGAAATGGCTTAATGGATGCTACTTATCTGGTACTTAACTGTCAAACTATTAATAAAAAATGAACAATTGAGTCAATTTGAAGGGTTAAAATGGAAACTTTGAAATATAAATGACTAAAATAAAAACAATCTCAAACTTTAAATGCCAAATATGTACTTTAGTCACCAAGGGTCTCATAACTTAATATGTTTCCAATGAATGTGTTTAGTTTCAAATCCCCCCTCTCACAATTATCAAATTAAAAGAAAATTATCAAATTAAAAAAAAAGAAGGTACTTTTTAGTCTCTCATCTCTTAAATTCACTCCATATTCGTTGCAATTTATCATACATCTTATGTGAATGCTCTACGCAATAGTTCATGTGATAATATTTATCCTTTTAACTTCGTGTTACTGATTTATTAGCTATCAAATAATAGTCATGCTGCACTGTTTCATAAAAACAAAATCATGATATATTTAATGCTTACATTAGTTGTTTAAATCATATGATGAACACCTACTCATCATGTAATAGGTTGAATAATATTTCGACAAATTGACTTGGAGGGGTGTCAATTACACTTTCACTTGATCTATTCATGATTTGAATCAGATTTATTAGTTTATAATTTTTTAAAAACACACTTTAAGATATAATTGTATTTAATATATGTTGATATGGAAATATTCACGTTGTTTTTATTTAATTCAAAATTTTAAAGAATGTGTCTTTTTTTTTTGTTGTTGTTGTTGTTGTTGTTGTTGTTGTTGTTGAGAATGTGTCTTAAACACGTAATTGTCGGAATTATTATGCGTTACTTTTGTTTTCTTTATTTTTGTAATTCAATAATAACAACTTTTTGGTTGAAGAATTTGAAGTTTGAACCTTAATTCTTCGCATAATGTAAAGGGAAGTCATGCCACTAAAGTACAAGACTCTTGACCATATATTACTTTTTATTAAAAAAATTAAACTATTTAATAAAAAATCATAATTTAGGAAATTAAATATAGTCAGAAGTTAATAAAGCAAAGAAGTTTTTATTAATATCTAAGTAAATTTGATTACTAACTTCTTATTATGTCAGATGGGTTAGTCTTTAAGGCAAAGAATATCAACACTTAAAATTTTTTTTTTTAATAAAAGACAACACATAAGTAATTTTAACAGTTATATAAATAGATATATTTGATAAATTTTGAACTCATGATATCCGTTCTATGATGATTATTATCAAGTTAAAACACAAATTGGTTTTTGTTGTTGGTGGAATTCTACCTCAAAATCCTTATTCAACAACAATAAACATTACCAAATTTGGATCCTTAGCCCAGACGGTGAATGGACTTAGGCCCAACAAGTCCAAAATAATGAATTTGTAGAGAGTGGGTTGGAAGAACAACAAGTAAAATGGGCTCAAATGACAAGCATAGGAAGATAGATTGGTTTAAACCAAAGAAAATCGTTCTCGGCACAATCCGAGGAAATCAATTCTAATATATTTCTCACAAATTTGATTACAAGTTTGGTTTCTGGTTGCTATAGTATTTCTCTGTTTATTTCTCGACCCCCTCTCTCATTGTCCTCTTCTTCTTTTATATTACCTTCCTCTTTCATCTTCACCATCCACGTACTGACCAGATGGTTGGTGTTGATACTTATCCTATTAGCACCTTGCTAAAGTCTTAGTGTAGTAGCTGTAAGATTGAAAACCACTGTTTAGGTATCATTTCTACACTAATGCAACTAGAGAATTAGTTGCAGGGCATTTAATACGGTGGTAGCAGCTTTCTCTCTAGATATTTTAGGACTCCCCTTTGTCCCTTACTTTTTCTACACTTATTCGTGCCAATAGAACTTTCTGAAACATCCTCCTAGATGGCAGATCATCTCTACGGACCTCGGCTTTGGTGAGCCGAGGAGGTATTTATCCTCGGCCCTACCTCCTGGGCCATTATGATCAAAACTAACTTCTTTATTAACTAAAAAATGTTCCATTGTCAATGTTTACCCCTCCTCGAACGATCTATTATTCTCAGTTTGAGCCTCAGGCCCAATATATATATATATATATATATATATATATAGATAATGAGTTATTGGGCCCAACTCCCCTACATTATCAATTGAGCCATATACAAATAATTTTTTTTTTTTTTAAGGTAATAGCATGGTTTTAAAAATTGAATCAATCAAAATACAAAAAAAAGTTTGGTTTTTAGTTTTTATGGGTTGAATCATCATCTTTTACCATTTTAAAAGACTGGTCTAAGGTTTGAAAATGTTCAATATTTTATTAAACCTACCGGTGCGTTTTTAAAACCATGACTAGCATTCAAATTTTTGTATAATTTTTAAAACCGAACCGAATTGGACTGACTTGTTGGATCGGAACTGAACCCTAATTCAGACAGTTTTTAAAACCATGATTTTTATGAGCTATAAAAAATGGAGAAGAAAAGGAATGAGAATATGAGACGAAACATTTGGGCCCAAAATCTCTATATCAAGCAGCAAAGCAGGCCTCAAGGCCCAAAGCCAACGATTGATACTACTACAAGTAGTCATGTTTTCCATTCACCTTGCTCCTACACGAAGAAAGGAAAACCCACTCTGCAAGAAAAGAAAAACTATCCAAAAAAAAAAAAAAAGAAGCAAATCAAAGCAAAGCATAGCTTCACAGACTCTCTCTCTGAACTCGAACATGGAGATCGATTTCAACGAATACAAATTGAGCTCTGAACTCCGAGGCCACGAAGACGATGTCAGATTCCTAATCTCTCTCTCTCTCTCTCTCTCTTAAATATTGCTAAAAATTTCAATTATTGTCAAAAAAAAAAAAAAAAAACCAGTACTTTGATTTTTTGATCATTCTCGCTGATATTGATTTCTCTGATAGTTTCAAATTTCAATTGCTATGAGCTTGAATTTGATAGTGTTGAGTGAAAAATGATTCAAAATTCGTTTCTAGGTTCGTGGAATCTGTGTGTGTGGAAATGCCGGCATTGCCACGTCATCCAGGGACCGGACGGTGCGGTTGTGGTCTCTGGAGGGGCAAAAGTACGCGGCGTCGAGAATTCTGCTAGGGCACACGAGTTTCGTGGGCCCGCTGGCGTGGATTTCGCCGAATGAGGAGTTTCCGGAGGGAGGTGTCGTGTCCGGCGGCATGGACACGCTTGTTCTGGTTTGGGACTTGAGGACTGGTGAGAAAGTGCAGACCTTGAAAGGTCACCAGTTGCAGGTGACTAGTATGGCGTTGGATGGCGGGGACATTGTGTCGGCTTCGGTTGATTGGTGAGTGTTTTTTTGTGTAATTTAAAGCTGAATTTTTGATGGTTGTTAAGTGCTGTTATTGTTGTTTGTGTTTGATATCATTATGTTGATGAATTGTTGTTTTCAAGGTTGTTTTGAGCTTGTTATCTTTTCGATGAATTTCGTTACTTAGTATATAGGCAATGTGTTTTTGCTAATGTGGCGCTTCTTCCTTCCACAAGAAGGTGGGGGGACGAGGTTGTGGGTTCAATACTCAAGTGTGTGTAGTGGGTTACATTTAGTTCACTGTGTGGAGGATGAGGATGGTGTCTTGGCTTGATGATAGTGACAATCAATATGGAATATGGGGAGGAAACCATATGTTTAAATCTTATCGTGTTTATATATATAAACTCATTCTGTGTACATGTAACTTAACAATCAGAAATGAATTTTTTTACTCTATATAAAAGTTGAGCTGGTTCAATCTTTACATATTGACATAATATTACTCATTAGTGTTGATATTTTATTATTATTATTTTGGAATTAGTTAGAATGTATTAGACAAGTGCTGAGGAAGCATAACCCAACTACATTAGCATAGACTAACCAAATCCAAAAGAAAAAATTAAAGAAGCAATAAAATGGAAAGGAGAGCAGACAGGTATGCTGTTCACACAAATGGAGAGCATGTCAAAGAAAACTTTTAGACCATTTATGGAGCTGTCTACATATTTCAAAATCTGGTTTGTATTGCACACCCAAGCACAGAAAAATGAATATAAGGGGACCACGTGCCCATTTCGTATAGCTCATTTTTCACTTTATTTATTTATTTAATTTTTTATAGTGGGGTTGTTTGAGAAAGTTGTATCTAGAAAAAGTGAGCTTTAAAAAAGCTAGGGTTTAGGGTTTACTCAGCAAACCCTAAACCCTATACAATTTTCTTCCCCTATATTATCCGTACTGTTTTGCTAATGGCTTTTAGGTCAAATGGTATTTCTTGGTATTTCCGACGGAGACATTTAGGGTTCAAATCCCCCCTTCCCCTGTAATAAATGTGTATTTAAAAAATTTGCATACTGTTTGAATGTTACTCTTATTGTTTGTGTATTGCCGTTTGTTGGGTTTGAATTATTATCTATGCTTACAAAGGTATATGCATATTTTCTCAATAATTTTCGGTTAGTATCTAATTTGTCTCCTTCACTACAGCACATTAAGACGTTGGAGAAATGGCCAACCTACAGAATCCTGGGAGGCTCATAAGGCAGCAATCCAAGCAGTCATAAAGCTGCCTTCTGGCGAGCTTGTTACAGGTATAATATGATTCAGTAGATGACTGTTCTGCTAGATATTGTTTTAGTTTTTGTTGGTAGTTGGAACTGGTTACATCAGATTGGAATGCATAGATCCAGCTATGTCTTTCACTATGAACTTATGGGGTTCATTTTTATGCTATCATGATTTTAGGTTCAAGTGATACAACTTTAAAACTTTGGAGAGGAAGCAAATGTACACATACTTTTGCTGGGCATACAGGTATTTTTTCCATTTATTTGCCTTCATCGTGCTTTATATATATATATATATATATATATATATCCTTATCTGCAATGTGTTGAAATCATGTGGGAATGAAAATAATTGTAGATTTTGCAAACTAACGATGCTGTAAAATTTTCTTCTTACATGTCTTTTTGGTGATCATCAAACATATTTTCTTTGAGCTTCCTATAAGTTAGAAGTGGAAGAACCATTTAATAAGACTTCTGATTGACATGGTTTAATTGATCAAACTGTTGACATGGGTAATCCTCATATGTTTAGTGCTTTACATGGTTTGATTGCTAAAAAATTTAGACATGATGATCCCTCTGTCTCCTGTGGAGTATTTGGTGGGAAAGGAATGCTTGCACTTTTGATGGAAGTGAGAGATTGATTCTTGATTTGAAGTTGCTCTTCCAGACTTTATCTAAGTGGACTAATGCTTTGGGTGTTTTTACTTTTATTTCTTTGGCTGATTTGCTTGATAGTTGTAACTTGCTTTATGATTTGGCTTTTTGTTGGTCCCTCAGCACACTGCCTGTGAGTTTCAGGATTGGGAGACAGCAAGCTTTATGCTTTCTGTGCGCATATATCATACAAAATACCTGGGGGGGGGGGTGATGATACCATGGTTGGGCAATTGAATCGTAGTGGTGTCTTTGATGTGTGTTCTTTTTATAAATCATTATTGAAAGCTCTGTCATTTTTTTTTTTCCCTTGGCAATGCATTTGAAGTGTTAAGGTTCCTAAAAGGGTGTCTTTTTTCTTATGGACAGCTGTTAGGGGTGGGATTCTCACAATAGATAACCTTGTTAAGAGGAACTTGCCTCTTGTTAATTGGTGTCGCCTCTGTCGGTGTGATGTGGAAATCGTGGATCATTTATTACTCCATTACAAGTTTGTCCATACCTTGTGTAGTGAAGTCTTTTACTTGTTTGGGGTTTAGTGGGTGATGCCGAAGATAGTAGTCTCTCTCCTTTGAGTCCTTTCTGCATGGTGGAATTGGATGGGCATTCATTCTTCAAATGTTTGGAATATGGAATTGGTGTGTCTTATGTGGTAACTTGGAAGAACAGCATTGCCTGAACATTTGAGGAAATTGAAAGAACTGTGGACCTATTGAAGTCTCTACTAACTAGGTCTTTGTTTGAGTGGTCTCGTATTTAGGGTTTTACGCATTGTACCTCTTTGTCTAATTTCCTTAATTTTGTTAGCTTTTCCATTGATTTGTTTGTATCCATTTTTTTTTGGCAGTGAGTTTACTATCATAAACTCATTGTTCTTTTCTTATCAATAAAGATTCTATTACCTATAAAAAAAAAGTATTTAGTATTTTCTTTTCAGAAAAAAAAAAAAAAAAAAATATATATATATATATATATATATAGACATGATTTTGCTTTTACTTAGTGTGAATTGTGTGATGAGATTGTTGTTGTTCCGGGTAATCATTACCTTTTTTTTATAAAAAAAAAAATTTCTTTATAATTTTTTTTTCTTTTAAAAAAATGGGAGAGTCTTGCCAATGAGCTCTAGTGCAAAAGGAACCTCCTTTCCTTATAAGAACAGAATAAAGAATGAGATTGTGGGTTCTAAACTCATTAGGTGAGTATTGTTTAAAAAAAAGTGCGAGAACCTTATTTAAAAAAAAGAAAAGAAAAAAGAAAAAAGTGAGAGCCTCAAATTTTGAGATCTTCTCTAGTCTAGAGTTAGACTCAAAGTCTCAAATTTGTGAAGTGGCTCTATGCACCTTATATCTTTACCTTGTCCCCTCTTCTTCCTCTCATGCGGTAGGTACTTAAAATAGTTCTTAGGATTAATCGGACTACATGTGGTATTGGTGTATGTCATTATACTCATTCCATTGCGCTCTTGTTTTGAGTGGCACAGTCATTAATAAAAAGGTAAAAATAGAGACTTTCTAAAATTTCCTTTACTTTATATTTGAGGTGGCAGGAATTTTAATAAAATGTAAAACTTAGATACAATTCCTTAGGTGCATTATGTTAGGTTTCCCAATCAAATTCAAACACGGGTTGCATTGAATTTAATTGTCTTTGGAAACAACAACATTGTTTGTACTTCATTGTTCAATGCAACCTTGTGTTTGAATTTGATTGGGAATCCTAATATACTGCACTGTAAGAACTGTACATTACTTTTGCCCTTGAAGAATAATTTTGTTTGTTTGTTTTTGTTTTTGTATTGTTTATTTTCTTTTAAAAAAGGTAAGGAAGAAATTAGAGAGGCAATAATTTCCTCTTTAAGAAAGTAAACACGCATTTTAATAGGATGTCCCTAAAAGGAAAACAAGACATTTGAATTGGATATGGACAGAGTAATTGATTTTTCTTAGGGCATAAATGTAATAATGGTTTGGCTTGAGTTGAGAGTGATGGGAGAAATGTGTGGTATGCTTGAGACAATGTATATTATTAGTGGTGATGATAACAGCCAAAAGCTTGTTACAATTGATAAGACAACATTAGCTGACCTACGAGAATCGATATTAAAATTAGAAAATACTTGGTTTCTCCCATGAATTGCAAATCTGAGGAAGATTTTTTCAAGTGGGTACTTTTGTAGGTTTAGTTGTATGTTTTAGATGTAAAGGATGACATTGGTTAATGCACTTTTATACTTTTGTTGCTCAACATTTTAGTATTAAAATAGGGCAGTTATTAATTTGTTATCTTAAGCATGTGCTTCTGTGCTTTGTGGATTTGCAGATACTGTTCGAGGTTTGGCAGTGATGTCTGATCTGGGAATCCTTTCTGCATCACATGACAGGTAGCTGTTGCTGCAATAATTTTTCTGTTTATAATGATTTGATCGGTTCTATCTGGGATTTTTGTTTTTAATGTACATTTGCATGAAGAGCATGCCTTAGGGATAAGTGGTTAAAGTGAAAGGTAATACAGTCAAAACAAACAGTAACTTTCAGAATTAAGAACAAAACATTACCAACATATTGGATTTAGTTTGATGGCAAGGGAAACAAACAGCTAGCAGTTTTGACTAAGTTTTCAAATTACAGACTTCATTGTTTTCTTCTTTTCATGATTGATCATACATGTTGCAAAAAAAAGGTTTGAGTTCTTTGACTGGATAGTAGTTCTGTGATTATAGAATTACCTATCTGCTTCTGTGATTTTTAGAGCATAATGCTAGCAAAGGGTCTTCCAGGTCAACTGAACTTGATGTCATACTTGGTGTTTTAACTGGTTGCAGATATTTGTTGATAATGCAAGCTTCTTTGTTGTCTCTTGGAAATTTTGTTCTTATTTAATTTTTTACTTAAAAAATTTTTGTTCTTATTTAATTTTGCTCCTAATTTTTTTTTTCAATTCCTCATTTGAATATTCAAATTAATCTTGCCCACATTTGTTTTGTGTAATAGGTGTCCCTAATTTTTAATTTGTTTTCATTGCTACAGTTCCATAAGATTATGGTCATTAAGTGGTGAAGTATTAATGGAGATGGTTGGTCATACTTCCATTGTCTATTCAGTTGATTCACATGTCTCTGGACTTATTGTCAGTGGTAGCGAAGATTGTTCTGCAAAGATATGGAAAGGTAGTTATTTCTGGTTTTCATCCTCTTTTCGGAGAAGTTATTTGTGCTTGGATTCTCACATTTGATTCTTGTTCAAGCTTAATTAGTAATTGATCTGTGTTGTTGCCTGGCTCAGATTTATTTTGTGCATTTGTCAACCACATACTGATCATCGGTGGCCCCATGCTCAATAAGGTTTATAGAGTTTTGGGAGAACCTTTTCAGATTGGCTGTTTTGACCCATACTATTTCTTACATTTCAAATTCAATCCCCCTCACCCCCTCAAAAAAAAAAAAAAAAAAAAAAAAAGTAAGAAAAGAAAAGAGGAAACTTCAGTAATTTTTGTTCATTTTCTTCACTTTCAATATTAAATGCCCATTTATACATTTTACGGTTATGGAATTTCTTAACATAAAAAGACGTGGATGTCTTCCTATAAAAAAAAGAAAAAAAAAAGACGTGGATGTCATGTGATGACTTCTCTTGTGGATTGTAAACATTCTTGTCTAATGGACAAGGGATTAACAAAAGCTTCATATTTGGGTATGTTAAATTTTGGTTCTTGCTATGTAATGTGTCCTATATTGCTTTAAATTGAAATGTCTACCTGGTAATCATGTCATGTTTCAGATGGAGTTTGTGTTCAGACCATAGAGCATCCTGGTTGTGTTTGGGATGCCAAATTCTTGGACAATGGCGATATCGTGACAGGATGTTCAGATGGAGTTATTCGTATTTGGACAGTTCATCAGGATAGGTTGGCTGACTCACTGGAACTTGAGTCATATGCTTCCCAACTTTCTCAATACAAGCGAAGCAGGTATTATCATCCATGATGACTTGAATGGGTTTTTTTTTTGGCAAATTTGGAATCAATGCAATTTAGATAATCATCCAATTAGGCTCAATATATTAGGTTCTTGGGGACATCCTTCTTTTTGCCTTTCTTTTAAAAATAGTACTATACAATGGACCTCTTCACTTCTTTTTCCCACTTGAAATCTCATTACGTGATTATCTTAAATTTTGTTTGAATTCTGAAGTTCTCGACTTATTTCTAATTATGAATATATTTCTGATTTCCAGAAATTCTTTGGATGTATTTTATGATTTATCACCTGTAATTTCCATTTGGATCAACATTACTTGTCAACTTTGACTTATTTTCATGTTGGGACTTGTTTGTGTTAGGAAGAGGGTTGGAGGATTAAAACTGGATGATTTACCAGGGCTGGAGGCTTTACAGGTTCCAGGTGTGATTCTAATTGTACATTTAGCTGAATGGTATCTTAGTTAAATTTACTAAATATCTTTCAGTTCAGTTTCTCAGTTATTATCCATTTCAAGTTGTGGATGACAAGTTTTCTTGTGTTATAATTGTTGTATCAGAGATTTCTCCTTTTCAAATACGTTTTCAGTGTGAGTCATATTGTTTAATTCAAAGTCTGATTTTCTTCAGCCAAAAATAAAATGCTGTCAGTAAAGAATAGGAAACATTTATTCTTTGTGTAGTTTGCATGTGACTGGGCTTTGCCTTCACCTTTTTCTTTTCAGAGTTTCTGAAATATATTTAATGTACATAATAAGAAGAAAATGAGATTCCATGAATATTGCCAGGTTGCCACGTTGACTCCTTTTTCCCCATATGTATTAAAAAAATCAGTGTTCAGATGTTCATACAGGATTGATATGTTGCACCTGATTGCTGTTGTATGCTGCTTAATATGAATTGTATTTTCTTTTCTTCCATATCAGGGACGAGTGATGGGCAGACAAAAGTCGTCAGAGAGGGGGACAATGGTGTGGCATATGCTTGGAACTTGAGGGAACAGAAGTGGGATAAGGTAATTTACAATTCCATTCTAACAACTATATCAACAGTTAGATTTATGGTTTTATTTGCAATGCAACATTAAGTGGTTGCCTCTCTGGCGCTTGATATACTCTTTTCCTTTTCTTCCTTTCTTTTTTGTGGTGTTTCTTAGAATCCTATGCTCTGCAAGCTTGTTCATTTTTCTTAAAAATTTTAATCACTTGTATAGCAGATGACTGTGACAGGAAATTTTTTGTTTTTTTCCCCTCAATTGTGAATAAAAAACTAAGAAGTGGATAGAAAGGTTACAGGTCCAGTTTACTGTGTGATATTTACAGCCACTGCCTATGTCCCTCTTCACCAAAATTTCCCCCCTTATCTCTGACTTCGTTATGGTGTTTGTATTTTCATCACCCATTTACTTAATTTTATGGATGGTAGTGAAGTTTATGGGGAGTCTTTTTAATGCAATCTCTCAGATTGCGGGATTCTAAAAATGTGTTCTATCTAGTAGTCTTGACTTATACTTGTTGAGTGAGGTGTCTTGCACTTTAATGCAAATGGCTTTAATATTGTCCTTATTCCTATTCTACTTATTTATGTTGAATTCCCCTCTTTTAACACACGTTTAAATTGACATTTGGAATGAGTTTTGAGCTGGACCATTAAAGATTTATGCATTTAATTTTATATGTTAGTGCATTTAGTTTGTTTTCTGAGTACCTTTACATTTGCGGTTTTTGTTTGCACTTTAGTTCTCTCTCTCTCTAATATTTGAATTTTTTTTAATTAGTCTTATGTTTTTTTTATATATTTTTTTAAAGATTGGTGAAGTTGTTGACGGACCGGATGATAACCTCAGGCGTCCTGTTTTTGATGGGATTGAATATGACTATGGTCAGAATCTTATGTTCTTTGACAACTTTAATATGGTTGACCATTTGTCTGTATCATTTAAATTTTTTTATTTTTTGGTAATAAGTAACGATTCAGTCTTGTATTCTGTTGTTACTCAGTATTTGATGTCGATATTGGAGATGGGGAGCCTATTCGTAAGTTGCCCTACAATCGATCAGGTATTTTTTTTTTGGTCCTGTTTTCCTGTGGTTGATTATAATTGCAGTATCTGTTGCTCTTCATTTTCCTTTCCACCTTTTACACACACACACACACACACACACACACCCACCCCCACACCTGATAGGTCTTGAACCATGACTTCACCCTCCACCTTAGTTTAGTTTTACAAGGGCATGGCACTTGAGCTAGAAGAGTTCACTGGCTTTCCACCTTGTTGCATTATAATTGTAATTTTGTGGTCCCAATTTCTCTCTCTACTCAGTATGATGTTCATGTCTTACTCTAGTATCAAATAAATGAAGGCACTCATCTCCCTTGATGATATTAGGCCTTAATTGTTGTTTGTTTAACTTACTACATCATTGACATCTAATGAATCATGAATGTAATTGTTAATTCAAAGAACAATGACATAAAATTTTATATTTTCAGATAATCCTTATGCTACTGCTGACAAATGGCTTCTCAAGGAGAATCTACCTCTTTCCCATCGACAACAAATTGTAGAGTTTATACTCCAAAATTCTGGACAAAAGGACTTCACCCTGGATTCATCATTTCGTGATCCCTATACTGGCTGTAAGTGCAATATTTTTATGTAACTATGACATGAACATCTTAGATAATTGATGTAGTCACTTCCTTTTTGCTTGTCTAATGTGACATAGGACAACCACACTATTTCAATGGAGCAATTAAACAACAATAGAACAAAAAGATAAACCCTAGGAGTCAGCACCTAAGGGTTGCTTGGAGTAGCACCAAGCAAAACTGGAGTTGGCACCAGTGTAAAGAAAACACACGTTTTTAATAATTCTCAAAAGCTGTCTTACAATAATCATAGAAAGTGCTTAAATAGCTGACAATAAAACACATAAAGAAACCCTAATTATTAAATGCTTGGACTTGCTTAATCTCAAGCCCAATAACTAATAGGCTCCATCCATAAGGCCATAGGTTGGGCCGTTTTTTTTTTTGTTCTTCCTCCCATACATGTGTATAATTGGGGGCTTGTACCTCGTGTCCGCAACATAATGTTTTCTGTTTTTCATTTCAGCTAGTGCTTATATACCTGGAGCAACTTCCAGTATGTCTGGTATGTATTCCTATTAGTTAAAAATTAAAAATTGGTGTTACCTTATATTACTCTCTCTTGCATATGCTAATATGTATTGAATGCCTGACTTACTTCACAACCTCCAATATAAGACTATGGCTCTAATGTTTTTTTCATATTCTTGTTTATTTAGCAGCTGTTTCAGCAAAACCCACTTTCAAGCACATTCCTAAGGTATGCTGTTACAGTGTAGTGTTAATAGGTTTGGATATATCAGTCAAGGGGTTTAAGATGCATTTCCAGGAATTGCATGTCCATTCTTAGGGAACTAGTAAAAAAGTTTATATTGAGTGATTGTAAAAGCTCATGTATTATATTTTATTTGTTTCACATGAAATATTACCTAGTCAATGCAATGTACTTTTTTAGAACTGTTTTCTGTAATCCTCCAGCCAAAGGAGGCTCTTTGGCTTCCCTACTTGACGATTATGGCTCTACTCCATTGTGGTTGGGATTGACACCTTTTCACTTAGAGTTTTAGACTGATTTTTTAATTACTTCTAGGTTTTTATTTTCCTCTTAAATAATTCTATGTTTATTACTCTTTTTATTGTATTTCTGTTAGAATGTTATGCTTGTATTTATACCCTCTGGTATTTTATGAAACTTTTCTCTTTGGTATTGATCCTCAGTTGTACGAGGGAATTATGAGGTTTTTTTTTTTGTTGTCTATAGAAGTTTTTCACTGTGCTGATTGTGTTTTCATTCTTTCACACATTTTTTTTGCTGTTCGTTGTTTGGTAGATATGTCATGTAATTGGGCTCTATGGCTGTTTTGAGGCGAGTTTTACCCCCTTGAGCATTTTGGGCTGTTTATTTTTGATATTGTATTTCTGTATTCCAGGACTATATCTCTATAGTGGTCGTTGTTTGAGTATCTGATATATTGCTGGTTGGGTTCATCAATTGGGTGACTTTAAAAGATGCATGCTCCTTCTTTACCTCTCTCAAGTACTTTGGTGTCTCTTTTCACCATGTCATTTACTTGTCATTCTTTGTCTATCATTTTGTTTCCAGAAAGGAGTGCTTGTTTTTGATGTGGCACAGTTTGATGGGATCCTCAAAAAGATTACAGAGTTTAACAATGCTCTACTCTCTGACTCGGTATGTTCATCTTGAAGGATAAATCACAAAGTAAATTCTACTTTGTCAGGAAAAGGAGAACTTATCTTTGACTGAGCTCCTGATTAATTTCTACTCTACCACGAAGTAAACTCCTGATTAACTTGGATTTATTGACAATCTGTTGTAGGAAAATAAAAATTTATCTTTGACAGAGCTTGAGTTTTCCAGACTTGGTGCCATTATTAAAGTTCTGAAGGACACGTCACACTATCATAGTAGCAAATTAGCAGATGTTGATATAGCTTTGTTACTGAAATTGCTAAATTCATGGCCTCTGGCAATGATATTTCCAGGTTAGCATGCCAAAATTCTCAGGCTTCTGCATAAATTATAGGATTCTGGATTCCCATTAGTATCATATTTGTAATTTAAAACTTAATAAGGAGCTTTCTAAATGATATTAATGGCTGTTCCCTGGTTCTTCTTTACCTACCAAAAAAGGTTTTCTTAGATCTGTTTTAATCTTTTCCCAATATATCTTAATGTCTCCCAGAGACGATATTTTCTCTTAATGAATTATTTGATGCCTGAATTATCTGATGTATATGGGTATTCCTGTTTTGTTCTTAGAACATCTGTTACTTATCAATAAAAAGATCTTTTCAATTTTATGAGATTTAAGCTTTGAGGTGCCATGGAATTTACTTTTGTATAAGAATTAAAGAGGTCCCCTAGGGCCAAAACTTATATGTATATTACAGAGCTCTATGCTTGATGCAGGACAGTCTAGGCTTCACCACCTATAGCAGCTTGAAAACCTTAGGCTTCACATCCTTGGGGTTGCTTGGAATCACCAACAAGCAGATAAAAAAATTTCTCACTAAGAAAATTTTATAAAAATAATATAAAAAAACCACCTTTATCATTTTTATAGTGCTTCTAGGATTACAAAAGTTTACATCCCATAAAACTCAACTAAAAAATAATCTGAAATCTTATCCCTATCTGAATTGAAAATAAAAAAAATGAAAAATTTGAAATAATTCAATCCCATAAGACAATGAAAATCTGAATACTAAATTTCAAAATAACTTTGGTTGTGCTCCTTGCATCAATGCTATACTGAGTTCTGTACTCAGATGCAATTGTGGCACACTAACTGTAGGTACTATTTAGTTTTATTGATAAACGAATATGCTGTTTATGTAAATTCTGAATGCTTTGATTTTCACTTATTCTTGGATTGTATTGGAGTTTGATTTTACAGTATCATGCTTTTTTTCTTTTTAAAAAAATGAGTAACATTACAGTTCCAGGAAAATAGTTTCGCTCACTTGGTTAATGTTATACTGTGAATTTGCAGTTATTGATATTTTGAGGATGACTGTCCTGCACCCAGATGGGGCGACCGTACTTCTCAAGCATGTTGAAGCTGAAAATGGTATTGAAGTTAAAGATGAGACCTAAATATTTTTTATTTCTGAAAATATATCTGATCATTTTTAATTTCCTATTTACTTACATCATATGAGGAAATATCCTCAAATTATATATATATATATATATATATATATATTTATATATAAAGAGTTATAATCCTGAATTCTTAAATGAACTGGTTGTTGAGGCTTACAGGCAAAGCTTTTGTTATGAGGCATGCTTCTTTCTTTATGGATAGTTTTTTACCAAATTCTATCTTGACTGTTGACCTTGTGTGATCAACGCAGGTGTACTATCGGAAATAATCAAGAAAGTCACAACAAACCCAGCTATTCCTGCAAACCTTTTAACAAGTATCCGTGCTGTAACTAATCTATTCAAAAATTCATGTTTCTACAACTGGTTACAAAAGCATCGTAGTGAGGTTGGCACTCGCTTCTTTATTGTTATTTTCTGAGTTTGATCATGCGTGCCAAGAAATGGCCTTAGTTTGAATGTGGTTTTGAGCACTGTGTGCTCTCTATGTGCAGTGGGTGGGTGTTGGTGTCTGTGTCTATTAGATATGGTATGGATATATGGTATTAACATTGTTGCTGACAAGCACTTAATGTGCTCTACATTATATAGTTTTTACCTGTGCTTTTTATACTTTATGTGCTAATTTATTGTTCCCTTGAAACCTTTCTCAGGATTACATTGGAAATCTCATGTTTTATAACTTGCTTTGACCTTTTCTTCCCTAAGCCTTCTTGTTTCTAGAAGAATACTAGCTTGTATATTGATGTTCCAAATATGTTTTCTTTGATAATTTCATTATTATTAAAAAAAAAGATATACTCGCTTTGTTTAAAAAATCCCTGGAGTATTTTGTTACACATCTCTTGTTGGGTAGAAATGTAATGGGTACTTGATAAGTAAGTTAGGGAAAACATTTCCCTTTTTTCAGGCCTTTTACTTGGATGATTGTTAAGGCAATAACTGCACAGCTTGTCACACTAAGCATGTTTTCGGTTCGTATATTCAATTGCTTCTCGTATTTATTTATTTATTTAACTGATTTTGCAGATTCTTGATGCGTTTTCAAGTTGTTATTCATCTCCAAATAAGAATTTGCAGTTGTCTTACTCCACTTTAATACTCAAGTAAGTAATTGTTTTACTGTAAATTTGCCAGCATAGTGTTTCTTTTAGTGGATTCTTGAGCAACAGTGAAAAGTGGAGTTGGTCAAAGGCTCTTTAGAATTTGTTTTGTGATTCCTGGAATTTATATTTTCACAGTTAATTTATTGTCATCTCCTTATCGTTGTACTTTTCACTACAACCACTTATTATCTTATTAGTCCAGTTTTCAATATTGAGAGAATCTTATGTGTTTTTCCATCCGCTTACAAAAATTATGGAAACAAACTGCACTATCATTTACAGATTCTCTTTCTGTTCAACCAGCTTGGTCTGATTTTGAAAAGGTCCCATCCTTTCATGTCATGATTGGGTCAAGCAGGTGTGATTGAGTAAAAGGAGAGGATTTTTTCTCCACGTGGGACAGCCCTCACCTTTGATAGAGTAGATCATTTAACACCTTTGTTACAAATCATTTTTGACCTATTGGTTCAAGTGGCATAGGTGGTCTTTTTTATGCATATTGTAGTATTATAGTCATTCAATGAGTAAAGGAAGGTAGAAGTTAGGCATATATTTTTAAACTAACTTGTTAGTCAAGTTGCCTAACATTTAGTTCTCTGGTGAGCTTGACAGTTACGCTGTGCTTTTAATTGAAAAGAAGGATCAAGAAGGTCAATCTCAAGTTCTTTCAGCAGCTCTTGTGGTATGTTTTGATTACATTACCAGCCAAATACTTAGCCTTTTGTTTTAGATGGATTACATTGTTTCTTGATGTTCTCAAGAAATGTCAATCTTCATATTCATGCATCATAGTACTTTTTTTTTTCTTTTAACAGATTGTGGAAGAGGAAAATCTAGAAGTTGATTCGAAATTCCGTGTTTTAGTTGCCATTGGATCACTGGTATCTTTTTATTTTGGTCTTGTTCACTCGTATCTGTTGGTTGATCTGTTTATGTTTATGCTGAATTGTAGGTCAATTCACTGGAGATTTGGCCATATAATTTTTAGACTTTTAAAAGTATGCTTTCATTTTTGGAATACAGATATTTTTTATATATGAATTGATTGGTCCAGAGGGAAAATGATTTGATATTTCTCACTTGAAACTGGTCAAACTTGTAATTTTGAGTGTGCTAGATAAAGCTTGAGCTGTACATTGAAACCAAAGTTTTGTGCTGGCATTTCATAATTCTTTTTGTGAATGCTAAAACAATTGTGAAAAAATTAACAAAAATAGGCCATCGATGGTCACTCACTGCTTTATAAAAATCTTCTGTCCAAGCCTAACCATTATGTTAGATAAAATGTAATCACTGAAGGAGTGGGCCAAGATTTTTTATTTATTTATTTTTCTCTTTTTTTCATCTCATATTTGTTGGTGAAATATTGGTGTCATGCTTGAAACAAGGATGCTCAATGGTGCACACTAATATGTGGTGAGATCTGGGAAATATAACGCCTTTTTTTGGAAACGCAAAAACCCATTGCCCTGAGCAAAGTTTCGTATGCATGCAAGAGGAAATGTAAAGCAAAATATAATATTGTATATGATGTCATGGGTTCATTAAGCTGGATATGATGTTAAGCACGAACTGGGTAAGGGTTTGGAATTTAGTTAGAAAGACTCAACAAACTTAACTGAAGCATAGACTTACTGCACTGAAATAAATTTTTGGTATCAAATATGTATTTGTTAAATATTTTACCTTTGAACTGGCCAATGGGTTTAATTAGTAATTTAATAGCTGTGTTTCATAATACAGATGCTTGATGGTCTTGTGAGAAAAATTGCCTTGGACCTTGATGTTGAGGACATTGCCAAAGCAGCAAAGGCCTCTAAAGACGCCAAAATTGCTGAAGTTGGGGCTGACATTGAACTGTTAACTAAACAGAGTTGAATCTCTCAAGTCCCTGGTAACTAAACAGTTTTCTCTGGATATTCTGTATCTTTGTTGCTTGTTCAGAGTGTTCACCATCGTGAGCACGATGTTCAGTTCTTTCAATAAATGTCTTATTACCTATAATTTTTTTTTAAAATTTATTTATTTATAATCTTTGCTGACATGTTTATTTTATCTTTTTTTTTTTTTTTAATATAAATTTTTTTTAAGTGTCCTATAGGTGTAGTGTACTCCCAGTGTACTTAGGCCTCGCCCCATTTTCTTTTTATAAGTGAAAATTTTACTTTAGTGTTAAAAAAAAAAAAATTTGAAATGCATATCACATGTAAGTAGACTGGGAGATGCATTAGTGTGCACGTGTGTGATATACAAGCACACAAAAAATGCTGAACACACACAATTCCATTAGATAGTGTTATGATCCTAGTATCCCACATTGATTAAGTGTAAGCTTAACCATGTGTAGCTCTTGGGCACCCTCCCCTTACAAGCTGGTTTTCAAGGGTGAGTTCTACCCATATGGGTATCTATTAGGTGGCTTCCACCGTGTGGTTTCTTGGATTTCATCTTCTCTAATAGTGTGATGCTTAGCAATTTTTAAAGTGCGATGCTTAGCAATTTATGATGGTCTCTAGCTTTTTGTGATTTTGTCATACGCAGACATGTATTATCAATTGCATCAACTGATCTAAGTGTCAGCTAAACATGATAAGATGCAATACACCCCCACCCTGTGTTGGCAAGCCATTCTGTTTAACAACTTAATGTAAAATAATAGAATGGGGATGGAAGAAACTTAGAGCCTTAAGTTGTTTAACTATTTCTGGGGGATTTTGTTGGAAGCTTCCTACGATAACACTACTCTCTATATGTACGCAGTCATACATGGTCTATGTGGCTATGATTGAATGAATAAGATGGTCGTATATAGATTATAATGGTGGAGAGGAATTCTTGAGGCCAACCCCAACTAATTTGGGATTTAACTTAAAAGCCTATTATGTTGAGTTTCGTATATGTTGATGATTCTTAATTTTCCTCCTTCCCCAGGTTTGAATAAATAATGACAGCTTGAAGTGAATCTAAAATAGAAGATGAACATTCTGGAAGGTTGATTGGACCTTAGAGTTCACAGAAATCACAGTGAAGAACTGGGCCTCTGTCTACTGGGTGCACACGCGGAATACTAACATGCCGAAAAGGATCTTCAATTGATGAAGATACAGGGATATTTTTTTCTTGGGTTAGTAAAAAAAAAAAAAAACATGACTTGAAAGTCAAAATTTAGTTAACAATTTGTGTTGGGCCCAAGGAATTTCTTTATGGTACCAAATGGTGCAGCAATTGTTTTTTCTTGTGTTCCGGGGTCCCAGTTGTACCATATTTATTGACCATTGATGGAACGTTTTTCAAATAGATAGAGAATGTAGCTGAATTGCCATTAAAAAAAATGTAGCTGAATGGCCGGCATTTCTGGATGTCTATGGCCTGTTCTTTATGTATGTGTGGTTGCGCTCTCGTTGTAGATGTAATCATAGTGAAGATGTAACGGTAGCAGGAAAGTTGATGTTTCCATTAGTAGGTTAAAATTTAAGCACGTGAGGATTACCACCACCATAGAGCAACCTGTCATTCAGCTCGGTTATATATGCTTAAACAGGTGAAAATAGCCAAATACCATGTTTTGACAAAATTTGTGGCAAATTAGCACTGTTTCGGAAATATTTAGCAATTTATCACTTTTTTAGTACTCGAATTTCACAAAATCGCGTTCTAAATAGTACTTGAGTTTCGTAAACTCGAGTTCCTAGGTGAGTTGCCAGCGTGATATTGCTGACCTGGTGGAATTTGTGTAATTAAAATGGCAATATAGTAACTTGTCAAATGGAATAGGCTTGAGAACTTGTTAGGCCTCAAGCCTATTCTATTTGACCTTTCCTATTCACCCAAATCAACATTTTGGTAACTTGTGTAGAATTGAATGCAAAAGCCTAAAAATCTGCAGCTTCTTTTTACAATTAATGCAACAGAGCATAGAAAAAAAATCTATAGGTACTTAGTTCACAAAAGTTTTGTATGAAACAAAAAGTGGGAAAAAAAAGAAAAAAGAAAAAAGAAAAACAAGGAACTCGACTTTGTGATACTCAAGTATTATAAAGAGGTACTCGCTTTTCATAATATCGAGTACCATATTGCCTTTTTATTCCAGGTCAGCAGTGCTATGTTGGCGACTCACCTAGGAACTCGAGTTTACGAAACTCGAGTACTAAAAAGTGGTAAATTGCTAAATATTTTCAAAACAGTGTTAGTTTGCCACAAATTTTGCCAAAACGTGGTATTTAGCTATTTTCACCAGCTTAAACATGTTTACTTACTGTTCTGCTTACTGCATTGAAATGGCTTCATTAAAAATAGATTAGTAGATTATTTTGCATGGTCTATGCAAGTTAGTTTAGTGAATGAAGAATTATAAAATGTCCACACAGGCTTTATAGTTTGACACTACCACTGACTTGCTCAGTACATTGGTAATTTTTTAAGAAAAAAGATATGCAGAAGATAGTGCACCTAGGTTATTGGGAGGGACAGAGCACTTGAGGCTCTGTTTTACGTTTTCTACTTGTTCACTAAATTTAATAGTACTCAAAAAGTTACAAATTGTTTTACAATATTTTTACAAACTAGATGTGGCAAATTTTTATTAGTTCTAATATGGATTTACTACTAACATCATATTTATGTTTACCAATAATTATTTGAAAATTACTAAAACTACATTAGCAAGTTGTAAAAATATTGTAAAATAGTTTGTGTTTGTATCATTACTCAAAAATATCAAAGTTTGAGCAATAACTTAACTTTCCTAAAGGGTACACTAATTGTCTAATTGATCAACCATATAACATAAGTTCCACAAACAACTTTTCTTCTTTCTAATTTTTTAGAATACAATAGAGAACAAATTAAATCTTTGTTAAAATGTGTGGTTTACATATTTACATGCAAAGCCTTTCTTGTTAATAAAACACAGACCATTAGTTTAGCAAACCCAAAAGAAGGGAATCATAAAGAACCATGCCAAAATTTCATTTCCACTCGGCATAAAACTTTTGGTCACTCCATAACAACATTCTATTCAATGGAATCTGAACATTCCTCTCCTTCAAATGCAAATGCCTCGGCACTATCCGCTTCTCCAAACTAAACCCAAAATACGGCGGAAACTTCTTCAATTCCTCCACACTCCTTTCCATCTTATCCACCAAATACTTAAACTTTGGCCAGAAGTTATTATCAATACTATAACCAAACATCGCAGGCAATCTAACACAAGCCCTTTCAGCCTCCTCCTGAGAAAAACCAATGCTCCTCAAGAACCCAATCTTTTCTCTCAGCTTATTAGCTCTCGTGTTCAAAAGATGTGCGTTAAGACTACTCGGCGAGCTCGAATTCTCCATTCCCAACTGCCTTAGATAATCCAGAGTGGGCTGGAGACAGAACTCGACGTCTGAAAAGAGAAGGCGAGGGCAGTGGAGGATTAAGCTGCGTGATTCTTCGGTGGTGGCAGGTAACTTGGTGGCCAGGAAATCAAAAACTGGAGCGAAGTCAGTGGGGTCACAGTTTGTGGTGAAGAGTTGTGGGCAAAGGTAAGCGAGTCTAGGGAAGTCAGGCTCTGTGAAGCCCTTGGATTTGAAGAACTCAACTGTGGCAAGGACATGGTCGATGGTGTTAGTGTCTGTGTTGGTTGAGGGGGGCTTCTTGTTGTGAATGATGCCAAGGGCTTTAAGGTAGCGGAGGTTGTCACGGTGGGATGTATGGAACTTGATGTATAGAGGAGATGAAGGGGTTTTGTTGGATTTTGAGGTTTTGGTGGGAATGGTGGAGCAAGAAAGGGTTGGGAGTGAGAGAGCGTGAAGCATTGTGTTTTGTCATTTGTGTATGTATGCGTGTGTTTTGGGATTTTAGAGGCAAATGTAATGAAGGGAAAGGAGTTTGTGTTTTGTGGTTGTTCTTTTGTTTTGAGGAGGATAAGGAAGATGATTGGTGGGGCCATACTCTAAACAATGGTCACTGGTCAGCAAATTTGAATACGTTTTAAAAAAAAAAAAAAAATTTATTTAATGAAGAAAATAGTTATCGTATTCTCATTCAACTTACAGACTTTTTAAAGTCAAATTTTCATGCTCTAAAAGAATGTAAGAAGTTGTAGATACAACTCATAAAAAAAAAAAATTTGTAGATACAAATACATTTTTTAGAAGTAATAGGTTGTAACTTAACTGGTTAAGCATGCTAGTTAAAATATACTAGAATACTGGTTTGGATAAAATAGTATATTGATTTGGCAGTGGGAATTAACAATTTACTAGAATACTAATTTGATTAAAATAGAATACTGATTTGGATAAAATAAAATACTACTAATTTGGAGTGAGAGTGAACAATGTACAAAGATACTAATTTGATTAACATAAGATACTAATTTGGATACAAAGTGCCACGTATTGTTACTAGATTCCGTTATTACTATCCAAAAACCAATAGAAATTTGCCAAGCGGCATTGAAATAAAAACATAAAAAACATGTAAAAAACCAATCACAGATCGGTGCGTGTAAGCAGTGACATAATATATATTTGTAATATATTTTAGCTTTGATCTGGCCAACTGGATTAATTAGTAATTTAATTGCTGTGTTTCATAATACAGATGTTTGATGGTCTCGTGAGAAAAATTGCCCTGGACATTGATGTTGAGGACATTGCCAAAGCAGCAAAGGCCTCTAAAGACGCCCAAATTGTTGAAGTTGGGGCTAACATTGAACTATTAACTAAACAGAGTTGAATCTCTCAAGTCCCTGGTAACTAAACAATTTTCTCTGGATATTTTGTATTTTTGTTGCTTGTTCAGAGCGTTCACCGTCATGAACACGATGTTTAGTTATTTCAATAGAAGTCTTATTACCTATAATTTTTTTTTTTTTTGGGTATCTTTGTCGACATGTTTGTTTTATCTTTTATCTTTTATCTTTTATTATTATTATTTTTTTTAATATAAATTTTTGTTAAGTGTCCCATAGGCGTAGTGTACTCCCAGTGTACTAATATTCTATTCGAAAATCGGTAAATGTTCTTTCACACACCCTTTTTTACCCTTTTTTTACATATTTCCAACAACCAAAAAAAAACACACACACACACACAAACACAAACACAAACAGATGGTCTCTACTCCTATTATCCCAAAGCATCCAAAATATAATTCTCATAATAAAAAACAAGTTTTTCCCAAAATAAAAAGGTTGGAAGATTTATGGACGTGAGCTCGAAACCACACCTAGCTTACGATAACCACGTCATGGTGCATGCGCAACCCACGATTCACATTGCCAAGCAATCGACCCATGTCTCGCTTCACGTTCTCCCGCAATCGATCCATGTCCTCGCGCAATTGACCCATGTCTCGCTCCACGTCCTCTCGCAATCGCTGCATGTCCACTCGCAATTGACCCACGTCTTCATGTAAACAAAGCGTGGCACGCTGCACGCCCTCCATCAACATAACCAATCTAGCAGACTCCTCTATTCGGGAACGATGCGCGTCCTCCACCAACATAACCAATCTAGCAGCATCCTCTACTCGAGAACGATTCTTTCGTTTGTTTTGTGTATTAGCAATAGCAAGATCTTCTTTAGGCACTATAATAAATAAATAAAAAAACTAATTAGTAAAATAAATTAAATTATAGACTTGACTGTTCAAATTGAAACACAAAATTACAAAATTATATTATATACCTTCATAGGCTTGATTGTTCCCTATATCAGAAGATATGCTGCTTCCCTCATCAAATTCCTTCGGGTCCTGAAACTTGCAAACGCAAACATACATAAAAATATGTGGTTGAGTTTTATGTGGAGTTAGTTTTCTAGGCTTTCTAACACGAACCAACCAAATGGTATAAGAGATGGAGGGAAAACGTCTGCATGATTCACTGTCACTGTTGGGGAAGACAACAATATACAGCCCTGTGGAAGGAGTTTTATATAGTTACCTACGTCCACAAATGGGTGTTTATATGGTTGGCTACAATAGAGAATAGGGGATAGACTCTCACTTGCTCCCAAATCTACAGCTTTTTGATCCTAGTAGATCCTTCTTTTTCAAGCCATAGTAGCCAATCTCAACCCTAAAGCAGCCCATCACAAACTAAAACTAATATCTTGTAAATAATGTACTGCTACTAGGTTCTGCTAGAGGTGTCTATGCAAATAGAAGACCCGCCGGAACCGACCAACTTGGCTAGAACCAACCCGTTACGGTTGGACTGACACCTCCGACGGGTCAGTGGTGAGTCTCAACCCTTAGAACTCAGACTCCGGCGGGTCGAGTGGCAAGTTTCATCCTCAAAAACCCAAGCCACTTGACAAAAATTCAAAGAAGGCCAAAAATTACCTAGATCCGGCGACGATCTAGCGCTTCTCAGCTCTGATCTGGCCACGTTTGACCTTCCTTTACTTAGATTCACTTTAATCCGGCCAAGATCTACTCCCTTCCTCACTCACACATGCTTAAATCTGGCGAATCTACCTAGATCTACTCAAACTCTGCCAAAACTTTGATAAGCCCGACTCTAACTTGGCCAAATCTCGTTAGATCTCAGCCAAATCTTGGCCAGATTTTCATAAATCTGAAGGAATAACGGCTAAATCTCATTAGATCCGGCCAAATCTAACAAGATCTGGCTAGATTTCGAAAAACCCGAAACTGACCTATTCACACTTGAAAACCAATATGGCCTGACTCGGTTGATCTGAAAGACTGAAACTTCATTCGGGTTAGTTGTGGGTTGAAATCTTCCCTACTTGATAATGTTAGGTTGAGTCCGAGTTAGGCATAAACTCGACCCAGCCCAACCCATGGACAACCCTAGGTTCTGCTAAGACTGCTATCACTATCCATAACCTAATAGAAATTTGCCAAGTGTCGTTGAAATAAAAGCATAAAAAGCATGCAAAAAACCATTCACACATCAACGTGTGTAAGCAGTGATGTAAGCAGCCCGTCGCGTGTAAGTAATGACATAAGCAGTCTAATCGGGTGCTGACATGTGTCACTTTGAAAATCAAGACATTTCGACCATTCAAAAGATGCCACGTGTCTTGGAGAAAAAGTATTAAAGCTCCTCCAATTAGACTGTGACACATGTCGCCGATAAGACTTCGCCACATGTCGCTCACCCATCCCTAAACTCCTATAAACAAAAGCCTTGCTAAGGCATTTGGACACACCAACACATCTTGGGACACATACTAAGACATCTTGGGACACACCAAGGCATCCAGAGTATAAGTAGCACCAAAGAAGATTTAGAAGCACTCAAAAGTATAGAAACTCTGTAGGAATCAAGCCTCAAAACCTTCAAGAACTTCAACCTCAAAATCGAAGAACATTTGAAGTAGAACCATCCAAACTACCTTCCTAAATCTTAAAGTTTGTTGGAATCAAGCTTAAAAGCCTCCAAAAACTTCAAGAAATCATAAATCAGTGAAGCTCTACGGATTTGAGCCTCAAAAGCCTTGAAGAACTCCCACCACAAAACCTTTGAGGATGAAGAACACGCGAAGAACACAAAGAACATACGAAGAACAAGAAGAACAAAGAATTTCTAACAAGCTTATAGCCAAAGATTTATTGTAATTCTATTTCAAGGGTCTTCGATCCATCCTTCAGCCAAATTGAAGGATATTTGTGTTCGAGTCAAAATCACATTATTACAATTCCAATCAACAAATCTTTCAAGGAGATTGAATCAGATGATTACTCTTTTGTAATTTCAGAGAATTGTACCATATATTCATCAATACAAATCCATATTTGTGAAGCTATTTTACTTGTTTGATTTATTTCAAACTAGAAATTTAGTCGTCCACAATATTCATTTGATTAAAATACTTGGCTGCTATAAATTGTGGAATTCCTTGACTGATTTCAACCAAAGACAAAGAGCATTTTTATAAAGAGAGCAAAAGAAGTCTCGCGCATTCAACCCCACCAAGTGATTGATCAAAAGGTTTGTCAATTCTCTCCTCACTTTGTTTTTGTAATCAATTTCAAAAGCCAAGTCTATCAGATTATGTTCTTAGTCGCCCTTAGATTTTTTTGGCTAAGTCTTAGACCCTATATAACCAGCTGTGTGGACTTGCAAGCGGGGGAATTGGTTCTAGCCCCACAAATATATTATACATCATATCATATGCTATATAATAAAAGTTGGGCTTAGAAGTCGTGGTTGCGCCATGTGGCTTTACCAAATTGTAGAAATTTTGTTAGATTTTTAAATATATATATATATAATTTTTTTTTTGTTCTTATCTTCTTCTCCTATCAAATTATAGAAATTTTGTTAGATTTTTAAATATATATATATATATATATATAAATTTTTTTTTTTTTTGTTCTTATATTCTTCTCCTATAATTTCTAAGTTGATAAAAATTTCAATTTGAATACAATCCAAATTCTTCATCTAATTCTTATATTATTAATTTATCTATAATTTCTAAGTGATTTATTTAATTAGCAATAGGAGATCTACTTCATTTATGATTTATGAGTTCTAGCATTCTAGGAGATTAGAATTTTGGTTTTATACTAATTTTTCATATCAACGTTAATTTAAAAAAAAAAAAAATCATAGTACATGTATACAACTACTAATATCAACCTTTAATTTTATTTTACTATTTTTTTAAAACACCTCATGGATAGATACAAAATTGTAATTGCTATCTTTTGTTTAAGTTACATATGATTCTTCATCTAATCCTTTTTTTTTTTTTTTACATAAATTATATTACTACACGTCCAAAAACAGCAATGTTATTGGTATTTTTTAGATTTTTTTTTAAAAAACATATATTATATTGTAATCTAAAAAAAAACATAAATTATGTCGTATATATACGTTAAAATCAACTTAAAATTTTTTGCATTATTAGTTCATATTTTTTAGATTTTCAAAAAAAAAAAAAAAGATATAATATTTTGTTTTTATCTTCTTTTCCTATAATTCATACATCCACAAATTAGACTGGCATTAGATTTTTTGTTCATATCAACTTCTTCAATGTATAGTGTATATATATATATCAAATAATTCATTATATGATTTTTTTTTCTTCCCTTCTTCTGCTTACAACCTTACAGGTATGTATTTGTTTACACTAATTTTTCATATATTTGTATGTATATATATATATATATATATATATATATATATATATATATATATATATAAAACTGAAACCTCTGAAACTCCCTCAATTTTCCATGTCAACACAATATTTATTATTTAAATAAAATTATTTTTTTTTAGTCCAAACTTAATAATGAATGAAACTCTATTTCTCTAACAAGTGCAATTTAAACTCAAACTCATCATTTTTTTTAAACAAAATTATTTTTGTTTAGTCCAAACTTAACAATGAGTGAAACTCTATCTCTCTGACAAATCTAACTTAAACTCAAACTCATCATTTAAAAAAAAAAAAAAAATTTTGTTTAATTCAAACTTAACAAGAAGTGAAACTCTATCTTTCTAACAAGTCCAACTTAAACTCAAACGTTGATAATTTTTCTTTAATATTTTTTGGTTTTTCAAAAGTTTTAATATCTGAATTTTTGAGTTATTTTCTTGCATTATCTAAAATTATCTACAAATTTTTTGTAAGCAATTGCATGTTTAAGCAATGGCTTCTTCATCAATTTGTAACACAAATTGAAATTATATAAGAGCAAATCATGCAATGGTGTAATTTTTTAATCAATTTAAGATTTTATAAAATTATTTTAGTCTACCTCACAAATAGGTAAGTTCTCGTGCATAGCATGGATTAGCGACTAGTTTACTCTCATTTCTTTTATCAAATTGAATCGGTTTGTGTAATTTTTGTCTTTTTTTTAGAATCCTAAGCTCTGCATGTTTGTTCATTTTTCTTAAAAATTTTAATCTCTTGTATAGCAGATGACTGTGACTAGAAAATTTTTGCTGTGTGACTAGAAAATCTTCACCAAAATTTCCCCCCTATCTCTGACTTCGTTAAGGTGTTTGTATTTTCATCGCCTATTTACTAAAGGTTATGGATAGTAGTGAAGTTTTTTCTTTTTTTTAATCCTAGCCTGGATATATCACGTCACTGTTCTGTATGATATCATTCAATCACTTTACATTTGGGGCTTCTTTTTAATGCAAACTCTCAGATTGCGGGATTCTAAAAATGTCCTCTATCTAGTAGTCTTGACTGAGGAAAATTATTAGCTGCTCCCGGAGTACCATAAATGCGTGCTCCCTCCTCTCACATGAATGGTGGGTCCCACCATGAATTTAATTAGTGGGACCCACCATTCATGTGAGAGAAAGGAGCATGCATTTATGGTACTCCGGGAGTACACAATAATTTCCCCTTGACTTATACTTGTTGAGTGAGGTGTCTTGCACTTTCATGAAAATGGCTTTAATATTGTCCTTATTCCTATTCTACTTATTTATGTTGAATTCCCCTCTTTTAACACATGTTTAAATTGAAATTTGGAATGAGTTTTGAGCTGGACCATTGAAGATTTATGCATTCAATTTTATATGTTAGTGCATTTAGTTTGTTTTCCGAGTACCTTTACATTTGCGGATTTTGTTTGCACTTTAGTTCTCTCTCTCTCTCATAATTGAATTTTTTTTTGATACAAGATAGAATTTCTACTCTAACATAATTTAAGTGTATATGTGTGTGAAGCTTCCTCTTGGAGACTTGAACCCCGGCTTTTGCCCCCCACACCCCACAAACACTTATATTTGTGGAGTGACTATCGCACTAAGGGTGTGCAGTGGTAATAATTGAATTATTTTTAATTTGTCGTATGTTTTTTTTTTTTTTTTTTTTTTTTTTAAGATTGGTCAAGTTGTTGACGACCGGATGATAACCTGAGGCGTCCTGCTCTTGATGGGATTGAATATGATTATAGTCAGAATCTTATGTTCTTTGACAACTTTAATATGGCTGACCATTTGTCTCTATCATTTAATTTTTTTATTTTTTGGTAATAAGTAACGATTTAGTCTTTTATTCTGTTGTTACTCAGTATTTGATGTCGACATTGGAGATGGGGAGCCTATCCGTAAGTTGCCCTACAATCGATCATGTATTTTTTTCTCGTCGGTCCTGTTTTCCTGTGGTTGATTATAATTGCAGTATCTGTTGCTCTTCATTTTCCTTTCCACCTTATATTTTGATATACACACTCACACACCTGATGGGTTTTGAACCATGACTTCAACCTCCACCTTAGTTTAGTTTTACAAGGGCATGGCACTTGAGCTAGAAGAGTTCACTGGCTTTCCACCTTGTTACATTATAATTGTAATTTTGAGGTCCCAGTTTCTCTCAGTATTCTCTCTATACTCAGTATGGTGTTCATGTCTTACTCTAGTATCAAATAAATGAAGGCACTCGTCTCCCTTGATGATATTAGGTCTTAATTGTTGTTTGTTTAACTTACTACATCATTGACATCTAATGAATCATGAATGTAATTGTTAATTCAATAAACAATGACATAAAATTTGGTATTGTCAGATAATCCTTATGCTACTGCTGACAAGTGGCTTCTCAAGGAGAATCTACCTCTTTCCTATCGACAACAAATTGTAGAGTTTATACTCCAAAATTCTGGACAAAAGGACTTCACCCTGGATTCATCATTTCGTGATCCCTTTACTGGCTGTAAGTACAATATGACATGAACATCTGAGGTAATTGATGTAGTCACTTCCTTTTTGCTTGTCTAATGTTTTCTGTTTTTCATTTCAGCTAGTGCTTATATACCTGGAGCAACTTCCAGTATGTCTGGTATGTATTTGTATTAGTTAAAAATAAAAAAAATTGCTGTTACTGTATGTTACTTTCTCTTATGTTTGCATATGTTAATACATATTGAATGACTTGACTTATTTCACAACCTCCAATATAAGACTATGGCTCTAATATTTTTTCATATTCTTGTTTATTTGGCAGCTGTTTCAGCAAAACCCACTTTCAAGCACATTCCTAAGGTATGCTGTTACAGTGTAGTGTTAATAGGTTTGGATATATCAGTCAAGGGGTCTAAGTTGCATTTCCAGGAATTGCATTTCCATTCTTAGGGAACTTGTAAAAAAGTATATATTGAGTGATTGCAAAAGCTCATGTATTATATTTTATTTGTTTCAAATGAAATATTACCTAGTGAATGCAATGTACCTTTTTAAAATTCTTTTCTGTAATCCTCCGGCCAAAAGAGGCTCTTTGGCTTCCCTACTTGACTATTATGGCTCTACTCCATTGTGGTTGGGATTGACACCTTTTCACTTAGAGTTGTAGACTACTTTTTTAATTACTTCAAGTTTTTATTTTCCTCTTAAATAATTTTATGTTTATTATTCTTTTTCTTGTATTTCTGTTAGAATGTTATGCTTGTATTTATACCCTCTGGTATTTTATGAAACTTTTCTCTTTGGTATTGATCCTCAATTGTACAAGGGAATTAAGAAGGTTTTTTTTTTTTTGGTTGTCTATAGAAGTTTCTCACTGTGCTGATTGTGTTTTCATTCTTACGTACAATTTTTTTTTGCTTTTGTTGTTTGGTAGATATGTCATGTAATTGGGCTCTGGCTGTTTTGAGGCGAGTTTTTCCCCCTTGAGCATTTTGGGCAGTGTATTTTGATATTCTAATTCTGTATTCCAGGACTAGTACTGTTAGTTTTATATCTATATAGGGATCATTATTTGAGTATCTGATATATTGCTGGTTGGGTTCGTTAATTGGGTGGCTTTAAAAGACGCATTTACCTCTCTCAAGTACTTGGGTGTCTCTTTTCACCCTGTCATTTACTTGTCATTCTTTGTCTATCATTTTGTTTCCAGAAAGGGGTGCTTGTTTTTGATGTGGCACAGTTTGATGGGATCCTCAAAAAGATTACAGAGTTTAACAATGCTTTACTCTCTGACCTGGTATGTTCATCTTGAAGGATAAATCACAAAGTAAATTCTACTTTGTCAGAAAAAGGAGAACTTATCTTTGACTGAGCTCCTGATTAAGTTCTACTCTACCGCGAAGTAAACTCCTGATTAACTTGGATTTATTGACAATCTGTTGTAGGAAAATAAGAATTTATCTTTGACCGAGCTTGAGTTTTCCAGACTTGGTGCCATTATTAAAGTTCTGAAGGACACGTCACATTATCATGGTAGCAAATTAGCAGATGTTGATATTGCTTTGTTACTGAAATTGCTAAAATCATGGCCTCTGGCAATGATATTTCCAGGTCAGCATGCCAAAATTCTCAGGCTTCTGCATAAATTATAGGATTCCCATTAGTATCATATTGGTAATTTAAAACTTAGGGAGGAGCTTTCTAAATGATATTAATGGCTGTTCACTGGTTCTTCTTTACCTACCAAAAAAGGTTTTCTTAGATCTGTTTTAATCTTTTCCCAATATATCTTAATGTCTCTCAGAGACGACATTTTCTTTTAATGAATTATTTGATGCCTGAATTATCTGATGTTTATGGGTATTCCTGTTTTGTTCTTAGAACATCTGTTACTTATCAATAAAAAGATCTTTTCAATTTTATGAGATTTAAGCTTTGAAGTGCCATGGAATTTACTTTTGTATAAGAATTAAAGAGGTCCCCTTGGGGCCAAAACTTATATGCATATTACAGAGCTCTATGCTTGATGCAGAACAGTCTAGGCTGCACCACCTATAGCAGCTTGAAAACCTTAGGCTTCACAACCTTGGGGTTGCTTGGAATCACCAACAAGCAGATAAAGAAATTTCTCAGTAAGAAAATTTTATTCAATAATATAAAAAAATCACCCGTATCATTTTTATAGTGCTTCTAGGATTACAAAAGTTTACATCTCATAAAACTCTAAACTAAAAAATAATCTGAAATCTTATCCCTATCTGAATCCAAAATAAAAAATTGAAAAATTTGAAATAATCCAATTCCATAAGACAAATGAAAATCTGAATACTAAATTTCAAAATAACTTTGGTTGTGCTCCTTGTATCAATGCTATACTGAGTTCTGTACTCAGATGCAGGTACTATTTAGTTTTATTGATAAATGAATATGCTGTTTATGTAAATTCTGAATGCTTTGATTTTCACTTATTCTTGGATTGTATTGGAGTCTGATTTTACAGTATCATGCTTTTTTTCTTTTAAAAAAAATGAGTAACATTACGGTTCCTGGAAAATAGTTTTGCTCACTTGGTTAATGTTATACTGTCAACTTGCAGTTACTGATATTTTGAGGATGACTGTCCTGCACCCAGATGGGGCGACCGTACTTCTCAAGCATGTTGAAGCTGAAAATGGTATTGAAGTTAAAGATGAGACCTAAATATTTTTTATTTCTGAAAATATATCTGATCATTTTTAATTTCCTATTTACTTATATCATATGAGGAAATATCCTCAAATTATATATATATATATATATACACACACATATTAAAAGAGTTATGATCCTGAAATCTTAAATGAACTGGTTGTTGAGGCTTACAGGCAAAGCTTTTGTTATGTGGCATGCTTCTTTTTTATGGATAGTTCTTTACCAAATTCTATCTTGACTGTTGACCTTGTGTGCTCAACACAAGTGTACTATCGGAAATAATCAAGAAAGTCACAACAAATCCAGCTATTCCTGCAAACCTTTTAACGAGCATCCGTGCTGTAACTAATCTATTCAAAAATTCATGTTTCAACAACTGGTTACAAAAGCATCGTAGTGAGGTTGGCACTCGCTTCTTCATTGTTATTTTCAGAGTTTGATTGTGCGTGCCAAGCAATGGCCTTAGTTTGAATGTGGTTTTGAGCACTGTGTGCTCTCTATGTGCAGTGGGTGGGTGTTGGTGTCTCTGTCTATTAGATATGGTATGGATATATGGTATTAACATTGTTGCTGACAAGCACTAAATGTGTTCTACATAATATAGTTTTTACCTGTGCTTTTTATACTTTATGTGCTAATTTATTGTTCCCTTGAAACCTTTCTCAGGATTACATAATATAGTTTTTACCTGTTGACGTAGGACAACCAAACTAACAATAGAACAAAAGATAAATCCTAGGAGTCAGCACCTAAGGGCTGCTTGGAGTCAGCACCAAGTAAACTGGAGTCGGCACCAGTGAAAGAAAACACACGTTCTTTTTAATAATTCTCAAAAACTGTCTTACAATAATCTGAAAAAGTGTTTAAATAGCTAATAATAAAAATGCATAAAGAAACCCTAAAGAAACCCTACTCATTAAATGTTCGGGCTTGCTTAATGTCATGCCCAATAACTAGTATGCTCCATCCATAAGGCCAGAGGTTGGGCTGTCTTTTTTTTGTTTTTCCTCCTATATGTGCGTGTAATTGGGGGCTTGTACCTCGTGTCCGCATCACCGGTCCTTTCACATCATGATTGGGTCAAGCAGTAGTGATCATGAGTAAAAGGAGAGGATTTTTTCTCCATGAGGGACAGCCCTCACCTTTGATAGAGTAGATCATTTAACAACTTTGTCACAAATCATTATTGACCTATTGGTTCGAGTGGCATAGGTGGTCTTTTTTATGCATATTGTAGTATTATAGTCATTCAAAGAGTAAAGGAAGGAAGAAGTTAGGCATATATTTTTATACTAAGGGTAATTATATAAAAAAAAAAAAAAATTTGTGTGTCATTTTTAAACTACCTTGTTAGTCAAGTTGCCTAACATTTAGTTCTCTGATGAGCTTGACAGTTATGCTGTGCTTTTAATTGAAAAGAAGGATCAAGAAGGTCAATCTCAAGTTCTTTCAGCAGCTCTTGTGGTATGTTTTGATTACATTACCAGCCAAATGTTTAGCCTTTTGTTTTAGATGGATTACATTGTTTCTTGACGTTCGCAAGAAATCTCAATCTCCATATTCATGCATCATAGTAATTTTTTTTTCTTTTAACAGATTGTGGAAGAGGAAAATCTAGAAGTTGATTCGAAATTCCGTGTTTTAGTTGCCATTGGATCACTGGTATCTTTTTATTTTGGTCTTGTTCACTTGTATCTGTTGATTAATTTGTTTATGTTTATGCTGAATAGTAGGTCAATTCACTGGAGATTTGGCCATATAATTTTTAGACTATTAAAAGTATGCTTTCATTTTTGGAATACAGATATTTTTTATATATGAATTGATTGGTCCAGAGGGAAAATGATTTGATATTTCTCACTTGAAAATGGTCAAACTTGTAATTTTGAGTGTGCTAGATAAAGCTTGAGCTGTACATTGAAACAAAGTTTTGTGCTGGCATTTCATAATTCTTTTTGTGAATGCTAAAACAATTGTGAAAAAATTAACAAAAATAGGCCATCAATGGTCACTCACTGCTTTATAAAAAATCTTCTGTCCAAGCCTAACCATTATGTTAGATAAAATGTAATCACTGAAGGAGTGGGCCAAGATTTTTTATTTATTTATTTTTCTCTTTTCTTCATCTCATATTTGTTGGTGAAATATTGGTGTCATGCTTGAAACTAGGATGCTCAATGGTGCACACTAATATGTTGTGAGATCTGAGAAACATATCACCTTTTTTGGAAACACAAAAACTCATTGCCCTGAGCAAAGTTTTTTATGCATGCAAGAGGAAATGTAAAGCAATATATAATATCGTATATGATGTCATGGGGTCATTAAGCTGGATATAATGTTAAGCACGAACTGGGTAAGGGTTTGGAATTTAGTGAGAAAGACTCAACAAACTTAACTGCAGCATAGACTTACTGCACTGAAATAAATTTTTGGTATCAAATATGTATTTGTATAATATTTTACCTTTGAACTGGCTAATTGGACTAATTAGTAATTTAATTGCTATGTTTCATAATACAAATGCCTGATCGTCTTGTGAGAAAAATTGCTTTGGAACTTGATGTTTTGCCAAAGCAGCAAAGGCCTCTAAAGACGCCAAAATTGCTGAAGTTGGGGCTGACATTGAACTGTTAACTAAATAGAGTTGAATCTCTCAAGTCCCTGGTAACTAAACAGTTTTTTCTGGATATTTTGTATCTTTGTTGCTTGTTCAGAGTGTTCACCATCATGAACACGATGTTTAGTTCTTTTAAGAAAAGTCTTATTACCTATAATTTTTTTTTTAATCTCTGTTGACATGTTTATTTTATCTTTTATCTATTCCTTTTTTTTTTTTTTTTTTTTCAATTTTAAATTTTTGTTAAGTGTCCCATAGGCGTACTGTACTTGGGCCTTGCCCCATTTTCTCTTTTAAGTGAAAATTTTATTTTAGTGCTAAAAAAATAATTTGAAATGCATATCACATGTAAGTAGATGGGGAGATGCATTAGTGTGCATGTGTGTGATATACAAGCACAAAAAAATGCTGAGCACAGACAGTTCCATTGGATAGTGTTATAAATTATGATCCTAGTGTCCCACATTAATTAAGTATAAGCTTAATGATGTGTAGCTCATGGGCACCCTCCCCTTGCAAGCTAGTTTTCAAGGGTGAGTTCTACCAATGGGTATCTATTAGCTAACTTACACCATGTGGTTTCTTGTATTTCATCTTCTCTAATAGTTTGATGCTTAGCAATTTTTAAAGTGCGATGCTTAGCAATTTATGATGGTCTCTAGCTTTTTGTGAATTTGTCATACGCAGACATGTATTATCAATTGCATCAACTGATCTAAATGTCAGCTGAACATGATAAGATGCAATACACCCCCACCCTGTGTTAGCAAGACATTCTGTTTAGCAACTTAATATACAATACTAGAATGGGGATGGAAGAAACTTAGAGCCTTAAGTTATTTAACTATTTTTGGGGGATTTTGTTGTAAGCTTCCTACGATAACACTACTCTCTATATGTATGCACATGTATGCACAGTCATACATGGTCTATGTGGCTATGATTGAATTAATAAGATGGTCATATATAGATCAAAATGGCGGAGAGGAATTCTTGAGGCCAACCCCAACTAAATTGGGATTTAACTTGAAAGCCTATTATGTTGAGTTTAGTATATGTTGATGATTCTTAATTTTCCTCTTTCCCCAGGTTTAAATAAATAATGACTGCTTGAAGTGAATCTAAAATAGAAGATGAACATTCTGGAAGGTCGATTGGACCTTAGAGTTCACAGAAATCACAGTGAAGAACTGGGCCTCTGTCTACTTGGTGCATACGTGGAATACTAACATTCCAAAAAGGATCCTCCGATCGGTGAAGATACAGGGATGGTTTTTTCTTGGGTTAGTAAAAAAAAATACATGATTTGCAAGTCAAATTTAGTTAACAATTTGTGTTGGGCCCAAGGAATTTCTTTAAGGTACCAAATGGTGCAGCAATGTTTTTTTCTTGTGTTCCGGGGCCCCAGTTGTACCATATTTGTTGACTATTGATGGAACGTTTTTCAAATAGATAGAGAATGTAGCTGAATTGCCTTAAAAAAAAAAAATGTAGCTGAATGGCCGGCATTTCTGGATATCTATGGCCTGTTCTTTATGTATGTGTGGTTGCGCTCATCATAGTGAAGATGTAACGGGTAGCAGAAAAGTTGATGTTTCCTTTAGTAGGTTAAAATTTAAGCACGAAAGGATTACCACCACCATAGAGTAACCTGTCATCCAGCACGGTTAAATAAGCTTAAACATGTTTACTTACTGTTTTGCTTGCTGCATTGAATTTGCTTCATTAAAAACGGATTAGCAGATTATTTTGCATGGTCTATGCAAGTTAGTGTAGTGAATGAAGCAGTATAAAATGTCCACATGGGCTTTATAGTTCCACACTGCCACCGACTTGCTCGGTACATTGGTAATTTATTAAGAAAAAAGATATGCAGAAGATAATATACCTAGGTTATAGGAGGGACGGAGCACATTTTTTTTTTTTTTTTTTTTTTGAGAAGGAAGTCAACGCATATTATTCTGATGAAATGATTAAATCAGTTTGAACAAAATGAAAAATTAATGGTTGAACATCTTCCATCCATATAACGGAATTTGACAAATGCTAATCTTGCTAAGTCGTGTGCAACTTTGTTACCCTCTCTCTTTATATGAGAATAGGATAATTCTATGAAATTGCTCTCTACTAATTTTGCGTCTTGAATGAGTAGATCATACGATGCCAAACCTGCCATTTTAGACCTCAAAAGCTTCTGTAACGACACTCGAGTCCCCTTCAAGCACAACTCTGTCCATGCCAATTTCTGCAGCAAACTCAATGGCTCGTGCTGCTGCCATAGCTTCAATCTCCACTGGTTTATATGCTTGATTCACACTTTGAGCAAGTGGTGCGATAACCAGCCCTTCATGATCTCTAATCACAATGCCAATACCTGAACAGTTTGAGCTTGAGTATAGAGCCCCATCGTAATTGATTTTGAAGTAACCTGGTGGGGGAGGTTTCCACTTTATGAGTCTAGCTTGTGAAGTCTGTGCCTGAGTTATTGGATGGGCAGCGTTGAACTCAGCTAGCCATTCTGCAGCAACCCGTGGCACCTGATCGATGGACTGATGGGGCTGCTAGTTACGCACCTGGATTCCACTTTACATTTTCTACTTGTTCACTGAATTTAATAGTACTGAAATATCAAAGTTTGAACAAGAACTTAACGTTCCAAAAGGGTACACTAATTGTCTAATTGATCAACCATATAACATAACCTTCCACAAACAACTTTTCTTCTTTCTAATTTTTTTAGAATACAACAGAGGACAGACTAAAAATCTTTGCTAAAATGTGTGGTTTACATATTTACATACAAAGCCTTTCTTGTTAATGAAACACAGACCATAAGTTTAGCAAACCCAAAAGAAGGGAATCATAAAGAACCATACCAAAATTCATTTCCACTTGGCATAAAATTTTTGGTCACTCCATAACAACATTCTATTCAATGGAATCTGAACATTCCTCTCCTTCAAATGCAAATGCCTCGGCACTATCCGCTTCTCCAAACTAAATCCAAAATACTGCGGAAACTTCTTCAATTCCTCCACGCTCCTTTCCATCTTATCCACCAAATACTTAAACTTTGGCCACAAGTTATTATCAATACTATAACCAAACATCGCAGGCAATCTAACACAAGCCCTTTCAGCCTCCTCCTGAGAAAAACCAATGCTCCTCAAGAACCCAATCTTTTCTCTCAGCTTATTAGCTCGCGTGTTCAAAAGATGTGCGTTAAGACTACTCGGCGAGCTCAAATTCTCCATTCCCAACTGCCTTAGATAATCCAGAGTGGGCTGGAGACAGAACTCGACATCTGAAAAGAGAAGGCGAGGGCAGTGGAGGATTAAGCTGCGTGATTCTTCGGTGGTGGCAGGTAACTTGGTGGCCAGGAAATCAAAAACTGGAGCGAAGTCAGTGGGGTCACAGTTTGTGGTGAAGAGTTGTGGGCAAAGGTAAGCGAGTCTAGGGAAGTCAGGCTCTGTGAAGCCCTTGGATTTGAAGAACTCAACTGTGGCAAGGACATGGTCGATGGTGTTAGTGTCTGTGTTGATTGAGGGGGGCTTCTTGTTGTGAATGATGCCAAGGGCTTTGAGGTAGCGGAGGTTGTCACGGTGGGATGTATGGAACTTGATGTATAGAGGAGCTGAAGGGGTTTTGTTGGGTTTTGTGGTTTTGGTAGGAATGGAGGAGCAAGAAGGGGTTGGGAGTGAGAGAGTGTGAAGCATCGTGTTTTGTCATTTGTGTATGTGTGTGTTTTGGGGTTTTAGAGGCAAATGTAATGAACGTATTATGGGGAAAGGAAAGGAGTTTGTGGTTTGTAGTTGTTCTTCTGTTTTGAGGAGGATAAGGAAGATGATGGGTGGGGCCATACTCGAAACAATGGTCAGTGCAAAATTTGAATACGTTTTTTTATTTTTTATTATTGTTTTATTTTTAAATTTTTAATGGAGATAATGGTTATCATATTTTCATACAACTTACAGAATTTTTTGAGTCAAATTTTCATGTTATAAAAGAATGTAAAAAGTTGTAGATACAACTCATAAAAAAAAAAAATTGTAGATACAAATACAATTCTTAGAAGTAATATGCTGCGACTTAACTGGTTAAGCATGGTAGTTAAAATATACTACAATACTGATTTGGGGGTGGGAATCAGCAATTTACTAGAATACTAATTTGAATAAAATAGAATACTGATTTGGATAAAATAGAATACTGCTTTGGAGTGAGAGTGAACAATGTACAAAGATACTAATTTGATTAACATAAGATACTGATTTGGATAAAATAGTATACTAATTTGGAGTGGGAGTCAACAATCTACTAGAAAACTAATTTGAATAAAATAGAATACTGATTTGGATAAAATAGAATACTGCTTTGGAGTGAGAGTGAACAATGTACAAAGATACTAATTTGATTAACATAAGATACTGATTTGGATAAAATAGTATACTAATTTGGAGTGGGAGTCAACAATCTACTAGAAAACTAATTTGATTAAAATACTTGGCTGCTATAAATTATGGAATTCCTTGACTAATTTCAACGAAAGACAGAGCATTTCTATAAAGAGAGCAAAGGAAGTCTCGCACATTCAACCCCACCAAGTGATTGATCAAAAGGCTTGTCAATTCTCTCCTCTCTGCGTTTTTTTAATCAATTTCAAAAGCCAAGTCTATCAGATTATGTTCTTAGTCGACCTTAGATCATTTTTTTTTTTTTTTGGGTCAAGCAGGGGAATTGGTTCTAGCCCCACAAATATATTATAAATACATAAATATATTTGTATGTACAATCATGAATCTTTTTTTTTTTAAAAATTTTTAATTTCAAGTTTTTTAATTTAATTTTTTTAAAAAAAATATTTTTCCTAACATTTTAGGTTCATTGTATTGAATAATAATAATATAGGGTTCTGGGTGCCCTTAAGGCAATTATCAATAAAAAATTTTAAGAAAATTTTGATACCACTTTCATGTGAAAAATAAAAAGCCGTCAAAACAGTTAATTTTTTTTTTCTTTTCTCATAAAAAACTTCTTCTAAATCCCACATACTAAATTTATAAACAACTATAAAAAATCTTAATTGTGATGAATAGATTAGTGGCTATAGCGTAAACATGACTAACACTTCTCCTTAGACCATTACAAATGGTCATCCAAACTTCAATTTTTTCCAAAAGATGAGTTATTTCTCTCTCTCTCTCTCTTTTATTTATTTATTTATTTATTTATTTTATTTTATTTTTTTATGTATTCCAATCTCACATCGAATACTAAATCCCACATCGAAAGTTACTCCACCCATCGAATACAAAGAGAGCTAACCAATAATAGCCCCCTTGACCAACCCAACCAAACTATAGAGAGAGAGGAAAGTTACACAGAGGGCTATGAGAGAGGGTGTAAGAAGATTATGAAAACTTGTTAATTAATTAGATTACTATCAACATATAGAGAGATAACATGAAAATGTGGAATAGAGCAAGATACTGCAAACTGAAGGATATTATTATAAAACAACTTTTTTACACAGGAATACAAAGAGAGCTTGTTTTTGTTTTTCTGGACTTCCTCTTGCCTTCTTCAGGCTTACAAGAGTTCTATTTATAGGCCTTAAAAGTTACTGATAATCTACACACTTCTACAAACTTTATATCAGGACAAATAGAAGTTATGCTTATGGATTAACAAATGTGACGAGCCTAGTGGGATTGCTGGGTGGCAAAGTCTATCATGTGATAAGCTGCAGATTCCTTCAGTGCTGGTAGGTGTCACGAGCATAGTGGGATTACTGGGCGGCAGAGTTTTACGGATGATTTTATTCTAAAGCTACAACAATTCTTGGAAGTATTATATCTGAAGATGTTTCTAGGACTTTTTTTTTTTTCAAAGATGTCTAGTCCCATCCATCTCTTCTTTGGAACCATTCTTCATCAACACCTTCATCAGGGTCATGATTATGATATTGCGGATCATCATATCCAATAAGGGGATTTGGCAATTCCCAATGGTCTTCATGTGGCCATTGTTGCTTACAAACATCTGGGCCAGTTGGAACTATATCAGGGAGAATACCCTTATTAAGAGATTCTGCCATGGTGAGAGAATAATGACAAGATATCCAAGATACATCCGAATGTGTATGGAGAGTTCCATCTGAATTGGTGACCCAATACATCTCAGCAGGATGAGAAATTCCTTGTGCTTGAATATTATTTTTAGAATGAAGTTTGGCAACCAAACATGCTGAAGTGACTTTGTGGCCAAATCTGGGGTGCTCTGTTTTATGATACTTTACCCATTCACCATTATGAGCATCATCTTTCAGAATTTCAGAAAAGAATTTATGAAAATATTTATTCCCCTGAGGGAAAACATAACCATAAAACGCTGGTTCGAAATGAAGACACAGGTAATATTCATTGAGCAAGTACCACATATAAAGGTAATGTGCAACAGTCCAATTGGTTATCCAGAATGCAAAAGGGGTTTTCCATGGTTGGTCTATATCAGGGAAAATAGCAAGGAAGTGACTTTGGTGCTTTTTAAGGAAATCATGGAGAATTTTAATAATTCTTTTGGCTCTGGCTTCAAGGGTCAAGGTCTTGATTTGGTCTTTTATTTCTGAGGGGAGGTTTTCTATCATATTAAGGGTCTGTAGAGGAAAGTCTTGAGGATGAGGATGGGTCTGTGATAGGGTATACACATAAAGGTGGAGGAATAATTATGGTATTAAGGACTGGAGGTTTCCTGGAAAGATAATCAGTGATAATGTTATCTTTACCTTTAATGTGTTTGACTTGGAAAGACCACTGTGAGAACCAATTTGCCCATCTGAGTAGCTGAGGGTGTGGGAGCATTTTCCTTTTGAACTGGAGCATTTTGGGGAAGGAAGACATGTCCATTTCTACTAAGAAATTGTGCCCGAGAAGATGAAATTGGAATTTTTCAATTCCATGCTTGACTGCAAGAATTTCTTTGAAAGTAGAATGATAATGAAGTTCTGAGGGCTTGAATGCACCACTTTTATAGCCACAAATATTCCTTTTGCCATCAATTTCTTCAAAAAGGGCTGCTGCCCAATATTCATCACTTGCGTCTGTCTGCAAAATTCGTTTGCCTGGTCCTGGAATCTGTAAGGGAGGAAGCTTTTCTGATAACCTTTTCAATTGTTGGACCGCTTCTGTGTGAGTAGAATTCCAATCTGGGGGAGATTTCTTCAACAACTGAGCCAAACAGTTCCTGTATCTGGAAATTCTTGGAATAAAATCCGACATGTAGTTTACAATTCCAAGGAACTGTTGTATTTGCTTAGCGTTTGTGAGCTTGTCTGGGAATTCAGCCAAAGTGGACGTTATATGAGGCTGCAGAGTATACTTTCCATCTGAAATATTTACTCCCAAAAAGTCTATAGAAGACTGTCCTATGACCATTTTCTTCTCTGAAAGCATTATTCCTTGGGATTTCACTAAGTTATAAAACTCAGTGAGCAACTTGGCATGGGATTCTTCATCTTTTGAGAACAAAAGGATATCATCCACATAGATTAATGCATTGGCTAAAAGTGGTTGGAACAATATCACCATTGCTTTCTGAAATTGGGATGGGGCATTTTTAAGGCCAAAAGGCATAACAGTCCATTGGTAATGGTGATCTGGGATGCAAAAAGCCGTCTTATATCTTTCTTCTGGATGGATGCCTAGCTGCCAAAATCCTGCTTTAAGATCAAACTTTGAGCTTTTGCTGTGAGGTTTTTTTCTTTCTCTTGGGCCGATCTTCTTCAAGGCTTTCTTTCTGGCAGTCAACACAATCACAGACGTCCCACCATATGTGACCCGAAGGTGATTTTCCTTCATAACAAGGCTCTGATACCAAACTATAGAGAGAGAGAGGAAAGTTACACAGAGGGCTATGAGAGAGGGTGTAAGAAGATTATGGAAACTTGTTAATTAATTAGATTACTATCAACATATAGAGAGATAACATGAAAATGTGGAATAGAGCAAGATACTGCAAACTGAAGGATATTATTATAAAACAACTTTTTTACACAGGAATACAAAGAGAGCTTGTTTTTGTTTTTCTGGACTTCCTCTTGCCTTCTTCAGGCTTACAAGAGTTCTATTTATAGGCCTTAAAAGTTACTGATAATCTATACACTTCTACAAAATTTATATCAGGACAAATAGAAGTTATGCTTATGGATTAACAAATGTGACGAGCCTAGTGGGATTGCTGGGTGGCAAAGTCTATCATGTGATAAGCTGCAGATTCCTTCAGTGCTGGCAGGTGTCACGAGCATAGTGGGATTACTGGGCGGCAGAGTTTCACGGATGATTTTATTCTAAAGCTACAGCAATTCTTGGAAGTATTATATTTGAAGATGTTTCTAGGACTTTTTTTTTTTTTTTTCAAAGATGTCTAGTCCCATCCATCTCTTCCTTGGAACCATTCTTCATCAACACCTTCATCAGGGTCATGATTATGATATTGCGGATCATCATATCCAATAAGGGGATTTGGCAATTCCCAATGGTCTTCATGTGGCCATTGTTGCTTACAAACATCTGGGCCAGTTGGAACTATATCAGGGAGAATACCCTTATTAAGAGATTCTGCCATGGTGAGAGAATAATGACAAGATATCCAAGATACATCCGAATGTGTATGGAGAGTTCCATCTGAATTGGTGACCCAATACATCTCAGCAGGATGAGAAATTCCTTGTGCTTGAATATTATTTTTAGAATGAAGTTTGGCAACCAAACATGCTGAAGTGACTTTGTGGCCAAATCTGGGGTGCTCTGTTTTATGATCTTTGGATTGGGCTATGTCTGGAACCGCCATGTCAAAGCCACTTCCTTGCTATTTTCCCTGATATAGACCAACCATGGAAACGGTTCTGGAAGGGAATTGAGAAAAGTATGCTTGGCATTAACATCATCCATACCATTAAGAGAATAAGGGCTTTCTGATAGTATGGGATTAATGGAGGTTGTCCTCCACTGTCAAAGAATATGTCCAAGCTGAGAGGCTCCTGTAATCTGGACCTGTACTTTAAGAGCATCACAAAGATGGGGGTCCTTCAGTGACATATTGAAGTTAGGAAAGAGGGTGACAAAAATTGTACCAGCATTTAGGGTGGTCTGGACAGTTCCGATGACTGCATTTTGATACTCCAAAAATCTGGAATCAAGAAGTGAAATTCTAGAGACTACAGGGAGTCCCTTTCTTCTGTGAAAGGTTAATGCCAATCTTATCGCTCCAAAGTGGAGGTGTGTGTATCCCTGTTTCTGCTATGGGATTATAAACTCTCTGGGAAGTGCAAGGGTGATGAAAGTTTCTGCTTCACTGGCTGGAATATGATACTGGTCAAACTTGGAAGCTTGGACATATTCTTTGACAGTGGAGGACTGAGAAGGGCCTAACAACTTTTTTATGGATTTTTTGAAAGAGACTTGAGGTTTGTCAAACACAGTATAAGGATTTACAATAGGGAAATCAGTGATAGGAATTTTACTATCTTCAGGTACATGAGAAATTTCATACAAATAGTCTAACCTATTAGCAGTAGACTTACGGAGAGAAAGATCAGAAGAAGATTTAGAGGTATCAATTACTTCTGACTGAGGATTTGCCATCATAGTTTCCTAGGATAAGAACTATTTACCAAGGACTTAACAGGACCAAAACACCTACTCCAGGCTTGAACGTCCACTAAGGTACTATGGCAAATAGGATTCTCTAAAGACCTTGAGAACAATCTCCTTAGTGTTCTACTTTGATTATCAAGTCTAGTGTTCTGATGTGATTAATACAGAGGATCCACCTAGTGGCAACTGTAAACCACAGAGCATACTAATCAAGACAATAATCAAAGCATACTAATCAAAGGAGGGGGAAACAAATAACATGGCTCTGATTATTATGTCCTTTATCCCAGATCCAAAAAAAAAACTTTTCCCTCTCCATCCAAAAAAGATTACAACCAAAACCAGAAACCTCCATTAATCCCATACTATCAGAAAGCCCTTCCCCAAACTCTAAAATGTCAACCCTTTCCCACTAAACCAACCCAGATACCAGAATCTTCCCCTTGCTACATGTTTGACCAGGCCTCCCCTTCCTATTCCCAAAACTTTCCCCCATTAGAAAACTTTGACCACCCTCAAACCAACACCAAACATGTCTGGAAAATAAAAAATCCTGTTGGAACTAATTCAGATGGTACTAAGAAGCAGGTTTCTTCGGCAGAAGCAGCTTTAAATTGGCAAGCGGAGAATGCTGTAGCGCAAAATAAAATCCTCTCAAAAATCTTGGATAACCAGCAGAAGATGGCTGAAGCAGTCAATCATACCTTTTCGTCTTCCAATACTCTTATTAAAGACTTGAAGGAGAAAATTAAGGCAATCAAAAAGGAGTTGGAGACCATAGCTTCCACAGTCAAGGACTTGTCTGTATCCTTTCCTCTTATTGAACAAAAAGAAAAGGAGAAAAAACAGTTACTGTTACAACTCCAATCTATGCAAGGATCACAGAAAGAAGCAGCTCAGGCCCTTCCAATGCATGTCCAAATGCCCTACCAGCCTAGGCAATTATTGTACAAAGACCTAACCATACCCTTGACCTCACCGTTCTCACCAACCTCTCAAAACCTACAACCATTAGTCATGACACATCCTAGTCATAATCCCTTTCGGCCAAGTGGAATTCTCCCCAGTATTACACGGCCAGCTCCACCTCAACCAAAGTCACAAGTTAAACCCCAAAATGATTCTCCTTTCATGAAAGAAGATAATGAACCAGACCCAACTATTGGTGCTTCCTCAAGACCTCCAGACATGAACATGTTGAATGTAGACCCTGACCCTCCAAACCCAATTTCGTCATTCCTTAAAACCCTTACCCTTAATGACCCAAGGGAACCTTTCGTGCTTCCAGTAATTGAGGACTCTGACCTAGACTTGTCTGATCTTGGTCTAGAAGAAGTATTCATGACAAACAATGAACCAAAAGTAGAAGAAGAAGATGATATTCATCCTCCATCTCCGCCACCACCAATTTTTCCCCCACCACCGTTAATCCCAGATTACCAGACAAGGCTGGCTTATTCGCCAACCACAGACTCAAAGCATTTGTTTACTCTTGACAATGCTCCTCCTTCCAGATGGCATGATGAGATTTTTAACATGTATTCTTGGTGCATTGCTGAACTTCAAGCCCCAAATGCCACTGTGTCTCAGATAATTGCTAAATTCATGGCAAGGATTACAGGAAGGTTAAGAGAATGGTGGATCAATCTTGGAGAATACAGACAAAGGCAAGCAGCCCAGAGCAACACATTGGAAGACTTTTTCACAATCGTTCATAACGAATTTCTTGGCTCAGCAGCTCACTACACGGAGGTAGCACGAGAAGAATTCCTTTTGATGAAATGTTGCTCATTTGAAAGGAAAGATTTGGAAAAGCATTTTGACAGGATGTCAAGGAGATATTATTCTTTTAATGGTATGGATGATGTTAATGCCAAACATACTTTTCTCAATTCCCTTCCAGAACCGTTGGGAGATGAAACTCTTCACATGATGAATCTCCAAAGAATAACTCTACAGCAAGCCTCTTTGGGAGAAATTTACCAACATGTGCTTATTGCTTTGGAAAAGCTCTGCAACCAGAGAAAATTCCTTTCAGAAATTGATAAGGTCCATAGCAAACTCAAAGACAGTTGCAGGAGAAAAGATTTGCAGATAAAGTGCTACGAGAAAAATTGCACCTGTCCACAGAAAAAAAGATATCATTTCAAAAAATATTTTGGAAAGAAAGGACGTTATGTGGGAAAGAGGAAAACCACTTTCAGGAAGAAGAAATGGAAGTTTCTCAAAAGGAAGCAGTTTAAAGGAAAGACTTCGAAGACTTACTTTGTATGCAGGAGACCAGGCCATTTTGCAAAAAATTGCCCCCAAAAGGAGAAGGCAGCAAAGCTCCTTGAACAAGCCCAGATTCATGCAGAAGACATTCCTTTTTCAGATGTAGAGTCGCTCTTTTCTTTGGACGACGAATACTCTCCTCAAGCTTTGGCAATTGTGGCTTATTCTACCTCGGAAGAAGACTCAGATCCAGATAGTGAATATGATTCAGATCCAGTAATCCAAACCATCTACACTTCTCAACCAATAATAGCCCCCTTGACCAACCCAACTCCAATAGTGCAAGTTCACCTTCTCCTTGATTCATACTCTAGACCTATTCCGGTGATAGCCTTATTTGATACAGGAGCAGCAGCAACAATCCTCCACCCTAGAATTCTACCTCAAGAGTTTTGGCTACCCCATCATCAGATGTTCAGAGCAGCCAATGGAGAAACATTCCTTATAACCCTAAAAAGCAAGCCTATTCTCATCAGAATCTTCCCAACCTTAACCATTAAGCACCAAGTCCTTGGATCCCCTCTTACAGGCAGAGATCTTCTCATTGGATTTGATCTTTTCCATCAAATACCAAGCCTTAGATGATCCTCAAAAGGGCTCATGCACAAGCAACACCTCCTTACTTGGACTCAAGTACCCCATTTGTTTACCATGGACCCCTTTGATTCCCTAAAACTCCAGATTATCAGTGACTGTTGTGCTAGCAGCCATTCTGAATTCCTCCTTAAAAATCAAAATCCTTTGTGGAAAAACCCAAAATTTTTCATAGACCTTCCATTCAAGAAAAATGAAGATGTCAACCCCACAAAAGCCAGTCACAGAGGGATGAATCCAGAACACTTAGCCTTGGCCACCCAAGAACTATCCACTCTCTTGTCTGAAGGCCTTATTGAACCCACAACTTCTCCCTGGGCGTGTGAAGCTTTCTATGTCAACAAGCATGCTGAGCAAATTTGAGGCAAACTCAGGTTGGTAATCAATTACCAGGACCTCAATCACTTCCTTGCAGATGACAAATTCCCTCTACCAAACAAGAGTGCTCTTTTCCAGCATCTTTCAAATGCAAAAGTGTTTTCAAAGTTTGATCTTAAAGCAGGATTTTGGCAGCTAGGCATCCATCCAGAAGAAAGATATAAGACGGCTTTTTGCATCCCAGATCACCATTACCAATGGACTGTTATGCCTTTTGGCCTTAAAAATGCCCCATCCCAATTTCAGAAAGCAATGGTGATATTGTTCCAACCACTTTTAGCCAATGCATTAATCTATGTGGATGATATCCTTTTGTTCTCAAAAGATGAAGAATCCCATGCCAAGTTGCTCACTGAGTTTTATAACTTAGTGAAATCCCAAGGAATAATGCTTTCAGAGAAGAAAATGGTCATAGGATAGTCTTCTATAGACTTTTTGGGAGTAAATATTTCAGATGGAAAGTATACTCTGCAGCCTCATATAACGTCCGCTTTGGCTGAATTCCCAGACAAGCTCACAAACGCTAAGCAAATAGAACAGTTCCTTGGAATTGTAAACTACATGTCGGATTTTATTCTAAGAATTTCCAGATACAGGAACTGTTTGGCTCAGTTGTTGAAGAAATCTCCCCCAGATTGGAATTCTACTCACACAGAAGCGGTCCAACAATTGAAAAGCTTATCAGAAAAGCTTCCTCCCTTACAGATTCCAGGACTAGGCAAACGAATTTTGCAGACAGACGCAAGTGATGAATATTGGGCAGCAGCCCTTTTTGAAGAAATTGATGGCAAAAGGAATATTTGTGGCTATAAAAGTGGTGCATTCAAGCCCTCAGAACTTCATTATCATTCTACTTTCAAAGAAATTCTTGCAGTCAAGCATGGAATTGAAAAATTCCAATTTCATCTTCTCGGGCACAATTTCTTAGTAGAAATGGACATGTCTTCCTTCCCCAAAATGCTCCAGTTCAAAAGGAAAATGCTCCCACACCCTCAGCTACTCAGATGGGCAAATTGGTTCTCACAGTGGTCTTTCCAGGTCAAACACATTAAAGGTAAAGATAACATTATCACTGATTATCTTTCCAGGAAACCTCCAGTCCTTAATACCATAATTATTCCTCCACCTTTATGTGTATACCCTATCACAGACCCATCCTCATCCTCAAGACTTTCCTCTACAGACCCTAATGATATCCTTAATATGATAGAAAACCTCCCCTCAGAAATAAAAGACCAAATCAAGACCTTGACCCTTGAAGCCAGAGCCAAAAGAATTATTAAAATTCTCCATGATTTCCTTAAAAAGCACCAAAGCCACTTCCTTGCTATTTTCCCTGATATAGTTCCAACTGGCCTAGATGTTTGTAAGCAACAATGGCCACATGAAGACCATTGGGAATTGCCAAATCCCCTTATTGGATATGATGATTCGCAATATCATAATCATGACCCTGATGAAGGTGTTGATGAAGAATGGTTCCAAGGAAGAGATGGATGGGACTAGACATCTTTGAAAAAAAAAAAAAAAAAAAAAGTCCTAGAAACATCTTCAGATATAATACTTCCAAGAATTGCTGTAGCTTCAGAATAAAATCATCTGTGAAACTCTGCCGCCCAGTAATCCCACTATGCTCGTGACACCTGCCAGCACTGAAGGAATCTGCAGCTTATCACATGATAGACTTTGCCACCCAGCAATCCCACTAGGCTCGTCACATTTGTTAATCCATAAGCATAACTTCTATTTGTCCTGATATAAAGTTTGTAGAAGTGTGTAGATTATCAGTAACTTTTAAGGCCTATAAATAGAACTCTTGTAAGCCTGAAGAAGGCAAAAGGAAGTCCAGAAAAACAAAAACAAGCTCTCTTTGTATTCCTGTGTAAAAAAGTTGTTTTATAATAATATCCTTCAGTTTGCAGTATCTTGCTCTATTCCACATTTTCATGTTATCTCTCTATATGTTGATAGTAATCTAATTAATTAACAAGTTTCCATAATCTTCTTACACCCTCTCTCATAGCCCTCTGTGTAACTTTCCTCTCTCTCTATAGTTTGTTAACTTTCCTCTCTCTCTATAGTTTGGTATCTGCTGAGATGTATTGGGTCACCAATTCAGATGGAACGATGATGGGGTAGCCAAAACTCTTGAGGTAACTAATGGTAGACTACTCCTTCAGCTTCAGGCTTATAAGGCAACAAGTGGGTGGAGTAACTTTCGATGTGGGATTGCAAAAGTATCCCAAGGAGTACGCAAAAATTTTATAAGGCAGCAAGTGGGGGGAGTAACTTTCGATGTGGGATTGCAAAAGTATCCCAAGGAGTATGCAAAAAGTTTCCTTGGGACAACAAAAATGTAGCCCACAAGTACTATATGTGCGTTCGCGAATCGTATTTCTGTCTTGATTTTGAGTTTTTTTTTCTTGAATATATCTATATATCCTGCCATTCATATATTCCTAATCTTTATGTTTACATTGTGAAGCCTATAGCTCGGTTATATAATTTTGCATTAGCCATATTGGATTGATATTGTTATGTTTGATAATTGGTAATTTGAAATTAACATGATGTGCAGGAACTTGGTGGTATTCCTAATTGGATATGGATATTGAGAGTGAGTCCAGCTCTTGTTAAAAAAAAAAGCACTGAAAGAGAGAGCTAGCAATTTGTTTGATTGCAACATTTGCTGGCAATTAGCTAAAGACCCTATTGTCACACAGTGTGGCCACCTATATTGCTGGCCTTGTCTATACAGTTGGCTACATTTTCACACGAAACTCCAGGGATGCCCAGTTTGTGAGGCTATCATTGAGAAACACAATTTAGTTCCTCTGTATGGAATTGGATCAGAGGGAAAAGAAGCAAAAGATTTGGACCCAAATTCTCAAAAGTCCATTCCCAAACGCCCAGCTGGCCCAAAACCCGAGATTGCCATGGCTCCTCTTGCACCCAGGCTTAGGCCCAGGCTCAAAACGGCTTTTGCAGTTATTGTGCAATTAGTTCTTATATTGTGTTTTCTCATTTTCATTTGGACTATGGATAACAATTTTGTCCCATTCCACTTAACCCGCCCCTCTCCACATCGCTCCGTATGAGTTTTTCCTACCTTGCAAAGGTGGTGAGTCGGAAATGGGGCGAAATTTTAAACTAGCATCACAGGGTGGGGTGAGAATGAGTTTATACTTTTTAGATCCACCCATTACGTGTTAATAGGGTTGTAATAGTAATTTTCTCATATCCTAAAACTCTATTATTTAAACAAACATACTAATTTTAACTTATTTGATCTGTGGAAATTATTTTTGAAGAATTAGATAATTTTTATTTTGTTATATCTTAGGAGTTTGGATTATTTTCTTATGTGTTATACTATGAGATTTTTGTTTTGTTGTGATATTGTCTTGTTAAACACTTAGATAATATTATTTAGTTTTAAGTAAAAATTACTCTGATTTGATGAGATAAATTTAATTTTGATTTCAAATAAATTTTTATTATGAAATAGGTTTTTATTAAAAAAATTTGTAATAATTGTGGGACAAATCAACAAGAAGTAGAGTTTTACGGGATGAGGTAGGGCTTCGCGGGGCCTTACGGGGCAGGAATGGGGTAAGAAAAGACTATGCGAGGCAGATGTGAAGACCCCATCTTTCGATCCCGCCCTGCCCCATTGCCATCGCTAATCTGGACTGCTTTGACGGTAGACACTAGGATCTTTAAATTGTTGGCTAATTCCATGAAAAATTTCTATGTAATTTTTAATCAATTGATTTTATTTCAATTCTTGAATGAGTTGTATTTTTGTATTGGGTTCAAGTTGAAGTTAAAAAGAGAATGCACTTTTTCAAGTGAAAGTGTTAGAACCTACGGGAAATTTGTTACCTGCTATGCCAGCCTTTTGCCCATCTATTTAAGCATCATTTTCCTCAAAATCTATTCAAGCCTCATTTTCCTCAAAATTTGACACCCAAATATTCAGAATTGAAGTGTTAAATAGTTAAGAAAAACCCTAGTGCATATACCCATTTTTCTTTGCTTTCTCCCTCACTTTAAGCCTTACACTTTGAGTGGAGGTTGAATCCTTCACACACAAAACATACTTCAACGATTTTGTGTTGTTTAAGGCAAGGGAACCATTGGAGCCACTACAATTCAGCCAAGGAGACTTGGAAACTATAATTGGAGCTCAATTGCAGATTTGACAACTAGATTGAAGAAAGGACTCAGTGAAATTGGTTGATAGCAATAACTTGGAGGGCTTGAGTACATAGATAGTACTATGGGGGGTAGTTTTGGTTCTTTTGTTTTGAGGAGGATAAGGAAGATATATGATTGGTGGGGCATATATATATATATATATACACACACACACATGTATGAATCAGTGCAAATTTGAACTATATATATATATATATATTATGGAGAAAATAACAGGTCTTATATCATGTAATAATTAGGGTTATTACATCATGCAATATTGTAAAAATTAAAAATTCACTTTTTAAACTTTCAATTCTTTACTTTTTTTTTCCCTTTCTAAATTTAATATCTCACAATTTGATCTAAATTCGAAAATAGTAATCATACTCTCCGGGAGTGGCCCAATATAATTTGGGGCCAAAGGTGAAAAATTTATGCGGGGCCTTTAATATGTAAATATTAATTAAACAAAATTATTTAATACTAATCAAATTAAGGTTAATTTGATACATTAAATACATAAATAATACCAACTAAACTAATGTTAATTTTATATAGAGAATTGAATATCATAGTTGGACTATAAATATTAATAAAAAGAAATAAAAATATATTGCGATTGAAAAAGATACTTTATTTTGGATATAAAACGATGCATAGTTAAATAAAGTTGTAATCTAATTTTTAATTTTATATTTTGATTTTAAGAGAGAGAGATAGATATTATTTGGTTTGTAGCTTTGTAGGATATTAGTTTACAAAAATCTTAGTCTCAAACTATTAGGGGAGATTAATTTATAATTGATGATTTAATACATTTGCAACATCGTTTTGAAATATTTTAGGGTTTCAATTGAGTTAAGGTTCTAGTGGTCTCGTACTTTGAGAGTCTTAATAGAAATGAAAAAGAAAAATGCGCTAATTAAAAACATTATAAAATGTTCAAAATATAATGTGACATTGTCTCTCATTGATGAACTTCATCAATTTAACTAATAAATGTTTATATCACTTTTTTGTGATTAATAATATTGCAATTTGTAAGTCAATAGTAAAATTTGTAGTATCCTTAACATCATTAATAAAAAAAAAAAGTACAATCTTTAGAATATATATATATATATATATATATATATATATATATATAAAATTTTATAAAAATTTGGACCTTTAACCATGGAAAGTGGGGTCTTTTTTCCTAAGGAAAATTTTGTTTGTTGGTGGGGCCTTAGACCTAGGCCTAACTTGCCTAGGCCTTGGGCCGGCCCTGATACTCTCGCAAAGGTGGTGAAAGAACATTATTTACCGATTTTTAGATGCAAGCACGTAATTGCATTAACTTCAGGTAGAATTCCTAGATATTCTTAGAAGTCTTGGACATGTTGTAACTTAACTGGTTAAGTAGGCTAGTTAAAATCTAATACAACACATATTTGGATAAAATAGGTGATTTGGAGTGAGAGTGAACAATGTACTAGAGTACTAATTTCATCAAAATACGGATTAATTTAGGGTGGAATTGCCGATATATATAATCCTCCAAAGGCCAATTTTGTTTTTTCATTGTAATTAAAGAAAGCAAATGATCGAGTCTCGTACGTGCATCCAACTCGCCAAGTGATTATCAAGGTTTTTCAATTCTCAAGCGATTATCAAGGTTTGTCAATATTCTCTCTATTATGTACTTAATTAATAGCCCAGAACTCTGAGATTATGTCTTATGTCCTTAGTCGCTCCTAGTAATTTTTTTTTTTACTTAACAAGACCCTAGTCCTTACCATTTAATTTCTAGTAAAACACTCAAATAGTATATTTTTTTGATGATAAAAAAAGGTAGAAGAGGGCGACTATAGTAGCTTTCCAGCATTACCATCGTAGTACCATATCCATTAGCTAGGTCACTCAACCCCATGAACATATTATACACACATAAATATATGTTTGTATGCCGATTCATGAATTGAATTTCTTTTAGTTTTTTGTTTGTTTGTTTGTTAAATATATACTTTTTTAAATTCATAATTATTTTCCTACTTTTTGAGATAGTTGAGGAACATAAATAACATTTAAATACCAAATCTTTATTTTTTATGAATTGTTTTTTCGGTTCAATGTTTTGAATAATAGTAATAATAATAATGATGATGATGTTATTTATTGTGCTTTGTTACAAACTATAGAATTTGAACAGAATATTGCATCCACCCATGCTATGATTTCCGTTGGCAATATTAACTAAAAAAGAAAAAGAAAGGGCTTCTTTTTGGCAAATTGGTTCTCCTATTCATCTAGGAGTATATTTATTTTGTTATGTTTAAAGTGTTGACTGTTTAGGGTGTAGCTAGCCCTGATATATATAATTTTTCAAAAGCCAGAATTGATATATATATATATATATTGTTATGGTTGATAATTGACGATATTTGCACTTAATTACATGATGATGATATGCAGGAACTTGGTATTCCTAATTAAAAATGGATACTGAGGCCACTGAATCCAGCTCTTGTTCAAAAAATTGCACTGAAGATGCTAGCAGTTTGTTTAATTGCAAAATTTGTTGGCAATTAGCTGAAGACCCTGTTGTCACTCAGTGTGGACACCTTTTTTGCTGGTTTTGTCTATGCAGTTGGCTAAAATCTTTCAGTAAATGCAAGGAATGCCCAGTTTGTCGAGCAATCATTGAGGAAGACAAATTGGTTCCTCTATATGGAACTGAATCAGAGAGAAAAGAAGCAAAAGATTTGGCCCCAAATTCTGAAAAGTCCATTCCCAATCGCCCAATTGCCCCAAGACCCCAAACTGCCACACTTCCTAATAATGAAGACTATTTTCCTGAGGATGAGGATGATTTTTCTGAGGATGATGAGGACCTTAACAGTACGAGTTTTATGTCAGAACTTCTTAATAGTCTAGGCTATAAAATATATTTTTTTATAGAATTGCTAGGCCATATAATATTGGCTACTCTAATTGTTTTTTTCATAATTAGCTTTGTGAAGAACATGTCTTATGCTAATACAGAAGTGTACCCCGCCATAAGTACTTCTTGTAATCCTCCTCTTTATTACCAAATTCGACCTCCAAGATGGATGGAAACACCTTTCCTCCCACTTGGTGCTATGGTGGTACAAGATTTAAGGAAAAAAAAAGGTTTTTGGGATCCTGCTATGGTGCCAGAAATAAGGATTTTGGGGCAACGTTTTTGTGAAGATCGGCAACCTTTAAAGGAAAGGTACTTTAATATCCTAGGGATCAGTAATGGTACAACGGGGTTGGTCTCAGTAGATGAAAGTCTGCTTACTCATGTGATAGAGGCATTAATAGATGAGGCTTTAATATTTTTTTGATTTTATTTTTTCATGATATAATTAGTGGGAAATTGGTTTTTTTTTTTTTTTTTTTTTGGGAACGTTGATTCTCTTTTTTGTTGTTGATGTTTGATGTTAAACAGAATTATAGATGAATAAAGTTTATTCAGGCTCACTTTTTTCTTCTCAGGTTATGTGTCACAGTTTTATTGATTGACCCGCCAAAAAAAAAAAACCATCCTATTCTGATTCTCAATTTCATATATCCATTTGATCAATCAATTTTTTCTAATTTTCATTTGTATGGACTAATTCTCAATCTCATTCATTTCAGTCAAATTTTCTAATTTAACGAATAGTGTGGATTTGCTAGTAGTGCTTAGTCGGAATTGTGGTTGACCATTCTCTTAGAATTAGACTTGACAAAATTGGACTCGAATCTGTTCACTTGTATTTTCTAATTACAATTGGCCTTTTGAACTCCTTCTTAAAAAAAAAAAAAAAAAAAAAAAACTTTTAGTATTGGTCCATGACATTTACCATTTATGGTGATGATATATTGTAACAATTTATGGTATATGCCATTTAGTATTTTTTTTTACTCTTTCGTTTATAATGATAAATTGATAATATCATTAGTGAATTATGGGGTGCATAAACTTAAGAATTTATATATTATCTAAATTTCATGTTTTGATTTTTTTTTTTTTTTTTTGAGAAACAAACATACACACAAGGGAGAGGGAAAGGGGTTCTAACTTAAAGACACACCACAATTCTACTCAAAAGCCATGGTAACTTTTAAGGGAGGGTGGGGCAAGTTATACTACACACAACACACTCTCTTAAGTAATGTGGGACAATTACCCTTTTTTTTTTTTTTTTTTGAGAAACAAACACACACACACACAGAAGAGAGGGAAATGAGTTCTAAGAGAGAGGGAAATGGGTTCTAACACAAAGTCACACCACAACTCCACTCAAAAGTCATGGTAACTTTTAAGACAAGACTCTAATGTTTAATTTCTAGTAAAACACACTCACGATATAATTCTTTGATAATAAAATAGGGTAAAAGGGGGGGTGAGCATAGTAACTTTCTGGCATTACTATGGTAATATCATACTCATTGGATCTCTCAACCTTACGAATATATTATGCACACATAAATAAATGTTTGTATGTCTTTTTATGAATCAAATTTCTTTCTTAATTTTGAGTTCTTTTTGTTAAATATGTATATTTTTTAAATTCATAATTTTTTCCTTCTTTTTGAGATAGTTGAGGAACATAAATAAAGTTTAAACTTTAAACACTAAATCTTTAATGTTTAATATATATTTTTGGCAAAAATACAAAACTGACCCTTTAACTTTCACTGTTTTTCATTTAAGTCCTCTAACTTTCAGTTTTGTCAATTCAGTTCTCTAACTTTCAATTTTTGTCAATTCAAGGCTCCGTTACAACTCAGTTAGTGTTGTCGTTAAATATGCTTGAAATGACGCCGTTTTGCTCTCTCTCTCTCTCTCTCTTTAATTACTCAGAATTAAAATAAAATAAGAAAAATCTGAAAAAAAAAAAAAAATTAAGGAAACGACGTCATCGTTCCCCTTCCATGAATCATTGCTTACTTCACTACTTGGTCTCCTCCTCCGGTGGGAACAAAACCCCATCAATCCCTTGCATCGAAATTCGACCATCGATGTAAATATCCGGGTCAAACAAGTAAGCGACCCATCTCCTTGCTTGAATTTCATAGACCCATCATCCTCTTGAGCCACAACCTTATGTGGTAACCGCAGAGTATCATATTGGACCTTCCCGAACCTCCTCACTACATTGTACATACTCTCCTCAATCTGATACTTCGGTATGATATGGTAATATATAATCTACTCCGGTGCACCAAGCTCACTCAATTGGTCCGTGGTTAACTTAGCCATGGCTTCATCATTGGGTGCCAAAACCGTCAATACATACCCTTCTAAAACCAACCGACCCATCTTGGTTGCTAAAGAGGTTAAATTGACTAGAATATCTGCCATTTCATTGTAGCCATCGTAATGTAAGAGTGTGTGGATAAAGTCCTTGACTTGCTTCACACCGTTGAAGTGGCCATAGGGGCCACTAGGGCTTGGTGCTAGAGCCGGAGTTGGAGCTAGAGAAGGCCCTAGGGCCAGCGCGTCGTAAATCGGAAGCATTGGTGGGGCGCCAGTCGAGATTAGTGCTATCAGTTTCTTTAACCAGTGAGTTCTGGGGTCCACCTCCAGTGCGCCTTTGGGCAAAACAGCAGAGATGGACTGCAAATTTTTTCTCCGGTTGAAGTCTTCTTGCACCGATCATTACCTTAATATATATTTTTTTCTTTAGATTTTTCTTATTTTATTTTAATTCCAAGTAATTAAAAAAGAAGAAGAGCAAAACGGTGTTGTTTTAAGCATATCTAACGGCAACACTAACTGAGTTGTAACGAAGTCTTGAATTGACAAAAATTGAAAGTTAGAGGACTGAATTGACAAAATTGAAAGTTAAAGGATTGAAATGAAAAACAATAAAATTTAGAGGGTCAGTTTTGCATTTTTGCCTATATTTTCTTTCAGTTCCATGTTTTGAATAATAATAATAATAATAATAAGGGTTACTATTAATAATAATAATGATAATGATGATATTTATTATGTTTTGTTGCAAACTATATAATTTGAATAGAATATTATTGCATCTATCCATGCTAAGGTCTCCGTTGCTAATATTCATTAAAAAAAGAAAAAGAAAGGATTTCTTTTGGCAAATTGGTTCTCCTCTTCATCAAGGAGTATATTTATTTTGTTTTGTTTAAACTTTAAAGTGTTGACTGTTGAGGGTGTAGCTAGCCTTGATATATATAACTTTACAAGCCAAAATTGATATATATATATATATATATATATATATATATATATATATATATTTATATGTTTTGTTAGGGTTTTACTAATGCATGCCTTTAGGGCATCCATTTAATTTTTTTTAAAAAAATGAGAAAATGAAAAGGTGACCAACTTTTTTGACAACTTTTTCAATTTCTCATAAAAAGGTTTTTTAAAATTGATGATTAATGCATGCCTTTAACCAGACCCATATTATTATACTTGATAAATGATAATTGCACTTAATTTTTGAGTCTTTTGGCTGAATATTGCTAAATTCGAAGTTAATTGGTGTTATAGGTACTGTTTCAGCTTATTTAGCAATCTGAGGAAAGAGAGTGAATTGCGGCAATACCATTGCCGAAATTCAACAAAAGTTGGAGAGAGAAAATTTTGATTTTCGGCAATGGTATTGCCGCAATTCCTTCTGCCCATACCTGCTGCCCGGGTGGGTGCTCTAAGTGTGAGTGCGCGCAAGAAAAACCAAATGATGGGAAAAAAAAAATTGGCAATTGTGGCAATGCCATTGCCGAAAATGGGAGGAAAAAAAAAATAGTTTGCGGCAATGGCATTGTCGAAATAGAGGGTATAAATTTTTGGCAATTGTGGCAATGGCATTGTCGAAATAGGGGAGTAAAAAAAAACTTTTGGAATTGTGAAAAGTGGAATGGAATTCGGCAATGCCATTGCCACAATTCCATTCCACTTTTTTTTTTTTTTTTTTAAAGAAATGATAAGTGCACACAATTTTTAAATTTTAATTTTAATTTATTTATTTACAAAAACATGGTAAGGACTAAGGAGATCCAAGAGTGGGCCAAAATTTAAAAAAAAAAAACAGATAAGATTTTTTTGTTTTGTAGTGGGTCTAGTTATAAGTTTCAGGTCAATTAAGAAAAAGTGCTATGTCCACAATATTTTTACAATATTTTCACAATAAATTTAGGTTATTAGATATTATTAGTTTAAATTTGAATTTAACACCGAGATTACTTTTTTAATCCAACAATAACAACTTGCCACTTAAAATTTGTTGTAAAATACACTCATGATATAATTCTTGATAATAAAAAAGAGTAAAAGGGGGGTGACCATAGTAACTTTCTGTCATTATTATGGAGTATCATACTTGTTGGGCCTCTCAACCTTGAATATATTATGCAAACATAAATATATGTTTATATGTCTTTTATGAATCAAATTTCTTTCTTAATTTTGAGTTCTTTTTGTTAAATATTTGAGATAGTTGAGGAACATAAATAACATTTAAACACTAAATCTTTAATGTTGAATATTTGTTTTTTCGGTTTCATGTTTTGAATAATAATAACAATAAGGGTTACTAATAATAATGATGATGATGGTGATATTTATTATGTTTTGTTGCAAATGATAGAATTCGAATAGAATATTGGATCCATCCATGCTAAGATTTCTGCTGCCAATATTCATTAAAAAAAGAAAAAGAAAGGATTTCTTTTGGCAAATTGGTTCTCCTATTCATCAAGGAGTATATTTATTTTGTTTTGTTTAAAGTGTTGACTATTGAGGGTGTTGCTAGCCTTCATATATATATATATATATATATATATATATATATATATATATATAATTTTACAAGCCAAAATTGATATATATTGTCAAGGTTTTACTAATGTATGCCCTTAGAGCATCCATTTATAAATCATTCTAGAAAACTTTTTTATGAGAAAATAAAAAAGAGACCAACTTTTTTTATAACTTTTTCAATTTTTCATAAAAAGGTTTTCCAAAAGTGATGTTTTTTTTTTTGGTTGAGAAAGTTCTAAAATTGATGTTTAATGTACTCCTTTAACCAGACCCATATTATTACGCTTGACAAATGATATTTGCACTTAATTTTACATACGTGTAGGAACTAGGAACTTGATATTCCTAAATGGATATGGATATTGGGTCCGCTGAATCCTGCTCTTGTTCAAAAGATTGCACTGAAGATGCTAGCAGTTTGTTTTATTGCAAAATTTGTTGGCAATTAGCTGAAGAACCTATTGTCACTCAGTGTGGAGTGTGGATACCTCTATTGCTGGTCTTGTCTATACTCTATACAGTTGGCTACGATATTACTCTAAATGCAGGGAATGCTCAGTTTGTCGAGCAGTCATCAAGGAACACAAATTGGTTCCTCTATATAGAATTGAATCACGGGGAAAAGAAGCAAAAGATTTGGACTACGTACCCAAATTCTGAAAAGTCCATTCCCAATCGCCCAATTGGCCCAAGACCCCTAACTGCCACACCTTCTAATAATCTTGGCTATATGACATTGGTCACTCTAATTTGCATTTTCTTGATAATCTCAGGTACATATATTTGTAGCTTTGTGAGGGATAAATCTTATAGTAGTGAAAAAGCATATTATGTCACAACTTTTGCTGGTTATCCTGATCAATATTACCTGATTCGACCTCCAAGATTAAGTAGTTTAATTTGAACAAGTTAATTATTGTATTAGTTAGCTTGAATTTATTGGTCTGGATACTATTTTAGATATATTTTGCATTCGTTAACAAGACTTTTAATAATCATTTGATTTTTTTTTTTCGTGAAATAAAAAGTTGGATTTTGTTTTTTATAGTGGTGATTTCTCTCTCTTCTTTCTTTTTTTATTTTATTTATTTTTTATTGATGTTTGACCTGAACAACTTGACCCAAAGGAAATTAGGCCAACTAGTAATTGTCTCATATTTCAAAGAAAGATAATTTAAATTCTATATATGGACATTAGAAACATTAAGAAGTGTCACTTACTAGGTTTTTGCCGATGACATGTAATATAATTGAAGTTGATTCTCCATTGGTTGTTTGGTTTGTATAATGTAAAATTGCGTTGTAATTTTCGCATTCTAATTTCATTTTTGTAGTCATTTTTAAATTTGAGCTCTCATTGTGGAACCATTCCTCATACCTCTTTTACCGAAATGCTTTCGTGTATTGGTTTCCAAACATAAATTTGAGAGAGGTTGTTAGAATATAAATCTAATGGACTTAGGCCCATTGCTTTAGGATTCTTGTATTTTAAAACGCATCTCCCAAAGACAAGAACTAGTATCTATATCTAAAGGCTTATTGTAAGACCATAAAATTTATCATTCCATTTTTCACAAGTATTAATATATTATATTGTAGGGAGTGAGCTATCAATGGTTCTAAGTAGCCATGGGTTTCTCTGTTTCTAAGAAAGCTCCGTGCTTCTCCTAGAACAGTAGAATAGTTGTCCCTTCTCTTAGAAGGTGAGTTTGTACTCCTTAAAATAACAATGTTATTTTAAGGTTTGTTGGGTTTTTTCCTTTGTGGGGTGGGGAAACACTTCAGTGTTTCTTTTTGCAGTATCCTCTTTAAGTTTTTTCTCTTAGTTTTTTTTTTCAAATCGTCTGGAGAATTTGACCTCTAATCAAACGATAAAGCAGTCCAGTTTGAGGGATTAAGGTACTGGTTTAGGGGGGGGGGGAGAATAAGTCTTCACGAACAGAGTGCTAGACAAACTAGTGTGCCTGGTTCGGTGAACAGAGAGTGCTAGACAAACAGGTGTGCTTGGTCCGGCGAATTTATCTTAGCAGCAAAATTTCTCACAAGCAGATTCCTCAAGATGGTGCTCTACAAAAGAATCTAGCGTTCTACAAATGGTCTCAAAATCAGGCTTTGTGGCAGCCATAGGGTACATGATGTCCCCTACAAATTCATGAATAAGGCTGTGGCAGAAAGTATCTGTGAAACAATAGGTAGGAGAATTTTCAGGCGTCCTATGAGACCTCCGCCAATTCAGAGACAGGAAGGCGAATTTTCAGGCACAGTGGTTGATCGGACTGGAGAAGGCGAAGCAATTATGGAAATCGAAAATTCAGGGGATGACATTAATTCCAAATCCGTTACAGATTCAAAATCTGTAACTGATAAGGAAAGGGAATCTGAGGCAGGGAACGTGCTAAACCAAGAGAAGCCAAATCCGTTATTCTCTCAATCAATTTCCGAAATTAATTGCCATGATCATTTATTCCCTCAATCACATTCCGAAAATAAATGCCAAGGTGATTTATTCCTTTCACAACTCTTAGTTTTTGAAAAAGAAATAAGGAATTTTGATATAACGGGTACTAAGGAGGCAGGACATACAAGCACAGCTAGCAGCGAAGGGGAACGTGAGAAAATTCATAACTTCCCTCATGAAGTGGCAGGAAAAATAAATGCTTCAATGTGCAGTCTTTCTCTTCACTGTTCTACTGTGGAAGCAGCATTCATGGACTTCAAAGAGGGGCTGTCGTGGATGATCAGAACGAAACGGAATATAGAGTGGTTCTCGGTCACGGTTTGGTCAATATGGACATATCAGATTCCAGTCAGAATAAACCAACCTTGGTGCAATCCAAATCAGCTCATAAACATAGCCAAAAATTATATCGATACTGTTGAGATATCCACTGCTAAGTCAATTGAAAAGGCTTTGCCCCAGCAATGGCTAGTTTTTCAATCTCAGGAACAGAGCCACAGCAACAGCTAGTTTGCCTAAACGACATCGTTGTATTTATTGATTAGTGATATAGGTGTACTAAACGGTGTCGTTCAATTAAGCACCTTAGAGTATCTGTTGGCAATTGAAATTAGGCGGGAAAGGTAGTTAAAATTAGTTCCGCCTTTCTTGGATCCATTCCGTGATTTCAGGGTTGGTTAATTAAGCTGTTATGATTGATTTCATGTATAAATAGAGAGACTGGTAATGAAAATGATTAAGCAAACTTTTACAGAAAATTCTGAAACTCTCTCCCTCCTTTTCTCTCTGTTTCTCACTCTTCTTTCACTCTTTGGTTCTCCTTGTGATTGTGTATTCTTGTTTGCTTCAATTCAGTCTTAGTTCAATTTTCTTCAAATACAATGTTTCAAGTAGAAGATAGGGCAGTGATTGGAGTGATCATCCGAGAATGCCAAGGAAAAGGCTTGGCACACATGGTCGGAATCATTCCTCTCCCCTTAACTGTCATAGAGCTTGAAACTTTGGTTATATCGAAGGCTTTATAGTTGGATGCTGATCTGAGTTTGGAAGATGTCACTCCAGAGGGAGTTTCAGAGATTGCAATGAACGTTTTGAATGCAGATTCGCAGTCTTTGGAATCCTTTGGTTTACTTAGTCGTGATGTTAAATGTTTTGCAAGGTTATTTCATTGTATTAGGTTTTCATATGTTTGTAGAGAAGGATTGTTGTATTCTCACATTAAGAGAAATGACAATGGGGTTGCTCATAGTTTGACTAAAAATGCATTATGCATACCAGATTTTCAAGTATGGATGGAAGATGTCCCATCTCATATTGGTTTGATTTTACAATTGGATGTAGTTGAATTTTATTAATAAAATCCATCAATTTCTTTCTCCAAAAAAAAAAAAAAAATTATATTGTAATTAGTTGTCTGTTATTTTCACATGAATCAATAATTTTTTTATCACCACTCCCAATCTGTTACATTAGAGTCATTTGTATATATTAAGAGGATTTAGAAAATTAGTTACAACTTTAAAAAATGTCAAAAATATCCTAATCTAATTAGATAATTTTTATTCTTAAAAAATAAAAAATTGGGTTAAAATTGTAATGTAAAAAAAAAAAAAAAAAAAAAAAAAAAAAAAAAACACTACTAGAGAAACTTTTTTCCTAAATTTTTTTTCCCTAAAGAATAGAGTCTGAATTTGGTAAGGATGTGGTATAAAACCCATGTTTTACACTATTCAATAAGCGATTGACACATCAACATTTTACTTAAAATTCAATACATCTTACCATACAAAATAATATTTTAATAAATTCCTAATTTGGTTGGATTTATATATGGGCATTAGAATTAATTGGGTATGGTTATACTTATTTTTAAATATGTGATAAGATGATGTGACATGTTGAGATTAAAAGAGTAAAACATGAATTTTACACCACATTTTTACAAAATTTAATTTCTAATAAATAAATTTATATTAAAAAATATATTAAACTCAAAATAAAAAAAGAGCCTTAGTGAGAGACTAAAGTTGTGTCACTGTAATTGTGTAATTAGATTATCTCATATCTAAAGCCACGTTAACTGATAAAAGGACGAAATGGGTATTTACCCATAAAATAGAAACTATTTAGTTAGTAGGCTAGGATTAGAAACTATATACATTATTAGCAACTCGAGCCTCAGAGGCTCGATTTAGGGGCCCAAAATCGAGCCTCTAAGGCTCGGTTTCCTCTCCTAATGTGGGCAGAATCCACGTGGCGTGTCCACGTGGAACTCGAGTTTTTAACACTCGAGTTCCACGTGGACGCGCCACGTGGATTCTGCCCACGTAGATCTCGTGGGTCTGAGACTCGGTTTACTAAAGTAAAACCGAGTCTCAGAAACTCGAGTTTTAAATAGGCTAAATTCAAAAATTTAACGCCTCACTCTCTCACACAAATCACTCTGTACTGTCTGACCCTCACCCTCTCTCTCGCACACCCATGCACACTCTCACATTCACGCTCTCACCTCACACAAAGTCAAGGACGCTCTCACCTCACACAAAGTCAAGGACGCTCTCTCACTCACGCTCGCTGCCTGCTTCTCCTCCATCTCATTGTGCTCTCAGTCAGACCCAGTCTCTGTCTCAGTCAGCCTTCGCCAAAAGCTTTGATCAAGCCACAGCAGTCTCCAAGTCTCTCAAAAGTAAAGAAAAAGGTGAGTTGCTTTGTACCCACTGTTTGGTTGCTGAGAAACATGCATGAAAAATTAATGAATGTTTGGTTATTTGAAGTTGTTTTCTATTTTGGTTTCTGCATTGAATTTGTAATAAAACTGTTAAACCTGCTAAAAAAGATTGAAACTTTATTGTGTTTTGAGATTGAAACTTTATTGTGTTTTGAGATTGAATTGGTTTGTGGGTTTGATTTTTTATTTTTTATTTTTTTTGTTTTGTGCTTTGTTCTGTTCGTGGGTTGAACTATTGATTTAATGTAAAAAAATTTCATACTCAAATCTTGAACTATACATTGTTTTGCAGTGATGATGTTAGGGTTTGTTAATTGGGTGTTTGTTAAATTAAATTGTTGATGTTAGGGTTTGTTAAAGTTGATGATTTAGTACAGCATTATATTCCATTGCTCAATGATAAACACTTGTGATATTATGGATTTGAAATGGCATCTACACCTAGTAATTTCTAATCCACATATCAATATATTTCAAAACCCCTAGTCATTGAGGAAATTCTTTTCACCTGTAGAAACAAATGGAGCAAGTTTTCAAAGTATTCATTTTTATTAAATTTATTTTGGACAATTAAAGGGAAAATTAAACACCTACTAAGTGATCATTTGTAAAATATAACATGAGTTGAAGCCACAACTCACTATCTTAGCCTTTCAATTTCCATTCAATGATATATTTAACAATGTTTATTTTCTCTGTTAATAGGATAAAGCAAATAATTTCTTTTTTCCATATGAATATAGTATAACAAATCACCTTGCTTTAGTCTTGCATAAAATTTTGATTTGCATGTGTATGATTAGTGTAAACCGTGCTACTTTTAAAAAAATAAAAGGTTTGTTAGTTACATATTAACCTTAAATCCTCCTTCCCCTCTTAACCTTTTCGTGACTCCAACTTAAGGAATTTCAAGAGTGGAATGTATCTTCCAATGAGATTCCACACATTAAACATTGCTATCAGAACAAGAGCATACCTGAAAAAGTTACCAGTCATCAGAACATTACTATATATGCACACACAAATACGAGAAAAGTACAAAGAGTTTGAGACCTTGGCCTACAACAAAAGTTGATCATCAAGGAAACAGTGTGGATACACACATACCATGATTTATATAACTGAATGAGATCTTGTGGAGTTAACTCTTAGTAAGAGTTACAACTAATTACATACATATAGTTACTTCATATAGCAGTTACACCTTATTGAATAACTTTGCAACTAAGTGTACAATCAATAAAAAAACGACTCCAATTGCCCTCAATAAAATATCACATTTCACAGCATCCCTTTGTACTTGTCTCTCTTTTTCAAGAAATTCTTTAACACGAATGGAATGTTCTTCCACAATTGGGGCAAGCTCCTTAAGAATCTTGCTTGTGCTGGGACGCTGATTTGGGTCTTCCTCAATGCACTTTCTTGACAATGCCAAAACTCCCATAGCAGATTCTTTAACCCACAATGCGGACATGGGGTCTATAATCTGTTCCAGCTTGGATTGGTCTCCAGAGAAAGCAGTTTTGACCCACTCCACTAGATTTCTCTCATTCTTGGGTCGGTTGGCATCAAACACTGGCTTGTTAGTGACTATTTCTAGCAAAATAACTCTAAAACTGTATACATTGTCCGCAGATGTGAGGTTATTAAGAGGGTCAAATTCTGGAGTTGTGTGATAATCCATAAAATGCCAATCAAATTTTCCAGCACTTAGACTGTTTTGCTTCTCTGTCTTCACAAACTGTTTCACATATATACAAGGTAAAGGTGTGTTGTTACTAGTTTGAGCTACAAAGTTACATAAGTTTAACAGGTACAGCATTTAGTTTAAGGAAAGTGATACAGTAAATTGAAAGAGCAAAAGAAGTGTAAGGTAATAATTATAGCTAGGCTGCGAGGGTGCAACGAATTCAGGATATCAATAGAAACGAGATGTTGATTGTATGGATTTTTATTTGGCAGAGAACAGAAAAGGGAGCATTGTTGGTCCTCAACATCTGAAAATGAATGGGAAAAATTTTTATATCCAATTTAGTGATACAAAACATTTTTATAACTTTGTTTTTCTTTTTCTTTCACAACTATGGAAGTGATTTGTTGTGATTGATGCATAATAAAATTGTTGTCAATCGTGATTAGTAAATCAATAAGTTCAGACATTTTTTAGGGAAACAATTAGTAATTGCAATTTTTGTATTTTGTGCAGAAATTTGTATTGAACAAACATGAAATGGAGTTGTTGAAGTTGGAAAACAAGGTTAGGTTTATCCTTGCAGTTGTGAAGGGAGAGATCATTGTAAGTAATAGGAAGAGAGGTGATCTGTTTGTTGAGCTGCAAATAAGAAGGTTTCACTGCAAATAAGAAGGGTACAAGCTTAATGTGATTATGAGATGTTTTGCATTATAGGGCATTTTTCTTCTTCAATATGTTTGAATGCATTTTTGTACATGTTGTTAACACAATTCAGTGGGGTAATTGCACCAGTTCCTGTATATATTGGGATCCTATTTGTGTATGCAATTATTACAAATAAGTTATTCATGTTCTGTTTTTGACAGGCTTATGATATTATACTGAATGTGTACTTTTTGTGTATTGTTGGATTCGGACGACATGAATAAACATTTTTGAGTGCAATTTTTTTTTTTTTGGATTTACAAGGTTGGGTTACTTAGATGTTGGCAGTTGAAACAAAAAATTACAACTAAGTATAATTTTATTTTGTTTAATTTCAGTTATATTTTTGGATTTACAGGGTATTTACTTCTCGATGTTCGCGGTTTAGTAGAAAACAACCAAAGTACAAGGAAGAGCATTCTTTTATTGTTTATTTTCACAACAATCAAATTTCCATGTTAGGATATAGGTTACGTATCAAATTAGAAAAAATAAAAATAATGAACAGTCCAATTTTATATATATACTTCAAAAGAGATATTTAATATATTTTGATTTAATGTGCTAATACTGCTATATATATATATATATATATATATATATATATATATATATATATATATATATTTGTGTGTGATATAAGAGTAATAAAAGAAAAAAAAATGTAATAACCTGTATTATTATTTCACATTGTTTAGACTCGGCCACAAACTTTTTTTCTTTGTTTTTTTCGGAGAAGGATAAAAATGTGGTACATGTAAAAAAAATATTGGGGACGACTAAATAGTTGAAATTGATACCTACTTCAAATTACCTGAAATTAGTAAGTAAATTGGGGTAATACAAAAACGATTAAAAAAAAAAAAAAATTTCCCAGTGGAACTCGAGTATCTTATACTCGATTTCCATAAATAGAAATCGAGTATTATATACTCGAGTTGTACTGGGAATTTTTTTTTTTTTTTAGTCTCATTTCCTGCAGCATTTATTGAATTAGTTTATTGAATTTTTTTTTTTTAGTCTCATTTCCTGCAGCATTTATTGAATTAGTTTATTGAATTTTTTTTTTTTTAGTCTCATTTCCTGCACCATTATAGTTGCCCTCTTACGACACAATGCCAGTTCAATACTAGAAGGGAGTTGTGGTTGAACTGGCCAAAGTAGTAGCTAGTAATGCCAAAGTAATATCATTGTTCGCATTATAGGAAAAAGCTGCACAACGCAACTAATGTAACGAGTACAATGGATAGCAAATAGTTCAATTAATTGGAGTTTACAACAATACATAAAATTACAACTAAGTTAATACAACATAGTCTACATATTCGCCTATCGGAAGCTCCATACTGATATAATATATTATACATACTCACCTAACACTTGTCCATATTGATACAACATACTCTACATAATCACCTAGCACTTGTCCATACAGAACATAACGACAAGTTCCACGTATAATGTCACTAACCAAAATCGAGTCTCCGCTCACCTGACAAACATTACATACGGTTATTAGTTTCCAAATGCAAACAACAAAAACCAAATGACATTCTCAGTAATATAATATATGAAAACAGTGACGACACTTGCCTAGTTTATAGCAGTACCACTTGTCGAAGCCCCACGGGAATTGGGACAGCATCTGCGGTTATGCCCCTCTTGATGACACAGTTTACATCGTTGCCTCGGTTGAATCTCCCTCAAGTCCGGATCTTCCTTCCGGCTTCCCCGTTCTCGCCGTACCCCATCCATTTCATTCCTTATTCTTGACATCGTAGGACGACCTTTGCCCCGTAACAATTGTGGGTCAGGCACCCACCGTGGTCCGCGAACGTCCCTCCACAATGACTCTGACTTTGGCACCACAAAATTATGTGAATATGTGAGAATGGCGTTGTTCAAACTGTAACATGGATCAATATAGCTGGGCGCATCGAGGTGCAGACCTTTAAGAACTTTAATTGCATGTGAACAAGGGATCTTCAAGTTTTGCCACTTTCCGCAACCACAGGTTCTATCAAATATGCGCACATCATGACTGTGATTTCCTCCTCCAGCTCTATGGTCGTTATACGGGGTAACGACTTGATATATACCCTCTGCATGATTATAATTCCTCAGAGTGTGTCCTGCAATTTTCTGCTCATTTTTGTTATAGATCTCCATTGCATAATCACTCCACACCTTACCTCGAGAGAGATTAGAAGTAATTTGTTTATGTCGATCGTGGAAATATGCAACAAGTTTAAAAAAAGTGAACTCAACCATTGCAGCAATGGGCAAACCGCGGGCACCTTTAAGAACCCCATTAAAGCACTCAGAGATATTGGTTGTCATTGCCCCGTAACGTCTTCCACCATCATGTGACTGGGTCCATTTGTCCAGCTCCTCACTCATTAGATATGTGTATGGCATATAACGTGCAATCCGGCGATCAGTAGGGTCTACACCCCTCAGTAAATTAATCTCAACCTCCTTAATGGTTTGCATTATCGACTCAAATTTAGCTTCATGAGTTGCATATCCAGCTTTCAAGGCCAATGCCTTTAGAGTCGGGTTATCAAAGTGTGTGTTGAAGTTGCTAGCAACATGTCGAAGGCAATATCGATGATATACCCGTTCTCTTCCGTCTTCCCCTCTAGGCCACTCTCTCATGGCGCATTTGATACCTTTATGTCGGTCAGAAATAATGCAAATGTCCTTGTTAGGTATAACACGCTCTATCGAAATCCTGAGACACTCTAAAAACCACCCCCAACTAGGCCCTGACTCCTTGTCCACAACAGCAAAGGCGATAGGCAAACCTTTTGGTTAGCATCGGTTGCCATTGCAACCATCAATACCCCTTTGTATTTACCATATAAATGAGTTCCATCAATACTGATCACTGGCCTACAATACTGGAATGCAGCAATGCATGAAGCGAATGCCCAATATACATAGCGCAGTAACGTAGTACCTTCTAATGGCCTAGGTATGGTGTGATAGCTGTACTGGGTACCCGAATCTTGATCTAAGTATGCCAACAACAACTTTCGCAACCTTTGGTAAGACTCCTCCCAATCCCCAAAAATCTTAGCAATTGCCTTTTGTTTTGCATGCCATACTTTATAGTAAGAAAGCTCATGATCATACTTAGTACGTATGATCGCCCAAAGCTCATCAATGGAAGCAGTGTGCTTTTGTCGCAATCTTCCCACAATTTCTGATGCTACAAAATTAGAATCCATCATTTTACTGTCTCTATGCAGCCCAAAGGGTATACAAGTGTGTGGACCCACATAAGACGTGACCATCCACAGATCATTGAATTTAGGCTTCTTGTATGCCCTAACATACCACTTGCAGTTATCGTCAACGCATGCAGCGCACAATTGAGTTGTGGTCGACCTTTGGATGGAGAAATTCCTATTATCCTTTGCTGCGTATATTATCAATGCACGCTTCACCGCATCTTTATTTGCAAAAGTCAACCCTTTACAAAAATGCATCCCATCTTCCCACGTACAAAGAAATGGTATCTGAAGACGTGAAGGATCAACCATATCTTCCCAAGTATTTGCATAGAATGAGTCTGCAGGAGGTCTGTAGCCAGTGGTCGTATCTATATCATGCTGGACACCAATATCATCATCATCTGCATCACCTTCATCATGGTACTCCATATTGTCCTGAGCAAAATTAGGAACGACTTCATGCTCATCCACATCATTCTCAAAGTCGCCTTGCTCAATCCTCTCTTCGTATTGATCCATATCATCAATATTTTCACCATCATTCGCAGCATGATCCTCGTCTTCAAGAGGATCTTCCCCTTCCTCCTCTAAATGTGTCTCTTGAGAATAGAGGGTTTCACCAATATTCGCAACATAATCTTGAGATGGGAGTGTATACCCTCCCATTGCATACCCTTCCTGTGATGCATACCTTCCCATTGCATACCCTTCCTGTGATGCATACCCTCCCATTGCATACCCTCCCATTGTACTGCATCCATCATCTAGGGCTGTAAATTGTAAAGCCGTAGTTGTTTGTTGCACAGCCGTAGTTGTTTGTTGCACCACCTCAGTAGTGTTGTCTACACTCGCCTCCAAACTTACATACAACTCAGCAGCATTTACTTGGGGCATTTTTTGGATCCTATTAAACATCATCTTTACATGTTTATCTTCTTTAATCGCCATATATCTGTAATTTATCCGTTCATGAAGGACTTTGTGTGGGTAACGATAAATAATCTTGATGTCATGCCAAGCAGGGTTCAATTTCAATTCGTCCATTATTTTTCTCTTCAAATCAGTCAACGTCTTCAACTTACGACGTAACATCATGTAGTAGCATTCGATACCCTCCCCTGTAAATGGGAATCCGTCAATTCCTTCAGGATTGTCAAGGGGTCCACCGAAGTATACATTGATATCAATATTCTTCAAAGATTGTGAACCTATTAGAGAGCCAAGTAAATTTATGTTAGTGACATATTTGATCTCTTTCATTTAACATCAATTTCAAAGAGAATTATATCTACTTATAATACAAAAATCACAACTTCTAAAAGTGTAACAATTGCATATACTCACCCCATATCACATACAAACACACTCAGTCATTATAATTTCGTACAAAAACAATAAAAAAACTACAGACAAAACTCACCCCCATTACAAAATTTAAAATCAGCTCTAACAAAAATATAAATAAAAAAATCAAACCAAACAACAAAACTCATGAGGATGTGCAACGGAATGAGTATATTTATATAAGTATATTTATATAAACCATTATATAACTATATAACTATTATATAAGTATATTTATATTTAACCTATTTATACAACTATATAATTAAATAATGAAATATTTATATAAATATATTTATATATATAGTTGTATAAATATATAAATATAAATATAAATATAAATATAAATATAAATATAAATATAAATATATAAATAAAATCAAACCAAACAACAAAACTCATGAGGATGTGCGACGGAATGAGTATATTTATATAAGTATATTTATATAAACCATTATATGACTATATAACTATTATATAAGTATATTTATATTTAGCCTATTTACACAACTATACAATTAAATAATGAAATATTTATATAAATATATTTATATAAGTATTTATATATATAGTTGTATAAATATATAAATATAAATATATTTATATAAATATTTAATTATTTAATTATTTAATTATATAGTTGTATAAATATATAAATAAAAATATGTATATATAAATATTTAATTATATAGTTGTATAAATATAAATATAGATATAAATGTAAATATATATATACATATTTTTTATAAGGAAACAAATATACATATTTTAATACAAAGAAATATCTTATCAGGAAACAAATATATTTGCCTAATACAAACAAATATTTTATTAGGAAATGGCATGACAAGTTCAATGCAACCAACACTTTTTAAAGCAGTTATATACATTAAACAACTAATTAGAGAGTGAGGAGACCCTTACCTGACATGATGATGTGCAAATGTACTGCTAATATTGTATGAGAGTCAGAGGAGCAATGTTTTGCTGCTAAATACGTATGAGAGTTTATGAGTTTCTGTGAGAGTTGATTAGTGATTGAAGTTGCTGAAGGTGTGAGAGTTGTTGAGGTTCTGTGATTGAAGTTGCTGAAGGTGTGGGTGTGAGAGTTGTTCAGGTTTTTTTTCTGCAACTGAGAGTAGTGTGAGAGTTTTTTTTTTTGTTAGTCTAATATTCATTAACTACGTCCCTAAACAGACAAAATAGGTTCACAAGGCCTGAAACAAGTTTTTGTTGCTTGTGCTATTAGAATATATTCTCTGAATTGAATCACAACGTCTGATACAAACATGTTCAATGCTAGCTGTGGTCATATACCTTCTGACTCATCCACATAGGCACACAGTCATCTCTGATATGACCACACAGGCACACAGCCACACATCCAACCAGACATGACTGGTAACAGACCTTTGAAACTCGAGTTTCTGAGACTCGGTTTCACTTTTAGTAAACCGAGTCTCAGAAACACGAGATCTACGTGGCCAGATTCCACGTGGCTTGTCCACGTGGAACTCGAGTCTTAGACAGACAGAAACCGAGCCTCAGAGGCTCGATTTTGGGCCTGGAAATCGAGCCTCTAAGGCTCGAGTTGCTACTAATGCATATTGTTTCAAAACCGGGCCAACTAACTGAATAGTTTGATTTTTACGGGTATTTACCCATTTCCACCCTGATAAAACGAAGCGTAGAGCCGACCTTTGCACGAGATATACAAAATATCTGGTTTTTGGATAAAGTAACAGACAGCTATGGTTGTTACACTTCACTTCACACCTCAGGTCCTCAGTTCCGAAACGGAGAGACCACAAGTTCCATAATTTCCAACAATGGTGGCTCTAACTCTGAGTCCCACAAAAACCCTTTTCCTCAATTCCCATCTTCTTCACTCCACCTTCAAACCCCACTTCATTAATCCATACAGTACCAAAACTCAGAGTCTCCACAGTTCGAGGTTTCTCTCATTCAACTTAGTTACTTGCAAGCTGAAGTCACCTCAAGATATCAAGAACAAGGACAAGAACACATCGAAGAAGATTGTGTTGTCAGAGGCAGCACCGTCACTGGCGGAGAAAGGTGGTGATGGTGGTGGTGGTGGCGGTGAAGGCAATGGAAATGGGGAGGTTAAAGCAAAGTCAGGAGGTAATTTGATGAGGTTGGTGAAGAGGTTCCCCAGAAAGGTTCTGGGGATTTTGTCTAATCTGCCTTTGGCTATTGGAGAAATGTTCGCTGTTGCTGCTCTAATGGCCCTTGGTATGTTGTGTTAGTATTTGTTCTTTTCTGTTTTTGGGAATTGGGTACAGTTGGGGTGTGTGTTAGTTAGAAGCTGAGAAATTTGTTTAGATTTCCTTTGGTTTTTGAATACATAGATTGATAATTGTGTAATGTTAGTAGCATGGTTTAGTACTCCAAAAAATTAACTTTCATCCTCTTTACTTGTGCACAAAATTGCCACTGATAGAGTTCAAAGATTATGACACTAGGTCTTAAAAGTGTAGAAATTTGTGATGTGAGGAAGAAAAGAGAGGAGAGAAGAGAGAAAACATGATAGGTTACGTGGTTCGGCCTTGTGGCCTACATCCACGGGACAAGAGTCCAAAACACTACATTTTCTGTTACACCTTTCTTGATAATACATTGCCATGGAATTCTTATTTATAATGAAGAGTATACACAAAAGACAATGTCAATTTAAATTTGAATTGCTTATCGATTGCATAAATCCCATGATTTTCTCTAGCAAACAATTTCTTCATTTATTAACCAATCCCATTATATTCTCTGGCAATTAATAACTTGATTTGATCTTCAATAATTGGACAGTGAATTATAATTTCCAACAAAAAGACCTAGGAGATGAGATTTTACGACATAAAGGGATGGCCATGTTGTCAAACTGCTTTAGCTTCATAAAGTATTGTCTGTAATTTTGCCCTGATGTGTTATAATTAGAAATTGGTCTTGTATTTATGTGATGCTTCTACAGGTACTTTCATTGATCAAGGTGAAGCTCCAGACTTCTATTTTCAAAAGTACCCTGAAGACAATCCTGTATTGGGATTTTTCACTTGGAGATGGGTTCTCACCCTTGGGTTTGACCACATGTACTCATCTCCCGTTTTTCTTGGAACATTAGTTCTCCTGGGTGCATCGCTCATGGCCTGCACTTACACAACACAGATACCCCTGGTTAAGGTTGCAAGAAGGTCTAATTGAATGATTGTTATTATTATTTATTATTTTGCTTTCTCATATTTGGGTCCTCTTTGGCTAAGAATGAGTTGGAGAAACCTTTCAATCACAGAACTTGGTTGATATTTATATATGCAGATGGAATTTCTTAGACTCTTCTGAGGCTATCCGCAAGCAGGAATATTCAGACACTTTACCTAGAGCATCAGTTCAAGATTTAGGTGTTCTTCTGATGGGAGCGGGATATGAGGTCATACAATCTTATTATTGCTTGCTTTATTTTCTTTCTCATTCTCATTTTGTGTATGTGTGCACATGTATGTTTCTTTTTTCCTTGAATTAAGTAGTGTAAGTTTTTGTTTCCATACATTCATCCCTCTTCTACACTTAAAACAAAATTTGATACCTGTTCTTTTGGCTAGGCTTTCATTTTACCTGCTCAAGGTATGAAATTCTGATGGTAGTTTTTACTAATGATGTCCTGCGTGCAATCTGTTGTTTGGTTGCTGTAGGTATTCCTGAAAGGACCATCTTTATATGCCTTTAAGGGGCTTGCTGGTCGGTTTGCCCCTATTGGAGTACATTTAGCAATGCTTCTCATAATGGCTGGTGGAACTCTTAGTGCAGCTGGGAGCTTCAGAGGTTCAGTCACAGTTCCACAGGGACTGAATTTTGTTGTTGGAGATGTATTAGGCCCGACTGGGTTTCTCTCTACTCCCACTGATGCTTTCAATACTGAGGTTCATATTAACAGATTCTACATGGATTACTATGACAGTGGAGAGGTAGGTGTTGATTTTGTATTGACATCAGTGAAAAACCATAAGGGGAAAAACCTTATTACGAGTTTATTAGTTTTGCATCAAATTCTTAATTTGATCGAACACTTCCTGTCAAATTTTTATTGGAAAAAATTCATTTTTTTTTCTCTGACTGTATTTTTCAATGGGACCCTTCCTTAAGTCATTAATCCAATGGATGCGAGTAAGTCTTCATGAGCTCATCAATTGGGATCCCTATAGCTGATTTGAAATATGTTCCTTTAGTAATCTCTATAGTGATGGTCCCTCTCACTTTTCTTACTCATTGCTAGACATTTTTTGTGTTCTTTCTTTGGATTTATAGGTGTCCCAGTTTTACACTGATCTTTCGCTCTTTGACCTTGATGGGAAGGAGATAATGAGGAAAACAATTAGCGTAAATGATCCTTTAAGGTATGGTGGAATCACTATATACCAGACAGATTGGAGTTTTTCAGCACTGCAAATACTTAAGGATGATGAAGGACCTTTTAATCTGGCAATGGCACCCCTAAAGATCAATGGAGACAAGAAGCTTTTTGGGACTTTCTTACCAGTTGGAGATGCCAAATCACCTAATGTAAAAGGAATGTATGTATTTTTCCACCACTACACACTCGATATAAGATATATGTATTCCAATTATGTATGCTCATTCTCTCTAGGTTATGGGAAAAAAGTATTTTGTCCATATAGCCCTGTATTTTGTCTTTTCAGTATTTTCCCTTCATTCTAATATCCTTTTCCCTTTTTTATTTGGATTCAGATCAATGCTTGCTCGTGATCTACAGTCAATTGTCATATATGATATGGAAGGAAAATTTTCTGGAGTTCGACGGCCTGGCTCTAAGCTCCCGATTGACATAGATGGTTCAAGAATTGTTATCGTAGATGCAATAGGCAGCAGTGGCCTTGACCTGAAGGTGATGACTCAAATTAACTGCTATACTAACAATATGGGATTTTCTTTGACTACTTATTTGTATTTGTGTTGGAACTAAACATGGTTTTTTCTCAGACTGATCCTGGGGTGCCAATTGTTTATGCTGGATTTGGTGCTCTAATGCTCACAACTTGCATCAGTTTTCTATCTCATTCACGGGTAAAACATCTTTTTACATGATAGAGGTAGCTGTATATGTTTCAAAAATAGTAATTATATACCTGAATTATAAAGGTTCATAATAATGTTGTATTTGGTCATACTGATCTGGCTATAGTTACAATTTACATATATATAAATTGAGTGGGTTCCAATTAACTCAACCGATAAAGGCTCTTATCGTCGAATAAGAGATTTGGGGTTCGAACCCCACCTACACCAAAAATCGATTGGTGTTGTTACTTAAGAATATATATCAAAATTTGAATGTGGTTCTGGACTTAAGAATGGTAATAACAAAATTAATAAATTGAATTTCTTGCATCATTACTTTACACTGTAAGGGTGCAATGTGTTAAAATTTCTGTTTTTCTTTTTATTAATAATTCTATTTTTGGTTTGATATTGCCATAATTGAAACCATGATTCCAATTTAATACATACTCATCTTTTCCCATATTTTTTTCCTTGAACATCCAAAAGATTTGGGCCTTACAAGATGGAACTATGGTTGTTGTTGGAGGAAAAACTAATCGAGCAAAGGCTGAATTTCCAGAGGAGATGGACCGCTTGCTTGATCGAGTTCCAGAAATAGTCGAATCATCTCGTTCCAAGGAACCTGATAATGTTAGTGGCTAGTTTATGAGGCATTTTAGATGGAAAGAGAGAACACTTGTAGTGGGTTGATAGATGCAATTTTAAACTTTGAAGTAAAGCAGAGAGGTGGCTTGAATACAATCAGACATCCAGCTCTCTAATTAAGGGCACTGCTCCATCCCAATTGAACTAAACTTTGGCACAGAAGGTGAATTTATCTTTCCAAATGTATAGTTGCAGATTCCACAGCCAGGTTTTGAGACACAAATTTTAGTCTTTTTCTGCTGAATTGCTCATCCTCCAATTATTTCACTCACCATACAAGATGTAAATTTTTGACTGAAAAAATATCATAAATACAATATCATTCTTTACTGTCTAGGTCTACATTCCATTATTTTTTGTGATTCACGTTGTTTGATAATCCAGACTCTAAAGATTGAGAGTTTGTCACTGCCTTATTTTTATTATAATAACTTTTGTCTTTGATTGCAGATGGTTGATAAATTTCTTTCCTCATTTTAAGTACTCATGCTATTGGAGTCAAACATATATTTTCTAGTATTTGGTAATTTGCATTTTCAAATTGGAGTTGTGACGAGCTTGTACTTGAGTAGTACTGGGTGCTAAACTGCTAACTAGCCGAAGTTTGATAATTGCAGAGAAGTTGTGGACTAAAAATAGAAGTGTACAAGCCCATTGTATGATCTAGTCAAGCCCAAAGTATGTTGTATTATCCTTATTCAGGTTCTTTCTACTAAGAAATAAGAATCCTAATGTTACTTGTATTAAAAAACCTAATCCATTTTTGCAGTGCAAGTAATAAGTCCGTTAAACCAAATCACGTTAATTCCATGCATTTCTCTTGAATTTTTGATTCTCTTCGTATATTTTTCCCATTTACTTTAACAATTAAAAAGCAAGTATTTAGCGTTGACTAAATCTAACAAATTATTTTGATCAATCGATCTCTCATCATCCATTTTTGGGTAACTTAAGTGTTCATATTGACAAATAACTGTAATTTTCAAATCCACATAAAAGGATAATATATATATATATATATATATATATATAAAAGCTAAAACAAAGCATTTATTGTTGTTATGTTTCTGTTGAGTAACATCATCCACTTATTTTTTATCTTTTCTTTTCTCTTTTTAAACTTTTCTTCTCCCAATTCTCAAAAAAAAAAAAAAAAAAAAACTCTTTTTCTCCTTGTTAGTTCATATCTATTGTTACGTTTCTTTCAACTTTTCTCCTCCCTTTTTGCCTTTTTATCTCTCCACTACTTTATGCTTTACCGTTACTCTACCTTCGTCCTTTTATCTTTCTTATATTTTGACTATTCTTCTCTCTATTTTATTATGTATAAATTTGATATCATTTCTTCTATTCAAACCATATTTTTCCCATACAAAAATGTGAGTATTATCTCTCTCTCTCCTTTCTTTTGGTGGATTCTTGTTCTTCATTATAACTCTAATTAAGGTTGATGGTTCCCTTTTTTTTAATATGTGTTTTGGTATTGTGTGTGTGTTTTTTATTTTTATTTTTATTTTATTTCCCATCAGAAAAGTCTTCTCTTTTCCTTTTATAACTTTGATTGAATTTTGGTTTTGGTTAATACTTAGATATTTTTTTGAAAATAGAATTTGAAATTATATCAAAATACAATCTACATGGCTATGAATTTGAATATTCTTACCAATTGTTTGAGTAATAAATTATTATTGTTAAGTCTATTTTTTATTCCTTTGGTTTCATTTTAATTTTGGTTAAGATAACGTTGTAATTTTGTTATGAGTTTTGATTATTATTATAATTTCATTATTCCTTAAGAGATGAGAAATTTGAATAATAAATTTGAAATTTATAAATTTTAGTTGTATATTAGGCAAATATAACACACTACAATAGAAGTTAGAAGAATAAGGTTCACCTTAAAAAAATATTAATAAAAAAAAGGAATGATATATTTATAGAGATAAAAAGATAAAAAATAGCTATATAAATCCTTTTTTTAAATAGACAATATTTGTAATGTGTAGAATGAGTGAGAGAATAACAAATTTGAATCTAATACGAAAAACACATTTGGCAATTGTTCATTTTAAAATAAGGGAGTGTTGCTTTGCGTGGTTAACTTAGTTCTAAAACTTAGCACCAAAAGAGTTATACACGCACATGGGAGTCATAATTGAATATACAGAGCCGAGGGTATGTGTGTGAAATGTACTCCCCCCTAGATTGAGGGTTTTACATGGAGTCGCCACTTATTTAATTTAGAAGGAAAAATAAGAAAACCTTTAATAAAAAATACTTTTGTTGTATTAATGCATATGACAATTTACATCAAATTTTGTAATTGCTATTTACAATGTTTTTTTGTCCTAGATACAACCTAAGAAAAGTAAATTACATTGCTTTATTTCCTAGTTACATTCTAAAAAATGTAAAATTGTATATACAAGAGCATAGTCTAGAACCCTTGATCTTAGTTCAGAGGCTAATTTACAAGATGGGAAGGGATTAAGCACCCATCTCGCCCGGTGAAACCGGTCTCCTAGGTTAAGGTGGGCAATGTCGTGTCATGTCAAACAAATACAAGGAATATGTCATATAAACATGTAATTTCTAGGAATTGTAAACAAATATGTGTTAGGGGAATTTGACATAAAGAGAAACAAAAAGTGAAACTTGTTAGATAACAATTTTAATGTAAAAAAAAGAATGAAGGTAATGGCATGTTCATCCAAGAGATCAATATAAACAAAGAATTCCTAGCCTAGACATGTTCATCTAAGCATGTGAAGGAAGAACAAAGTTGTCATATTATTTGTCATCAACATAATTGCAAAGAGAAACAAATAAAAATAAAACATTTAAGCATATTTGATCATTCAAGCAATTATGAAAAGAAGTAAAGAAAAATCCCTTAGACATGTTTATCTAGAGAAAATCAAAATACTTTGACATGTTTGTTCAAGCATTTTAAAAAAGTAAAATAACTACCTAGACATGTTCATCTAAGTATTCAAGAGAAATTTGTGCTATAACTTAGAAGTGTTCATCTAAGCATTCAAGAGAAAATTGTGTATTACTTAGAAATGTTCATCTAAGCATGTAAGAGAAGATCAATAAGACATATAAGCATGTTCATCTAAGCATAGCATAAAAGAAGTGAATAATGATTTGTAAGCATTTATTCTAGCATGTATAAAAAATTAAAGAATACAATTAACTACTTACCAGCATAAATTAAAAGGGGGAAGTGATCAATTAAAGGGTTAGGGAGAAAGCAAGGAAGTACTAAACTACAGCCAAAGTAAGAACAATGGTTGCTCAACAGTTTTTACTTTCTGCTTTCTCACTAGCTCTTAAGAGGGAATTCCGGGGTCTAGAAAATGGAAAAAGTCTTCTCTATTTAGAGGGGAAAGGATGGATTAGCTTTAAAGCTAAGTTATTAGCTTTCTTCTGAAGCTAAGGGAGGAGATAACCTGTTTAAATGAGCTGGAACGGGTTTGGTGTTGATCCCCATTTGAATTTCGAAAGGAAGTTGAAGATGATGCCGCACCTGTTTCGTATTTTGGCTCTAACTTTCTGCTCAAAATTCCAATTGATTCAAGATTGGTGTTTTTTGAAAGGAAATTCAATTATATACAACTTTTTCAGAAATAGAGAAAACCAAATTTCAAAGTTTTCCAGGCCAAAAGTGCGTTTCAAATTGTTGCTGAAATAGTAACGTTTTTTGAGCATTTTTGAAAATTTTCACAGGATGTATCTGTTTCTCTATCCAATTTATTTTTCAAAAAAACTTTCTTCTGAAGCTAAGGGAAGGGATAAGCCTATTAGATAAGCTTGAACAGATTTGATGTTGATCCCCATTTGAACATTTTTTATTATTTCTTTAAAAAAATGAAATAAAATGAAATCCAATAAAAAATCACACTTAATTAATATTAAATTAATTCTTGTGAGAACCAATCAAAATTAAGTGTTTAAAATAGGACGTGATCAAGCTCATCATGTAGGCGAGCCATGATCATTGAAAATTGTTTGTATGATAACTTTTGATCAGGTGGTCCGATCAAAACCCATGACATATCATTATGATCGTTAGAACATCAAGATTTGTTTTGTATCACAAATCTAAAGATCTACCGGTTGGTTAAATGCAAGTTGTAAAATTGGGTGTCTACAATGTGAGAAGAGAATTAAAGTTGACCTTAGGGTCCAAGGCCTAAGCTATATATGCAATATACAACTAAACTCATGTATGTAATCTCCTTATTTTTAGTCACGGTTTTTACGATTAGTATTTTATTTACTATCTTTAGCATCTTCTTTTTATTTTTATTTTATTTTTTATTTTTACTTTGTTCAACTTTTCATTTTCTTCAACTATTGTCTTATTAATTCAATCTTTCATCTCCTCTAATCATTTAAAAAAAAAAAAATTCATTTGATTCTCTCTATAGGTTTTTAAATTTTCTCATTTATATCTTCTTAAACTCTATAGTTTTGTGAAACCTTTCATCTACTTCCATCATTCCTCTTCCATCTTAAATTTTATATAAATTTTTTACTATTTCATTTCCACCCCTCTCCTTTATTCCTTCCAAGTTGTCCACGACAAAATAGGTCAATACTCTCTCTCTCTCTCTCTCTCCCCAATTTTGTTCCTCTATCGGTATATTTTTTTTTCCAACCACTTATTTTAAGGATTTCAATTGTAAGATATCTAATAATGAAATCGTCCCTGAAATTGAGATCTCATTCAAAGAAAAAGATATCAAATATTTGGAGTTTCTTTTTGTATATTTTCTACTAAAGGTTCTTTTTGTTATTGTTGACCCAATTGTCACATCACATTTGTTTCTTTTTTTGATAATTTGTATAGACTTTTATGCATATTTAGTTATTTTGGTATTCCAATTCTTGATCACAAGTTTTTTTTTTCTTTATCTCATTGGTTTGATTTGATTTGGGTTAATAATTAGTTGTTTTGCAAGTTAGAATTTGATTTTTTTTAGTGATCCATTTAAATATTAAATTATGAGACTTTACTAAATTTTGTTTATTTTTTAATCTTTTTGGGTGAAAAAATTTGTAGTTTTTGTAGAGAAAGTATTCTTAATAGTTGTATTAGAAGTAATTTATAAAGCCATTTATTCAATGAAAAGCAAAGGTTAGTCAAATGAAAATAATCGGATGATGACATATTTTAGCTTTTGCAATTATATTTCATTATTATTATTTTACAACTATGCATATATAGAAACTTAATTCTAATTGTTTATTTGATAATCTTTTTTGGTGGATGAATTTGTAATTTCCACAAAGAAAATAACCTCAATAGATTATCAACAACAAATTGTTTTCCTAATTGGTCCAGTTAATCATTGTTAATGATAGGGGTATTTTCGTCCATCAAGGTTGTCAGCACACGTGGACATGTCCGGGTAGATGTCACTCCCAATGGGACCACAATCAAAGACCCATCGGGTAACTCTTGTATGTGCCTAATGGGTGTTTAGCACATTGTTTGGATAGCTGACGGATGATTCATCATCCTGACAAATGGATGGGCACATTGACGGTTGAATCTACTGGGTTCCACAAATATTTACGTTTTCCTCACTCACGTATCCCTACATGGAAATAACTTGCACATTGCATCCAAAGACCCTACTAAGCGTTCGTATCTTCCCTATATGGGAAGAGAAGCCTTAAGATCTCGGAACCTTAAACTCCAAATCTTCTCTACAAGGAAAGCTCTTGCATTCATGGAATCTTTGTCAAGCTATACACCACTATATAAGCACCAAACCTCCCTTTCCTTAAGGTATGTGATGTTTCTCCAAACTCTTGCATCCTTGAGTTCTGAGAGATTCTTCTATCACTAACTTAACATTTGGAAGGTCTTTGGCTGGCACCCCATCGGTGTTCTTTGTAGGTTCTTCATCCTTTTTGTTCTTCAGGTACCCTATCATTGCGTGTTTGGAAGATCAACTCATTGATGATTTTTATACATCATCAGTTAAGCTTTGTTAATATTTTAGATACGTTTTTTGGAGTTTTGAATTAAAGGGTAGAAAAAAATAGGGTTTGAGAAGATTTGTTTAAAACTAAAAGAATAATTTCCAAATTTTATATACTTTTTAATGATTCACAAAATATTATAAATGAATTTTATTAAAAAATAAACATGTTCACTAAATTGCCTTTGAATTCCAAAAAAAAATTGTATTGTTCCCATTTTGGTATGATATAAATTCTATATATTACATTTTTTATTGTTCCTATAATAAATGAAAACATGATTACGAAATACATTATTCTTATTAAATTAGACTAAATTGCAAAAAAAAAAAAAAAAAAAAATTAATGAGATTACCATAAAAAAATTATCACGGGTAACACGCGGATTTACGACTAGTTGTAAATAATAACTTTAGGCAGAAGTAGAATTCTAATTTTGGAGCTAGAACTGAGATGAGAAGTGGCCCTAGTAAACAAGAATGGGGAACAACTCAGGATTATGCAAAGCTTTAGACGTTAACTAAGGTCATCAACAAAGGTCTTTTATTTTTTACTTATTTTTTTTTTTTTTGGAGAGAGTTTCAACCTATGACGTCTGCTCCTGATGATAGTTCTTTATTATCAGAGTAAGACACCAATCAGTTTTTGGTGTAGGCGAGGATTGAACCCCAGAACTCTTATTCAACTATCAGAAACTTTACCAGTTGAGCTAATATATTTCAGCATGCTTGTGAAACATGCCCTAACATCCTCAAGAAAAAAGAAAAAAGAAAAAAGAAAAAAGAAAAAAGAAAAAAGAAAAAGAGGAGCATCACTATCCATCAAATGGTAAGTGGGGCAAATTGTACAGAGCCAAGAACTAAAAGTCAGTAATTTCAAAAAACTTTATTGTACTAGGATTATGATCTTTCTCATGTTTGTGTGCGCATGTGCTTAAGATGTTTCTCATGGACATATCAAGTGAGCTAGCCTTTTGCACTTCTTTATGGAAGTTCTAATTCCATTCTTTTTCATCTCCTAATACAACAATGACGGAGCTCAATTATCAAATCTCGTTTGATAATTTTTTGGGAATCATACAATGTAATTAACTACTTGGTTCATAAATTATTTTAATCAAGAGCAGATAGAAACAAACCTTGTGAGTTACAATTGAACATTTTCATGCTTGCTTCACACATCTGAAATTAGTGTTAGACATTGATATACATAGTCACATAAGAAAAAATATTGATAAGTATTGAAAAAAAAAAGGACTAAGAAAATAGTACAATAATAAACATCCATAAAAATAGTATTGAGGCAAAGTTAACTTCACTGATTCCACCAGTTAACTATCAAAACATATAAGTATTGAAAAAAAAAAGGACTAAGAAAATAGTACAATAATAAACATCCATAAAAATAGTATTGAGGCAAAGTAACTTCACTGATTCCACCAGTTAACTATAAAAAAAAACTATCAAAACATATGAAAAATTTGTTGATGCATTGCATTCCCTTTTCATGATATCTTTGAAGACTCATCTTGAAGACAAAACTAAAGTCTAGATATTAAGTTTAATGTTTGTGTTTGTCCAAGCGTTTTATGATTAAAGCAAAAAAAGGTTTAAAATTTTTTTTTTAAGAAATCAATATAATATAATTGAATTCAAACACAGACTAATTAAGCTTTTCAATTTAGTAGTGTTCCAGTGTCTAATCCCAATATTATACCTGATGGGACTGACAACGTCAACTGTAGATGAACTTAATAAGGCAGACGAGGCCATTCTCTAAGACGAGCCCAAACAAGTGCCCACATCACTGATGAGGGCATCAGGACCATTCAATACCGCCAATAATGCCTTGGACGGTTACTAAACCAGCTGTACAGATCGTTAGGAGCACACTAAAACCACATTACTAAGTAGGAGGCGTTACCAAGGAAAGCATTAACATCACAATACCAACCACAACGGCTAGAATCCAAGGCAACATATATAAAGTCCTTACATTGCCAACAGAAGGTATAGAGACACATTGAGAGATATTTCTTGCTCTGTTGCATTGCATTATCTTTTTTCCCAATTCTTCATATTGACTTTGGCATCAGAGACGTTGTGGCAGGCACCACACCGGTGGCCATCCTAAGGTTCTTCATATTGACTTTGGCATCAGAGACGTTGTGGCAGGCACCACACCGGTGGCCATCCTAAGGAAGCTGACTTGCCATTTCTGCAACCTTGAAGGCGACATCTTGGCTCCATCTGGACGCATCCACTTAGATTGACGAATTTGCACTTCATCAGTTTGGCGCTGTCTGTGGGGACGACATTTTTGTATTCAGATTCGAAAAAACAGTTTCCATCAACTTCTATATTTAGATGGAGTCCAACCAAGATTCCGCAACCTTGGCTCAACAAGTCCAGGCTCTTGCGGCCACCGTCGAAGAGCTTATCAAACAAAATCAGGAAATGAAGCTACGGCTCCAATAGGAGGAGAATCGGTTTAAAGGCAATTTGGAAGATGAGGGAGATAGTCATAGAAGGAGTGACCGTCGAAGACTTACTTCTCCAGATGAACAGAATTTAGATCTTCTTCAAGAGATGAGGAAGGAGATGGACGAGTTGAGGAGTGCCATCAAGGAGAAAACAGACCAGAGTCTGGACAGATTGGTCAGAGCAACTAATTCGCCTTTCACTACGGCAGTCCTGGAATGTCTAGTGCTGTCAAAATTCCGGCTGCCTCAACTCGAGCCGTTCAACGGGCTTAAGGACCCCCAGGACCACCTCAACACCTTCAAGACGACGGTAGGTCTTCAACAGCCTCCTGATGAGATATTGTGTTGATCCTTCCCCACCACTCTCAAAGGAGCGGCAAGAGAATGGTTCACCAAGCTGCCAACATCTTCCATCGATAGCTTTGAGTAGCTGAGTAACTCCTTTTTGTGTCACTTCATTGGAGGACAAAGCCTTAAGAGGCCAGTGGACCATTTGCTCACCATTAGACAATAAGAGAAATAAACCCTGAGGTCGTATGTGAAACGATTCACTCGGGAGACCCTGGAGGTAGACAAAGTTGACGATAAGGTGTAGTTGACGACCTTTAAAGCGGGACTGAAGTCCAGAGAGTTCGTGGCTTCACTCACGAAGAATCCTCTTAAGACGATGGCAGAGATGCTCCTGAAGGCACAGAAGTACATGAATGCAGAAGATACATTATTTGCCATAAGGGATGTGGAAAGGCTAAGAGACAAGGGGAGAAAAGATGACGACCGTAGAGGACAAAAAAGAGAACGCCCAGATCGTCAGACTAATGATGAGGGTAAAAGAAAGGACGAAGGAACTCCAAGGACGGTAAAATTCACTCCCTTAACTATGTCTGTTGATAAAATTTTGACACAGATTAAGGATGAGCATTGCCTCAAATGGCCAAGGCCATTGCATTCATCTCCTAACGTCCGTGACAAGAATAAGTACTGTTGATTTCACAAGGATCATGGCCACTACACAAAAGATTACTGGGACCTAAATGAACAGATAGAGGAGTTGATACGGAAAGGAAAATTGCAGAAATACGTGAAGAAGGGGGAGTCTAACAAGTTCAGTGACGACAATAAGAGTCGGCACGAGTCCTCGTCCAGGAGTGAGGACCGTCCATTCCAGCCTTCACAGGATGTGATCGGGGAGATAAAGACGATCGTGGGGGGGCTCTTCACAGAAGGGTCATTCAGATCCCTTAAGAAAGCATGCCAAAGGCAGGTGGACAACGTCCATATGATACCTCTGTTTAAGCAAAGACGAACGGACCAGGACATGTCTTTCAACGAAGGAAATGCAAGGGGAGTGAAGCAGCCTCACAACGACCCCTTGGTCATAATGCTCACTATAGAAGGATTCAACACTAAAATAATCCTCGTGGACAATGGTAGCTTCGCAAACATCATCTACCTTCCTGCTTTTCAGCAACTGAAGTTAGATCCAAGGAGATTGCACTCATTTGACTCCCCGCTCGCCAGTTTCAGTGGAGACAGGGTATATTCCAAGGGCATAGTATCGTTGACGGTAACAGTGGGGACCTACCTGAGGCAGTTGACCCGTCAGTTAGACTTCTTGGTGGTAAACTGCCCCTCATTTTACAATGTGATTATTGGAAGGCCTACACTCAACCTATGGAAGGCAGCCACGTCCACCTATTGCATTAAGGTAAAGTTCCCAATGGAAAATGGTGTTGGCGAGGTCAAAGGAGATCAAGTCTTAGCTAGAGAGTGCTACCAGGCTGTCTTGGTTGCAAAGGAGAACCATACGTGGATGATTAAAAAGAAGGAGAAAGATAAAGTAGAAGCCCTAGAAACAGTGGAATTGGCCGAAGGAGAGGAAAACAAGATGACAAGAATAGGGACGACGCTAAGCCCTAAAATGAGAACAAGGCTCGTCTAGTTCCTTAAAGAAAACTTAGACGTCTTTGCATAGAGTCATGAGGACATGCCAGACATATCTCCAAAAATCATTCAGCATAAGTTGAACGTGGACCCGGAGAGAAAGCTTGTCCAGTAGAAACGAAGAGTCTTTGCCCCAGAACGAGACTAAGCGGTTACAAACGAGGTAACAAACTATTGGCGGCGGGCTTCATCTAGGAAGTGTACTATCCTGACTGGCTCGCAAACGTCGTCCTAGTGAAGAAAGCAAATGGGAAGTGGAGAATGTGCATGGACTTCACAGATCTGAACAAGGCGTGCCCAAAGGATAGTTTTCCTCTACTGAGGATAGAACAACTTGTGGATTCTACAGCTGGGCATAAGTTGCTAATGTTCATGGACGCTTTCTCAAGATACAACAAGATAAAAATGGCTGAAGAAGATCAGAAGAAAACTACTTTCATCACAAGTCAAGGGCTCTATTGCTATAAGGTAATGCCCTTTGTACTAAAGAATGAAGAAGCTACTTATAAGAAGTTAGTGAACAAAATGTTCAGCAAACAAATCGGCAGAAACATGGAAGTATACGTAGATGACATGCTCGTTAAGAGTAAGGAGGAGCTTGCCCATCTGGACGACTTAAAGGAGACATTCGTCACCCTTAAACAATACCAGATGAAGTTGAATCCTAGTAAATGTGTTTTTAGGGTAGCTTCAGGGAAATTCTTGGGATTCATGGTGTCTCAGAGAGGAATAGAAGCAAACTCGGAGAAGGTGCAAGCCATAATCAACATGGCATCGCCTAAGACCGTCAAGGAAGTCCAGGAGCTCACAGGAAGGATTGCAGCTTTCAATAGGTTCGTCTCTAGAGCGACAGATAAATGCTTGCCCTTCTTCAAGACCTTGAAGCAGGCTTTTGTATGGACCGACGAATATGAGGCAGCATTTCAGGAGTTCAAACGTTATCTGAGTAATCCACCCCTCTTAAGTCCATCCAAGGAAGGGGAAAACTTATATTTGTACTTGGCAGTATCAGCCACAGCTGTGAGCGCATCCCTGATCCGAGAAAAAGACAAAAGACAACTCCCCGTTTACTACGTCAGCCAAGCCCTTCAAGGTGCTGAGGCCAAGTATCCAAGGATTAAAAAGATTGCGTTTGCGTTAATAGTAGCCTTGCGCAAATTACGACAGTATTTTCAAGCAAATCCAATCCTGGTGATGACAGACCAACCTATCAAAAAGTCCATGAACAAACTCGAGGCAGCTGGGAGAATGGTCCAGTGGGCAATTGAACTTAGCCAATTTGACATTGAATACCACCCCAGGACAGCCATTGAGGCACAAGCTCTGGTGGACTTCATCGCCGAATTCACCCTCCCGGACGAGGGCAATCTTACCAACGAGATAGAATGATGGATGGTACAGACCGATGGTTCGTCAGCCCAACAGAGGGGGGGAGTAGGGGTCGTCATAACCACCTCTGATGGAGAAGTGCTTAAATACGGAGTTCAACTGAAATTTTCGGCCACCAATAACGAGGCCGAATACGAAGGAATATTGACCAGACTCAGACTCGGAAAGGCACTCGGAGCTAAGAACCTGCTAGTCCAAAATGATTCAAAGCTGGTAATTGGGCAAATCAAGGAAGAGTATGAAGTGAAGGAGGAGAGAATGCAGAAATACCTTAGGCTGACGAAACATCTGACTTAAGAGTTTGACAAGATAGAGTTTGTATAGATCCTCAGAAGCCAGAATATGGTAGCAGACGAAGTTGCGAAAATAGCATCGTCAGAAGAAGGGATGACAAGCAGCATGGGCTTGGTGATGGAAATACAGAAACGCCCTAGCATTGAAGGAGTTCCAACATTTACAATCCAGAGCGCAAATAGCTCGATGACATCGATCGTATCCTTCCTCCAAGATGGGCACCTCCCTCAGAACGCAAAGGAGGCTAAGAAGATCAAGAAGAGGGCGGCCATATTTACGATCCTTAATGACACCTTATACAAGAGAGGCTTCTCCATGCCTTACTTGAAGTATGTCGACGAAGAGGAAGCAAAGTACATTCTGGAAGAAATCCACGAAGGAATTTGCGGGGACCATGCTGGTCCTAGATCCCTAGTAAGCAAGGTCATTCGAACAGGTTATTTCTGGCCTACTATGCAGGTGGACGCAATAGAGCTTGTTAAGAAGTGTGATAAGTGCCAGAAGTTAAGGAATGACCAGCGACTTCCTGCAGAGAAACTGATGACGATAACATCCCCGTGGCCATTTGCGCAATGGGGAATCGACATCGTCGGCCCACTGCCCTTAGGTAAAGGTCAGGTAAAATTCCTACTAGTTGTTATTGATTACTTCATAAAGTGGGTCGAAGTAGAGGCACTAGCAACCATCGCTGAAGCAAGAATCTGGAGCTTCGTGTGGAAGAGTATAATTTGTAGATTTGGGATTCCAAGGACGATCATATCAGATAACGGGCGGTAGTTCGATAACCAAGCCTTCAGGGACTTCTGTTTAGGCCTAGGCATCAAAAACCAGTTCTCATCCCCAAGGCATCCACAGGCGAATGGACAGACGGAGGTGACGAACCGAACACTGCTTAAGATTATCAAAGCTAAGCTAGACGACGTGAAGGGTGCTTGGCCTGAAGAATTGCCCAACGTCTTGTGGGCCTACAGAACCACAGCAAGAACCCCAATGGGAGAAACCCCCTTCAAACTCACCTATGGCATTGAATTAGTGATCCCGGTCGAGGTAGGAGTAACCAGCATCAGGCGAAAGGTATTCAAGGAAGAAGACAATGACAATCACCTGCAAATCAACCTGGATTGTCTGGACGAAGTAAAAGACAAGGCTTTCAGCAGAATGACGAAGTACCAGCAGAAGATGGCCGAATACTATAACAAGAGGGTAAAGCTCAGACGACTTGACATAGGCGACCTCGTCCTACGCAAGGTCACTACAGCGACTAAAGACTTCGCCCAAGGAAAACTTGGCCCCACATGGGAAGGACCCTACAGAGTCGTCCACTACTCCAAGCAAGGCAGCTATCACTTGGAAACCCTAGACGGACAAAGGCTCCCGCGGCCATGGAACATTGAGCACTTGAAGAAGTACCACCAATAGATGTAACAAATGAATGTATTCATTCTTGAAATTAATAAAAAGATTGTTCAGCTAATATCTTCATGATTAGTAGGTCAAGTCATCTGTAAGTCTAAAGAATGACAAGATCCCTAAAAGGGTGCAAGTCACAAAAGCCAAAAAATGGCCAAGTAACAAGATTCCGCATTGACAGATGTAAGTTACTAACGATGACAAGATCCCTAAAAGGGTGCAAGTCAAAAAAGTCAAAAAATGGCCAAGTAACAAGATTCCGCCTTGACGGATGTAAGTTACTGATGATGACAAGATCCCTAAAATGGTGCAAATTACAAAAGCTAAAAAATGACCAAGTAACAAGATTCCGCCTTGACAGATGTAAGTTACTAACGATGACAAGATCCCTAAAAGGGTGCAAGTCACAAAAGCCAAAAAATGACCAAGTAACAAGATTTCGCCTTGACGGATATAAGTTACTGATGATGACCAGATCCCTAAAAGGGTGTAAGTCACAAAAACCAAAATATGGCCAAGTAACAAGATTCTGCATTGACGGATGTAAGTTACTACGAAATCCCTTGAAGAGGTGTGAGTTGCAAGAAACCAACTAAATAACAGAACCTGCACAGACAAAATCGCTGACGAAGAAAAAGGGAAAGTCATAACTTTTACTAAGTACAAAGCACAGACAGGTGTAAGATTCCGCCTTGACGGATGTAAGTTACTGACGATGACAAGATCCCTAAAATGGTGCAAGTCACAAAAGCTAAAAAATGACCAAGTAACAATATTTTTCCTTGACAGATGTAAGTTACTGATGATGACAAGATCCCTAAGAGGGTGCAAGTCACAAAAGCCAAAAAATGACCAGTAACAAGATTCCGCCTTGACGGATATAAGTTACTGATGATGACCAGATCCCTAAAAGGGTGTAAGTCACAAAAACCAAAAAATGGCAAAGTAACAAGATTCTGCATTGACGGATGTAAGTTACTAACGAAATCCCTTGAAGAGGTGCGAGTTGCAGGAAACCAACTAAATAATAGAACCTGCACAGATAAAATCGCTGATGAAGAAAAAGGAAAAGTCATAACTTTTACTAAGTACAAAGCACGGACAAGTGTAAGACACCATAAGCATGTCATAAGTATGCAGTCAAAAATATAAGTAAGTATGCAGATACAAATTTAGTTAAAGCCCAAAAATAACGGGCAGTTACCATTGTTTTTACATTTTAAGGCCCATAAACGCTGGGCTAATAATATTGTTCTCGAGACAAATTAAAAGGAAATTGTTCTAAAATTAGATTTACAAAAAAAAAAAAAAAAAAAAAAAAAAAAAACCCAAAACAAAATGGGCATCCAAAAAGAAAAAATCTTCATAAGTGTCAGGTTTGGGCATCGATAGCGACATCGTCACCGATAGGGATGTCACTAGTAGGGGCATTCTCGGGGGCATCAGTTTCAGTGGCAAAGGACTGGGCAACCTTGTCAGCGGCCATCTCTTGGTCAACCTCTTCCAAGTCTAGTTTCTCCAATTCCACTCCGGAAGGATGCTTGACAAGGTACCTCCTTAGAAGCTTAAAACCTTTGAAGTACCAGCTGAATAGGACTGTGTTATACTCGTCAGTCGTTTGGAAAGCTTCAACAGACCTAGCAGCAATAGTTTTAAGCTTCTCCTTGGCACCCAGAAGTTGCTTGTCCTTCTCCAGGGTCAACTGACGCTCAGCTTTGAGGTCGTCACTCAAGGTCTTCACTTTTTCCTTTAAATCGATGGCCTCGCCTATAGAATCAATAAGATTCTTCTTCAGCGTAGAATTCTCCGCCTCCAAAGCCTCCATTCTGGATGTGAGGGACGCCACCTTGGCTTCTTGAGTGAAGTACTCAGAGGTAATATGGAGACTTTCCCCCAACACTTGAAAAGAAATTCAAAATCGTCAATCGAATGAGAAAGAAAAAAAGGAACTAAAAGTTGCACGAACATTTTACTTGAACAAGCTTATGGACGTGGCGAGTCGCAACATTGTTGAAGGGCACACCAGAAAAGACCTTCAAATCCTTGGCAGTCATGACCCCGTGAGCCTTGTCCACCGCCAAACTCTCGTCATCCCAGACAGTGGACGAGCGAGAATCAACCTTCTCCTTCTCCTTGTTACAAGCGCGGCCTTTTAGAGACGGGATTAGGGAGCTCTTTAACCGAGGTTGTAGGAGAAGCCATCCTCGTCATTTCAATAACAGAAAAAATGGGAGTGACAGAAGCAGATGGAGTGATGGAGGTACCCTTTCATGTGACGCACACTGTCTTCTTCCCGATGTTAGATAATGGCTCGTCCTTCTTTGATCCCATCTTCGCGTACATATCCTTGTTGAACTTGGTCATCATTTCTGTAAGAAGGAAGCACTAGTAAAAAAAAAAAAAAAAAAAAAAAAAAAAAAAAAAAAAAGAAAAAAAGAAAAAAAGGGAGGTGTATATAAGAAGGCTAGTATTGACGAAGTCAACACTTACTCCTTTTTTCTTCAATTTCAAGGTTGCGCAGGACAAAGGTAGAAGGCTCCGGTTTGAGGCAATAAAAGGCGAGAGTACGTGGGTCCACAAGATTGTCCCATCTCTCAATAGTCTGCGCGTACTCAATTGCCCTATGCACACGCTCTTTATACCTACTCTTAAGTTTAGGACGTTTCTTAATTGCGCAAAACAAGAAGTAAAGGAATCAGTAGCGAGAATGGTAAACGCAACAAAACTTAAATGATGAGAAAGAAATAATGACGCACCTAAGGTCTGGGTTCCCCACCGATGATGCAACCTTGGGAGATCACCCCAAACCTCGCCAGAGGGAGTCTCAAAGTCGTCCCCAGACATAAAGAAAAACCTAGACTTCCAATACCTGAAAGATGAAGGTAAATTCCTGACGATCCTAGTCCTCTGTTCCCAGGGCACCAATTCATAGTACCCATGTTCCTTAGACTCTTTCAGACGGTAAAGGTAGACAAGCTCGTCTACCTTGAGCATATCCTTGTCATTAGCGGCCAGCCATATCCCTATGCAATTGACCACTATTCTCCATGAGTTGGGCATAAGCTGCCTCGGAGCAATACCAAAATGATCCAAGAGCTCCATGAGGAAAGGATGGACAAGAAACCTCAACCCACAGACGAAGGTAGATTTATAAAAGCATACCTCCCTGGGGAAGAAATGATAGGCCCGTTCCTCCTCACTGGGCAAGCGAACCCTAACTCGTTCTGGGAATTGGAATCTATCCTTAAATCTACCTAACGTATCAACGTCCAGCCTACACACCTCCTCGAGGGCATAAAAAGCCCTAACCTCACGAGGGGTAGAGACGGCAGTATCTCCCTCTACTGGGTCACCGCTAAATGACAACCCAGTCTTAAGTTCACCTCCTGCTCTCTTACTAAACCCTTGAACCAATCAATCGATTGACGAAGCAAAGGCAATAGATTGGCCAATGCAACGCCCAAACTGTTACCCTCAAAAACAAAGTTCTCAAGGTGAGGGAAAACGCCCAAAGACCCCCCTAAGCGTGTAAAAGGGAAAGAAATTGAGGGACAAGCTATCCTAACTTCAGAGCTACTAACCATGAAAAACCAGACAAAGCACAAAGGGAAGAGATACAAGCTAAACCCCCAATAAATCCAAAACAAACATAAAAGGAAAGGGAGAAAAAAAAATCAGAAATTTACCATAGTTTATGCCTACACCGAAATAAAAAAAAAGAAGTAGAAAGGAAGAAGAAAAACGTACCTCAGAAAAAAATGGAGATGAAAAGCACCACCACGCAGCACACCGGTTCGGAGAAGAGTTGCAGAGCAAGAAAACGCTCAGAACAATGATTGGGAGTTTTTTGAGAAAAGTGAAAGAAAAAAAATGAGAAGAGGAGAAGTTTTAAATCAAGGCTCAAAACAATTGGAAACCAGCGGGAAACCCAATAGTCCCACAAATTGGAGCATTAACCCCAACAACCGAAATGTGCCACGTGGCCACGACCTATGAAGCGCCGCCACTACGCATTTAATACAGCGCGAAATCCCAAGAGTTGCTTATAGTCCAAAAACCTTTCATCTTCTATGGTCTTTATGACATGTTACGATGACCACATAATCCGGGGGCAGTTGATGGGACTGACAAAGTCAATTGCAGACGAACTTAATAAGGCAGACGAGGCCATTCTCTAAGACAAGCCCAAACAAGTGCCCACATCACTGACGAGGGCATTAGGACCATTCAATACCGCCAATAATGCCTCGGACGGTTACTAAACCAGCTGTACAGATTGTTGGGAGCACACTAAAACCCCATTACCAAGCAGGAGGCATTACCAAGGAAAGCATTAACACCACAATACCAACCACAACGGCTAGAATCCAAGGCAACATATATAAAGCCCTCACATTGCCAACAGAAGGTATAGAGACACATTGAGAGATATTTCTTGCTCTGTTGCATTGCATTATCTTTTTTCCCAATTCTTCATACTAACTTTGGCATCAGAGACGATGTGGCAGGCACCACACCGGTGGCCATCCTAAGGAAGCTGACTTGCCATTTCTGCAACCCTGGAGGCGACATCTTGGCCCCATCTGGACACATCCACTTAGACTGACGAATTTGCACTTCATCAATACCCTCCTCCAAACCAAAACGGATTTATCACCACAGGTCCATAAACAAAAAAAATAAAAAAATAAAAAAATAAAAACAGTGAAGGCTTAAGTTTACAGCTAGGATAATCAGGGAAGAGAGGAGCATTGAGCCCTCAGGCCAAACCATAGCACAACAGATCAACTACTTTTCTCAATTAATTGTTGGTAATGGGTCCAGAGGTGGATAGACTTGGAGCTTACACCCATCCTTCATCTGCAATTGTTGGAGCATCTCTGCTGATTCTCGATCCCTCAAGGCACTCAAACTTGGGAAAGCAACTGAGTCAGGTTCTCCAACATTATGTGAATTGCAACTTGCAAGGCAACGGGCTACATTATTAGTAATCTCCAAGGTCCTCTCTCTCTCAGGCAGAGTATCTTTTTGTTGCATCTTTCACTTTATAAAAAGAAATAAGCAAAAGCAATGTTACATAAAGATGAAGACAACACAATCCAAATTAAAATCTAAAGTAGCATATCATAGTACTTCAAAAAAAGAGAATTAGCATATCACCTAAAAAAAATTATATAAAGCAATGAAAAGCAAGAAAAAATTAATTTTTGCTAGAAACTCAACAAGGGATCTACTATTTACAGCAGGTGAAAGTAGGTGTATTAAACCTAAGTTTCAAGTTCGCCAACAAGCAGAGTTCACTGTCAAGATAGATGACAAATTCAACAATGCCCTTCTTTCCCTTTCCTGAATGCCTTCAGAGAATCATCTTGAAGACATAACAACCTCTAGATATTTTGTACACAAGTAATGCTAGTTTTTTTAACAACTTATTTCACAAATTGTTGAGGTGTCAAGTTGTGAGTACTGCAACATCACTTTCACATGGCCCATTGGGGCTGCATAACATATAATTCAATTATACATTAGTTTAGGTCAGAGTACACAAGTTGCAAGGCCTCTTCATGTTGGATGTCGAACACTTTGATAATGATATCCTCAACTAGCTAGTTAAAATCCAAAAGGACACATGATTTTGTCACATACCAGATAGATTGAAGCTTTTCAGTATTGCAAATACTTAAGGATGATGGACCTTTTAATCTGGCTATGGCACCCCTAGTTACCAATGGAGACAAGAAGCTTTTTGGGACCTTCTTACCTGTTGGAAATGCTGAATTTCCTAATGTAAAAGAAATGTATTTATTTCTCTACCATATCAGCAGTTTGTAAAAAAATTTTATAAAATAGTTTGTGTCTCTAGCATTATTCTTCATATATATGCACATTATCTTAAGGTTATGGGAAAAACGTATATTGTGGGCATAGCCACATATATTTCCTTTTTAGTATTTTCCCTTCCTTCTATTTTCATTTTCCCTTTTCCATTTGGATTCAGATCAGTGCTTGCCCATGATCTACAATTAATTTTCATATACAATCTGGAAGGAAAATTTTCTAGAGTTTGATGGCCTGGCTCTAAGCTCCCAAATGAAATAGATGGTACAAAAATTGTTATTGTAGATGCAATAGGCAGCAGTGGTTGGAACTAAAGATAGGATTTTCTTTGATTACTTGTTTTTGTTTGTGTTGGAACTAAAGATGTTTTTTTCTGAGACTGATCCCGGGGTGCCAAATTATCCTGGATTTGGGGCTCTAATGCTCACAACTTGCATCAGTTTTCTATCATATTCACATGTCAAACTTCTTTACTTGATAGAGGTTTGCTGTATATGTTTCGAAACTTGTAATTATATTCCTGAATTTTTATCAAGGTTCATAATAGTGTTATAGTTGGTCATACTAATCAGGCTATGATTACAATTTACATTTTGATGTCTGTCATAATAATTAGGACTCTCACATTTATTATATCTTTAGTAAAAAACCAAAGTTGGAATGTTTTTCTACTCTAGTCTAATCTAAGTGTATATGTGTGTGAAACTCCTTCTTGGAAACTTGAACTCGGCCCTTGCTCTCCACACCCCGCAAGCACTTATACTTGTAGGTGATACAAATTTATAAATTGTAATTCTTGGTCTATCTCTCATCATCTATTTTTGGGTAACTTTTTTTTTTTTTTGCTGAACTATTTTTGGGTAACTGAAAGTGTTCATATTGACAAGTTACTATAATCTACAAATCCACACAAAGGGGTAATTAAAACAATAACTCTAGGTAGAAGCAGATTTCTAGTTCTTGAGCCAGAACTGAGATGAGAAGTGGCCTTTAGTGAACAACAATTGGGAAAAAACTTAAGATTGTGCAAAGCTTGAAACAAGCCCAAACATCCTCAAAAAAGGTGTGTGATTACATACCTACTATATTTCAGCATGCATGTGAAATATGCCCTAACATCCTCAAAAAAATTAGAGGACCATCACTTTCCATCATATGGTGAGTGGGGCAAATTATATAACCCAAGAACTATAAGTCAAGAATTTCAACAACTCTGTTGTGCTAGAATTATGATTTTTCTCCTGTGTGTGTGTTAAGATGTTTCTCATTGGCAGCTTGTGTAATTGTCCTGGTTCGAACTATCAACTGAGCCATTTTGCCCTTCTTTATGAAACTTCTAATTGGCTTCCCTACCAACAAAAATGCAAAGTTAGATATTTATTGACTCCAGAAAATCACAGAAGTAGGAATGGTATGCTGTAAGTTATAAGTTATTTTTGGTGAAAACAAATGATTTTGATTCTTTAAACTAGATATTTATTGACTCCAGAAAATCACAAAAGCAAGAATGGTATGCTATAAGTTATAACAACAAAAAACAAATTGTCAAATTCTTTAAACTAATTAAGCCTGCCTTGAGGGTTCCCACTTGATACCAAACGACATTCAAAATTCTCAACTTCCTACTGCCTATTTTCATAAACTCCAGGACACATCTTGACAAGCCCAAACATAGTAAAATTTTAAATTACTTAGGACCTATTTGGATTGAGGGGGGAGGGAGGGGGAGTGGAGGAGAGTAGAATAGTTCAAATAAGGCTAATCTTGACAAGCCAATTCTACTCTACTCTCCCTCCCTTCCCCCTCAATCCAAACGAACCATTAGAAAAATACAACATCTTCAAAATCACAAGTCAACCGTCCAAAGATAGAACCATGCAAATACTGGTAGTCGTACTATATTTTCCTTTCTTTTTTTTTTTTTTGAATCTTGCCTTTTCTCTGTAGAAATTTCAATAACTTACAACACAACACCACAATTGTTTATGCATTTTATTATCAAAATTCCAATCTAGGCAACATTAGCCAATCCATCAGATTCTCATTATTTTAAATAAATTTAGGGGCCAAGCTACCTATTTCCATTTACCATGCCAGCAGTCGCAACCAATTACTGATTAACATCAAAAGTAATTTGGTACTTTCATCCTTACCAATCTCTTCTTGATTTCAAGGACGTAAAAAAGGTAATTAGATATAGTAAGTTCACCTGGCTGGGCACCAAGGTCAATAATATGTAACTTTGATGTAATCTGTCCATCATCCAGGGTCTTTCTCGCAAAGGAAATAAGAACAGAAGGATAATCATTTCCTGGAAGCAGTAAAAACATACAAGTTCATAGAATTCTGTAAGCACATGTGTGTGAGTATGCAATGTTGGAAAGGGACTAGGAAAGGGAAACCATGGCACCTTAAATTGGGCTAATGATGCAGCATGTGCTTCAAGAGCTTGACTGCGCTGCTGATCAATGGAGAAAAGTTGCATATTCCCTTTAACCAATTGTGGCCTCTGTAAACAAAATCAGATGAGGAAATCACAAACAGAATACTACCAGTTGTCGAAAACAATTCATCACATAAATACACACGGAGTAGCATCTGACAAATTACAACATTAAAAAATACAAAAGTAATCGGAAACTCAAATTATTTTTTATGAGTAGAATAAGAACAAGATTATGTTATATGTTAAAGCATCCAATCCAATTGTTTAAGGCTTTAAGATACTGAAACTCATACAATATTTAACGGCCAGATCTAACAGATTGTACTGCAGCGGACAGGACAACTCCGTGTTACAAAGTTATATATAGACATGGTAAATTAACCAAGCCCAAGGACTGCAAGTCATCCAATTACATGTAGGAAAACTTCTCAAGCCCAGTTCACTTGAAGCAGCATGTGTTTGCTATTGTGGTGGCCAAACCCTGCCCGGCCACCACAGTAACATTGATTACATGTATACTACCATTTATATCCTCTCTTTTTTTTGGGAAAATAGGTTTTCACTTGGGTAGCATTTCTATATATCCCTTGTGAGAAAGAAACACACCCTCTATACATGAGATGCAATCGACTTGTAACAATGTAACCAACTTGTTTTTTACCCATAAGTTACATGCACAGTGGATTTTGAAACCATGATCTCAACCTCCACCTCATTCTAAAAAATGAGGGAAAATGTCAGCTGAGACTTCAATCATCCAAGAAATAATGTAACCAACTGTGTACAGGCATTAACAGAAATAGTAACACACCTCGGGTGCACCAGGAGCAGTTCCAATCAAAACCAACCACTTTTCAGAAAGGTCACATCGATAGTTTATAATCTGATTGTTTGCCAAATTAGCTGTTCTATCAAACATCTGTACAGGTTCAGAATCACCTACATAAGGAAATGCAGTGAAGACCATTAATAGCAAACAATGTCAACTTAACAAGAAAGCCAATACCATAAATATGAACATATCCGTGAAACAATAACCTTATAAGCTGAAAAACTATGGCAGCATGATAATGAAATAGGTTAAATAAAACCAATTTACCTTCAATTGACCAATGATATACTCAATGGAACAAAGTGGGCCATCAAAATATTTCATAAACTGAAAGGAGGATGCTAAAAAGTAAAGTCCTCACCTGCTTAGGCATCTGATGAGATTTCATTTTTGCTTTCATCTCAATGTTAAATATTTGCAAGTGATCCTGATTAGTTCCTTGGATAACAATATATAAACGACTTCCCTCAAATAAATTACTGTAGTCATATATTGCTGCTTCCCCAATAGAGAGTTTTTACAAAGTTACCATTCCCTTTTTTTTTAATGAGTACAAAGCAACCAACAGATCATATGAGTATCATGCTTAAAGAGCTTGGGACTAAGAGATATATACTCCCTGCTTGAGATTTTTTACAAAGATTTTTTTTCCCAAGTGTTTTTTATTGGTTTTGATTGTTTCATAGAAATCAAGAGTACAAAAGTATATTTTGAGAAATATCAACCTCCTACTCACTTGTTTAACTAGAATTTCAAAAATAAAATCTTGCATGGTAGGAAAATAAAGGAAATGGCATCTCTCAGCTCTTCATCTCTCATTCTCTCTCCAAACCATTAACAATGGAACACACGCATCTTTAAATCCCCAAATCCTATCTAGATCTGCATTTTCCTTTTGTGTTGAGTTTTTCATCTTTATTTGTGTTATATTGTTTTCTATATGTTTATATGAAGCTAATTATAGATATGGACATGGTGCAAACAGATATTGCAAGAAGGTTCTAAAAAATACTTTTTGAGGGAACTTTGATTCCTTTGTTTTGTGGAAAATTAATTAGATTAGTGAAATAAAATTTGGAAAGTCTTTTAAGTTGTGTGATTGTAGATATGGATATTGTAAACCCATATAAAATGTCATGCATCTCACAGATATACTGCCAGTATAAATAAATCAGCAAAGGTATTCAAAGTTCAAACGCATTGTAGCTAGTATAAATGAATATAGATCATCCAGTAAAATATTATTGTGCAGGTGCATTACCTTTCCAACCAAAACTTCATTAGCATTTGCTCCATAAACATCTGCTGAATCAAAGAATGTGATTCCTTTACTGAATGCATACATGATGATTGATATGCCAACCTCTTCCTGGACAGGATCATTGTACACTCCAGACAGCCCCATACAGCCAAACTCCAGCTTTGAAACCTGGAAGACAAATTACATTACAATCTAAAAAGTTTATAACAAGCAAAAACATCTCTTAGAAGTGCAGAACAACTTACATGGGTAGCAACCATAGAGAGAAGCAAAACGATCAGCATTTTTCCCCTCTTCGACATAATCAATCTCATCAAACATGTGCCTGACCTGTTTATTCAAAATACATCTGAAGACATCCAATCCCATTTACAATGACCATCTCATTAAGAACATAATGGTAAACATGCCAATGAATAAGTAAAAACAAAAGAAATAAGAGGCACTTCATAGATAAGCATTGATGATACACAAAAGCAAATGATGGTAATTCCATGACTTGTTCATCTTACAAATTGAAGAAAAGTTCTCATAATTGTTACACACAAAATCTCATTAGCATATTAGGGATAAGGAACTATTTCTTGATGTATTTAAGAAGATACAAATGATCAAAAGTATTAATTAGGCCTCCAAAAAGATCATGGAAGATTGAAGTCAAACTTGAGGTCGAGTTTTCTCCGACATGAGAACTAATGTCAAAGAAATTAATCTCAAGTAAAGAAATCTCATTGGTCCATTTTGTCTACCTTGTTATTATTTTTTTTTTTTTTGATAAGTAATAAAGATGTATATTAAAAAACTACCTCATGCAGAATTGTCTAGCTTCTGTGTGTGCATATATATACGAAGAAGATATTTGTAGTAATTGTATCAAGTCTTTTCTTCTCTACCATATGAAATTTAATATTTGAATATTGCTTCAACTATTTTAGTCTACAAATTGATCTATTAGTGTTCCAACTTCAATCATACTTTCTTCTCCTAGTTGTAAACTTGTTTTGTTGCTGGAATTTCTGCTTAAACCCTTTGTAAGCATCAATTTGCTTGAAAGGTGGCTGCCTCTTTTGGCTGGTTCGTATCAGATCTACATTAGATATAAATTTTCTTTACCACATCATACGCACACATCCTAAAAATTGAAATTAGCTAAGAGCCTAGTAGTTCAACTAACGCCTCTTGGTGTTTCTAATGAAGATATCCAAAGATTCAAATTCCCCACCCCCAACTATTGAATTATGAACAAAAAAATTAAAAATAATAAAAATAAAAATTGAACAAAATCAGTAACAAATATATATATATAAAGATTCATTTTAGGTGAATAACTTCTACAAGAGAAATACAAAAAACATATTGTGTTAGAAGCATAAAGATTCATTAATCTCTAATGTTAGAAAGGGCAGCTCCATCCTTCAATTAAAAGAATTCAATAATGCATATTCAAGGTTCACCAATTCCATCACTTTAGCACTTACTCAAGCTTCACCAATTTTGCGTTTTTTAGCCCTCGTGTAATGTTTGGGCGGGGGAGGAGGAGGCTGCGGGGCATCATCCTTAGGCTCATCATCGTGCTGCAAATTCCATTAGATGCATGCAATCAATATTCGGTATAATGATAAGAATAAAGTGAAGTACAAAATATATCAGTTGCTTATAATTAATGTTATCATACCATAGCGGTGCCTCGGTGTCCTATTTTGTGTCCACCTGTGCCACAAGTGGGTGCTCTTCTAGTGCGCTGCGGTCTACCTTGTGGGGGTGAGGGCTGATGAGGGGAATGCTTGTCCGGTACATCAGTATGTGGCTGTGGAGTGTCAATCCCAACCGGAGGTCCTAGAGGGTCAGATGAGGATGCGGTAGGTGGGTAATGATGCTCTATGTAGAGGCCAGGAGTGGGTGCAGTAGAGCTGGTGGGTGGGTAAGAGGGTGTCTCGAGGAATATAGGAGGGGTCAAATTTTGATCAATGCTGAGATCAAAATTGTGCTGCGAAGGTGGGGTGGGTGAAGGGACCTCGGGCTGAGGAGATGTATCTGGGATGGGTGGAGGGACCTCAGGCTGAGGAGATGAGTGCGGGATGGGTGCAGGCATCTCAGGAGTACTTACAACCCGAGGGGTTGTTGCACACCGACCAGAGCCCCTGCCTGCACTTGTGCTTGGGCTTGCTGTAGTAGGCCTACCACGGCCCCTGGCTACACTTCTGCTTGGGCTTGCTGTAGCAGGCATACCACGGCCCCTGGCTGCACTTGTGCTTGGGCTTGCTATAGCAGGTCGACCACGGCCCCTAGCTGCGCTTGTGCTTGGGCTTGCAAGAGCATGCTGACCACGGGTCCGTGTACTTATAGGTGCTGCACTTGTGCTTGGGCTTGCAGTAGCTGTTGGTTCAGTCTCATGCCCATTGTTTGCCTCATCATTTGCTGCAGGACCACCACCGAGGCCAGCCACACCATTTAGGACACGCCGGATATGGTTGTGCGCTTGGCTGCCTTCGGGAAGCATCTCCAACAGCGTTAAATGGCTTTGAATCTGAAACGGAGAAAGTTCAGCAATTACAATCATATTTGAGACAGTGTTTCACTAATTAATGAATGGATAACATAGTACTTATTAATCTACTGAAACTCTTTAATTGTATATCAATTAATGAACAGTTTTATTACAATACTATATGTAACGTAAGTTTGTGGAATTGGATGTTAGTCAACTCAAACCACATATGGGGAAAAAAAGTCATACAATTTTATTCTACGGTCATACATGTACTCAAGTAATGAGGAAGTAGGCAATAAACTCTAATTAGAACACATTACCAGTTGATGTAATTTAGCGCTGTTGCGGTCGACATACTTTCGAGTGACCGGACGGTACCAGAGATAATAGGGATGATCGGGGGGCATCTCACCAATCTGAGGAGGTGCATGACAAACTTGTTGTCGTCTCATTTCCCATGAAATGATATACGGTCCATGCTCCTCCCTCCAATTCTTTTCAACCTTCCCACGTAGGTCAATTTTATGCAGTCTATCATCGTAGACAACATCGTCAGGCCGCTGCTGCGCCAACCCAAACTGTCGAAGGACACGGTCCGGGTGGTGTCTCTCTACTATGCAAAAACACACAAGCGGCACCCTTGCTGTCCACGTATCCCTCCCCGCAACGCAGAACTCAGGAAGGTGGCCGAAGTCTGCCTCGTATGGTTGCCACACAATCTACAATAGAAACAAAAAAACAATAAACATAGCATCTTCAAATGTGGAACAAGGGAGAATACATAGATAAAGGGAAAAAAAAATTTAACAAAAGATATGTTAAAGGATGAAGCAAACCGAATTTTTGAATATTATTACCTGGTCTGACTGCATTGTCACTAATTGCTCACGATAGTGGACCAAGGTCGTGCTGGATGGCCTACTCTTCGGGCTTGGCACCCGCACCCACCTACAATGACGAGCGAATAACATAAGCACAAGAATACAATTTAGTTATTAAGATAAGTACATTGTATAACACACTAAATATTAGAAAAAGACTTACTTAAATGCAAGTGGAGCATATGGCCATGGGCCATAATCACATCCAGGTGGGGGCTCTATCCTCGGGCACAAAAAAGGCAACCTTGCCCATGCCCAATACTGGACCAAGATGCACGCCCCACCAATTTGCGATGCCCCTTTCTCACTTGCCCGACACAACTCCCTGTACAGCCAGGCAAGACAACCACTACCCCAACTATATTGTGGCGGATCATGAAGGTTGCGCATGAAGTGCAGGAACATCAGATGCACCCTATCTCCTGACTTGTCCACAAAAAGTGTATCCCCTAGTAGCGCTAAAATAAAGCATCGGGCATACTGGTGTATCTGAATCTCTGTTGCATCATGAGGCAGTGGCGCTGCAATGGCCTCAACAAGTCGGCTGATCATAATTCTTTGCCCCACCAAAGTTTTATTGTCATTTGGCGGAGTAAAACCAAGCAACTCCCCACACACTTGACTCCAATCCCCATTCTCCACGGCAGTCGGCCCAACCAAGACCTCACCGTCTATAGGAAGTCCGAAAATCACCTCCACATCTTGTAGGGTGATTGACATCTCACCATGTGGAAGGTGGAATGTATGAGTCTCTGGCCGCCATCGTTCAACTAGGGCCGATAGTAGGCAATGATCTATCTCTTTCGAAGGGACTCTGAACAATCCTTCCAGTCTTAGCAATTTCATAATGTCTACGACCCGATTATCTTGCATCTGAACATTTGCCATCTCCTTAGTGCGACCACGACACATAAGTGGGCCCGGGTCCTACAAAATCAATAAAAGTTATAGCGATTGTTAGAACTAAAAATACAACTTTCAAAGAACTTGCTAGCTAAAAGGAAATTACAACGAAAAAATTAAAGCGGTTGTTACAAGTAGAAATTTCACCTCGCCATTCCAAATGGCCTCTGATTAATGATATGGTTGTCGCGTCAACAATGACCTCTGAAGCGGACCGGGGTGCAAAATCTCTAGCTCGTCATCAATCCGAGGCTCCATACTGCAAAGAGTATAGACAATGAAAAAGGTTATGAATACCCCAAATTAAACTTTCCAATGTCTGATAAGAGTACATATATTTTCATTCCATCACCTTCAAAATTATATATATATATATATATATATATATATACGAGATTAAAATGACAGTTATAACAGAGCATATGTGATATTAAGAATATACAAAACTCATTGTTATAAGTTTATGATTTTATACTGGTCAAGATGGTTGGTAGAAACTTAAACAATTTGATATTTAAATTTATGAGTTTTCAAGGATTAAGTGTATATCGGACTACTTACTAATTTAGATTGTTATTTTACATTCTCTAACTGCAATTTTATAAAACCTTTTTATGTCTTATTATGTATTTCTTTATCTTTTTCTTTTCAGAATTCATTATGAACCTTTTTAGTGATTCTGTTGGGGGTGCTGTTCTTTTGGTTTCATGAAATTTTAGTGCTAGGTTGGTATTAGAATTTTAGAACTGTACAACTATTGAAAATTTGGGGCCATACAATTTACAGGTACTGTGATAATCTTTTGAGTCTATCTCCAATTCTTGTTTCTTGATGTAAGCAACCATTTTATGGCATCAGCCACTGGGTCTATTTACAATCTGGGTATATATTAAGTGTTTTCTGGATTGGTGTGAGCCTGTCTTTAGTTATTCATATCTAAAATTTGGAGAATTGAAACCAAAACTAAGACTTCTTTTCTATTCTTTAATTTTTTTTCTGCTTCTCTTTCCATCTTCTGTTAAATATGTGATGTTAAAAAAAATCATAGTTTTTAAATGAATGTGTCAATGTTCTGTGGCTGTGGTTAATGAACTAGAACTTATAGTAATTAAAAGTTGAAGTTGAAGTAGTCTTTACTAAACTTTATTTTCCTCTTTTCACGATTTGATTCTTTTAAATGAGATTGTAATTGGTATTTGGTACATTTTATTTTAATAGGGTGGTATCGATGAGGGTGAAGATCCTAGAAGTGCGGCCATCAGGGAATTAAAAGAAGAGACAGGAATCAGTTCAGCTGAAGTTATTGCAGAGGTAAGAATTTTGGACTTCTCTTCCTTAATTACAAATTTTTGGTATGCTTGTGTAATTCTTTCAGATATTTAATATGCATCTCGCTTGAGGAATGTGTGAGATTGCAATAGAAATTGCTTTATAAACCTGTTTATACTTTTCTTTGGATATCTGAATTGATGGTCCCTTTTTCTTCTTTTTCTTTTTTGATAGGTAATAAGAGTAATATTAATCATGATGAAAAAAAATAAATGATGTTTATGATAGTGAACACAAGCAAAAACAACAAACAACATCGAAGAAAAATAACTCAAGGGAAAATTCTAAGAGAAGAAAGAAACTCTATGATTGAAGAACAATTCAAAGAACCCTAGTACCTAAACCAATCAAAAAGAGTTCTCTGACATAAAGCTTGTAACTGAACCAGCGATTTCTCAGTAGCCTCAGTAGTTCTCTGGCATAAAGCTTGTAATTTATGGTCTCATATACATAGGTTTTAAGAAATTGATCAGCTTTGATGGAGAAATTAAAATAGGAAGACTTAACAAATCCTGAACCAATCTTCATTGTCTGGTAAGGAATCCGATTTGTCAACCTTCTTTTTTTTTTTTTTTTTAAACACTCCTCCATCTGGTATTATGAAAGCATTGGCATGACTGTTCCTTCAATTTAGAACCTTCAATATTTACTCACCTGTCTTCCAAACCCCACAGAAAGAGAGGACGGGGGGTACGAAATCCTCTCCTCTTTTCCACAATTCCACTCAACCAAGCATGTGAAAGGAAATAGTTGTTGGAAACACATTGAACTTGATTTCTTTTTATTAAAAAGGAGAGTAAATAGTTCTGTTTAGCACCTCTACTATTTGGCACTATGGTGTTTGTGCACCTAGATAGAGTTGAGTGGCAAAGAGGAATCATGTAGCCATCTCCAATTAGAAGGGCTTAAGGCTTTAGTTAGTAATGCATGTGGTGTTTGAGATTGAGAGAGAGTGATCCAGGATCTATGATGCAGACAGCAAGAAGCTCATGAAAGAGCAATTTAAAAATATGAACCAAGGGGGCACACTCCTCTAGGCTGCCTTAGTTATTATTATTATTCGGGTTTGTTACTTTACATTAGGAAGTTGCTGGTTTAGTATAATTTAGTTTTATTTAATTTTAAAAGTCTAGAGTATTTTTGTAATTCTCAGGTTTTGGGGTGTGGGCTGAAGTTTTTGTCCCTTGCATCTTATTATGGGTTTTCATATGTTATGAGGTTTTAATTTTGGGTTTTAATTACCTAGAATTAGTAGTCAATGCCAATGGAGCCGGACAGGGTTAGGTTTAGTAGGCTACATATATTGACATAAACAATATTTTATTCATTAGAGAGAACTAGTTTTATGAGAATATTGCAACAATTATGCTATGAAGGTTGTGTGATGCAATCCTTCTCCAAGGCGTGATGCTAGGGAAACCTAAGTGTGATGCTTAGGAGAACTAGTTTTGATGGCTAGAAACTTTTCTCTTTAATTTCCAGAAACTTGAAAGTTGAAACCTCGCAACCAGACCTTGATTCCTCACTCATAGAACCCAAAACTATCTAGGGTAAAAACCTAGTACAACCCACTCAAGTTACATTTTATCTCTTTGTTGGTAATTATCTTTCTATACATCCATAGCCACACACAAACTTTGCAAACTTGCATGCACAAGCACCCATTCCTCCCCCCCCCCCCCCCCTCTCCCCCAAAAACAAACACACACTGCCTGAGTAGAATGACTTTTATGTGGGGATTCTAGGATCAATTCCTAGGTCATATTATTTGGCCCTTTTTCTTTTACTTATTTTCATTTATCAGGAATGTAACTTAATACACACACACGCATATATATACATATATATACATATATATATATATATATATATATATATATATTTCTTCTTTTTCTTTTTGATAAGCTTAAAATATCTCTATCATTCCTATATCCTAAGTTTTATAATACTCTCTCTAATGAGCTTGCATCGTGGTCCATATTACTTTGGACTTAATCAACCACCCTACTCAACTGGTTGACCTACTCTCTTAGGACTACATCTATGTTCTAAGGCCTCTCTAAATTCAATTTTTCTTGGCTTTGCAGACTTCAAAATTTCCCAAATATGAAACAAAAATAGTGGATTTCTATGCTAAAGTTTAGTGTTGTAGTTTTGAATGAATGCCAATGTCTAATATCTAATCTTCTCTGTGTATGTGAGCAGACATGCCATAGCCCCTAGGTTTATTGGGGATTCTGACTTTTTTTCTTTACCTGGGCTACATTTTAACTTGCTAATTCTTCCTGTCAGTCTATCAGAATTTTTAATACTAATACTCTACTGCTGTCCAACTCATGCATGATATTTTAATCTTACAGTTCCTTTGTTAGCAATAAGTTCAGGGCCTGAGTTGGGTTTCAAATGCAGGTACGTTATTGGTTGACATATGACTGGCCTAAAGTCAAGGAAAATCTTAAGGGTCAAGCACAGAAGTGGTGAGCATATGAATACAGCAATACATTGTTAGATGCAGTATATATAGTGAAGGGCTGCAACTGAGTCCAGATTAGGCAGAGTCAGTTAAGGCCATTGGATGCATTCAACCTAACATATTCTTTTCTGGGGAAAAAACGTTTCGTATTTTTTTTGGCTGGGAGCATGTAGAATATAATTTAGATACACAAGTAATCTATATCTATGTGTATATATATATATATATCTAAAAGTTAAAGTGTAGCATTTCTTGTTGCTACGCTCTTGTTGTGCCACATTAGCAGCAAGACAGGCACATCCTTTTCTTTTTTTATATTTTTACTCTTCTTCTCCCCATTTTCTTTTGTATAAAATTGATATCATTTCTCCCATTCAATCCATATTTTTCCCAAAAAAAACTGTGAGTACTCTCTCTCTCTACTTTCTTTTGGTGGATTTTTGTTTTTTTTTTTAATGACTTTCATTAAGGTTGATGATTTTTTTTAATATGTGTTTTGGTATTGTGTTTTTTAAATTTCCCACCACAAAGTCTTTTATCTTCTTTCTATTGCTTTGGTTGAAATTTTGGTAATACTTAGTTTTTTTGGAAATAGAAATTTAAGTTTATATCAAAACACAGTCTACATGACTATGAATTTGAATTTGAATATGGCTACCAATTATTTGAGTAATAAATTATTATAAAGTCTATCTTTTGTTCCATTGATTTCATTTTAATTTTGGTTAAGATAACATTGTAATTTTGTGATGAGTTTCTATTATTATGATAATCTCCTTATTCCTGAAAATTTTGAATAATAAATTTGAAACTTATAAAATTTAGTTGTGTGTTAGGCAAATATAACACACTACAACAGAAGTTAGAAGAATATGATTCATCTTAAAAAAATATTAATCAAACATACAAAAAACAATAATATGATATATTTGTACAGATTTAAAAAAATAAAAAATACTTATAAAAATGTTAAAAAATATATATATATATAATACTTGAAGTAATTGTTACTTTTTATATACTACACCTTATTACATAATATTTATATATTCCCATGCATTGTGTAAGTTTGCGGCTAGTTTTAGATTTAAATTTATCTCCATAGATGTACATGCCTGTGTGTAAATTTCTGTTTAACTTCATCAAACTTGAAAACCCTCTCAGGTTTCTTCTTAAATTTACTGGGAAGGAGGAAGAAATCAATCTTTTGGGTGATGGGACTGTGAAAGCTGAATTTGGTGAATGGTCATGGATGTCTCCAGAACAAGTAGTTGAGCTTGTGGGTAGACCTTACAATCTTAATTGAATTCTTTACTGGTTCAGAAACGGTTGGAATTGCTATTTTGGTCTTGTTGGTTTACTTAAATGGTCATTTTTTCCATTCTGTGCAGGTAGTGGATTCTAAGAAGCCTGTTTACAAAGAAGTTATGACAGTTTTTGCTCCCTATTTTCAGTAAACTTAGGTTGATGATTGATGTATTGACTAGTTGGTTGCTTCCAGATAGGCAGTCCAATAATTAACCGAATGAGCTAGTTCAAAACAGGAAAGTCATTGAATGAGCCATGGTTGACTGAGATATAAATACTGGATATCATCTTGCAGGTCCAAGTCGTTGTAAATGAATGATGTTTTACTGGTTTCAAATACTGTTATTCAAAAGCTTAGGCTATTCTGATGAGAGAGAGTGTTTTTTAATTTTTTAATTTCAACTTTCAATGCGAATACTCGCAAAGCTCATAAGCTCATTGAGATGATTCTATCTGTGGGTTTTATCTATGTTTTTGTGGTCAGATTGAATCAAAGGTAATAAGAGAAACAGTACTGTCACTAGAACCTGCCTAGGTCAAATCAACATTCCGTTTTTCCTCAATTGATACATTTTGTTATGTCTTAGGTACAATGAGTTCTCTTTAATAGACTCATGATAAAGTTGAAGGAGAATGTGATAACCTGCTGTGGAATTTAGATTTCGATGCATCTCACAAACGATTGTTATAAGAGCAACACTACTGCATTAGAATCCTGACACTACAAACCTCCAAAGAAGTAAAGATGACAAAAATTATCCGTCCCTCTCAACCTGCCTATCACTTAATCCAGATGTTCCATATGTGCACCATGGCATGGACAAGGTAACACAAGTGGTTCCAGAAATACAAGAATCAGACTAAACCATTAATCCTAAAAATTCAAACCAACTTAAACCTTCTGGATATCATGCAGGAAAATATGTAGGGGCAGCTAGAAGAATGGGTGAATATCATTTGCCACAAAACAATAGCACTAAAGCTAGCTGAGGAACAGAAGCAGAACAGCAAGCATGGCTCAAGAGGGGACCAAAAAAAAAAAAAAACCAATTAACTAAAATTCAAACTTCCTTGGAGCTTGGGTCTTGGCATTAAGTCATTTCAAACTTTTGAAGCCAAGAACACCAAAAATAGGTAAACTCAACCTATGGCTAGTTGTCAGGAATATACATATATAAAGCTTTACAAGTCCAAGTAATTAAAGGGCCCTCTGAGAGATAAACATGTGTGCTTAAAGGAAATGTATTAGGCCATTAAGATAAGATAGGGGATCGAATTTGCTAAACTTTGGTTAATGGGGCAGATTGCAAAAACTGATTCCAATTACCAATATGATAATGCTGCTAGGCAGTCTCCACTGAGGGTATCAGCAAGATTTGATTTAAAGGAGAGGTTTTGATATGCGACATTTTTTTTTATTTAATTAATTTATTTTTTTATAATAAACAATAATAATAATAGAAAAGGCATATCAGACATTTGCATAGAAATCGATAGTCTTGCTCCAATGAACAAACCCACCACCAATGACCAAAACCAATCAAACCCGACATAGGTGACCACAAACAATCATCAAACCTTTAATGACGAAGACCTTAACTACACTTACATCAGTGATTGTAACTCTAGTGACCAGGATCTCCTTGTGGGATGAGTCAACTGGCTTTGGTGAGTGATTCTATGGTCATTACAACACTATTTATCTCAAACTATTCCTGGGTTCAAAACCCATTGGGTGCATGTAACTAACTTACCAAAACTTTATAAAAAGATAAATATCAGCAAATAAATCCTACAGATATAGAGAAATTCTCAAAAAAATTCCCTAGGTTTCAAGCACCGTTAGAATTACATTGCAAACATCGGCCAAAAATTAAAAAAATCAAACTTTTGTACACAACTATCCCTGTTCTCAACCCAAAATACAAAACACAAAAAACCCAAACGTAAATTTCATATCTTTATGAAATTAGAAATAAAAAAATGAAAAATAATTTTGATAGTTTCCATAAATACCTAATACACAATTTTTGTGAAACTAATTTCAAGTAAAATCAAAGAGTTTTAGGGAAAAAAGAATGAACCTTTGAGCAGAGACAAAATGTTCCTCAGCTTTCGGAGATCGAGAAAGCTATGCCCTTGTCAGATTGTTAGAGAGTAAAATCGGAAACGAGAATTTCTGGAATGCGTGAATGAGCGGAATGCGTGAGATTTGATGAAGGAGCGGAATAGCTGATTGATGAAGGAGCGGAATAGCTGAGACAGAGAGAGAGAGAGATGGAATAGCTGAGAGAGAGAGAGACGGTATGTTTCTAATGACTGTTGTGTTTGTGTGTGTGACTGTGGGAGTGACTGTGGGAGATAAGTGAGCTGTGGATATCGAGTCTTATAAACTCGATATCCACGTGGCTCCACCTGGCTTTTTTCTCCAGCTAGGATTCGCAAAAACCCCTTAACTCGAGTTTCTAAAACTCGAGTTCTACTTGAATCTCGAGTTTTAGAAACTCGAGATGCTATTATTATAAATTCTTTTAGAACCGGCCAATTAACTATATTGTTAGACTAGCATTGTTATTTGGCAAGGGGGTTCTTTATTTATGATTTTGTTTCACAATTATTGAAAGTTGAAACTAATTGCAGATCCGTGCTTTATCACAGTCATGATGAATGTATCAATAACATCCTCAGCCTCATAAGCTACGTCCCTGATTTGGCTTACTATCTGCCGTGTCTGCTTAATTATTTTCCCTCCCTAGTGGGTATAACACCAAAATTTAGTACAACAATTACAGATACTTTCTCAGAGGGAGAGGGATTGCTGGGAAGGGAAAGTCCTGAAGGATGATGGAAAGTGTCTTATGTTGACTGTCATGCGGACTTTGAAGTTGGAAATGAAGGGAGGAGGGAAAGTTCCTAATCGTTTTCCTTCGAAGAGTGAAGACAAAAATTCTTAGCTGGATAGTTTGGCAGTGCAAACAGCAATGTTCGTGTCCTGTTCATAGCTTGTTGGTCTTGTGGGATCAATAATAATGGAGTACAGAGTACTGCTTTTTTTTTTTTACCAAAAAAAAGTACTGCTTTCTTTAACAATAATTGTTTTTTTTTTTTTTGAGAAATCTTTAACAATAATTGACTAATGCTGCCGACACACATTGTTTATATGATATGTTACGGTGAGTGACTAATTGATTTCCCATATTAAAAAAAGAAAATGTGGCGGGAGTGTGTGACTAACAAACCCAAGCAATCCTTCTCATAAATAATAAAAAATAAATAAATAAAAAACCCAAGCAATAATCATATTGTCACGTTTCGTCAGTGATATTTGACAAGTAAATTCAATTAATTTGAAGGAGGTGCAATAAACTAAGATCTCAAATGTCATCATCCACATTAACCACCAATAAGATTTTCGGGATACCTCACAAAAAGGAAGTGGATATGTTCAAATACCACTCCCTTAAATTCAAAAAAATTAAAACAAAAATTTATTATAACAAATTATGTAAACAATTGTTAAAAAAAGAAGTGCACCGGTCTTTATAAATTTTATAGGTTAAAAGTGTGTATTTGGTACAATTTACAAGGTAGATTTTTTTTTTTTTTTTTGCTTTTGCTTTTGCTTTTGCTTTTATGTACAAGTTTTTTTTTATCCTTCTAAAAAAATGTACAAGTTTTTAAAATTTAAAATTTTCTTACTTTTTCTTACTTTTTTAAAGTACAAATATATTTAAGCACACTTTCAAAAAAAAAAAAATTCAACATTTCACCTTAGTAGTTGTAAAAATTATTGTCTTAGTGTCATTAAACTTATTGACTTAGAAATACAAAAATTAGCTAGCCACAATAACCATAACCTTTGAATTGAACATAAAAATTCTGGGGTACATTAAGCCTGGGGCTGTGTTACATTATCCTTCAATTAGACTTCGTTTGGAAGTTCATAAATGAATGAAATGGAATGATCATAAGGGAATAGAATAGACTGTATTTAAACAAGGAAAAAGAATGGGAAAAAAAGAAGAAGAATATAATGGAATTAAGTAACCATGATTGGATGTTTTAAATAAAGGAATGAAAATAAATGAAAATGAATGGATTGCAAGTAATATTGTTTGAAAGTAACATAGAGGGAATGAAATTGAATCATTTTATGACAATATTACTATTGGACATCTATTTTAAAATAAAGGGTTCAATATATATTACATATGGGTATTTTGGAAGTTTTAGTAAAAAATTCATTAAATCCAATTTCATTCCTTCTCGTTCCTCCTAATTTTATAGGGAATGAAAATTTGAAGTTTTAAGGGAATAAAGAAGAATGAGTGTTCTCTCCTGGATTAGAATCACCAGATGTTACGCCAATTGTTAAGGGACATTCTGTCAAAAAGTGTATACCATATCTGCTTATTTCGTTTCTTTGTGAGTAAAACGCTAAAACTTGTAGAACAATTACATATTTTTTTTCTTAGGGGGATAGCCCAGAAGGGTAAAGGAAATTGTTTTATGTTGACTCAATGTCATGCGGGACTTCGAAGTTGGAAATGAAGGCGAAAATTCTTGGTAGGAACATTTTGTGGTGCAAAAATTCAATCTTTAAACTTCCTCACCAGTCCAGTGGGACCAAAAATATATCACGGTAATGTCGGCACCAGTCCAGTGGGACCAATAATAGATGATTGTAGTGGTAAACACGCAATTTATTTACGATTTTGTTTCACAATTTATTTACGATTTTTCCTAGACTGATCACGTGGTGCCATTGTTTATGCCGGATCTGGTTCTCTAATGCTCACAACTTGCATCAGCTTTCTTTTCTATCTCATTCACAGGTAAATTATGATTAAGGTTCATACTCCATAATAATGTTATATAAGATCATACTGATCTGGCTTTTACATTCTGATATCTATTATAATAATCAGGGCTATCATAACATTGAAAATAGTAATAAATTAAAATTCAAATGTTTTTCTGGACTTAAGAATGGTGATCAAAATTTATAAATCGTATTTCCTGCAACATTTATTCCGCGTTGTAACTTGTGAGGGGGCAATGTGTAAATAATTAAAATTGCTTTTTTTGTTTTTTTTATAATTTAATTATTCTATTTTAGTTTGATGTAGCCATGGTTGAAAATCGAAACCATGATTCCAATTTTATATGTACTCATCTGTTCCACTATTTTCGTTCTTTAACTTCCAAAAGATTTGGGCCTTACAAGATGGAACAACAATGGTAATCGTCGCCAGAAAAACTATCCGAGCAAAGGCTGAATTTTCTTAGGAGATGAATTGCTTGATTGATTGGGTTCCAGAAATAGTTTAATCATCTCGTTCCAAAGAACCAGATAAGATTAGCGGCTAGGTAATGCGGCATAAGAAGAAAGAATACTTGCAGTGGGGTGATAGATGCTATTTTGAACTTTAAGGTAAAGTCAAGAGGTGGCTTGAATTAATACAATCTGATGTCCAGTTCAGCAAATCAAAGGCACCACTCCATCCCAAGTTAATTGAACTACACTTAACGGAATTGAGTTGAATTTATCTTTTTAAATGTATAGTTGTAGGCCCTTTTCGGCTCATATTGCAGATTCCTGGGCCAGGCTTTGAGGCACAAGCTTTTGAGTTTACAGTCTTTCTTTACTGAATTGCATATCCTCCAATTATTTCATCGAAAAAATACGTCATGAATACAATATCATTCTTCACAACCTCTAGGTCTACACTCTTTTTGTTTACTGAAGGGATGTCATTTGATAATTCAGAATCTAAAAGATTGAGAGTTCATTGCAGCCTTATATTATTTTTAACTCGTCTCTTTGGTTGCCCATATGGTTGATAATTTTCTTACCTCATTTTAACTACTAATGTTATTGTAGTCAAACATTTATTTTCAAGTAGTTGGTAATTGAGTATTTCCCAATGGGTGTCGTGACAAGCTTGTACTTGAGTAATAATGGGTGCTAACTTGCCAAAGTTGATAATTGCAGAAAAGTTGTTGACTAAAAATAGACGCTTACAAGCCAATTATATGATCTAGTCAAGCCCCAAGTCTATTGTATTATCCTGATCCAGGTTCATTATACTCAGAATCCTAATGTTACTTATATCAAAAAACCTATCCTATTCCCATTTTGCAGTGCAAGTACTTAGTCAACAAAAACTGAATTACATTAATTCCATGTATTCTTTCTTTGCAATCTTTATTTCTCTTCACTCTTTTTTTTTCCCCATTTACTTTAACAATTTAAAAGCAAGTATTTTTGGTGTGACTGAATTCATGAAAATAATTTGACCCCGTCTATCTCTCATCATCTATTTTTGGGTAACTGAAGTGTACATATAGAAAAATTATTTTAATCCTCAACTCCACGAAAGGATAATTAAAACTAATAACCGTTGGTGGAAGCAGATTTCTAGTTCTTGAGCCAGAACTGAGATGGGAAGTGGCCCTAGTAAACAACAATGGGGAAACAACTTAGGATATTGCATAGCTTAAGAAGTTAAATATAAGGTCATCAATAAAGGTCTGTTATTACATCCCTATTATATTTCAGCATGTGTTCAAAGCATGCCCCAATATAGGACCATCACTTTCCATCATATGATATGTGGGGCAAATTATATAGTCCCAAGAACTAAAATGCAGGATACAACTATTGACCTTTTCTCAACAACTATGCTATACTAGAAATTTGATTTTTCTCCTGTGTCTGTTTGTTAAGATATTTCTCATGGACAGCTAGAGCTAGTGTAACTATCAACTGAGCTAACTAGTAATTCTTTATCAAATTTCTAATTCCATTCCTTTTTCATCTCCTAATACAGCAGTGATGTGGCTCAATTTTTATTTGGTACTTGGTAATCAAATTATTTAACCATTAGGAGACAGAATGAAGCCTTATGACTTACAATTGCACATTTCATGCTTGGTGCACACATTCCAAAATAACTGTTAACTTTGAAATACAGAGCAACAGCAGAAAAAAGATTGTTAAGCATAGGAAAAAAAAAAAGAACAAGGAAAATAGTGCAATAATAGCTATCAATTAAAATAGCATTATGGCAGAGTAACTTGACTGATTGCGCCAGTTAACTAGAATTTTATTATATAAACTCATGGGATATATCAGTGATATACCAATAATAGCTAGTCTTGACTACAACCACAAACAGAATTCACTTCCAAAACAGACGAGAAATTCATCGACGCCCTGCAATCCCTTTCCATGATATCTTTGAAGAATCATCTTCAAGACATAAGTAATGTCTTGATATTATATTCAATGTTCATTATTTCAAAACCAAAGTCTGTTACATCAGTAAACTTAAGTTTAGAATACCATTTTAGAAATTAACAAGATAGGAGATTGTTTAATATATGCATTTAAATGGGAAGTTCTGCCAAGAGTATTGTGGCTTAGTAATATTATAGTCTCACTTTTAAAGAGAAACTGGATTAAATCCTACCACCTCACTTGTTAAAAAAAAAAAAAAGTGGGAGTTTGAATTATAAGGGAAAAAAAACTGAAGATATTACATATAATTGAACCCAAACACAGACTTATTAAGCATTTTGATTAATTAGTGTCCCAAGATACCTTCCTCCCAACCAAAATGGATTTATCACCACAAACATGATAAATTATTGGAAAGACTTTCATGGAAAAAGAAATAGCAATAAAGGCTTAAAATCTAAGATAATTATGGAATTAGAAAAACAATGATTACGTTTGATATCATACCATCAAAACCTGAACAAATGCAGCATTGACCCCTCAGGCCTCAGCCCCCCACAAAAGCATAGTACAGCAGATGAAGCCATCAACTATTTTCTCAATTAGTTGAGTCCAGATGTAGAGGTGGATAGACATGGAGCTTACACCTATCCCTCTTCTGCAACTGTTGAAGCATTTTTGCCAATTTTGGATCAGGATTTAAAACTTCTACATACTGCAGGTTAGTCAAGTAACATAGTCCATCCGGGGGCATTATACCAAACTTGCAACACTCCAAGACCAAACGTTGAAGCCTTGGCATTGCACCTTGCCACATAGACCATTTTATAACGTTCACCTTTGCCATTTTAAAGACTTCAAGTTGATGAAAACTACTTCCATTGCAAAAGAGGGTGTTCTGAACTTCACCTCCTACCACTTTGAGTATTCGAAGGTTGGTAAGCCTATCCAACACTGTCATGGCAGAAACTACGTCTGTGCATTCTAAGGTTATCTTTGTGAGAGTCAATTGGATTGAACTTGGACTTGACAGTTGAAGAATTTCACAAATCTTCAAAGTATGTAGATGACGCATGGGATGGAGGCTTGACAAAAGCTTTGATACCCTCCAACTTGAAGAATGCAATCTTAATTTTCTTACCTTAGGAAATCTACCCTTAGCAAAGAGACTCTCAGTGTTTTCATTTAAATCTATACCAGTGAGGACTTCAAGATTGGGTAAATCCACTTTATTGTCTGTTCTAGGTAGAGATGTTCGCCCATTCATATACAAATGTCTCAATTTTTGTAACTTCCATATCCCCTGGGGCAAGCGTTCTATTATAGAATTTCTCATGCCCAGCATCTCTAGATTCCAAAGGTTGCATATGGAATCTGGTATGACATGATGCTCACCAGATCTAATGCCCAAGTACCTCAAAAGGATTAGGTTTTCAATCATGTTGGGGATTAAGCAACAAATGCCCATATTATTGAGCTCTATCACCCGAACCAATTTGTTACTTTTGCAAAGCCATTCTAAGTAGCTTTTTTCAGGAGGACTCTTGAGCTCAACAACCCCCCCGAAACCTATTATAGAACGACAATTTGAAGGCTCACAAGGGCTGGAATAAATGTATGGATAGTTGGCATAGTGGATGGAAATTCTACGAGATTTGCTTATGAATGGAAGGTTAACATCTGAATGAACCTCAGGAAACTTCTCTTCAATGCTCTCCGATATACATAGGTCTCGTAGAAGATCATGGATATGACAAGTTTTGACTCCTCCATCTAGCCTTTTCGTTGCCACTTGAATCAAGCTTCGATCAATAAGTTCCTCCAAGTAGTCTTCAGCAACATCCTTAATATTTCTATTCTGAATTTTTTGTATAAATCCCTCAGCTATCCAAAGTTGGATTAGTTGCCTCATTGGTATCTCAAAGTCTTCTGGGTAGATACCAAAATATAGAAAGCATGGTTTCAAGCGTCGGGATAAGTGGTTGTAACTTAAAGCCAATATGTCTCTGCAACTTGATCTATCTTCAATCAAATACGAATTGACATGACCAACATATTTCGACCATGTTCAATTCGTTTTCTCCTTATATGCCAAATTCCTCCCAATACCACAATAGCAAGTGGTAAACCATGACAACTTTCCACAATTTGTCTGCCTAGAGTTTCAAGTTTCAGAGGACATGTACCTACCCGAAACACCTTCTTTAAGATGAGTTCTCAACTTTTATCTTCTTTAAGTAATGGGGGTTCATAAGGGAGAATAGGAGGAATGATATCATTAACACTAAACATAGACGTGTTAATTGGGTGCTAACTGGCAAAAGTTTGAAGCCTTGGCATTGCACCTTGCCACACAAAGGAGTAGTAATGGGTGCTAACTGGCCAATGTTTGATAATTGCAGAGAAGTTGTGGACTAAACATAGACGTGTACAAGCCCGAAGTATGTTGTATTATCCTACTTCAAGTTCATTCTACTAAGAATCCTAATGTTACTTGTATTAAAAAACCTAATCCATTTTTGTAGTGCAAGTAATTAGTCCATCACAACAAATCATGCACGTTAATTTCATGTAATTCTCTCGAATTTTTAATCCTCTTTCTATATTTGTTCCATTTACATTAATAATTAAAAAACAATTAACAATTAACTGTAATCTACACATCCACACAAAAGGATAATTAAAAATAATAACTTAAGGCATAAGCAGATTTCCAATTCATGAGCCAAAACTAAGATGAGAAGTAGCCCTAGTAAATGATAATGAGGAACAACTCAGGATAGTGCAATGCTTGAGAAGTTAACAATAAGGTCAGCAATAAAGATCTGTGATTACATACCTATTATATTTCAGCATGCTTGTGAAACATACCTTAACATCCTCAGGAAAAAAAAAAAAAAAAAATTATAGGACCTTGAGACCTTCACTTTCAATCATATGGTAGCCAAGAACTAAAAGTCAGGAATTTCAACAACTTTTTTGTACTAGAATTATGGATTTTCTCCTGTGTGTGTGTGTGTGTGTGTGTTAAGATGTTCCTCATGGACATATCAAGTGAGCTAGCTTTTTGCACTACTTTATGAAAGTTCTATTTCCATTCTTTTTCATCTCCTAATGCAACAATGACAGAGCTCAATTATCAATTCACGTTTGATAGTTTTCATGGAATCATACAATGTAATTAACTACTTGGTTCATAAATTATTTAGCCAAAAGCAGATAGAAAGAAGCCTTGTGAGATACAATTGAACATTTTCATATTTGGTTCACACATCTGAAATGAGTGTTAGACATTGGTATACATAATAACATAAGAAAAAAGAATGTTAAGCGTTGAAAAGTAAAAAATAAAAAATAAAAACTAAGAAAATAGTGCAATAATAGACATCCATAAAAATAGCATTATGACAAGGTAACTTGACTGATTCCACCAGTTAACTAATAATTACGTTTATTAAATAAAAAAACAGTTTACTTATAATTACTAGCTTTGAGTACAATCACAAGCAGAATTCACTATCAAAACATATGGTCAATTCGTTGGTGCATTGCATTCCCTTTCCAAGATATCTTTGAAGAATCATCTTGAAGACAAAACTAGCGTCTAGATATTATGTTTAATGTTTGTGTTTGCACAAGCGTTTTATAGTTAAAGCAACATTACTTGAATTAAAAAAACAAAAAACAAAAAAGGGTTCAGTGCCCATTATTTCAGAACCAACGTCTGTCGCTTGGATTCAACTTTCCTTTCCTCCTTCTTGTAATAAACAGAAAAAGATAGAAGTCTATAAGATGAAAAAAAAATAATAATAAAATAAAATAAAATAAAACCTTAAGAAATTAATATAATATAATTCAATTCAAACACAGACTAATTATGCTTTTCAATTTAGTAGTGTCCCAATCCCAAGATTATACCTTCCTCCAAACCAAAACCGATTTATCAGAACAAAAAGCAAAAACAAAAACAAAAACAGTAAAGGCTTAAGTTAACTTCTCAGGCCAAAGCATAGCACAACAGATCAACTACTTATCTCAATTAGTTGTTAGGTTCAGAGGTGGATAGACTTGGAGCTACATCCATCCCTCATCTGCAACTGTCGAAGCATCTTTACCGATTCTGAATCGGGATGTAAAACTTCCACATCACTCAAGGCAGTCAAGCAACATATTTCCTCCACGGGAATCATATAAAGATTGCAACGCTCCAAGACCAAACGTTGAAGCCTTGGCATTGCACCTTTTTCCATAGCAGTTACTTCTGTCATTTTGAAGACTTCGAGTTGACAAAAACTGCTTTCATCGCAATGGAGTGTGAACCCGTTACAATTAACGACTTTGAGTATTCGGAGGTTGGTAAGGCTACCCAACACTTTCCAGATAGATGGATTAAAACCTGGCACATCCAGCAAGGTTATCTTTGTTAGGGTCGACTGGAGTGAACTTGGATTTGAAAGATCAATATGTTTACGAAGCTTCAAAGTCTGTAGATGACGCAAGGGGAGGATGCTTGACAACTTCAAAATCAATGACTGTTGCACATCTAACCCATAAAATTCTAATTTTCTAAGGTTAGGAAATCTGGCCTGGGCAAAGAGACTATCAGTTTTGTAGCAATCTAAAGATACACCAGTGAGGACTTGAAGATTGGGTAAACCCGCTTCATTGTCAGTACTAGGTAGATATGTTGGCCCATCCAAGTATAAATGTCTTAATTTTTGTAACTTCCATATCCCCATGGGCAAGCATTTAATTTCAGAATTTCTCATGTCCAGCGTCTCAAGATTCCAAAGGTTGCATATGGAATCTGGAATGACCTTACCAGAGGAAATGCTCAAGTACCTCAAATGAACCAGGTTTTCAATCTTTTTGGGGACTAAGCAACAAATGCGGCCCATATTTCTGAGCTCTACCACCCGAACCAACTTGTTACTTTCACATAGCCATTTCAAGTAGTAGCCTTTGTCTAGAAGATTGCTATGCCCGACAGCTCCCCGAAAGCCTATAACAGAACGACTATTTGAACGCAAACAAGGGTTGGAAGAAATGTATGGATGGTTGGCAAAGTGGTTGGAACAAACACAGTTGGCTACACGACTTGTCGTTTTTTTTTTTTTGCTTTCCTTGATTGTATTGTAGTACAGCCAACGAGGAGGATAAGGAAAAACGCATGTTAGTGTATTTTGCCTTCTTTCTTATTTCCTTTTCACTTTTTTATTTCGAAATTCAGATCATTGCTTGTTTCTGATCTATAATAAGTTGTCACTAAGCACCCAAATGACACACATTGTACAAGTTAATGTTGATGATGGAATCATTGGAATGGGCTGCACTGGCCTTGACCTGAAGGTGATGACTAAAAATAACTGTTGTACTAATAAAATATAGGAATTTCTGTGACTGCTTATTTTTATTAATGTTGGAACTAATCATGCTTTTTTCTCTGACTGATCCCGGGATGCCGATTGTTTATGCTGGATTTGGTTTTCTAATACTCACAACTTGCATTAGTTGTCTTTTCCATCTCATTCAGAGGTAAAACTTTTACTTTTTTTTACTTGATAGAGGTTGACTATATGTTTTGAAACTTGTAATTATATGCCTGAATTAGATTTCTGAAAAAAAAAAAAAAAAAACCTGAATTATGATCAATATTCTGTTTTTTTTTTTTGTTTTTTTTGGGAAGGCCTTATGATCAATATTCTTAATAAAGTTATATTTGGTCAGTCTGATCTCGCTATAGTTATAATTTACAATGTTTTCAAACCCGGACCGTTCATTGAACCGTAAAAGAAAGAGGTTTAAGGTTTTTGAGGTTGAACTGGGGTTGAACCGTGATGACGTAATAATAATTAATTTAATAATGAATTAATATGAAATAAATAAAAATTAATAATCTTGACTAAACATTTAAAGAAATTCAAGTATTTGGAGACTACTAAAAATAAAATATATTTTTCACCGTTTATTATGGACTTTAAATAGATATTTTCTTATCATTTATAATATTTTTATAAATTTGTACATTAGTTAACATAAAAATATCTTTAAAAGCCATGATTTATGCTATTAAAATATTTTAACTATTTATTAACCATTGAACAGATTAGGATCGGTACAATTTTAAAGGGGTTATAATTCCAAATCTCAAGGTTTAAAGTTTCAAGGTGGCTAGCTATTAGGCATTTGAGCATCTGACCCTCTAGCTTATGGCCTGTTTGGATGGAGGGGAGAAGGAGGGGAAGTAGACGGGAATAGAGTAGTGTTGGCTAAAAATGAGTTAATTTTGTGCTAAATCTACTCTACTCTACTCTACTCCTCCTCTCTCTCCCTCAATCCAAACGGACCATTAAAGTTTCAAGGTGGCTAGCTTAAAGTTTCAAGGGATTTTGAAAAATGAAGTATCATCGCTGCCTTTGTCTACCTCTTTCAGTCAAAAAAAAAAAAAAAACACTGCCTTTGGAAAACAAAAAAAGCTCTTCTCTTGCCTAAACTCTGTTTTGCAAAACCCTCTCTCTCTCTCTCTCTCGCTCTCTCTCTCTCTCTCTCCTTTAAATCTCTAGTTCCTCTTTCCTCTTAGACCAAAATCACAAAGTAAAGATGTCATCTAGTCCACTGTGGAGCTGCGCTGTGAAGAATGAAGTCCATAGTGAGCTGTGACTTCAGATCTGGTTCTTTTGGACCACCATTTTTTAGGGGGAAAAAATGGCAGTTCCGTCAATTCAACTAATCACGAGACTCAGATGCAAGCTTCGGTAGTAGCCATCCTTCCTCCTCCGTTGGAATCCCTCGTTCCTTCGATCTCCTTTACAAAGACCGTTCGCTCCAATAATCGGCCCTCTCCACCATCAACTCTTACTCTGAAGGGAGCATAATTTAAAGCTTGTTTTTCTGTGTTGTTGTTTTTTTTTTTTTTAAAAGGTTCAGAATCAAAAGGGAAGTAGGGAACCGGGAGAAGTGGTCTGATCACGGTACTCAGAACCGTGAGGTCTGACCGTAGTTCTTACAGGTCCCTGCTTTTTTCCCATAAAGGGGTTCTTAAGGCTAAAAGAATTGCAAAAATGAGCGGTTCGAGGTTTTCCTGGTCAGATCGTACGGTCCAGTCCAGTTTTCAAAACCTTGATAATTTACGTTCACCTATTATAACAATCATGACTTTTGCTTTTACATTTAAAAAAACGTCCTCTTTAGTAATTGTTAGTGCATGTTAAATTAAATTACGTTAAAATTTAAACCAACTGAAGATTAATAAAGAGATGAATTATAATGGAATTTGTTAAAGAAAGAGTTAACATGATACGACCCCCTCCACAGCCGCGTGCAGATCCTCTTTTCCCATTAGGGGCTATGGTTAGATCTAAGGACTTTCAGAAATAAAACAGTAGACAAGAGGAAATTTATGGTTATACTTCGAGGGATAACTGAGACCTCCTCAACAAGCAAAGCTTGTTTTCACTAAAATATTCTCATAGCTCTTTATTAATCATAATAGGCCTTATATAGGCTTACAACTGAACTTAAAAACAAATCCAACCCCTAAACGATAGAAACAATTCCTACAACCTAGCCTACTAATCTGATAAGGATAAAGGCAATTGTTATCCCAATAAATAACAAATACTTGAAATATTAGATAACAATCAATAGCTAAGATAAAGATAAACTCCTAAGCAAATTCAAAAGCAAGAACCAAATTTGATATGGCAGCTAGTACGTAACACAATCTGATATGGCAGCTGGTACGTAACACTCCCTTCCCCTTAAAATCATCCCTTGTCCTCAAGGGATCCTTCTCCATGCTTATCCAGCCAACCCACCTCAATAAAAAATAGCTTCTTACATTCATGTCCTGGTGCAAATTTCTCATCACAATTAAAGTATAAGCCCTTGTCTCGCCTCTCTTTGAGTTTAGTAGGTGTAAGTTTCTTGATAGTCTTAGCAGTAGGACTCACTTTGTTTCATTTTATTCTAAACACTTACCATCTATTGCTTCTTATTATTCACAAAAATATTATATCTTTTACTAAATTTTCTTGGAAAAAAAAAAGTACTATAGAGAGTTTATATCCTATGAGCAGTGTAGACTCGCAAGGATAATCAGCGAAGGTAGTTGAGTTGTTGTATTCTGTGAACAACATACAAAAATTATTTGTTTAATTACTTCGGATATACCATAGATGGCACGATTTGTCTCAAGATAATAACTTGGTTCACGCCTCATCTCCATCACCTCTTTTTGGTAAAATCATATTGTGTAATTTTCAAAGAAAAATCAAGTAATATCTCTCATTTTTTTCCAACAATCAGTAAGACATAAATTTAAGGATTTTTTTTAATTAATTAATTTATTTGAAGGAGAAGAAGGTCCACTAAACTTTCCTATAACATTTGACTCCGTCTCTTTAATTTCCAAATTATAATTTTGATAAGATTTTAAAATCTGGTTTTATTATACTCTTTAATTCCTTTTTTTCCCATTCAATCACTACGTCTTTGCTACACATTTATGCAGGTATAGAATCTAAGAAAACATGTAGTATAAATGATATTTAATGGTGTTTTAAAATGTTATTAATTAAGTTTCCAAAAAAAAAAAAAAGTTATTAATTAATTTGCTTTCTTATTGATTTGACTATCAAATCAAATGGAACGTAATTAGCCTTATAACTACGACGTTATAGTTTAATCATGGTAACTGATTGTAATATAATCAGCATCTTACTAAAGGAATTTAAAAGTAATTGTTGATAACATCTTTTATGGAAAAATATTCTTTTATTTAATTTTTACCCAAAAAAAAAAAAAAACACGGGTCGATTACCGGTAAATTCAGATAAACAATGATACCTGCACCCAATACCCGAATACTCTGACGGGTTGGATAATACCCATGGGTAATATGTTGAATTCGGTATTACCATCAAAACAGGAAAGCATAGCACATTAGTAGATTAAGCTGATCAACTCTTTCTCAATCAGTTAGGTCCATAGGTGGATAGACTTGGACCTTACATTCATCCCCCATCTCCAACCATTGAAGCATCCTGGCCATTTCAAGTAGTAGCTAGCTTTTAAGGAATTAGAAAAAAAGTTAACTTTTAAGTACATATTATGCAATCAAAACCTGAACCAACGACCAAAACAGAGGACCAATAACCCCTTAAGCCTCACCAAAGCATAGCAAGCAGATGAAGCAGGACAGATACATAATAAATTATTACAAAGGCCTTTTTTTGCCTGAAAACTCATACGTCATTTCACAAACAAAAGCACAAAAACAATAACAATAACAACGAAGCAGGACAGATACAATGAAAAGAGCAACAATTACACAAAAGCATAACTTGACCTATCAGACTCCACTCGTTCTTCAATGCACTGAGGAGTGAGGGGCATCTTCAATCAATATCTTTTTTTCTTCTCTTTGCTTTGCTAATTTTGCCGGAAAATGTGCTGCCTCATTCGGACCCCACAGAATGAGACTAAAGGAAAGTCGAAGAAACTGTTGCGCTTATGCGAATGCCACCATAGCTTGACCCCAGACGATAAATTAATAGTGGAAAAAAACATAGCAACAGCGGATGAAGCTATCAACTTTTTTTCAATTTGTACTTTGCAGAGGTGGATAGACATGGAGCTTACATCCATCCCTCATGTGCAACTGCCACAGATGAAGCATTCTTTTCTGACTTCCATAGGGATATAAAACTTCCACATCTCTCAAGGCAGTCAAGCTCCTTAGTCCATCGGGGGACATACAGCAAAAATCACAACGCTCGATGACCAAACGTTGAAGGTTTGGCATTGCACCTTTCCCCATAGTCCATTCTAAAACTTTCATATATTTCATTTTAAAGACTTCAAGATGAAGAAAACTGCCTTCATCCCAATTGAGGAAATTATAAGTGCCTTGTTGGGAATTTCCTCCTACTTTGAGTATTCGAAGTCTGGTAAGGCTACCCAACACTCTCATGACATCTGCAGATAAGTCTACGCCTATTAAGGTTATCTTTGTGAGGGTGAACTGGATTGAACTCAGACATGAAAGGCGGGCAAGATGTTTATTATAAATCTTCAAAGTTTGTAGATGGCGCAAGGGCTGAAGGCTTGACAATAGCTCTGACTGCATCCTATACAATACTAATTTTCTTAAACTGGGAAATCTGGCCTTGGCAAAGGCTTCCTCAGTGTCTCTATCCATAGCTATACCAGTAAGAACTTGAAGATTGGGTAAAGCCACTTCACTAGCTAGAGATATTGGCCCATCCAGGAACAAATGTCTTAATCTTTTTAACTTCCGTATCCCCTTGGGCAAGAGCAAGCTTTTGTTTGTAGAACTCTCTTTTGGCTTAGAATTTCTTATGTCCAACGTCTCCAAGTTCCAAAGGTTGCAGATGGAATCTGGAATGACATCAGATCGAAAACTCAAGTACCTCAAAAAGATCAGGTCTTCAATATTGTTGGGGATTAAACAAGGAATGCACATATTCCTGAGCTCTACCACCTTAACCAACTTGTTACTTTTGCTTAGTTTAGCAAGAGGACTCTCGAGTCCAACAAATCCCCCTAAGGCAATTAAAGAACGACTATTTGAAAGCTCACAAGGACTGGAAGAAATGTACTGATGGTTGGCATAGTGTATAGAAATTCTACGAGATTTTCTCATGGGTGAAAGATTAAAATCTGAATAAACCGCAAGAAACTTCTCTTCCGCACTCTCTGATATACAAAAATCTTGTAGAAGATCATGAATACGACATGTTTTGACTCCTCCATCTAGCCTTTTTGTTGCCACTTGAATCAAGCTTCGATCAATGAGTTCCTCCAAGTAGTCTTCAGCGACATCCACCATATTTCTATTCCCAATTTGCGGTATAAATCCCTCAGCCATCCAAAGTCGAATTAGTTGTCTCACTGGTATCTCAAAGTCTTCTGGATAGATACCAAAATATAGAAAGCATGGTTTCAACCGTTGGGGTAAGTGGTTGTAACTTAGAGCCAATATATCTATGCAACGTGATCTATCTTCAGTCAAATACGAATTGACATGACCAATCCATTTCGACCATGTTCGTTGTGTTTTCTCCTTATTTGCCAAAAGACCCCCCAATACCACAATAGCAAGTGGTAAACCTAGGCAACTTTCCACAATCTGTCTCCCTAGAATCTCAAGTTCTGGAGGGCATGCAGCTCCCCGGAACACCTTCGTAGAGAAGAGTTCCCAACTTTTATCTTCTTTAAGAAATGGGAGTTCATAGGGGCGAATAGGAATACAATTATTAAGACTACTTGCATGTATTGCTACTTCTTTTATTCGGCTAGTAATCAATATTCTACTTCCATTCAAGTTATCAGGGAGGGCAATACTTACCTCATTCCATACTTCAGTTTTCCAGATGTCATCTATGACAATAAAGTACCTCTTGTCTTTCAAGCATTCGAGCAGAACACTTTTCAATTCGTCATCATTCAAATCCACCCATCCTTCACCATTTTTTTCATAAATATCTTTCATCAATTTCGACAACGAACGTTGCAAATTCTGGTCTTCTATTTGTTCCAAGATATCATATAATGTGTTTTTGCAATCTTCATCATTCATTTCCTTGATACCTTCAAAGTCTGTTAGTCTCCCTTTTAATTTGTCTTTGTTTGAGGTATACTTTACTTTCAAACCGTGGAATAATTCCCCTTTCAATTCAGCTTTCAAGATAAATTTTTTCACTTTTGGCATTGGTATTACACCTTTCAAAATCTCAAGCAACAGCTCTCTGATTCTATATTCTTGAGAGACATAAACCCACCCACGGAAATCAAAGTAATTCTTGACATCATTGTTGTTGTAGATCTTCCTAGCAAGAGTGGTCTTACCTAGGCCGCCCATGCCAATGATTGAAACAACATTCCGTTGCAAACTCCCTTCAATAAGCTGCTTCATCAATGCCTCAGTGTCATGAGCGAAGCCCACCACTTGATCTTCCTCAACATGTCTCCTTCGCCTGTGCAGTATCTCCTCCGCTTCTGCATCTCCTCCAGATGGTTCAGCTATTTCTACCCCATACTTGCTCCTATTCTCGTAAATTTCCTTGATGACATTCTTGATTCTCTCTATCTCATTTGCAACCTCGTGAAGCGTGCTTGCTCGGTCAAAGAAATGGATTATGTTCCTGACCTTGTTTCTTCTCCTTTGCTTTGTCAGAGTCATAATGAATGTATCAATGACATCCTCAGCCTCATAGGCCACGTCCCTAATTTGGCTTACTACTTCCCTTACCAAGACATTGTCATGTCGTTTGTCTTCAATATTTTGGAGGAAGACGCTGATCATTCTCAGCTCATTTTGAAGTAACCTGACTTGATCCTTTACTCCTCCTTGCAATTTTGATTCTTGGATGAGCAACTGAGTCAGGTTCGCCAATAGGAAAGTGACAGCATTGTTTGCCATATCTGCCTTGTGGGAAAAACACAAAACTTGTACAACTATTACAGATTTTTTTCTCAGGGGGAAGAGGGGTTGTTTGGAAGGGAAAGTCCGAAAGGAAGGATGAAGGAAGTGTTATATGTTGACTGTCTTCGAAGGTGGAAATGAAGGGGGAGTGAATACAAAATTCTAGCTGGAACATTTTTTGGTTCAAAAAGCAGTGTTCATGTCTGTCTATAACTTCCTAACAGGTTCTGTGATTAGGTACCAACCAGTTGACCTCTGGTAAAAGCTAGGTTCTATATGGAAATGTGGTGGATGATATTTGCCATGGACTAGAGTGGGCTAGTATTTGTCGCACAAAGAGGGGTAGAAATAAAGTTGGATATGTACTTGCACAATATGCTAGGAATAGTTTGGATGATGATTTGTATTGGATGGAGGAGGATTCTCCACCTGTAATAGAAGTTTTGTATCATGCTTTATTGTTATGAATGAATAGTCCGTTCTCACCAAAAAAAAAAAAAAAAAAAGAGCTATGTTCTATCTAAACCTTTTTTTAAAAATAAAAACCTTTTTAACAAATATTTATTTAAAACTTATAGTTTTAAATAATTTTAATCAAACCAGGTAAGTTTAATTTAAACCTCGATACTTGAAATAAATCTCACTTAAACCAACTAGTGATATGACATATCAGGCCAAAAAAAAAAATAAAAACTAGTGATGTGATGATTATCAGATTAATAGAAAAATATGATAGAACGTTTAAATGAAATCTTTGTAGAAACTTTGAGGTATAAATAAAACATTTTCAAAGTTTAAAATTTAAATAAAAAGCTTTTTAAAAAAAATATTTAAATGAAATAATACCCAAAAATATTTAAATGAAATAATTACATATATTTTTTTCTCAGGGGGCAGGGGGTTGTTGGGAAAGGAAATTCCGGAAGGCTGAAGGAAAGTGTTTTATGTTGACTGTCATGCGGACTTTGAAGTTGGAAATGAAGGGAGGAGGGAAGCCTCCTAATAATGGAGTACTGCTTTCTTTTCCTTGTTTTTTTCGCTGGTTAGAGACATTACTAATTTACTGCATTAATATCCGTTTTACAATGCTGCCGACAGATATTATTTATACTCTCCCGTCTTACTTTTTTTTGTCATCTATTCCATTTTGAGATGTTTCAAAATATTGTTTTGTTTCTAAAAATAAAAGTAATTAATTTACTAATTCAATTTTTTGATAAATTTTTTTAAGGGTAGTTTTGGAAACTTATACATTTTTAAAACGTAGACAAGACAATAAATGATGTTTCCTTAAAAAATTTGACTTTTCAAACAGAACAAAAAAAGTGGGGCGGAGGAAGTACTAGCTGTGAACTCACATATTGCGCGTGATAAAGATGGTTTTATTGATTAATTTTTTTACAATTCAAACTAATTTAATAAAAGGTAATGTATTTCGTAATTATATTTTTATTTATTATAGGAACAATCATAAATATAAATTTTGTCATACCAAAATAAAAATAATTTAATTTTTTTCAGAAATTCAAAAGGCAAGTTAACGAAAATATTCATTTTTTAATAAAAGTTATTTATAACATTTTGTGAATCATTAAAAATAATATAAAATTTGGAGATTATTTTTTTAGTTTTAAACAAACTTTCTCAAACTTTATTTTTTCCGCCTACAATCCAAAACACCAAAAAATGTAATTAAGAAAATTAATAAGACTTAACAATGATTTATTGGACTAATTAGGAAACCAATTTGTTGTAATTACATCAACCCAAAACATATTATCAAATAAACAATTATTAGCAAAATCTAAGAATTAAATTTCTATATATGAATTATTATAAAATAATAATAATAATAATAATAAAAAAATTGCAAAAGCTAAAATTTGTCACCCATCTAATTATTTTCGTTTGGTTAACATTTGTTTTTCTCTAAATAAATGGCATGATAGTGTATTTCTAATACAACTATTAAGAGTACTTTGTCAACCACAAAGGATTAAAGAATAAACAAAGATTAGTAAAGTCTCATAGTTTAACGTCTAAAATGAGCACTATAAAAAATCAAGCTATGTAATAGAATAATATTATATTTTTATATACCATAATTAATTCTATATAACACAATAAGATAGCATTTAACAATCAAAGAGAACAAAAAACAAAAAACAATAAAAAAATAAAAAACAAAACTAAATCGCATTAACCCAAAGTAGAGTTTTAAAGAATATAAAAAATTATCAACCTAAAGTAGATATGCAATAAAAAAAAAAAATCCACTAAAGATTTGAGAGAGAGAGAGAGAGAGAGAGAGAGAGAGAGAGAGAAAACAGTTTTGTTATGAGGGAAAACTATGTATAGAATGGAAGAGATAGCGACAAATTTATAGTAAGAGGGTGTGAATAAGAAGAGACAAAAATAAAGGAAGATGAAGGGAAAGAGGAAGATTAATGATATTAATTTAGAGGGTAATGGGGAAATGAAAAGGCAAGGAAGGGAGAAAGGTTGGAGAAGTAGTAGGGAGATGAAAATGTAAGGGAAAGAGAAAAGTTGAAGAAATATAAATATTAAAAAAAATAAATGTTAAAAACAATTATAGGAAAATTGGAAAGAAAAAATATAATGACATGAATGTTGATGTGGCACAACTGGAGCATAATAATAATAAATACTAAGTTTTAGCTTTTAGAAATATATAGATTGATAAGTTGTGGTGAGTGCCTAGTAAAAGTAGCTTGACTAATAAACTAAAATCTCCAATTTTATCATCCACATTAACAATCAATAAGTTTGGGATGCCTCACAAGAAGGGAGTGTATGTATTGAGACAACATTCCCTTAAATCCAGAAAATAAAGAATAAAAAATTATTCTCTCTCTGCTCTCTCTCATGTGTATCGAGATTATGCTTCTCATGGACAATATTTGTCTTAGCTAGTACCATCACCTATGCTTATTTCCGTACTTCTTTTTTAAAAGTTGGTTAAAGTTCACAAGTTTTTCTAAGATTACACCATTTATTACAGCTTGTTGAAATGATAAAATTTGAGTGATGGAGAATCACTTTCACATAAGTTTATCACATTTTTTTTTACAACCACTCACTATTAACCACACTTTCTCAAAGTAATCTGCTTGGGGGAAGAATTCTATTCTTTTTCTTCTGCTAATACAACAATTCCTAATTCATAATCCGTTTTGGAATCATAATTCTTATTCCAGAAGTAACTAGAAAGAATGCCTTTTGAGTTAAAATTGTACATTTTCATGTCTGGTTCATACAAATTCCAAAATGATTGCTAAACATTGAAAAAAATATCCACAGAAAATAGTTTTATAATATCTATCAATTAAAATGGCGGCACCATAGTGTAACACTATTGTTCACAACAGTTTTGACTAAATTTTTACTTTAAACTTAATGTGAGATATATTGTTTACACCAGAAGAAAGTACGTCTATTGAACCTGATGATGCCGAAGATGCTCACCAGTGAGATACACGATCCTTACGCTCGAACAACCGATACCTGAAAACAGGAAAGAACAAAGAAACGCCTTCTAAGGGGGTCCGGTGTGGAGCCGGCCAAATACCCTCCGAAGGTTAAGTCAGATAGCGTTTTTTACAACTCTAGAGTGCTAGAGAGGGATTGGTTATGCATACCTTTTTTGAGGGTGTTGGGGCCTTTTTATAGTAGTGAGGTCTTGCCTCCTTTCCTTGCAGAGCAAGCCTTACAAACTTGCTGAGGAAGTCACCCAGACCTGCTGAACTAGCCTTTGAGGCTTGCTGGACAAGTCTCTTGAAACGTGATGGGCAAGTCTGGGCCTTCGTCCCGATTGGGGGCCCACGCGAAAGGATGGGCCCTACCTTTGTTGGGCATGTGGATGCGGACGTCCTGGACTCACCAACAGGCCCATTGGGCCTGTTGGGCCTTATTTCACAGTTTACACAATTTTTCCTCTTCAGCTGCCCCCTTCACCCCATTTGACCCGTCGCCATAGTGCAGACGGTCAATTGGGGTGACGGTCAGAATAGTAAAGGTTGGTCCGTCCTTAACGAGGTGACGGACGGAAAAGAATTGAATGGTGACGAAGAATCGGGTCGGCAACTGAAATGACAGGTTGAGGGAAGACGGAGTCATACGGATGACGGTCATAACTAAATAGAAGTCGGCGACAAGAACCTTCGGGGTTGAGATGACGGGCATATAGGCCGTCATGACCGTGGGGATCTGACAGACTGCAGAAGCATTTAATGACGACGACACGTGTCACTCGTAGATTGGCCCGTATCTCGGATCGAAGTGCCGCTTCGTCTTCCGTGCACTCCCTCCTATAAAAACCGGCATTTTCCTTTCATTTTTCAACTTTGCGGAGAAATTTCATTGTCAGAGCGAGTCCGTCGTCTTGTCAGAGCTCAATCCGTTCACATCCTTCAGCAACCAGATCTACCCGTTCACTCCTTTACTCGGTAAGTGATCCTATCCGTTCATATTGTTGTTGTGCCTTTAAATTTTTATGACCGTCACGGTGAAAGCATCAGTCTTCTTGTACTTGTTTCCTCCCTTTTCCATTTTAGACCGTCAGTCTTAGGTTTTTGTCACTCGTTGTAGGCGATGTCTAGTGCGTCAAGTAACCAGTCGTTCGTCCGCGACGGGGCGGGTTACGAAGAGTTGTACCCGTCTGGTTACAGGGATCCGGACGAGTTGATCGAGAGGACCCCGTCTGCCACTTCACCGTCCTCAACAAATGAGGATTTGGAGTTGGCCGAACCAGATGAAGGTTCAGACGACGGTGAAGAACTTAGGACTGTGGTTGGAGCTGACGGACTTAGGGAGTTCGTCATGCTGCCGGAGTGGACGGTGCACAGATTTGTGTCCACAATTAAGGAGGTCCACTTCAGAACCATTAGGGACATCTACCAAATACCCGACCATATTCCCATCCGTCTACCCTACAAGTCCGAGAAGTGTTACTATGACGGGGTGGACGATCTGGGGGTATATGAGCAGGCACTAAAAGCTGGACTCAGATTCCCCTTGAACAGATTGAAAAGGGAACTACTCCACCATCTCGGTCTGTCCGTCAGTCAGGTGTCTCCCAACGCCTGGAGGGTGTTCGTCGCAATGGAGGTCCTGTACGGAGCCATGTCCAACGGCTCGAGATCATTGACCGTACGGGAGTTCCTTCATTGCTACCGTCCGGACGAGATAGACAAATCGAGGGGAATGTACAGCTTCGTCCCCAGGAAGTCCGTCCTGAAAGTCATCTACGAGACCCCGGACTCCAACCGTGACTGGAAGAGCCGCTACTTCTTCCTGGAGGGAGACGGTTGGATGTGCCGCCCCGGGGAGACGGACTTCCTGCCCGTCGATAGAACATGGGGCATTTTGGACCCGTCCGGTAGAATTCATCCCGTCGTGTTTTGTAGGTAAATTTGCTTCATCTTTTAAACTGTCCTAAATATCTCCGTCTCTTTTTCAGTGCGACGGCGTCCACAAATTGATCTAGAGGAGTTCAGTTTTTTGGAGAGAATTTTTTCCAAGACAAAGCCAGAGGAGCGGACGTGGGCGAAGCTTGTCAACATTGACACCGTTCACTGGTATTGTGACGGACCTGAGCCTACAGAAGCCGCTAGAAAATACGAGAAACGTACCCGTCAGCGTAAGTCCGTCACTTATTTTTTTCTTTTTCTTCATTCGCTTTGATTTTCACCCGTCTGCTCTTGTTTCAGAGATGGATGACGCGAAAAGGAGAGCTGCTATCAAAAGCAAAGCCGTCAAGAACAAGGGGACGGACACAGGGGCGATGGGGGCGGGCTCGAGCAGGCCTTTGGCCAAGAGACCCATGCCCAGGGTTGACCGGGATCCAAAGAAACAGAAGGTTTCCACGGAGCCCGTCATAGGCCTCATGGCTGAGGGGAAGAAGACGGTGCCCCCTGCCAAGCCTGGGGCGGGGAAAGGTCTGATGGTTGCTCCCCCGGGCAGCCAGAAGAAACCGCCCGTCCTACTTCGCGAGGACCCCAAGTACGCCTTGGAGAAGATCACCTCCGTCATTGGGAGTGAGGACTACGAGGACTTGGGGAACCACTCGACGGAGGCTATGGGGGAGACGGGCCTCTTCAGTATTGCCCAAGTAAGAATCCGTCACCACTTATCTTTCAGTTTCTTTTATTTTTACTTTTTACTAAGTCCAATCTGTCCGTCAGGCTATGCTCATGACGAAGGGTCTGATGGACCGAGCTGTGCGTAATGAGCTGACGCTGGAGAGGGTCCGTGATCAGGCCAAGGTGACGGAGGAGGAGCTGCTCCAGCTGCAGAATTGGAAGGTTGTGACGGAGAGGAAGCTGAAGATGGCGGAGGAGGCAAGGGACGAGCATCAGAAAGCGGTGGAGTCGCTCAAGGCCGTCCTGGAGGACAAGGAGGAAGAGCTCCGTCTGGCCAAGGAGAAGGCCGTCCAAGAGTATCGTGACTCGGATGCCCTCCTGACGGAGCTTGGGTCTTCCTATACTGACGGCTTTGAGGATGCACTCCGTCAAGCCAAAGCTCTCTACCCTAAGTTAGACTTCTCAGCCGTCGACATCAATGTCGCGGAGGGTATGTCCGTCCTGCCGGATGCTTCCGATGACACGGCCGATCTGTTCGCTGAAGAGAGGCCTAGTTCCGTCGCCCCCGGACTCCAAGCTGAAGAGGCGAGGACCCCGGGGCCCAAGGACCCCGTCGCCCCCAGCGTTTAGTCGTCCACTTTTGTATTTTAATTGTACTCAAGGAACTTAAGGAGTTTTTTGCCCGTCATGTGTAGGGCTTATTTCACTTCATTTGTATTTAACATTTAAACTGAGTTATTTAAATGCTTATTTTAATCCCGTGTCGACTATGTTGATGTGAACTCCGTCTTATCTTTGAATCCCCGCTTAATCTGTCCGTTCATGGTATAAAATAGCATCTCATGATAGAGTCCGTCCTCTTTGGGACTTTAATGTTTAACCCATGGTGGGATCCGTCCTCTTTGGGACTTTAATGTTTAACCCATGGTGGGGTCCGTCCTCTTTGGGACTTTAATTTTTAACCCATGGTGGGTCCGTCCTCTTTGGGACTTTGATTTTTAACCCATGGTGGGTCCGTCCTCTTTGGGACTTTGATTTTTAACCCATGGTGGGTCCGTCCTCTTTGGGACTTTGTAATTTACCCATGGTGGGGTCCGTCCTCTTTGGGACTTTAATTTTTAACCCATGGTGGGTCCGTCCTCTTTGGGACTTGATAATTTAACCCATGGTGGGGTCCGTCCTCCTTGGGACTTTAATTTACAACCCATGGTGGGGTCCGTCCTCTTAGGGACTTTAATTTACAACCCATGGTGGGGTCCGTCCTCTTAGGGACTTAGTAATTTACAACCCATGGTGGGGTCCGTCCTCTTAGGGACTTTAATTTACAACCCATGGTGGGGTCCGTCCTCTTAGGGACTTAGTAATTTACCCATGGCGGGGTCCGTCCTCCTTGGGACTTAGTAATTTACCCATTGTGTGGTCCGTCCTCCTTGGGACTTGATAATTTAACCCATGGTGGGGTTCGTCCTCTTAGGGACTCTTGATAGTAGTTGTTAAGTAGTGGAATTCACACAGCAAGTTCCTGAATGTTCCTGCATTAAATTCGACCTTGTAGAAGAAAATACCTGCCCCTTCTTGGGCTAACAAAAGTTCCGAAAAGAAAAAGGTTCGAAAGTAGTTGATAGGCTGCTACAAACTAATTGAAATTTAGCAAATATACATCGGGGGATTCAAACTTGACTTCTATTGGTAGTATCTCCGAAGGTGTTCCGTGTTCCACGGATGCTGGAGTTTTCTTCCGTCCATGGTCTCAAGGTGGTACGTGCCTTTTCTGTGCCATGACGTGATCCTATATGGTCCTTCCCAATTTGGTCCGAGCTTTCCCTGAGCAGGGTCCTTAGAAGCGCCCATGACCCTTCGGAGTACCAGGTCGCCGATTTGGAAGTCTCTGTGCCTCACCTTTAGGTCGTAGTTCTTTGACATGAGGTTCTGGTACCGCGCCAACCTTTGTTCAGCCATAGCCCGGACTTCGTCCACCAAGTCTAGTTGAAGGCGCATGGCTTCCTCGTTCTTGTCTTCCGTGTAGTTCTGCACGCGGTAACTGGTGAGGCCGATTTCCGCTGGTATGACTGCATCGGCTCCGTATGCAAGCCGGAACGGGGTCTCCCCAGTTGGCGTTCTGGCGGTTGTTCGATATGCCCACAAGACGCTTGGCAGCTCGTCTGGCCAAATACCCTTTGCCCCCTCGAGCTTGGTCTTGATGATCTTTAGTAGCGTCCTGTTTGTGACCTCTACCTGTCCGTTTGCTTGCGGGTGTGCTGGTGAAGAGTAATGATTCCGAATGCCTAGCTCAGAGCAGAAATTCTTGAAGGCGCTGTTATCGAACTGTTTTCCGTTGTCGGAGATAAGCACCCTCGGGATCCCGAACCTGCATATGATGCTCTTCCACACGAAAGCACGGATGTTCTTCTCTGTGATAGTGGCGAGTGGTTCTGCTTCCACCCATTTCGTGAAGTAGTCGATGCCGACCACAAGGAACTTCAGCTGCCTTAGAGCCGTCGGGAAAGGGCCCATGATGTCTAGTCCCCATTGCGCGAACGGCCAAGGGGCCGTGATGGGTGAGAGTTCTTCTGATGGCTGTCTAATCAGATTACTGAACCTCTGGCACTTGTCACAGGCCTTCACATATGATTGGGCGTCCGCGAGCATTGTGGGCCAGTAGTACCCTGCTCGGATGAGCTTGTGCACTAGAGACCGTGCTCCAGAGTGATTCCCGCAGATCCCCTCGTGGACTTCCCTCATCACATATTCTGCTTCGTCCTGGCTTAGACACCTCAGGTAAGGCCGAGAGAAACCCCTCTTATACAAAGTGTCGTTGATCAGCACGAATCGCGCGGCCCGGACCTTCAGTCTCCTCGCCGAATCCCTTCCATCTGGCAGAGAGCCCGACCGTAGGTACCCTTTCAAGGGCGTGGTCCAGTCCTCCCCAACACCTATCACCTGTATCTCCTTTCCGTCATCAATGAGTGGGTGAGTTTGAACGAAAGATAATACCTGTTTTGGCGCATCCGCGAATTCCGCGGAGGCTGCTTTGGCCAAGCGGTCGGCGCACTCGTTCTCCTCCCTTGGAATTTGAACGAATTTGATCTCGAGGCCTGCAATTCGACCCTTCACCTCCTCCAGGTATTTCTTCATCCGTTCGTTTCTACACTCGAAGTCGCCATTGATCTGACTGGTTACCACCTGGGAGTCACAATGTAAGGCCATGTTACCGGCACCCGCGGCCCTCGCGAGATCTAACCCGGCTATCACGGCTTCATACTCTGCTTCGTTGTTGGTTGTAGGGAAGTCCAATCTTATCATGCACTCGATCTTGTCCCCTTCTGGTGTTCGTATGACTACGCCGGCTCCTCCGGCGTGCTGATTGGATGATCCGTCCGTGTGGATGGTCCACAGTTTCGGCCCTTCTTCTCTCTCGTCTCCCGGTTGGGTGTACTCTGCTATGAAATCTGCTACTGCTTGCCCCTTTATCGAAGTTCGCGGACTGTAGCGCACGTCGAATTCGCTCAGCTCAATCGCCCACAAGGCCATCCTTCCTGCCGCTTCGGGGCTGCTCATTGCTCTCCTCAGAGGCTGGTCCGTCAAGACTACGATCACATGGGCCTGGAAATATGGTTTGAGTTTCCGTGCTGCGGTCATTAGGGCAAGGGCCAATTTCTCCAACCGTGGGTACCTTTCTTCTGCTCCTCGGAACGCCCTGCTCACAAAATAAACGGGTCTTTGGGAGTGTCCGTCTTCCCGTACTAGGGCTGCACTGACCGCGGCCTGTGAGACCGCAATGTAGAGGTACAGCTCCTCCCCGGGTACGGATGGACTGAGAAGTGGTGGTGACGATAGGTACCTCTTCAAGTCTTCGAATGCTCTTTGGCATTCGTCTGTCCACTCGAAAGATTTCTTCAGTACTTGGAAGAAGGGCAAGCACTTATCTGTTGCTTTAGAGACGAATCTGTTCAGGGTCGCAACCTTCCCGTTCAGGCTCTGAACCGCCTTCACTGTCTTCGGGGGTTCCAACTCCATTATAGCTCGTACTTTCTCTGGGTTGACCTCTATGCCCCGTTGGGAAACCATGAATCCCAAGAACTTCCCGGCCGTAACCCCGAACACACATTTACTTGGGTTCAGCTTCATGTCGTACGACCGAAGGGTGTCGAATGTCTCCTGAAGGTCGCTGAGATGGTTGCCTTCGCGCACGCTCTTCACCAACATGTCGTCGACGTAGACTTGTACGTTCCTACCGAGCTGGTGCGCGAACATCTTGTTCATCAGTCTCTGATATGTAGCCCCTGCGTTCTTGAGTCCGAAAGGCATTACCTTGTAGCAAAATAGCCCTTGACTGGTCACGAAGGAGGTTTTCTTCTGATCTTCCTCCGCCATTTTAATCTGGTTGTAGCCTGAGAAGGCGTCCATGAAACTCAAAAGCTCATGTCTGGCCGTTGAGTCCACCAGGGTGTCTATCCTCGGGAGTGGATAGCTGTCTTTCGGGCACGCCCGGTTCAGGTCCGTGAAATCGACGCACATTCTCCACTTCCCGCTGCTCTTTTTCACCATGACCACGTTTGCCAGCCAGTCGGGGTAGTAGACTTCTCGGATGAACCCCGCCTCCAGTAGTTTCCTAACTTCCTCCGCGACCGCCTTGTCACGCTCCGGTGCGAACACCCGCTTCTTCTGCCGGACGGGGTGGGAGTTCGGGTTGACATGGAGCTTATGGACCATAACTGATGGATCGATTCCTGGCATATCTTCGTGGCTCCAGGCAAATATGTCTTGATTCATCCTCAGGAAGTCTGCCAGATCTCGCCTTACCGTCTGGTTGGCCATGGTGCCCATTCTTGTCGTCCGTTCAGGTCTCCTTTCGTCTAGCGCGACTTCTTCCAGCTCTTCTACTGGTTCCGCGACGGTCCTCTGTCCGTCAATGCATAAGGTCTGCTGGTGATCCTCCATCTCCAGCATGGCGACATAGCATTCCCGGGCGGCCATCTGATCTCCCCACAACTCACCAATCCCGTACTCCGTGGGGAATTTGACCATCAGGTGGTATGTTGAGGTTGCTGCTTTCCAGGAGTTCAGCGTTGGTCGTCCTATGATACCGTTGTATGCGGACGAGCAGTCGACCACTAAGAAGGTCACATGTTGAGTGTTCTGCCGCGGATAGTCTCCGACTGTTACTGAGAGTGTGATTGCTCCTAACGGGAATATCCTTGTTCCTCCGAAGCCGACCAAAGAGGCATTTGTCGGTCTTAGCCGTGCTCTATCTATCCCCATCTGCTGGAACGCGGGGTAATATAGGATGTCCGCTGAGCTGCCGTTGTCGACCAGCATTCGGTGCACGTTGTAATCCCCTACCCTCAGACTGACGACGAGGGCGTCGTCGTGCGGATGGTAGAGGCGTCTCGCGTCGTTCTCCGAGAACCCAATGATCGGGTCTTCTATCCGTGCCATCTTTGCTACAGAACCCGTGGTCTGCACATTTTGGACCATCCTGAGGTAGGTCTTCCGGGCCTTCTTGGACAGTCCCGTCGCTGCTGTGCCCCCTATGATCATCCTTATTTCCCCAACGGGGGGTTTCTGACGGTCATTCTCTCGCCGGGGGACCTGTTCCCTTGCTTGAGCATCCGTCCTTTCTCTACTGACGAATTTCTGCAGTTTTCCGTCTCTGATGAGGGCCTCTATCTGCTGCTTCAGATCGTAGCAATCCGCAGTGTCGTGGCCGTGATCCCGATGGAAACGGCAGTACTTGTTCCTGGAGCGCTTGGCTGGATCGCTCTTTAGCTTCCCTGGGAACGTCAGAGATCCCTCGTCTTTGATCTGCATTAGCACCTGGTCTAGCGGAGCGTTCAGAGGGGTGAATCTCGTGAATTTCCCTCCTGGAGGTTTAGAACGCTTGTCCTCGCGTCTATCTCCGGTTCTTGGTTTCTTCTTTCCTTGGTCCTGTCCGGCATCCTCCGGTCTCTCCCTCTTCCTGGGCTTGTCTTCCCGAGCTGACAGCGCGTCCTCTGCATTCATGTACTTCGTGGCCCTGTACAGGACCTCGGACATTGTCTTCGGGTCGTTTTTATATAGGGAGAATAGGAATTTTCCCTTCCGCAGGCCGTTAGTGAAGGCCGCTACCAAGATCTTGTCGTCGGCCTCGTCAATGGAGAGGGCTTCCCTGTTGAAACGGGTTATATATAGCCGCAGCGTCTCGTCCTCCCGCTGCCTGATGCTCATCAGGCATGCCGTCGACCTCTTGTACCTGTGGCCCCCGATGAAGTGCGAGGTGAAGAGTGCGCTCAACTCCTTGAAAGTGCTAATCGAGTTCGGTGTCAACCTGCCGAACCAGACCCTCGCCGCTCCCCTCAGCGTTGTTGGGAAGGCCCTACACATGACCTCGTCTGGGACTCCCTGGAGGTGCATCATTGTCTTGAACGCTTCCAGATGATCTAACGGGTCCTTGACCCCGTCGTAGCTCTCAACCTGTGGCATCCGGAACTTCGGTGGCAGGGGACAGGAGTTGACTGATGCGGTGAACGGCGAGTCCGTCCTGTTTACTAAATCGTCAAGGTCGCTGGAGACACGTCCCTTGAGAGCGTTCATCATGACCTCCATCTACTCCCTCATCGCCTGCATCTCCGCGAGGATGGGCAGTGGCGTCGCATTTGTGAGGGAGGGCATGCTCGAATCGCGCCTCTCCGCTTTACTGGGCTCATTACTGCCCCCTTGCTTCTCAGGCCTCCTTTCGGAGCTGTCCCCTTGGTTCTCCTCCTGACCGTTATGCCCCGCATTCTTCTGTCGCAGCTGTTCTTCCAGGTCATGATTCTGTTTTGCGAGGCGCTCTACTGCGGCTGCGAGGGTCTGAACCTGTCTTTCCAATGCGGTGGTCCTCGCCGGCTCATCGCCCTGCACGTCGTTGGAGTTGGTCATCGAGCGTGTGAGTACCATGCAACTCTTGTGTCCAGGAGGCGACAATGGCTTAAACAATCGTCGTTTCCCACAGACGGCGCCAACTGATGATGCCGAAGATGCTCACCAGTGAGATACACGATCCTTACGCTCGAACAACCGATACCTGAAAACAGGAAAGAACAAAGAAACGCCTTCTAAGGGGGTCCGGTGTGGAGCCGGCCAAATACCCTCCGAAGGTTAAGTCAGATAGCGTTTTTTACAACTCTAGAGTGCTAGAGAGGGATTGGTTATGCATACCTTTTTTGAGGGTGTTGGGGCCTTTTTATAGTAGTGAGGTCTTGCCTCCTTTCCTTGCAGAGCAAGCCTTACAAACTTGCTGAGGAAGTCACCCAGACCTGCTGAACTAGCCTTTGAGGCTTGCTGGACAAGTCTCTTGAAACGTGATGGGCAAGTCTGGGCCTTCGTCCCGATTGGGGGCCCACGCGAAAGGATGGGCCCTACCTTTGTTGGGCATGTGGATGCGGACGTCCTGGACTCACCAACAGGCCCATTGGGCCTGTTGGGCCTTATTTCACAGTTTACACAATTTTTCCTCTTCAGAACCTAATGGACCGTTGGTATTTTGAAATCGGTTACTTTTTGTGATGAACTGGAAAATTTTATTCACAAAGAAGGAGAATTACAAGGGGGGTCTGTTGGCCTCCACCCTAATTACAAATTCAAAATAGGGAGGGCCACAGCCCAAATCAAAAGAGCCAAATTACATTGTTCAATAATGGAGCACAGAGGGGATTATAAGAGTATAGCAGAAATATCACAGCAAATGCCCTTAATTCTCTAGGAAATGGCTAGAGTATATAGATGAAAAATTCACAATTGCCCTAAACTTCCCTATCTAGGAATGTCTTCAAAGAATCATCTTAAATACATAACAACCTCTAGATATTCTATACATGAGTAATGATAGGTTTAGCAACTTATTTTACAATTTGCAATGGTATTATGAGTGGTGTAACATCATTATTATATGGCCCGTTACCGACATCACTTTTACTGTTCATTAATCACAACATATCACCTTGTGAAAATTATTTCCTTAAGAGTCATTAAACTTATTGATTTAGAAATTCAAAACTAGCTAGCCACAATAACCATAACCTTTCAATTGAACACAAAAATTCTAGGTTACACTGGGGCTGCATAACATGTATCATTCAATTACCCTTTACACATCTGTTTAGTTGCAAAATTACATTGATAGATGTATACATCTGAAGTGAACCTAAGTTACACAAGTTGCCAGGCCCCTTCACGTTGATGTTGAACACTTTGATAGGACATCCTCAACAACCTAGATAAAATCCAGAAGGACAAGATTATATCACTTCTATCATTAAAAATTCCGAGTTATGACCAATGATTTCCATGGTAAAAACAACATTCTTCGACAGTAAGAAAATTACCTTATCTTGAATCTGGATTAGAAGCACCAGATGTTACACCAATTGTTTAGGGACCCTCTGTCAGAAAGTGTACACCATATCTGCTTATTTCGTTTCTTTGTGAGTAAAACACTAGAACTTGTACAACAATTACAGATTTTTTTTTTCTTAGGGGGATAGTCCAGAAGGGTAAAGGAAATTGTTTTACGTTGACCCAATGTCATGCGAGCCTTCCAAGTTGGAAATGAAGGCGAAAATTCCTAGCAGGAACATTTTGTGTTGCAAAAATTCAATCTTTTATGTCCTGTCTATAAATTGAGTCTTTTGGCTTAATATTGCCATTTCCAATCTTAATTAGCTTTATAGGTACTATTTGAACTTAATTGGCAAATTGAGGAGAGAGAAAGAATTTCGGCAACAGTGTTGCCGAAATTCAACAAAAATGAGGAGAGAGAAAGAGAAAAAGGGGGAGAGAGAAAGAAGAGGAATTTCGGCAACACTGTTACCGAAATTCCTCTGCCCAAAATCCTGCCCGGTCAGTTTAAAAAAAGCAATTGCGGCAACGCCATTGCTGAAATAAGGAAAAAAAAAAATTTGTTTTGGCAATTGTGGCAATGCCATTGCCGAAAATGGAAAAAAAAAATTATGAAATCTGTGAATGAGTAAAAAAAAAGTTGTCACGTCCACAATATTTTTACAATATTTTCACAATAAATCACACGTGATTAATTATTATTAGTTCAAAAAATTTGTGACAAATTAATTGTGGTAATGGCATTGCCGAAAATAGAAAAAAAATTATGAAATCTGTGAATGAGTAAAAAAAAAATTGTCACATCCACAATATTTTCACAATTGCCAAAATAAATTTTTTTTTTTTTTTTACATTTTCGGCAATGCCATTGCCACAATTAATTTGTCACAAATTTTTTGAACTAATAATAATTAATCACGTGTGATTTATTGTGAAAATATTGTAAAAATATTGTGGACGTGACAACTTTTTTTTTTTTTACTCATTCACAGATTTCATAATTTTTTTTTTCCATTTTCGGCAATGCCATTGCCACAATTACCAAAACAAAATTTTTTTTTTCCTATTTCGGCAATGGCGTTGCCACAATTGCTTTTTTTTAACTGACTGGACAGAATTTTGGGCAGAGGAATTTCGGTAACAGTGTTGCCGAAATTCCTCTTCTTTCTCTCTCCCCCTTTTTCTCTTTCTCTCTCCTCAATTTGCCAATTAAGTTCAAATAGTACCTATGAAGCTAATTAAGATTAAAAATGACAATATTAAGCCAAAAGACTCCTATAAATTCCTCACCAGTCCAGTAGGACCAAAAATAAATTGCGGTAATGTCGGCACCTGTCCAGTGGGACCAATAATAGATGACTGTAGTGGTAAACACGCAATTTAGTTATGATTTATCACAGTCGTGATGAATGGATCAATAACATCCTCAGCCTCATAAGCTTCGTCCCTGATTTGGCTTACTATCTGTCATGTCTGCTTAATTATTTTCCCTCCCTAGTGGGTAAAACACCAAAACTTGGTACAACAATTACAGATATTTTCTCAGAGGGAGAGGGATTGTTGGGAAGGGAAAGTCCTGAAGGATGATGGAAAGTGGTTTATGTTGACTGTCATGTGGACTTTGTAGTTGGAAATGAAGGGAGGAGGGAAAGTTCCTAATCACTTTCCTTCGAAGAGTGAAGACAAAAAATTCTTAGCTGGATAGTTGGGCAGTGCAAACAGCAATGTTCATGTCCTGTTCATAGCTTGTTGGACTTGTGGGATCAATAATAATGGAGTACAGAGTACTGCTTTTCTTTTTACCAAAAAAAAGTACTCCACTTTCTTTATCAATATCTAGATAATGTCCTGTGTGATGCTCGGACACTTTGTAAATTCATTTGAAAATAATTTTTATGTTTCCTGTTGTATATAGTATTTATGTATTCCCAAACTATTGTCAAATTCTTTAGATCCCTTTTCTTAATTCATATTTATAATTTTTCTTATTCTAGAAGTAGTTTCAAACTATTGATTGGCTTTTGTTTACTAATATTGATATATTAGATTGAAATTATATAGTTCTTAGGCATTCTTAGGAGGCCATATCATATTATAAATTTAATACTAAAAATAATATGTAGAAAAACTGGTATTAAATCATAGTTATAGTATATAGAATAAGGTACAATGAAAATATTTACTTTCCAAACTAATGATATGCCCTTTTCTTTAATTAGCTTTGTTATTTAGAGTATCTGTGCAATTATCATCAATGTTCATATTCAAAATAATTTTAGTATTTAATATATTTGTGAAGAAGCTCCCAAGCATTCAAATATAGTATAAGGAAATTCAAGAATATATATATAGTAGAACGAAAATTGCCAAAAAAAAAAAAAAAAACTAAAAGATTTCGTACAATTTTTTAAATTCATATAAAATAACTTCAAGTTAACCATTATCAAATTTTCTCAAATCTATTAAATTAAAAACCTCATTCATAATTTTAAATACAATCCTAATAGTTCACACTAATAAAGGAAAAAAAATTATTTCATTTATGTGTGTGCAATACAATACACTAGTCGCTAACCCGTGCGATGCACGGGAAAGCTATTAATAACTTCCCTAATATGGAAAAAAAAAAATCAATATCATGATATAAATTATATACCAAACCAATAAAATCTATCACTTACAAAGTAATAAAATCTATCACATACAATGAGATATCATGAGATCATATTTAGCAAATATATAACTAATATAAGTACACTCCAATACAATTAATTACACAAATATAGTTGATTCCATATTCATTCAATCAAATATCTTTCATAAATTACATTAATTGTTCTTGATGTCCAAGATGTATCTAAATTCTAACATTGCCAGTAAACAGAGATGCTAGACCTCAATGGGATTGCAAAGGCAACATAATGCCAATTTACACAATTTCTAAAATCATTATTTCCACTATTGGGAGAGAGAGAGAGAGAGAGGTGGCTATCACTTACAAAGTAATAAAATCTATCACACAATGAGATATCATGAGATCATATTTAGAAAATATATAACTGATATAAGTACACTCCAATACAATTAATTACACAAATATAGTTGATTCCATACTCATTCAATCAAATATCTTTCATAAATTACATGAATCGTTCTTGATGTCCAAGATGCATCTAAATTCTAACATTGCCAGTAAACAAAGATGCTAGACCTCAATGGGATTGAAAAGGCAACATAATGCCAATTTACACAATTTCTAAAATCATTATTTCCACTATTGAGAGTGTGAGAGAGAGAGAGAGAGAGAGGGGTGGCTCTTAAGAAGAATCTACCCTATACATTTTTTTTGATATGTAATCAACAAATAACAAAATAGATGTACCATATTTAGAGTATACACATTTCTGAGATTAAAAATAAAGGAAAATAAGAAAATGAACCCATCTAAAGTTTTTTGCTCTCCCTCTTGATGTTGACTTTTCCAACATCTTCCAAAATCAAATTTATGTACTCCTCAAAGACCTGTAAGGCATAAAAATTAATATTTGACCAAATTTACAGGTATTTTAAAAACAGGTACATGAAACAAAACACAATTAGTGAAAATAGAAAAATGCTCTAAACCACAAACTATATTTTTGAAACCGGTTTGAATTTCAAATGAGTAATTACAAAAGCATTAGCATGTAGATTTTTAATTTTCCTTTGTTTCTATATGTCTTTAGTACCAACCTGCATCAATATGTAGCTTTTCAATTTTCCTTTGTTTCAATATATCTTTAGTACCAACCTTTATGACTCTTTTACAATTTTTTGCTATATATATAACCAAACTTAGTCATTGATATCCGGTTTACTTGTTGCATTATTTAACCAAAAAAAAAAAAAAAAATCATTAAAAACAGTGACTATAATAAAACCAACGAAACTACTAAATACTTTTCTTAATAGGAATTGTTAGTCATGTCATCTAGCTAAAACTTCCATTTAAATTATCATCTCCAATCACCCTTTGAAATCTCATGGTTGCCTTTGCTTCTTGCCTAGTAGGATTGCACAAATTTATTATCCCACCTGCATCCATATTAAGACACACAGTAAACAAAAGCAAACATACAAAACACGTAATCTTCCATGTGGTTGTTTAATTTCTCTAAACAAATGTGAAGTTAATGTTAATGTCTCAAATTCAATTAGTAAACACTATGATACACACCTATTCCAAACTTGACCACGCAGCCAATTCTACCAATACATGTAACCCTGCATAACTCATGTTTGTGTCCATAGTTCACAGCTTTCTTGGCCCTAAAACCCATCCCAACAATTTGCATTAAACAATCGCCACCCAGAAAAATGATCTATTATTAGCAAAATTTTCCCATAATTTCTATCTAAAAGATGCTTCCACCATTACCATGTATTTCCAAATAAGTTCTCACGCAACTTGTAGGCTTACTAATCAGCAATTAGCTATCTGCATATATCATTGAATACTTTCAACCTAGCAACAATGATATTGATATAAAATATTCACCTTGTAACATAACTTAATAAGTCTCAAACACACATCTTTAATAGCTTTAAATGAATTTGTCATAGTTGTATTTAAGCTATGGCTCAAGCAATAAGAGGCAGCAAATATCATTCCATAAAAAACTATTTTCTACTTGTCTAATAAGAGGCAGCAAATAGAATTCAACTAAATTCTCTCAATTTCATCTGTCACAGCACATACCATGTTAGCTTAAAAAGAAACAAAAAATAATATGAACAACAATAGAGGACTTTTACAGAACAAACATAAATTTTTTACCAAGCATAAATCAACTGCACTCAATTTTCATAGAGTATGAAATGTAAATATTTTGTACTCTAAATGAATTTGTCATAGTTGTATTTAAGCTATGGCTCAAGCAATAAGAGGCAGCAAATATCATTCCATAAAAAACTATTCCCTTCTTGTCTAATAATGTTTAGGAGGGACCTTGAATTCATCTAAATTCTCTCAATTCCATCAGTGCACAGACCATGTTGGCATAAAAAGAAACAAAAAATAATCCGAACAACAATAGAGGACTTTTACAGAACAGACATAAATTTTTTACCAAGCATAAATCAACTGCACTCAATTTTCATAGAGTATGAAATGTAAATATTTTGTACTCTAAATGACACAATGGATTCTGCATAGTGACCTTGCCTAATCATATCAAAATATGCCCCAAAGATCCAAAAGCCAAGACAGTATTTAAATTTAAAACTTTCACCCTTGACCATAACATTGCTTGCCTTATAAATCAATTTGCTTTATTCAAATGAAAATTCCAAGTTAACATAAAGCACAATCTTGTAGTCATTTGATTTAGAAAGCATTTATTCTATTGCAATGATCATTATAACTTATTCAACAGATTTTAACACCTTTAAATTTGAAGCAACAAAATTAAAGAACAATTAATTTGCATACACTACAACATTCAAGCTTCAACTACAGAATGGTGATCAAGGATAAACCATCTAAATCTAAGAAACAAAGCAAAAACCATTAAAAAAATAATAATAAAACACATAGATCTGCCACCATACCCTAACCCAAATTCCTTTATCAACACAAAATCCTCCAATCTAAGCATGCTCACCATCAAAGATTCCCACACATTTGAGGGAGACTATCAAACCAACACCAAAAAAACCCTTTCAATTATATCTCCACCTTTCAATTAACCCAAAATAACAAAACCTAAATAACATTTAACATAAAATTTTGTTGTTAACATCTTCTGTCAGTAGGTCTCCATGGCAATATAAAATCTCTCAATATTAATATGTTGACAAACTATGGAAAATATATTGAAACCATTATCAATAGTAGTTGTTTCACTTTGTAAACAGTTGACATACACTCAAGTTAGCTTGATCTCATGGCTTCCATCATAAACTATAATAACCACTACTTGCTGGGAATAAATAAATAAAAAAACCCATGGCTTAAAGCCCCCCCCCCCCCCCCCCCCTTTTTTTTTTTAATATTGCTTAAAGATTTTTAAATTTTAAAAGTGATGTTTCCCCAACTACCCAACACTATCATTACATCCCACGGGGAATTCCATTAAGTTAAAGACATATTTTTGCAATCCTACCAAGAAAATTAAAATGCTTCCTGTCAACAGAACAATTAACAACAATAAGAATCCAAGTTTCAACCAATATAAACTTTAGGAAACTTGCATCAAATACCAATAGGTGTATTATTCTAACAAAAAGCCACACATCCAAGTCCAAAAATTTATTATAGCCGTCAATAGCAACCCAAAGATAACACACCTATTAAATTGGGCTATAATGAAACAGAATAACATAACAAAGTTATTAACAAAGAAACACACCTATAGCCGTCAGTATTAACAATGAAACAAAATAACAACTCTAAAATCCTAGATGGATTTTCTCGTGGCCAAAAATTGAAATTAATAAAGCCCACTACGGGCTACAAACCCATCAATCTAAGCTAATCATTCAAAAGAAACACTCCTAAATGAAACCCTAAATCATATTTAACAACCAAAAACGAAACCCTAAATCATATTTAACAACCCAAATTATAAACAAAATAATAAACTTACTGGTAATGTTTGCGGAGAGAATCTGGTCTGATGGTAAAGTCTGAAAATCAAAAACTTTCTGCCACTAAAGGAGTGGGTGGCTGGCGCCCGTGGACTACAGTTTAGGGGTTTGAAGGTAGAGAAGGCAAAAATATTGGAGGCAAGGGAACGTGTATGTAGAGAGAGGCATGGAGGAAATTGTGTGTTTGAAGATGGAGATGGGACTGCGTGAAGAAGAAGAGAGGGAGTTTGATGAGTCTGTTACCGTGTTTGTGCTTAAGAGGGAGAGAGTTTTTTTTTTTTTTTTAATTTTATCGGGTTTTGGTTTTGTGGGAGAAGGAAATTTTCGGTTTTTTAGGCTTTGAGCTTTTATTTAAGCCGAAATTTATGGGTTTCTTTTTTTTTCTTTTTGATAATGCCGGTTTTTTTTTAGTCTTAAAAGTTTTTTTAAAATTTTTTTTTTAATATTATGTTGACGTGGAAAATTGTGGGAGTTTCAAAAGTTTCGGTTTTATATATATATATAGATTAGTATCAAAATAAAAGTAAAAAAAAAAAAAAAATACAAAAAGGCTAATGTAGAGAATGAGTAAAAAAAACCAAAAAAAAAAAAAAAAAACAAACAAACAAAAAAGTGAAATAAGGATTGAAGATTGACAGAATAATATACAGTGACATATATATCTATCAAATCAAAAGTCTTAAAGCCCATAAAAGGTTCTTCATGGCTTCAGCTTGTTGGCAAAAATCCAGTCACACATTATCGTAAATCCAACACAAAAGCTCCAACTCCAAAAATCTCAAACAACCAAACGCCCTCATCCAATCACAACCCTCACAAAACCCACAATGACCTCTGACCTTCGCATCAAAACCACAAGTCAGTTTACATCCTTCCTAATTTGGAGAATCTCATATGTGCATTTAAGTTATTATGATGTAAAAGACTATAGGCAAAGCTATATAAAGGAGTAGAAGTGCAAGAGGTGAAAACCTAGAAAGGAAAAAATAGTCTTGAAACGATGTACCTAAGAAAATAAAGAGTCATTATCTTTTAATTGGTGTTTATTTAGTAAACAAGGACTACTTATCTTGGTGAGAGATAGATGAATAGTCTTGAAATGATGAACCAAAGAAAACAAAAAGTTCATATAATTTATTACAAGAGAATCCTCAAGGAGAGCGCCACTTGGCAAAACCTCATTTTCTCTCAAATGAGGTCTCTCCTTATATATATATATATATATATATATATATATATATATATATATATATATATATATTAATTGATTGATTGAGTTATGCTACCAACACACATTATTTATATGATATGTTGTGGTGAGTGACTAATTGATTTCCCATATTAAAAAAAGAAAATGTGGTGAGAGTGTGTGGCTAAAAAACCCAAGCAATCCTTCTCAAAAAAAATATAAATAATAAAAAATAAATAAAAACCAAACCCAAGCAATAATCATATTGTCTCATTTCGACAATGATATTTGACAAGTAAATTCAATTAATTTGAAGGAGGTGCAATAACCTAAGATCTCAAATTTCATCATCCACATTAACTATCAATAAGATTTTCGGGATACCTCACAACAAGGAAGCGGATATGTTCAAACACCACTCCCTTAAATCCAAAAAAATTAAAACAAAAATTTATTATAACAAATTATGTAAACAATTGTTAGAAAAAAGAAGGGCACCAGTCTTTACAAATTTTATAGGTTAAAAATTTGTATTTGGTACAATTTATAAGCTAGTTTTTTTTTTTTTAGCTTTTATGTACAAGTTTTTATCCTTTTAAAAAAGATGTACAAGTTCTTAAAATTTCAATTTTTCTTACTTTTTCTCACTTTTTTAAAGTACAAATATACTTAAGCACACTTTCAACAAAAAAAAAAAATTTCAACATGTCACCTTAGTAGTTGTAAAAATTATTGTCTTAGTGTCATTAAACTTATTGATTTAGAAATTCAAAACTAGCTAGCCACAATAACCATAACCTTTCAATTGAACATAAAAATTCTAGGGTACATTGGGGTTGGGGCTGCGTTACATTATCCTTCAGTTAGTCTTCGTTTGGAAGTTCATAAGGGAGTATAATGAAATAATTATAAGGGAATGAAATAGAATGTATTTAAATAAGGGAAAAGAATAGAAAAGAAATGAATAGAATGGAATTAAGTAACCTTAATTGGATGTTTTAAAATAAAGGAATTGAAAAGAATGAAAATGAATGGATTGTAAATAATCTTGTTTGAGAGTAACATAGAGAGATAGAATGGAATCATTTTATGATAATTTACTATTAGACCCCTATTTTAAAATTAAGGGTTCAATATGTATTATATAGGAGTATTTTGGGAGTTTTAATTAAAAATTAATTAAATCTAATTTCATTTCTTTCCATTCCTCCTTATTTAAGGAAATAGAGAGGAATAAGTGTTCCCTCCTACACATTCTATTCCCTCCCACTTAAATTCCCAGATGGAAAAATGAACTTTTCATTTCCTCGATTAAAACTCTCGAACAATGAAATGAAAAAAATATTCTAAAATTACTTTTTTCATTCATTTCCATTCCCTTCTCCCAAACGAGAGCTTACACTTTACACATCCGTTTAGTTGTAAAATTACATTGATACTCTCTGATTGATGTATACATCTAAAGCTAACCTAAGTTACACAAGTTGCAAGACCTCTTCACGTTTGATGCCGAACACTTTGATAAGGACATCCTCAAAAACTTAATTAAAATCCAAAAGGACATGATTATATCACTTCTATAGCCAATATTATTAAAAATTCAGAATGGCATATAATGGTTAGCAAATACACTAGCTTATGACAAAGGATTTCCTTGGTAAAAGCAACATTTTTCGACAGTAAGAAAATTACCTTATCTGGATTAGAAGCACCGGATGTTACACCAGTTGTTAAGGGGCCTTTTGTCAATAAGTGTATACCATATCTGCTTATTTTGTTTCTTGGTGAGTAAAACGCCAAAACTTGTAGAACAATTACAGATTTTTTTTCTTAGGGGGATAGTCCAGAAGGGTAAAGGAAATTGTTTTATGTCGACTCATGTCATGCGGGACTTCGAAGTTGGAAATGAAGGCGAAAATTTTTGGTAGGATCATTTGTGGTGCAAAAATTCAATCTTTAACTTCCTCAACAGTTCAATGGGACCAATAATAGATGACTTTAGTGGAAAACACGCATTTATTTATGATTTTCTTTCACAATTAATGAAAGTTGAAACAATTTGCAGACTCGCACTAGAAGTAAAAGCAAGCTTTGAGAAATTGAGAATGAAGAAGACACTGTGAGGTTTCTTACTAACTCTTGAATAGTACATTGATATACAATCCAAGCCATACTTGTGGGGTCCACCTCTACATTGGACAAAACATGGTTTTTTCCCAGACTGATCACGTGGTGCCATTGTTTATGCCGGATCTGGTTCTCTTGATGCTCACAACTTGCATCAGCTTTCTTTTTTATCTCATTCACAGGTAAATTATGATTAAGGTTCATCATAATGTTATATTAGGTCACACTGATCTGGCTTTTATATTCTGATATCTATTATAATAATCAGGACTATCACTTTAACATAGAAAACAGTAATAAATCAAAATTCAAATGTTTTTCTGGACTAGGAATGGTGATCAAAATTTATAAATCGTATTTCCTGCAACATTTATTCCACATTGTAACTTGTGAGGGGGCAATGTGTAAATAATTAAAATTGCTTTTTTTTTTTTTTTTTTATAATTTAATTATTCTATTTTAGTTTGATGTAGCCATGGTTGAAAATCGAAACCATGATTCCAATTTTATATGTTCTCATCTGTTCCACTATTTTCGTTCTTTAACTTCCAAAAGATTTGGGCCTTACAAGATGGAACAACAATGGTAATCGTTGCCAGAAAACTATCCGAGCAAAGGCTGAATTTTCTTAGGAGATGAATTGCTTGATTGATTGGGTTCCAGAAATAGTTAAATCATCTCGTTCCAAAGAACCAGATAAGATTAGCGGCTAGGTAATGCGGCATAAGAAGAAAGAATACTTGCAGTGGGGTGATAGATGCTAATCTATTTTGAACTTTAAGGTAAAGTCAAGATGTGGCTTGAATTAATACAATCTGATGTCCAGTTCAGCAAATCAAAGGCACCACTCCACCCCAAGTTAATTGAACTAAACTTTGGCACGGAATTAAGTTGAATTTGTTTTTTTAAATGTATAGTTGCAGGCCCTTTTCAGCTCATATTGCAGATTCCAGGGCCAGGCTTTGAGGCACAAGGTTTAGAGTTTACAGTCTTTCTTTACTGAATTGCATATCCTCCAATTATTTCATTGAAAAAATACGTCATGAATACAATATCATTCTTCACAACCTCTAGGTCTACACTCTTTTTGTTTATTGAAGGATGTCATTTGATAATTCAGAATCTAAAGGATTGAGAGTTCATTGCAGCCTTATATTTATTATTAACTTGTCTCTTTGGTTGCCCATATGGTTGATAATTTTCTAACCTCATTTTAACTACTAATGTTATTGTAGTCAAAACATTTATTTTCAAGTAGTTGGTAATTGAGTATTTCCCAACGGGTGTCGTGACAAGCTTGTACTTGAGTAATAATGGGTGCTAACTTGCCAAAGTTGATAATTGCAGAAAAGTTGTTGACTAAAAATAGATGCATACAAGCCAATTATATGATCTAGTCAAGCCCCAAGTCTATTGTATTATCCTGATCCAGGTTCATTATACTGAGAATCCTAATGTTACTTATATCAAAAAACCTATCCTATTCCCATTTTGCAGTGCAAGTACTTAGTCAACAAAAACTGAATTACATTAATTCCATGTATTCTTTCTGTGCAATCTTTATTTCTCTTCACTCTTTTTTTTTTCCCCATTTACTTTAACAATTTAAAAGTAAGTATTTTTGGTGCGACTGAATTCATGAAAATAATTTGACCCCGTCTATCTCTCATCATCTATTTTTGGGTAACTGAAGTGTACACATAGAAAAATTATTTTAATCCTCAAGTCCACAAATGGATAATTAAAACTAATATCCGTTGGTAGAAGCAGATTTCTAGTTCTTGAGCCAGAACTGAGATGGGAAGTGGCCCTAGTAAACAACAATGGGGAAACAACTTAGGATATTGCAAAGCTTAAGAAGTTAAATGTAAGGTCATCAATAAAGGTCTGTTATTACATCCCTATTATATTTCAGCATGTGTTCAAAGCATGCCCCAATATAGGACCATCACTTTCCATCATATGATATGTGAGGCAAATTATATAGACCCAAGAACTAAAATGCAGGATACAACCATTGACCTTTTCTCAACAACTATGCTATACTAGAAATTTGATTTTTCTCCTGTGTCTGTGTGTTAAGATATTTCTCATGGACAGCTAGAGCTAGTGTAACTATCAACTGAGCTAACTAGTAATTCTTTATCAAATTTCTAATTCCATTCTTTTTTCATCTCCTAATACAGCAAATGATGTGGCTCAATTTTTATTTGGTACTTGGTAATCAAATTATTTAACCACTAGGAGACAGAATGAAGCCTTATGACTTACAATTGCACATTTCATGCTTGGTTCACACATTCCAAAATAACTGTTAACTTTGAAATACAGAGCAACAGCAGAAAAAAGATTGTTAAGCATAGGAAAAAAAAAAGAACAAGGAAAATAGTGCAATAATAGCTATCAATTAGAATAGCATTATGGCAGAGTAACTTGACTGATTGCGCCAGTTAACTAGAATTTTATTATATAAACTAATGGGATATATCGGTGATATACCAATAATAGCTAGTCTTGACTACAACCACAAACAGAATTCACTTCCAAAACAGATGACAAATTCATCGACGCCCTGCAATCCCTTTCCATGATATCTTTGAAGAATCATCTTCAAGACATAAGTAATGTCTTCATATTATATTCAATGTTCATTATTTCAAAACCAAAGTCTGTTACATCAGTAAACTTAAGTTTAGAATACCATTTAAGAAATTAACAAGAGAGGAGATTGTTTAATATATGCATTTAAATGGGAAGTTCTGCCAAGAGTATTGTGGCTTAGTAATATTATAGTCTCACTTTTAAAGAGAAACTGGATTAAATCCTACCACCTCACTTGTTAAAAAAAAATTAAGTGGAAGTTTGAATTATAAGGGAAAAAAAAACTGAAGATATTACATACAATTGAACCCAAACACAGACTTATTAAGCATTTCGATTAATTAGTGTCCCAAGATACCTTCCTCCCAACCAAAATGGATTTATCACCACAAACATGATAAATTATTGGAAAGACTTTCATGGAAAAAAAATAGCAATAAAGGCTTAAAATCTAAGATAATTATGGAATTAGAAAAACAATGATTACGTTTGATATCATACCATCAAAACCTGAACAAATGCAGCATTGACCCCTCAGGCCTCAGCCCCCCACCAAAGCATGGTACAGCAGATGAAGCCATCAACTATTTTCTCAATTAGTTGAGTCCAGATTTAGAGGTGGATAGACATGGAGCTTACACCTATCCCTCTTCTGCAACTGTTGAAGCATCTTTGCCAATTTTGGATCGGGATTTAAAACTTCTACATACTGCAGGTTAGTCAAGTAACATAGTCCGTCCAGGGGCATTATACCAAACTTGCAACTCTCCAGGACCAAACGTTGAAGCCTTGGCATTGCACCTTGCCACATAGACCATTTTATAACGTTCACCTTTGCCATTTTAAAGACTTCAAGTTGATGAAAACTACTTCTATTGCAAAAGAGGGTGTTCTGAATTTCACCTCCTACCACTTTGAGTATTCGAAGGTTGGTAAGCCTATCCAACACTGTCATGGCAGAAACTACGTCTGTGCATTCTAAGGTTATCTTTGTGAGAGTCAATTGGATTGAACTTGGGCTTGACAGTTGAAGAATTTCACAAATCTTCAAAGTATGTAGATGGCACATGGGATGGAGGCTTGACAAAAGCTTTGATACCCTCCAACTTGAAGAATGCAATCTTAATTTTCTTACCTTAGGAAATCTACCCTTGGCAAAGAGACTCTCAGTGTTTTCATTTAAATTTATACCAGTAAGGACTTCAAGATTGGGTAAACCCACTTTATTGTCTGTTCTAGGTAGAGATGTTCGCCCATTCATTTACAAATGTCTCAATTTTTGTAACTTCCATATCCCCTGGGGCAAGCGTTCTATTATAGAATTTCTCATGTCCAGCTTCTCTAGATTCCAAAGGTTGCATATGGAATTTGGTATAACATGATGCTCACCAGATCTAATGCCCAAGTACCTCAAAAGGATTAGGCTTTCCATCATGTTGGGGATTAAGCAACAAATGCCCATATTATTGAGCTCTATCACCTGAACCAATTTGTTACTTTTGCAAAGCCATTCTAAAAGTAGCTTTTTTTAGGAGGACTCATGAGCTCAACAACCCCCCCGAAACCTATTATAGAAGGACAATTTGAAGGCTCACAAGGGCTGGAATAAATGTAGGGATAGTTGGCATAGTGGATGGAAATTCTACGAGATTTGCTTATGAATGGAAGGTTAACATCTGAATGAACCTCAAGAAACTTCTCTTCAATGCTCTCCGATATACATAGGTCTCATAGAAGATCATGGATACGACAAGTTTTGACTCCTCCATCTAGCCTTTTCGTTGCCACTTGAATCAAGCTTCGATCAATAAGTTCCTCCAAGTAGTCTTCAGCAACATCCTCAATATTTCTATTCTGAATTTTTCGTATAAATCCCTCAGCTATCCAAAGTTGGATTAGTTGCCTCATTGGTATCTCAAAGTCTTCTAGGTAGATACCAAAATATAGAAAGAATGGTTTCAAGCATCGGGATAAGTGGTTGTAACTTAGAGCCAATATGTCTCTGCAACTTGATCTATCTTCAATCAAATATGAATTGACATGACCAACATATTTCGACCATGTTTGATTCGTTTTCTCCTTATATGCCAAATTCCTCCCAATACCAAAATAGCAAGTGGTAATCCATGACAACTTTCCACAATTTGTCTGCCTAGAGTTTCAAGTTCTAGAGGACATGTACCTACCCGAAACACCTTCTTTAAGAAGAGTTCTCAACTTTTATCTTCTTTAAGTAATGGGAGTTCATAAGGGAGAATAGGAGGAATGATATCATTAACACTAAACATAGACGTGTTAACTGGGTGCTAACTGGCCAAAGTTTGAAGCCTTGGCATTGCACCTTGCCACACAAAGGAGTAGTAATGGGTGCTAATTGGCCAAAGTTTGATAATTGCAGAGAAGTTGTGGACTAAACATGGACATGTACAAGCCCATTGTATAATCTAGTCAAGCCCGAAATATGTTGTATTATCCTACTTCAAGTTCATTCTACTAAGAACCCTAATGTTACTTGTATTAAAAAACCTAATCCATTTTTGCAGTGCAAGTAATCAGTCCATCAGACCAAATCATGCACGTTAATTTTATGTAATTCTCTTGAATTTTTAATCCTCTTTCTATATTTGTTCCATTTACTTTAATAATTAAAAAACAATTAACAATTAACTGTAATCTGCACACCCACACAAAAGGATAATTAAAAATAATAACTTTAGGCATAAGCAGATTTCCAGTTCAAGAGCCAAAACTAAGATGAGAAGTAGCCCTAGTAAATGATAATGGGGAACAACTCAGGATAGTGCAATGCTTGAGAAGTTAACAATAAGGTCAGCAATAAAGATCTGTGATTACATACCTATTATATTTCAGCACGCTTGTGAAAACATGCCTTAACATCCTCAGAAAAAAAATAAAATAAAATAATAATAATAATTATAGGACCTTGAGACCTTCACTTTCAATCATATGGTAGCCAAGAACTAAAAGTCAGGAATTTCAACAACTTTGTTGTACTAGAATTATGGATTTTCTCCTCTGTGTGTTAAGATGTTCCTCATGGACATATCAAGTGAGCTAGCTTTTTGCACTACTTTATGAAAGTTCTAATTCCATTCTTTTTCATCTCCTAATACAACAATGACGGAGCACAATTATCAATTCACGTTTGATAGTTTTCTTGGAATCATACAATGTAATTAACTACCTGGTTCATAAATTATTTAGCCAAGAGCAGATAGAAAGAAGCCTTGTGAGTTACAATTGAACATTTTCATATTTGGTTCACACATCTGAAATGAGTGTTAGACATTGGAATACATAATAACATAAGAAAAAAGAATGTTAAGCATTGAAAGTAAAAATAAAAAAAATAAAAAAAAATAAAAAAAACTAAGAAAATAGTGCAATAATAAACATCCATAAAAATAGCATTATGACAAAGTAACTTGACTGATTCTACCAGTTAACTAATAATTACGTTTATTAAATAAAAAAACGGTTTACTTATAATTACTAGCTTTGAGTACAATCACAAGCAGAATTCACTATCAAAACATATGGTCAATTCGTTGGTGCATTGCATTCCCTTTCCAAGATATCTTTGAAGAATCATGTTGAAGACAAAACTAGCATCTAGATATTATGTTTAATGTTTGTGTTTGCACAAGCATTTTATGGTTAAAGCAACATTACTTGAATTAAAAAAAACAAAAAACAAAAAAAGGTTCAGTGCCCATTATTTCAGAACCAACATCTGTAGCTTGGATTCAACTTTCCTTTCCTACTTCTTGTAATAAACAGAAAAAGATGGAAGTCTATAAGATGAAAAATAAAATAAATAAATAAATAAAACCTTAAGAAATTAATATAATATAATTGAATTCAAACACAGACTAATTATGCTTTTCAATTTAGTAGTGTCCCAATCCCAAGATTATACCTTCCTCCAAACCAAAACCGATTTATCAGAACAAAAAGCAAAAACAAAAACGGTAAAGGCTTAAGTTGACTTCTCAGGCCAAAGCAGAGCACAACAGATCTACTACTTATCTCAATTAGTTGTTAGGTTCAGAGTTGGATAGACTTGGAGCTTACATCCATCCGTCATCTGCAACTGTTGAAGCCACTTTGCCAATTTTGGATTGGGATGTAAAACTTCATATAGTTCAGGGATTTCAACTGTCTCATCTAAACTGCCTCTGTCTGCATATGATTCTAGTGGAGCCTTCTCAACCTTCATCACAGACACAATTGGATCAACTTAATTTGTCTTATGAACCAATTACTCATCTAAGAACCAAACCAATAGCGAAACTAAATAGGCCATCAAGTTAGGCAAGTTTTCTTGCATGATAGTCTATCAAGATAAATAGGAGGTATGTTATCCAACAATTTTAGGAAAATTTAGTTCTAAAAAAAGAACAAAACACTCTCAGCTATTTGAACAAACCATTTGTGGGCATGTAACAAAAAGTTTTGGGTGAATTACCTGAGAAATTTGATCCTTGTTAACGTGGGTGTCTGAAAAAAATGGTTTTATCAGGAGGTGCAGCCACGGGGTTTCACTCTTTAAGGCATTTTCCATTGGACTCTGAGTCTGGCTCCTTGGTTATGGCAGTGGTGTAAATAACAGGTGCTAATATGTACCGTTAGTTGTGTAGGACTGTTATTTTCAACCTGCCGTTTCTAATTTGCTTTAGTTTTAGAATCTAGCTGGGTATGAACACGTGTATGGAAGAAGATAACTCTACCGTCTTTATTTGCTTTTCGAAGAGAAATCCAGACATGATTTATTTACCAGGATGAATATTCGTGGCATGGTACCCCCATTTTGACACAAAAATTGAGAAATTTTGGGACATAACAAAAAATTGGAGTTAAATTAGATTCTATTGGACATCAGATGAGATTAGATTATATATTAGATATAATATATATTTATATAGTGTCTGTTTGTGATGCACTTGTAATCCAACATATTACTTATTTTTTCTATTATTTGTGAGTCCTAGTGAGCCACCTAAACAATCACATAATATAATCAAACCCAAACACAAACTTACTAAACATTTTAATTAACTTCAAACCAAAATGGATATATCACTATAAACACAATAAATTATTATAAAGGATTTAAAAAAGAAAAAAGAAAAAGAAAATAGCAATAAAGGCTTAAAAGCTTGGATTATTAGGGAAAAAAAAAAAAAACTTGTTTCTCACAAACTATTTTATACAAAATTACCACAAAAAAAAAAAAAAAAAAAAAGAAGCTAAAATCAGGGAATTAAGAGAAAAAAGTAACAGGTACATGTGATACCATACCATACCATCAAAACACGAATGAACGACAAAGCAAACGGCCATTGACCCTTAGGACCCAACCCCGCACCAAAGCATGGCACAACTGATCAACTTTTTCTCAATTAGTTGGATTGAGAGGTGGATAGATATGGAGCGTACATCCATCCCTCATCTGCAATTGTTGAAACTTCTTTGCCAAATCTAGACGGGGGTGTAAAACTTCCACATCCCGCAAGGCACTCAAGCAACATAGTTCGTCCGGGAGCATACAAGAAACCTCGCACCTTTCGATGACCAAACGATGAAGGTTTGGCATTGCACCTTCCCCCATATTCCATTTTTGAACGCGCAGATTTGTCATTTTAAAGACTTCAAGTTGCTGAAAACTTCGAACATTGCAATAGAGGACAGAAAGGACACGTCTGGCATCTCCTCTTACTTTGAGTATTTGAAGTTTGGTAAGGCTACCCAACACTCCCATGATGTCTGGAGATAAGGCTGCGTGTACTAAGGTTATTTTTGTGAGGGTCAACGAAATTGAAGTTGGACCTGAAAACCCACGAAGTTCATCAATCTTCAAAGTTTGTAGATGACACAAGGGACGGAGGCTTGACAAAATCCCTGACTCTTCCCGACCTGAATACAATCCTAATTTTCTTAGATTAGGAAATCTGGCCTTGGCAAAGTGACTCTCAGTGTCTTCATTTATATCGATACTAGTAAGGACTTGAAGATTGGGTAAAGCCGCTGTATTTTTTTTAGTTCTAGGTAGAGATGTTTGCCTATCCAGGTACAAATGTCTTAATCTTTGTAACTTCCATATCCCCTTGGGCAAGCATTTTGTTCTCACTGTAGAATTTCTCATGTCCAACGTCTCTAGATTCCAAAGGTTGCATATGGAATCTGGAATAAGCTCACCAGATGCGAAGCTTAAGTACCTCAAAAGGACCAGCTTTTCAATCCCCTTGGGGATTAAGCAACAAATGTACATATTACGGAGCTCTACCACCCGAACCAACTTGTTACTTTCGCAAAGCCATTTCAAGTAGCTTTTATCAACAGGACGCTCATACTCAACAACCCCCTTGAAAACTATCATAGAGCGACTATTTGAAGGCTTACAAGGGCCAGAAGAAATGTATGGATTGTTGCCATAGTGGATGGAAATTCTGCGAGATTTGCATATGGGTGAAAGGTTAACATTTGAATGAACCTCAAGAAACTTCTCTTTAGAACTCTCCGATATACAGAGGTCTCGTAGAAGATCATGGATATGACATGTTTTGACTCCTCCATCTAGCCTTTTCGTTGCCACTTGAATCAAGCTTCGATCAATGAGTTCCTCCAAGTAGTCTTCAGCAACATCCTCTATATTTCTATTCCCAATTTGCCATATGAATCCCTCGGCTATCCAAAGTCGGATTAATTGCCTCACCGGTATCTCAAAGTCTTCTGGGTAGATACCAAAATATAGAAAGCATGGTTTCAAGCGTCGGGGTAAGTGATTGTAGCTTAGAGCCAATATGTCTATTGATCCATCTTCAGTCAGATATGAATTGACATGACCAATATATTTTGACCATATTCGATGTGTTTTCTCCTTACTCGCCAAAAGACCTCCCAATACCACAATAGCAAGTGGTAAACCATGGCAACTTTTCACAAGTTGTCTACCTAGAGTTTCTAGTTTCGGAGGACAGGTTCCTTCCTGAAATACCTTTTTAGAGAAGAGTTCCCAACTTTTATCTTCTTCAAGAAGTGGGAGTTCATAATTATTAACACTACTTGCATGTAATGATACTTCTTTTATTCGGGTAGTGATCAATATTCTACTCCTATTAGAGTTATTAGGAAAGGCAGTACTTACCTTATTCCATACTTCATTATCCCAGATGTCATCCATAACGAGTAAGTATCTCTTGTCTTTCAAGCTTTCATGCAGCACACTTTTCAATTCATCCTCAGTCATATCTTCCAATTTTACTCTATTCTGGCTGTAAAAATCTTGCACGAATTTTGACAACGAATTTTTCAAATCTTTACGGTCTTGTACGCCTTCCAAGAACTCAGACCATGCCTTTCTGAATTCATCATCATTCATTTCTTTGAAACGCTTCCAGTCTTCAGTTAGTGTCCCTTCCAATTTATCAATATTCGAGCTATACGTAGCATACAACCCGTGGAGTAATTTCTCTTTCAATTCAGCTCTCAACATCACTCTTGGTAGCGGTGACAGTCCCTTCAAAATTTCAAGCAACAGCTCTCTGATTCTATATTTTTGAGAGACATAAACCCACCAACGGAAATCAAAGGAATTCTTGACATCATTGTTGTTGTATATCTTCCTAGCAAGAGTGGTTTTGCCTAAGCCGCCCATGCCAATGATTGAAACAACATTCCGTTGCAAACTCCCTTCCATAAGCTCCTTCACCAATACCTCAGCGTCATGAGCGAAGCCCACTACTTGACCTTCCTCAACATGTGTCCTGCGCCTGCGCAGTATCTCCTCTGCTTCTGCATCCCCTCTGGATGATTCAGCAATTTCTATGCCGTACTTGCTCCTATTGTCGTTAATTTCCTTGTTGATGATCTTGATGCTCTCTATCTTGCTTGCAACCTCGTGAAACGCAATTGCTCGGTCACAAAAATGGATTAACTTCCTCAGCTTGCTTCTTCTCCTGTGCTCTGTCACAGTAATGATGTATGTATCAATAACATCCTCAGCCTCATAGGCTACGTCCCTAATTTGGCTGACTACCTCCTTCACCAATTCGTCGTGTCGTTTGCCTGCAGAATTTTGGAGGAAGAGGTTGATCAGAGACAGCTCGTTCTTAAGTGACCTGACTTGATCCTTAACTCCAAGTAGCAATTTTGATTCTTGGGTAAGCAACTGAGTTAGGTTCTCCAACAGGAAACTCACAACACTGTCTGCCATGTCTGCTTAATTATTTGTCAGAGGAAGAGGGATTGTTGGAAAGGGAAGGTCCTGAACAATGAAGGAAAGCTTATCAAACATCTGAAGTATCCACAAAAATGCTTAGCTGGAAAGTTTATGCGACTGTATCATTGCTTCTGACTTTATCTGTTGAGAGGTGTTATTTTCGCAATAATTTTTTAATAATTTATAGATAATTAGTTATTATTAGTTTAAATTTGAATATAATATTAATATTATTTTTTTACCTAAATTATAACAACAAATAAAAACTTACTATTTAAAATTTATTGTAAAAATATTGTAAATATATTATTCTCCCTTCCTTTTTTTATTTATAAAGAGAAAGTCAAGAAGCATGAAGTGAAATTAAAGGCAAGCATTAACGTCTTTTCCATTATTTGAATTTTGAACATTTTCTTTTCTTTATAATTTATAGATAAGTAATGTAATTAGTGTTTTTAGAAAATTGTTAATAAACTATATTAGAAAATATTTTAACATAACTTTTATGAAAAATATAAAAAAAAATTTATATATAAAATATAGAAATTCTATTTAAGAATAATTCAAAAATATGTGTAAAGTTTCCTCTTGAAAATTGAACCTTACCTCTTGTCTCTTATATTTGTGAAGTGACCATCGCACCACCCTTAGAATGTTTGTTGACAATTCCCTTTATATATAATGGCCATTCGATCAAACCAATATTTTCGGTTACTTTTCAAACCAAATTACAAAGATGCCCCTACTTTCCTATCTTAATTATTGAATTCAAATGGGTAGAGAAGTCAGATTGTGAATATTCAATATTTGAGGTTTTTGGCCCAAGTTAAAATCTAAAGTAGCAATGATAAGCAAGTAGAAATTAATTTGACCCGTCTACCTTATTTCCCCTATTTTTGGGTAACAGAAGTAACAAATTACTGTAATCTATCTATAAATTACTGTAATCTATCTATACATTGACAATCATGGTTTCTCTAATTTACTTCATTCTTTTGTTGGCTATGTCAATTTTTCCTTTGTAGTTTGCCATTTGTTATTTTTTACAGTTGGGATTTACATTTCTAGCTTGTTTGTTTGTCCATTTTTTGTTTTGCTCAATCCATTTCTAGTTTTCAAACTATAAAATTCAAGTTGTGTCTATAAAAATATGTAAACGGTGCAGAAGTTATTTTACAGTTTGAATTATCAAATGATGCGGAAGCAAATCCATTTGGAGCAGTTATCAACAAAATCATGCTATTGTTATTTGTATATATTAAGAGGATTCAGAAAGTTAGTTATTGCTTTTTTCTTTGTAAAAAATACCCCTAAATTAATTAACCAACAATTTAAAAATATGATTAAAATAGTAAATTTGCAAAAAAAAGTTAGTTATTACATTTTTTCTTGTAAAAAATACTCATACCTAAAACTTAAAAATGGGGTTAAAATAGTAAATTGACAAAAATAATATATTCTTACTTCTATGTTGAAATGTCTTTGTGCTTCTAATAAACTCCTACTTTTACATTAGTTTAAATTCTTACTTCTACTCTCTAACTCTCTACAAAATAGAATTACTCTTTTGTTAGTTTTAAAACTCTTCCAATCTACAAAACTCACCCCACATATTCTTTTTTTTTTTTTTTTGGTTATTGGAAAAGGTAGAAATCCTAAATTATAATAAATGCAAATTACTAATTTTTATCCAAAAAATAGAAGAGTTTCTAAGCACGTGCTTGAGCTCAGAGTCATGCTTTATTAATTTTATGAAGTTTCTATTGCTCACTTCTATTTTGCAAGAAAAAATTGATCAATGTATTTATCAATCTGTTGAGAAGTATATAAGGAATTTTAATGTTAGTATCTTCTTCTTGTCATATCTATATTATATATAATATCAAAAAATTAAAGCGTGCTATTATTATTACGTTTCTATTGAGTCACATTAACAGCTACATAATTCACCTATTTCGAATCATTTCTCTCTTATTTTTTACTCTTCCTCTTCTTATTAATTTTGCACATTTACTATTACATTTCCTTTAACATTTCTTTCTCACTTCTACCATTTCGTTTCAACTTTAATGTCACTTTTCATTTTATTTGGGGTCTTCTTATCTCTATCTTCTTACTATAAATTTAATATTCCTTATTCCATTTTATACATATTTTTCTCAGATAGAAAATGTGATCTCTCTCTCTCTCTCTCTCTCTCTCTCTCTCTCTCTCTCTCTCTCCTTGGTATATTTTTTATTTTCTTGTATCTTTACTTTAGGTTGATGAATTTTTATATTTGTTAGAACTCTACTTTGAGTTGAAACAATTAGGTTTTGTGTTGTTAAGTTGTTATCTTTTTTATTTTCTTTGATTGTTAAATGTTATCCTACTGCATTAAAGAGATAGTATATATAAGAATATGATATTCATCTATTATATAGCATGAATTGAATAATTTTTTTTATTCTTTCTTACAACTCATCTTTAGGTCGATGAATCATTGTAATTTTTTTTAAAACACTATTTTGGGTTAATATGTTTTGGTGCTATATTTTTTGAGCTCTTCATCACAAGTCGTCTCTCTCTCTCTCTCTATAAACAATGGCGGAGCTAAGAAATTTTTCCAAGGGGGTCAAGGTAAGCACAATAAGGTTCTAATGTATAAAAGAAACGAATAAAAAATCTTAATTTCACAAATTAACTTTAACTAAAAACACTCTTTCATGGCACTAAAACAACTTATAGTTGATTCTGAACTAATTGGTGCAAATAACATGAAAGATCATTTTTACATCAATTGTAAATCTTTGCCCCATAAATTATTGCAAAATATAAAAACCTAAATATTAAATTTTAGAGAAGTGATACGTCTATAATATTTTTACAACAAATCATGAGTGGTTAGTTATTATTGGTTCAAATTTGAATTTAATATTATGATTACTTTTTTAATCCAACAATAACAACCAGTAACAACCTACCACTTAGGATTTGTTGTAAAAATATTGTAAAATTATTTTAGACATGTTATTTCTCTAAATTTTATAATTTCAATACTTCCAATGGATAGAATAAACAAGTTTATAATGATAATTTAATTTAATTATCTAAGCCACTAATATCAGTTAAACATACTATTAACAAACTACTACTATCAAATTATAATAAATTTAATTTAAGTACTTTAGTTACTTTAGATTTTTTTTTATTTTTTATTGGGTTTATGTTTTGACTCAAATAATGCTGAGTTGGAAACCACAAAAATGAGCTTACTCTGGTGGCTCTAGTCTAGAGAGTAGAGTAACAGATAGACATCAGGACATGGACAGATGGTTTTAACTTTACCACAAAAACATACTCGACTGAGTCTACTCTTATATCAAAAGGAAGTTGAACGGCTGAACTTGTTTTAAATATATGTAGTTGCAGAACATATGTATTAGACAGAGACTTTGAGAGAGAGTTAAAAACTCATACCACAAGTCCACAGCGGAGATAGATCAAGGCAGCGGAGGCGGAGTCAGGGTCCCACTTGCACGGTAGCAGCCGGCGGCGTAAGAGAAATTTTTTTTGTTGATATATTCAGATTTTATTTTTGGGAATAAACGATTGTGACTTGTGAAGTTTGTATCTTTGGGGTTGGGAAGTTTGGATCGTGTGTTGTGAAGTTTGATGTTGCAATTTGTGTGTATTTATTTGGATTTTGGAGTCTTACTTTAATTAGGACAAGGAATCTGCTGACTATATCAAATGATTTAAGTTTTTTTTTTTTAATAGCAAAATTGTTTATTAGGGGGCACTGTAATTAAATTCTTCCTATTTTTTTATATTATATTTATTTTAGTACTATTATTTGAGGAAATTTTCAAAACTCAAGGAGCCTTGGCCCCGCCAGACTCCAGCGTCAACAATGCCTTGATTGCAAAACTGGGAAGGAATGTTCTGACAGGAACTTTTCTCAATCCCAAAAGTAAATTCTTCTTCTGCCTGTGGAAAAGACATCTGTAACAGTAAAAGTATCATGGAGATTTCTCATACACGACGAATAAGAATACCATGGCCCATCAGTTAGCACGGCACGCCAAGAATGTAAACCATGGAATTGTTTAGATAGAGGATGAACTTGAGTTTATGAAAGAAAGAATGAGTATTGACTGAGCACTTTGAATTTGAAGTTTACAGTAATGAAAATTCCTTTTTTTTTCCTGGTAAAATAAAATTGTTGGAGGTTGGGAGCAGGACAGCTCCAGGTTTTTTTTTTTTTTTTTTTTTTTTAAAGAGATGGTTTTGTTTTATTTTAATGAATGAGCAAAAATTTGAACATTTTTTTCCTATAAAATTAAATATTTTAAAAGCAGTGCTATTAACATAATATTCTCACAAAAATTTTATAGCAAAATCTAGTTGGTAAATTGTTAATAGTAGGTAAAAAAATTATATGAGTTTTGAGTCCATATAAAAACTAATTACAATTTGTCACTTAACTTTAATTATGAAATTAATCAAATCATTTTAAAAATATTGTGAAAATAACATTAAGATAATCATATATAGCTTAAAATTTTTGGGTTATGGGTGTTTGAATTTTTATTATGGGGGTCAAAACAATTTATTTTAAAAAAAATTATATATAATTTTTTTACCAAGTTAGAGGATTCATTTGAACCCCCAAATGTAGAGCCGTGCTTGGGAGGCATATTTCAAAAACAGGACAATGAGTATCCAAGCCCAACTAAAGTGGGTTGGATTGATTTCTACACATATGATGATGTAGACATCAAAATTTTATGATGTATTCACAACCGTCTGATTGTTCATGATAAAATATTTTTGATCAAATTAATCTTTAATTGATGACGTGGATGATCAGCAAATGAAATCAAGCCACGCAGTAACATCAAATGAAGAAAGCCATAAGGCAGCGTCAGAAGAAAAAAGACCTATATGGAAAGTTTTTATTAAATGAAATACCAAATTAAATTCATATATAATTCAACTCTCAATAAATGCTGAGAGAAAATTTCAAATTAAATACTATTGAGTTGCCTATAAATAGAGGCTCCTCATATGAGAAAATGGGAGAACACTTAGAGAGAAAACACTACTGACACTCTGCCAAAATAGAGAGTCATCTCTAAAGTTCACAAGAATTCCATTGTTCATCAAAGGCCTATTCCTACTTCAAATCAAAGTGGGGATTCTCCTTTAATCTAGTTCGAGATCAAGCCAATGGCCCTCACATCAAATCAAGCACATTCAACTATTCATTCAACTTGGAGACATCAAAGCACGATTCAAGATCAAGCTTCATAGCCTCTTCGGATCGTAACGTTTCTTGGAGATCGAATCAGAGGAATTGATTGTACTCTTTCATTGTAAAGATTCATACAGGGATTGTACTCACATATATACAAATACAAATTGATTATTTGTTACACAATTTCGTGATCGTGTGATTTATCTTTTACGAAAATTGTGTGTATAAATTTCTGGCACGCTCAATGGGACATCTCTGCCTCTCATCTCTTTCTCCATCCTAGAAATCCTCAAGTCTTCAATTTACCAAGTTCAATGGCCTCGAAGAAGTCTGAGATTCCCAAGAATGCTACCAAAAGCGTTGGGGGGTCAACAAGCAGTAGTACTTCCACAGGTCCCATGACTCCAAACAAAACCAAAGCAATAAGGCTCCTCACATCACAAGAAGTTGAGGGAAAGGCTCCTGTGACCAAACTCACAAGTGCCCCAGCCCAGCCAAAGATTGTCATCTCCTTGAACACTTTGAGGACAAGCAAGCATACTTCCTCTAAGAGGGAAGATTCAGCATTCGCTCTAGAAGACTCAACAATAGGGAGTGAATATCACTATTCTGCATCAGATGCTGGGTCGAGTACTCCTTCACAGGCAAGTTCTTCCCAAGGATCCCCCTGAGAAGTCACTTCATCTATCTTTTCAGAAAATTCTTTTCGTACAATAGCTATGGCGACCATGATGACGAAGACTGCCACCATTGATGAAACGATTGCTGAAATGGGACATGTTATAGCTAAGCTTACCAAGACCGTGGAGGAGAAGGACCTTCAAATTGCCATGCTTATGAACAAGCTTGAGGTTCAGAATCGAGGCGAGTCTCGTAAAGGTCATTCTCACACGCATCAGCATACATCCCAGGATGCTCACACATCTTCTAAAAAGAAGGCTGGTGGTCCACAAGGGAGCTCTACCTCAATTTCGTCTCTATCAGTCCAGCGATTACAGGATATGATAACGAACACTATTCGAGCTCAATATGGTGGGGCACTACAAAACTCTCTGATGTATTCAAAACCATACACCAAGAGGATCAACATTTTACAGATGCCTACGGGTTACCAACCTCCTAAGTTTCAACAGTTCGATGGAAAAGGGAATTCGAAGCAACATATCGCTCATTTCATCGAGACTTGCAATAACGCTGGTACGGATGGGGACTTGCTCACTAAGCAATTCGTGCGTACTCTTCGAGGAAATGCCTTTGATTAGTACACGGATCTTGAGCCTGAGTCCATTGATAGTTGGGAGCAAATGGAAAGGGAATTCTTGAATCGTTTCTACAGTACCCGACGTACTGTAAACATGCTGGAATTAACCAACACGAAGCAATGGAAGGATGAACCAGTGGTAGACTACATCAATCGTTGGCGCTCATTAAGTCTCGATTGCAAAGATCGTCTTTCCAAGTCATCAGGAGTGGCAATGTGCATCCAAGGTATGCACTGGGGGTTGCTTTACATCCTCCAAGGAATCAAACCTCACACCTTCGAGGAGCTTGCTACCTAAGCCCATGACATGGAGCTTAGTCTATCTAGCCATGGACAAAAAGGCTTACCTGTTGACAAGCAGCATAAAGAGAAGAAAGATACGAGGAGGGGGGATAAGTCTTCCAGATCCATGGTTAAGGAATCTATGGCTGTTGCTGTGGAGTCGGTGAAGATCTCTAGTAAAGACAATAAGAGAATGGAGAAAAGGGCTGGTCCGATGCAAGAGTGGGAGAAGCGTCGATTGACTTTGAAGGAGATGGAAGAAAAGACGTATCCATTTCCAAATGCCGACGTTCGAGGCATGGTCGAGGACTTATTAGAGAAGAATGTGATCAAGCTTCCAGAATGCAAGCGTCCAGAGGAAATGGGGCGTACCAACGACCCAAAATATTGCATATACCATCGAGTTGTAAGTCACCCTGTGGAAAAATGTTTTGTCCTGAAGAACCTTATCCTAAGTCTTGCAAAAGAGGGTAAATCCTTTTAGACCTAGATGAAACTACTGAGGCAAATCATGCTACGTTTGCTATTGGATCCCCAATTTCTACGAAGTCACCAACTCCAATGGAAGTGCGGTCCACCTAGCCATCAACATCAAAGGCATATTGCAAGCACATCCAATTTGGACGTTGGAGCCTATGCACATGTCATGCTTTAACCCTTAAGATGATGATAAAGCTGATGATGAATTGGTAGGTGACGAAGAGGGTTGGACTTTTGTGACCTACAAGAGACTTCAAAAATTGCGTAACCCAAAGCCCTATGTCCCTTACAAGAAAAGGGAACTCCAAGCAAGCAATTCGAAAGTTGCTCCCAAGGGGAAAGGAATAAATGGTCTAAAGAAACAAAGAAAGGGAGCTCGTCCGAATGAGTTATTAAAAAAGGAAGGCTCCCTACCTGTCACGCTACATGAGTTTTTCCCTAAAAGCTTTCTTGTAGAGGGCCTAATGACAACCACTTACATGGTTTCTTGCCATGATGCTAATGATCAAGAAGAGCCCACCGAAAAGGAGGAAAAAGTGAACCTTGAAGAAATCAAAGTAACTGAGGAAGAAGGAAGTGAAACCCCAGCCTCGGAAGAAACGGTTGCTTTATGTTCTCACTGCCGCGACAGGATGACGTTTGCCGATGAGGATCTCCTATTGGGCTTTAAACCACACAATCGACCACTTTTCGTCTCAAGTTACACACGAGGGGAAAGAATAAGTCGCATCCTCATAAACGATGGGTCTGCCAACAACATAATGCTCAAGGGAACAATGAAACGCTTAGGCATATCCATGGAAGAGTTATCCAAAAGTCGACTTGTCATCCAAGGCTTCAACCAAGAAGGTCAAAGGGCGATCGGCATAATTCGATTAGATGTGACTATTGATGAATTGAAAGCAAGACCTCTATTCCATGTGATCGATTCGAAGACCTCTTATAACCTGTTGTTAGGACGACTGTGGATTCATGGGAATGGTGTTGTACTGTCTACATTGCATCAATGCTTCAAGTATTGCGATGGCAAGCAAGTAAAGGTGGTGACAGCAGATTTGCAACCATTTACAGCGGTAGAATCTCACTTTGCAGATGCCAAGTTTTACTTAGACTACGACACGACCTACGATATACCACAGGAAGAGTCTACAGAAAAGAAGAAGGAAAAACGTAAGGAAGGAGGCGAACCCCTCATGGAAGGTCCAAAACCTAACTCTGAAGTAGGACGAAATTTTTGTGAAGAGAAGAAAGAGGCACCCATGGTCTTACGATATTTGCCCGCGTCTAAACAAAAGGAAGGGCAATCTCCATTTGGGTTGACGATGGAGACTAAGGATAAGTGCAAAAAGTCTATTCAAGAGGACGATATCGCTATCCTTAAAAGTGATTTCACCTTGCCATTACCGAAGTTAGACCAAGTGGCTTCCACAAAACCCCCACTCAAAGGTTTCACCAGAGCCATGAGTAACCTTGTTGAAGAAGATTCATTGCCAATTAGAAGAACAGAAGAGGGTTTTGACCCTAAAGCATATAAACTTTTGGCAAAATCAGGCTACGATTTCAAAAATCCTCCGCAATTGGGGCAACTTTACTCGGATTACGTAAAAGAGAAGTCTCATGGGCTTAACTCGACCCAAAGCAAACTAAAGCAATAAGGTTATGCGATCGAGATTCCTAGAACCGAGTTGGGGTATTCGTCACAAGAGCCAATTCGAATCTCGGCCAAAAGGAAAGGAAAAAAGGTGACGTCACAACACATCACCTTTGAAGTTGAGGAAAAGGGGAAGCCGAAGCCCGTGTCAAGATCTTCTGTATTTGACCGTCTAGGAACATCTGCTTCTCGAGAGTCAGTGTTTAATAGATTAAGCATTTCTCTCCTTACAAAGGAAGGAGCCTCACGTACAAGTAGGTCAGCATTTGATAGGCTTGGGTCTACGAGTAGCTCAATTGACACCCCACGACCTAAGGAAGGAAAAAGTGGCCTACAAAAGAGAAATGGCACCGAAGCTTGTAGTTTTATCCTTTCACGCATGAAACGTGAGTTGATTGTAAAAGTTAGTACAGGAAACTCCTTTAAAGTGAAGCAACGGACTATCGTGCACACACGAGAGCTTGAGAAGCAAGTTGACGATGGGGAGGAGGATCACGGGACACTATTCCTTCGTTCTTGCCATGTGACAGCGGAGACTGATTCCGAATTAGATGCATCAGATGATGAACCAAATGAAGTGCCTCGAGCAATAGAAGACGGGGGGCAAGCAACTGTAGATGAGCTCAAAGAATTAAACTTAGGGACTAGCGAGGAACCTCGCCCAATCTATGTGAGTTCGCTTTTGACACCAGAGGAAGAAAGCAAATACTTTGAGCTTTTAATGGAGTACAAAGATGTGTTCGCCTGGACATACAAAGAGATGCCAAGTTTAGACCCAACGGTTGTAGTTCACCGGTTAGCAATAAAGCAAGGAGCGCGCCCAATCAAGCAGGCCCAACGCCGCTTTCGACCCGAACTCCTCCCACAAATTGAGGCAGAAGTTAACAAACTTAAGCAGGCGGGATTCATTCGGGAAGTGCAGTTCCCAAAGTGGATTGCAAATATTGTCCCTGCCAAAAAGAAAAATGGACAAATTCGAGTTTGTGTTGATTTTTGAGACTTGAATAAAGCGTGCCTAAAGGATGACTTCCCACTTCCAAATACAGAACTTATGGTTGATGCAACTATTGGTCATGAAGTATTATCATTCATGGATGGCTCATCAGGATACAACCAAATTCGAATGGCACCCGAAGATGAAGAGCTCATCGCTTTTCGAACTCTAAAGGGGATCTACTGTTACAAGGTAATGCCTTTCGAGCTCAAGAATGCTGGCGTAACTTATCAACGAGCAATGCAACGAATTTTCGATGACATACTGCACAAAACTGTGCAATGTTAAGTTGACGATCTAGTTGTTAAGACGAAGAAAAGAGGGGACCATTTGCGTGACTTGCGCATTGTATTTAATCGACTAAGGAAATATCAACTCAAAATGAATCCTCTCAAATGTGCGCTTGGCGTCACGTTTGGGAAATTTCTAGGCTTTATTATTCGACATCGAGGTATTGAAGTGGATCAATCTAAAATAGATGCTATCCAAAGGATGCCCGAACCAAAGAACCTACGAGAGCTTCGAAGCTTACAAGGCCACCTTGCATACATTCGATGTTTCATATCGAATCTAGCAGGACGGTGTCAACCATTCAGTCAATTGATGAGGAAAGATGCTACCTTTGAATGGGATGAGGCTTGAAGAAATGCATTTGAGAGCATTAAAAGATATCTGCTTAACCCACCTGTCTTAGGAGTGCCTATGCCAGGAAAACCTCTAGTGCTCTACATTGCTACACAAGAACAATCACTTGGGGCCCTCTTAGCTCAGAAAAATGAAGAAGAGAAAGAGAAAGTATTGTATTACCTTAGTCGAAAGTTAACTGTGGTAGAATTGAGGTATTCCCCAATAGAGAAGATGTGTCTTGCGCTTTTCTTCTCCATTCAAAAATTAAGGCATTACATGCAAGCACACATAATACACTTAGTTGCAAAGATAGATCCAGTAAAATACGTCTTGTCTAGGGCAATCATGTCTGGTCGGTTGGCAAAATGGGCTGTGGCCTTTCAAGAGTTTGAAATCGCGTATGTGTCTCAAAAGGCCATCAAGGGGCAAGCACTAGCAAATTTCCTTGCTGATCTTCCAATTCCTGTTGATTGGGAGTTCTCAGATGATTTTCTAGATGAAGATGTATTGTACACTGAAGTCCTCCCACCTTGGATGATGTTCTTCGATGGGGCTGCACGGCAAGAAGAATTCAGTGCTGGGGTTGTTTTCATGTCGCCACATAAACAAGTGTTACCATTCACCTTTGTGCTTAGTGAACCATGTTCAAACAACGTTGCTGAGTATCAAGCCCTTATTGCTGACCTCCAAATGGCCCTTGATATGAAGATCTCATACTTAGAAGTCTACGGTGATTCCAAGTTGGTAATCAACCAACTTTTGACACACTATAAAGTTAAACACGAGGGTTTGATTCCTTACTTTCAGATGGCTACGCGACTAATTGAAAAGTTCGACGGAATTTCCTTGGAGCATATCCCTAGAAACGAGAATAGGATGGCAGATGCTCTAGCCAATCTAGCCACCACATTGGCTTTGTCGGAAGGTGAAAAGGCAAATGTCCCTATTTGCAACTGTTGGGTGCTCTCTTGCACGGAGGAATACGCCAGCACGATGAATTCCATATCAATATCTATAGTAGAGGATGAGGATTGGCGCCAACCCCTGATTGATTACTTGGAACATGGTAAGCTACCCGAAGATCCCCACCACAAAACTGAGGTATGGAGGAGGGCACCTCGTTTTATACACTATAAGGGCACATTATACAGGAGGTCTTTCGACTGTTTATTCTTACGATACCTTGGCAAGGAAAAAGGTGATCAAGCCATGGAAGAAGCTCATTCGGGAGTGTGTGGTGCCCATTAGTCTGGTCCCAAATTGTATCACCGGATAAAGCGAATGGGTTATTATTGGCCTACCATGGTCAAGGATTGTATGGACTATGCAAAGACATGTGAAGCATGCCAACTTCATGCGAACTACATCCATCAACCGCTAAAGCCCTTGCACCCTACAGTCGCATCCTGGCCTTTTGATGCATGGGGACTCGATGTTGTGGGACCATTGCCTAAGTCGTCGGGGGGTCACCTGTACATATTAGCTGCAACTGACTATTTTTCTAAATGGGTAGAAGCTATACCTCTTAGGGAAGTAAAAAAAGAAAATGTGGTGAACTTCATCCGAACTCACTTGATCTATCGGTATGGTGTCCCTCGCTATATCATCACAGATAATGATAAACCATTCTATAATAGTTTGGTGACCCAACTATGCGAGAAGTTCGAGTTCAAGCAACACAAGTCATCCATGTATAATGCACCAGCCAACGGTCTTGCTGAGGCTTTCAACAAGACACTTTGCAATTTGTTGAAAAGGTAGTAGAGCGCTTGAAGAGGGATTGGCATGAAAAGATTGGAGAACCTTTATGGGCATACCGAACAACATACAGGACTCCCACACAAGCCACTCCGTATTCATTAGTATATGGTGTTGAAGCAGTCTTGCCTTTAGAGCGACAAATTCCATCACTTCGAATTGCTATCCAAGAAGGGCTCACAAATGAAGAAAATGCGCGATTAAGACTTGAAGAGTTGGAAGCACTTGATGAAAAGAGATTGGAAGCTCAACAACGTCTTGAATCCTACCAAGCGTGGCTTTCGCGAGTGTTTAACAAGAGAGTCTGACCTTGATCTTTCCAAGTAGGGGACCTAGTACTTGCAATGCGAAGACCCATCAACATCTCCCACAAGACTAGGAACAAGTTCACATCAAAATGGGATGGCCCTTATGTCGTGCAGGAGGTCTACACTAATGGTGCTTACAAGATAGTCAATGGAGATGGCCTGAAGCTAGGTCCCATAAATGCAAAGTTCTTGAAGCGATACTATGCATAAAGTATTGAAGTTGCTCCTTGGTAAGAGCTTAAACTGCCCACCATAAAAAATAAAAATAAAAATAAAAATAAAATAAAATAAAAAATAAAAAATCTTGCTAGGTTGAAAACCTTGAAAGAGGCGACCTAGGAAAAAGTTAGGGACCCAAAAAAAAAAAAAAAAAAAAAAATCCCGCTAGGTTTAAAACCTTGAAAGAGGTGACCTAGGCAAAAGTTAGGGAACAAAAAAAAAAAAAAAAAAAAAAAAGAACTCTATTGAACTACGTTATGACTTGATCCCTTTTGGGTACGTAGGCAGCTTGGTATTCGTTACTAAGTTCAGTCACATGTGTACTTAAAAAAAAAATGATAATAATAAGTCTCTTGAACTACGTTATGACTTGATCCCTTTTGGGTACATAGGCAGCTTGGTATTTATTACTAAGTTCAGTCATATATGTACTTAAAAAAAAAAAAAAAAAAGGGAGCAGGGAAGAAGCAAACATTGATCTGGAGATAAATGAATTTTTATTAATAAAGAGATAGGTGTCGTTACACTGTAACGACTACATCAATGAAAAAAAAAAAATTAACCTATCCAATCTAAATGCCTCAACTCCTCTTTACTAGTCTCTAGTAACTCTTGTAGCCCTCTAAGTTTTGCATCATCAGAAGCTTCTAAAGTTGGAGTAGCCTCAATCTTGGAAACCTCCCCCTTAATTTGAGAAATGATCACTTGTTGCTGGGCTAGCTCTGAATCACAGCGGGTGCTCGACGTTGTAAACTCTTCCTTTTGCAGTGAAAGCAACTCAAGTTCCTTCTTCAATTCAATCTCTCTAGCTAAGGCCTTGTCTAAGTTTACCTTGATTGCAACTTTTTGATTGATCTTAATGGCTTCCGAGTTGAGGGCAAGAGTGAGACGATGCCGAGCGTCGGTGAGCTTTTGTTCCTTGTCTTCAAGCGCAATGCCTTGTGAAAGAGCATGATGGAGGGAAGAATATCGATCTACATCATCCAAATACTTCGAAATATGGTCTCTTAAAGGCGTTGCATCCACAACTTCCATTTCTGCGATAACTTGGAGAATCTTCTCAACTCCATCCCTAAGTGAAGTCATCAAAGTAAAAGGGGTTTTGACGACCTTCTCAATTAGGTCCCCTCCTAATGTTTTTTGCACGTTGTTGATCGGCCTTCAAAATCAAATCATCGAGTTCAAACTTTGTGACAGTTGAAGTGGTCGGGATGCTTGAACTACACATGATGGATTTATTTCGAGTCATGTCCCTTGAAGGGATGTGAATAGGGTCGAAAGAAGGAGTGGCCTTAGTCTTCCCCGAATGTGATGGGTCAATTGCCTTAGTAGCCAAATCAAAGGTTGTCGGACCTTGAATGGAAAACTCACTTGTAGAAGGGCTAGTGGCAACTGGTGTACACTTCTCTCCTGCTCTTTTCGAAGGATAATTTTCATCCTGCAGTGGAAGAATACCAAGATTTTCATTCTCAAAAAGTTCTTGGATACCAGAAATAGCTTCAAGGTCATCGTGAAGGAAACAAAGGTCTTTAATGGGTTCAAGATCAAAATCATCAAAAAAAGAATTAAGACTCATTTGTGCACTGCCACCTGAAAGGTTGGGAAGCAAAGCCATATCGACACCACAGTCAGTCACCTGGATGGCCCCCTCATGATCCAAGTTCTTGTTGGGATTATCCCTCTGCCTTTTGCATCTCCAATGAGAATCTGAGTTGCCACTATTCCGCTCAGAATCTAACACATCCCTACCTTTGGTCACCTCCATGTCTTGAGGCGTTGGGACTATGCAAGAAGGTCCACGCTTAGGAGAATGTGCCTTGTCCACGCACGCTTCTTCTAAAGACTCATCAGTAGCCTCTGAAGTCCCAAAAGAGGCTTCCCATCGCTTCGGCGCTTCACGGGCCCAACTACTTCATTGGGCTGTTTTATTTTGAGTCTTATCTTGCTTGGGTTAACATTCCCAATCGATTGCTCAGCCTTACTAGAAAAGAAACCATCAGATCTTCTAGCCCACCAATTCATATAGTCCTTCGTGCACAGAGCCTCGCGCTCAGATGGGCAGGCAGGGATCAAGAACTTTGAATTGGTAACAAGGCGAATACATTGGCGCCAGAAGCATACCACTTGCTCTAAGGTGACGGTGCGAAAGTCTTCATTAAGCTCCTTAGGGATGTGTTGATTGAAACCGAATTGTCGACCAAAGCGATGAGGACTATATGGTTCAACTATACATATACTTCCACGACGAGAGGCCAAGTAGCTGGGGCGTTGGCTAATGAAGTAATCTGCATAAGAGCTAGGTAGCTTGTCATCATCCACTAGAACCTCTCGATGGCCTTTAAAAATGCCCAAACGATGAAACTTGAAGCTACTAATGGCATGAAATAGCTTACGAGCTGTAACCTCGTCATAATGCTTGGCTGCACCTTCTCTAGAGTATCTAAACATGCGTGGAACAGCCTTGGAGCGAGACCCTTCAAGTTCAAAGTGAGTGTCAAAGTATTCGGTCAACCAAGCATTCAAGTAGTGTGCAGGAAAAGTGGCATCACATTTACTAGGAGTCTTAGAAGACACGATCTCATTCAAGCCCTTATAAATGTTGGCCAGGACTGGGACTGCAAGACAGTATCTCTTACCACGAGCCATCGCACTTGCGCTCTTGAAAACACCAGGTCTGATTAAGTTTGGTCCCCCGTCGGGAAGAGCGAACTCACACAGCCAACACGAAATCAAAGCAGCTAACCAAGTCTCTTCTATAAGCCTTCTCTCCACTTTGAGCACATTGAATGGAGCCTTATCTTCTTTAGTCAGAATTTTAGGGGCATCAATCTTACCAAAGGGGTTATGAGATTGCTTTCCTCTTGCATTCCTCTTTATTGACCTTCTAGTTGGTGGTTTTTGATATTTAGACTCTCCACGGAACCAAAACTTCACCCATGCGGCCGTAGTAACCAAGTGCGAACCACCAAGCTCAAGACTCAAGTGATGGAAGGCAGCAAATAGAGGACGACAGCATGAGGGGAGAGATGATATTTCTTTCGAGTTTGGAACGACCTCTTCGTAAAATGAGCCGCACACAGGAAGTCCGCTGATCAAATGCAAATCCCATAAGCTAATGGAGACCTCCCTTATAGACGTGTGCAATGTGTCGTAGTTGTACACCAACACTCTAGGAAGGCTTGCAAGACATGAGGGTTCCGATCATACGTGAATAATGATGCAAGAAGCGGCTTGTAAAGATTGACATCACTTAAGACTTTAATATTGCGGCTCAATATGTCTTCTAGCCACTCCCAATATTTAGGGAGGTAGGAAAACTCGCCCTTATATTGGAGCGGAGGGGTCTTGGAAGAAGGTAGGGCCCATTGCACTTCTCCCACGCTTATTCGACGACCAAGGAGAGGAAATGGATCAACACAGTCCACGGTTGAGTGAAGGTTAGAGGCCAAAGTAAACGTCCTTGAAACAACATGTGAATCCTTTCTAGTCGGGTCATGTAGTTTGTGAGATGATTCGACCCACCATTGAGAGAGACTCGGAGAACGAGGAATGGCTGTAGGTGATGAAGAGATACTGCTACCAAGTGGATGGACTTTCAAGACAACGCCTTGCTCCAGGGGTTCGTTCGTAGAGCGCAAGAGAGTGATAGATCTATCATTAAGAGTCCTCGACGAGTCGTAAAAGAAGACCATGATGAGGCACACTTGATGGCAGCCACTTGGAGAAGAAGAAGCTCATAGAGGTCACAACTTGAGCAAACGTAGAAGGGTCACAAAGTCGGGCAAAGGGTTGGCGAGCCTAAATCATCTAGCACACCCAACAGCAAACCAAAGGAAAAGATGAATACCTTATTCATTCAAAGGCTCCTTACCAATAAATTTATAAAATAATAAGAATAATGATGATAATAATAATAATAGTAAATAAATAAATAAATAAATAAATAAAGGAGCACATGCAGCCACGGATTATTAAAAAAAAAGAAAAAAAAGAGCATATGGCATTGAGATTCAGAAAACTACAAGCAAGCTATTCATTCAATATCAACATCCAAGTGCTTGAACATCTTAGGTACGTGTTGCAATAACTATATATGCATGTAAAGACAAAGACAAGTGGAAGCTTGCATGTTGCCTATTAAGTGTAAAGATCATGCATGTACAAACATGCCACCATGCTTCTCATGGAATTAAGGTACAGGACGTGTCAATAATATGGCATGAACTTTTACATGCAAAAACGATGGAAATCACGAAAGTGGAGCTCTCTCCCTTATAGAAGTGGGGTCAATAAACAAGCAAATATTTCTTGGTACCAAGTGGTGCACATAAAACTAGTGCATTTTCGTTGCTCTCGGGAGTGCCAAAGACATTGTGACAGTTTAAGCCCGGCAAACAATGGAGTTGGAGTACCTAAAGTCAAAAGGGCTCAGTATCACGGCTTAGAGAGGACAGCTGATAGTTGCAAGACGACGACTGTGGGAATGATGTGCGGACGGAGCTCTCGTGTTGATGATCGCGAAACGAAGGCAAGGGGCAAAGGCAGTCAGAAGGATGCACCAAAGAAGCTCTTGCGCTAATGGAAGGATGCACCGACGAAGCTCTTGCACTACAAAGGCAATGGTGAAGGCAGTCAGAAAGGTGCACCGATGATGCTCTCGCACTGATGAAAGGATGCGACGATGAAGCTCTTGCACTGATGATCGCGGGGCGAAGGCAGTGGCAAAGGAAGTCAGAAAGATGCACCTATGGTTGTGGAACAAGGGCTCAGACGAAGGGAGGAACAAAGCTCTGGACTTAACGCCGACTCAAGAAGGTTGATCAATGACGCAACCGCCAAGGCTCCGGCACCAATAGCTGCGAGGTGGAGACGACGGATACACGAACAAAGCTACGCACCTATGGTTGTGGAACGATAGCGGTAAATGCGAACAAAGCTCTGGACTTAGCGCCGACTCAAGAAGGATGATCAATGACGAAGCCACCAATGCTCGAATCCGTTGAACACCAAGACAAGAAGGACAGGATGCCGCAACTCGCTTGAAATTGATGCTTGGCTCACACCGTGCCAACTTCTATGTCCTGCACAGAATAAATCAAGTGGATCATAAGAGAAAAGAAAAGAAAAGGAGAGTGCCTGCTACGGCTGAAGAAAAAAAAAAAAAGAACAAAGAGAAAAAAAGAGAACTCGTAGAACGGCGCTTACAGTTTACTCTAACCCGTAAAGCATGACGTCCTTCTTATAGAGTTGGCATTCGCAAGAAACCCTAGCGATTTGTAAGAGTGCGGCTTAAAAAAAAAAAAAAAAGCTTGCCGGGCAAGACAATTGCAGCGCCGACTTGCCTAACAAAACTAAGGTGGGCTTGCAGTCTGGAGGGAATGCCTTTTGTGTGTGATTAAGCCCATGAGGCCCGAGTGCTCAACTAAAAAAAAAAAAAATTGTGCGTAGGTCATATGATTAAAACCATGGGAAGACATCTTGGATGACAAATCTGTAATATACAGCATCGGGACGAAGGAAGCCCAGATTTCACTCAGACGAGAGTCTTGTGTACCCGTAAAACCAAGTCCATTATTAAAGATAAACAAAATAAATAAATAAAATAAAATAAAAGAATACTTCAAGCCTCATCTTCCTTGCATCAAAAAGACGCAAAGCCGAATCTTGAAGTGGGGGCATTTTGTAGACATCAAAATTTTATGATATATTCACAACCGCCCGATTGTTCATGATAAAATATTTGTGATCAAATTAATCTCTAATTGATGACGTGGATAATCAGCAAATGAAGTCAAGCCACACAGTAACATCAAATGAAGAAAGCCATATGACAGCGTCAGAAGAAAAAAGACGTATTTGGAAAGTTTTTATTAAATGAAATACCAAATTAAATTCATATATAATTCAACTCTCAATAAATGCTGAGAGAAAATTTCAAATTAAATACTATTGAGTTGCCTATAAATAGAGGCTCCTCATATGAGAAAATGAGAGAACACTTAGAGAGAAAACATTACTGACACTCTGCCAAAATAGAGAGTCATCTCTAAAGTTCACAAGAATTCCATTGTTCATCAAAGGCCTATTCCTACTTCTTCAAATCAAAGTGGGGATTCTCCTTTAATCTAGTTCGAGATCAAGCCAACGGTCCTCACATCAAATCAAGCACATTCAACTATTCATTCAACTTGGAGACATCAAAGCACGATTCAAGATCAAGCTTCATAACCTCTTCGGATCGTAACGTTTCTTGGAGATCGAATCAGAGGAATTGATTGTACTCTTTCATTGTAAAGATTCATGCAGGGATTGTACTCACATATATACAAATACAAATTGATTATTTGTTACACTATTTCGTGATCGTGTGATTTATCTTTTATGAAAATTGTGTGTACAGACGGGTTAGGCTTAAAAAACCTTCTAACCGACCCATGCACACCCTTACTTTCCAAGAAAGGGTATCTTATGAGACCATTAACCTCTCATAATACATGGAACCCGCTCATATTATAATATTGAGGTCTCAAGAGACTGTATCATAATATTATTTTCTACTTTCAAGTCAACTAATTGCTGTAGTGATTTTTCCCCTAATTACTTGCTTTAGTGATCTTAACTTAAAAGAGTTTAGCCTATTAAAATGGAGAACAAACTCAAAAAGCCAATTAACAGACGAGCTCAGCAAAAGCATGAGCCTACTCATTAAAAAAAAAAAAAAAAAGAAAAGGAAAAAGAAAAAGAAAAAGAAGAGCTTATTCATTAAAAAAAAAAAAATCAAAAAGAAATTCAAAAACATAAGCTGAAGCAATAAATGTAATTAAAATCCAATAGTTACAACTTCCAACACATTAATAAACAATTGGATTAATATTTAACAAAGCCACCCCAAAAAAAATGGTACATGTGGTTCTCTTCTAAGAGATAGGACCTGGTTTGAGGGAAAATTAGCATGTCATTTGGTGTGGAATCAAAGCGAAATATCGGCATATCATCTAGAATGATGACATGTTCCTTCATAGCCTTCATAGATAAAATCAGCAAAAAGAACTAAAAATGTATTATATAAGATTTAACTTACCTTCAGTACTTTTATAATTAGATATTTTTGGTTATTTTAATCTCCACATTTTATTTAGTTAGTAGGTGATGTAGTAGTTTTTCATTAAAATAAAAAGAGATTCTAGTTAAAAAAAATGTCGGGGGTAGCCCAAACCCTTATAGATATGTCTATAGAGGTAATTAACTTGTACACCACGGCTTAGAGCACCACCAAAAAGGATCAGTATGGAATCAGATACACCAGTGGAATCTTGTATGAAAAAACTATATTGACCTTCACTTTTCCACCAAACACCCGCCATGGGTAAGGAATTGTCTGGTAACGTGCATTGAAAGAATTCCAAAGCAAAACCCACATTTATATCAAAATAACTGCTCGATACCAAAGAATTTATGTGCATTGACAGAATTCGGAAGCAAAAGCCTCACATATATCACTTAAACTGCTCAATACCATACCAAAGAGTTTTGACAAGATCAAGATACCAATAAGAAACTATTATATCCATATAACAATTACATTAACATAAGTACGTCTTGGCATCTCTACTTGTACACTATGAAGCACAGGTTTGTTTCTGGATTTGGGTGCGGGTGCGGGACTCAGCAATTTTTGAAAAAGTAGGTTGTGGGTGCGGTGGGATACAGTGATTAAAAAATTATTAAAAATATTTTTATTTATATTTTCTATATATTGCTAACCATACTTTTTCACATTATATAAACATACACCAAATTTATGAGCAATAATAGATGATAACTAAAACAAAATGTTCATAAATTAAATACAATCCACAATTTTGAAGCTAAAACATTGAAATTAGAATATAGGGAGGGAGGTAGAGAGCAGAGAGGTAGTGATGGTTTTAGGATTTTTTTTTTTTTTTTATATAATAATTCTTACTTGAATTTCGACTTGATTCAAAGTTGGTATTGGTCTAAATCGGCTAGTATCGGCCGGTATCAAATTGAATTGACCGATATCAACTTGAATTTGTTGGTTTCGGCTGGCCGATAGGATTCGATTCGACCTAAATCGGGCCAAATCGGCGCGAATCGGCCCAAGTTGGTGCGAATCAACACCAAATCCAGAAATGAAAAAAAAAGCACCGACGCACAGGCAGCAGTGTCGCCCACCGCACCCCGCGTTGGGCCGCATTGGATGCCAATGTGGCATTCCTGTAGTTGCGTCGGTGCTTTCCTACCTGTACATCATTCTAAATGCTTGCTTTAGTCCATAGATGGACTTTAAGCAGCTTGCATACTATATATAACTGGTTCTTTGTTATATACTATATGATTTTACACATCAGTCCTTTTCGGTCTACTCAGTCCACTTCAATTCATTTCGATCCAATTCAGTTCATTTGGTCTACTTTGGTCCATTATATATGTCCAATTCGGTCTAGGTCAATTCGTTCGGTCTACTTCAGTCCATTCTATCCACTTTGATCCAATTGTCGTATATGACTGGAAGGGAAAGCTTATGGAGTTTGACGGCCTGGCTCTAAGCTCCCAATTAACATAAATGGTACAAGAATTGTAATTGTAGTTGCAATAGGATTTTCTTTGACAGCTTATTTTTATTTGTGTTGGAATCAAACATTTTTTTTTTCAAACTGATCCTGGGGTGCCAATTGTTTATGATTGATTTGGTGCTCTAATGCTCACAACTTGCACCGATTTTCTTTCTCATTCACAGGTCAAACTTCTTTTTACTTGATTGAGGTTGGCTGTATATGTTTCAAAACTTGTAATGATATAACCTCAATTTTAATTAAGGTTCGTAATAATGTTATATTTGGTCATATTGATCTGGCTTTTACATTCTGATCCCTATTATAATAATCAGCACTTTAACATTAAAAAAAAAATAAAAAATTATGTCTTTAGTAATAAATCAAAATTCAAATGTTGTTCTGGACTTAAAGAATGGTGATAAAAATTTATAAGTCATATTTCCTGCATCATTAATTTTACACTGTAAGGGGGCAATGTGTTATAATTGCTTTTATTTTTATTTTAATTAATAATTCTATTTTAGTTTGATGTATCCATGGCTCAAAGTTGAAACCATGATTTCAATTTTATATGTACTCATTTGTTCCATTATTTTCTTTCTTGAACATCCAGAAGATTTGGGTTACAATTTACATTTTTATGCCTAGTTTAAACAAATCCCAAAATGATTGTTAAACATTGAAATAAAATTAGCTTAACGATAATAGGCTAATAGATATCTATTAAAATGGCATTATAGCAAAATAAATCAACTGTTTATAACAGTTTAACTAAATTTTTACTTTAAACACAACAATGGGTATATTGTTTATAGTTACACCAAGTGAAAGTAAGTAAATTGAACCAAAGTTTCAAGTACACAAATAAGTAGAGTTTGTTGTCAAAACAGATGACAAATTCACCAATGCCCTCCCTTTTTAGTGATGTCTTCAAAGAATCAACTTTTTAAACATAACAACCTCTAGATATTATGTACACAAGTAATGCTAGAGACACTTTTTCACAAGTTGCTTGAGGTATCAAGTTGAGAGTATTACAAAATCATTCTCAAATGGCTCACTATTGACTAACATCATGTTTATTGTGCACCAATCACAAGTCACAACATACCATTTTAGTAGTTGTGAAAATTTTTGGTTCACCAAACTTATTGATTCAAAAATTCAAAAACATGATAGCCAGAATAACTATAACCTTTCAATACAAAGTAAAAATTCAACATTACATTGGGACTGCATAACATAGATTATTCAATTATACTCCTGTCCAGTTGTATGGTTACACTGATACTCTGGCTAATGTATACATTTGAAGCTAACCTAAATTACACAAGTTGCAAAGCCTCTTCACGATTGATGTCGAATACTTTGATAAGGACATCGTCAACAACCTAGTTAAAATCTGAAAGGACATGATTATATTACTTCTATAGCCAATATCATTAAAAATTTAGAATGTCATATAATGGTTAGGAAATACCCTAGCTTACAACAAAGGATTTCCATGGTAAAAAAGCAACATTCTTCGACACTAAGAAAATTACCTTATCTGGACTAGAAGCACCAGTTGTTACACCAATTGTTAAGGGACCCTTTGGTAGAAAGTTTTCTTTCTCAACCAACTCCTCGTGCTATTGCAAATTCACATTTAAAAAATTTCAAAGACAAGCATTTAAAGAAAAGAGACCGGGGGGGGGGGGGGGGGGGGTGGGTTGAAATATTGGAACTCAATGCATTCACACTCACATTCAACTTATATGCAATTCTGTTGCCAGGACCTACTCTCTGCTCATTGTCAATCTAGTATGAGGGAATCCCACTTTCTTTTGCAATTTCCTGTAGGTGCGAGGTGTTGCTTGAGTTCCACCCACCAATCACCAAGATTAGATTTAGCTTCTCCTCTATCAGGTTATACAATGCATCTTGACGCTCCTGACAATGAAACAAATTACTAAATCAGTTTTAAGTCCACTTGAAAATATCAAAATCTTGGACATAAACATATTGAGTGGCGCTGTCTCAAGGCAAAGAAGCATTTGGCTAATCTGCAAGTTGGTTATGCAACATAACTACATAAGGAGAGTGAGTGGATAGATGAAGGGCTCCTAATTGGTGTTAGAACATTTCTCTCTTCGTTGATTGTACTATAGTATAGATAACAAGGAGGATGAGGTGAAGATGGTATCATACAAAGAAACACATATACTAAAAAATGTTTTCTTCTTTATAGATATGGTAGATTTTAAACCTATGATGACTGGTCTATGATGATTGCTCTTATCATCAAACTAAGACACCAATTGGTTTTATAGTATAGGTGGGGTTTAAACTCCAAATCTCTTATTTGACAACAAAAGACTTTACTAATTGAGTTAACTTAAATCCACACGTACACTAAAAAATGTCGAATGCCACAATATTTTAATATAATTTTAATGGAAAAGCAATACCATGAGACATGGGGGGAAAGAAATTACTTGAGTAGCATCACAAATGTTTTTGAAGCTTTTGAAGTGCTCGTTAACGTTTTCCACTCCATACTTGTGCATTATAGTCCTTTCTACTAATTTACCTGTCAAATATTTCCCCTCCTTTTGTGTAAGTGGAACTTATATAGAAAAAACACAAGTATCGACTTCTTGTAAAAATAGAATCTGGAATAGCATAATTTCAAAACTAACCAATCTCTTCTATTTCTCCCTTAAGCATCGTTGTCTGATTTGCAATGCCAACCTTTACCAGGTCCCTATTTGGATCAAACCCCTTTGAAACTGCATATATAAATTTCTGCAGGCAACCCATTAACCATCACTAAATCTTTGCATTATACCAAACATAGTAGACATCAAAGCTCAAATCAGCAACCAAACTCTGCACCTTTAGAAACTCCTCTTTGGTTGAGCTATACCCATTAAGGTCACCCCCAAGAATATAGTCACACACATACATTGCCTGCATTTATTGAGAAGTTTATAGTAAAAACATATTTCTTTAACAAAAGTGAATCTACAGTTGTACACCAAAAATAGTGATTTATAACCAGTGTAAGATCTTAGCTACATTTGGGACATACCTCTGCCATATTCTTGACAATAACATACTTCCCGGCAAAAGATGCAGAGGCTATAGTTTCCTCATGAGTATATTTACCATGAATGATTGATGCGTAATCTCCTTTCTTGTGGTTCTTAATAGTATTCCAGACCTTCACACAGATTTAATGAGATATTGTTGTGTCCCAAGGCCACTGAGCAAATAATCATGTAGATTATATACGAACAGTATAAGGGGCGGAGTTAGAATTTTTTGTTTGGAGAGCCAAATTGTGGTACTAATATATTAGTCAAGAGTCAAGACAAAAATCACACGCGCAACCATGCATGCACATATATAAACCTTAATAATTTTATACAAGAGTAGGTCTTAATTTATAAATATATTGTATACAAAACTATCAACTTTGACATATGTATATTGGCTAGATAATATTTTTAGGGGAATTTATAATCTTTTAAACTCCAATGAGTATATAATAATTGTCAAGTTTAATATTAAACATATTCAAAAAATGAATTTGAGAAAACAAAAACTACCTGTCTGTAACTACTAGGCCAATTGATAATTTCTAGGGTAAACTACATATTTGGGCCCTATCCTATACACTATATTTCAATTTAATCCTTAACATTTCAATTGTATCAATTTGTTCCCTAACTTTTCAGTACCATGTTAATTTAGTTTCTATTGTTATCTTTTGGATGAAAATTGATGACATGTCTAATGGCCAAAATAAAAAATTTAGCTTTCATTGATATGAGAATAAACTAAAATTTTATTTTGACCGTCAATGTCAGCAATTTTCATTTATGATATAATGGTAGGGACTAAATTGACATGACATTGAAAGAGTAGGAACCAAACTGACATAATTGAAAGGTTAAAGACCAAATTGAAATGTGGTGTAAAGGATAAGGATCAAATTTGTAGTTTAACCTAAATTCTATTATTTTTTAAGAGTATCATTGGATTAACTTAAATATTTGAGGGGGCTAACTTCTATTTTTGTAACTAAATATTTAAAGTTCTTAATAACTATAGATAAACTAAAAGAATTTTTTTAAAATTCGTACTTGTCCGGAAAGTTATATTTTTATGTGTATTATTTATGAAGAATGAAACTTAAATAGACAAATTAACCAAAAAAAGTCTATCCTCATGTTGACTTTTTTTTTTCTTTTTTTTTTTTCAGGTTTCTCATGTTGACTAATTTATCTTTTTTAATTATCCCCGTTCTGATTATTTGGTATAAAGAGCCAACCAAACCATTTAGTAAACAAAAATTTCTTCTATTTCCCAAGTAACCCACGTATTTCCCGGAGATTTCCCAAGCAGAAAATGGTCACGCATTGCCGGAGTTCCTATCTTGCCGCTAATTTCACCAATGCAACTTTTATAATTTAGAATAAATAAATAACTAACCCAGTTTTATAAACCACAACTAAATCCAACTTTTATTATTAGGACCTGTTATTACCCACCCAGTTAAGCCCAACATAATACCAGACCTAGCCCACTTGCCAAAAATAAAGCCACTCACACACGGTTCCACGTACAGCCCAAAAAGAAGAAGCCAGATTTGCCCATTAACCTCATCATTTATCATGTCTAGCCCATATCAAACCATTGATCCTTAAATTTTTGATAATTTGTTAGAGAATGTCAACCAAATGTTAGATATTCTCATGAACATGTCCAAAGGAATAACAAGGGTGTAAGATTCTCGTAACCAAATGTTAGAGGTTTTGGAGAAACAATCAACGGATCAAAAATCCAATGAAATTTTGGGGTTCAAAGATCAACCAATAATTCAAGGATCCTAAGAAATTTTGGAGAATCATAACAGCATACTTCAAGAACACTAACAATTCATGAGAGTAACATTTTGGAGGATGCACTTGCTACAAAATTTGAGTTTGAAGATCAAAGGATCGACAAAGTGGAATGGATAGACCCAAGAGATCTTGTGATTTTCAATAAGCCTACCTCAATTTCACACATTAAGTTTGTCGTTCCTAATTAATTCAAGGATATTGGATGTAAGTCTCTTTTGTTTCAAGTGCTCACATAAATGGTTGAAGAATTGATCCAAGTATTCAATGTCAAAATTCTTATCATTCTTTTATTTTATTGTTTTTGAGAAACAAAATTCTTATCATTCAACACTTCAAAATCCGATGTTGAGTTTTCATATATATATATATATATATAAAAGAATCTTGAGGAAAAAGATTCATCTTAAAGGGGAAGGGAATGCTATGTCTTATGATCACATGGCAAATAATTATTAAATTATGCATAGCAGAATGATTTGAATTTGGAATATGCAGTTGTAGATGATAATAAATATATTCTCTCTCTTGAGCTCACGTGGCTAGTCACTTCAAATTGAATTATTTATTGTTTCTCAAAAAAAAATTGAATTATTTATTTTTTTAAATTATCCCAAATATCATCTTAATATAAAATATAATACCAATTTAGGTTTAAAAAAAAAAATTGTATGACAAATATCACCTTAGACACCCATGGGCAAGTTGTATCAACAATTTGTACATGTTTGTCACTCAAAACCAACATCTCAGCCACCGTAGCTCCATGTGCAGGCAAGATGACAACATCACCCTTATTGACAACTTCAAATTGCTTCTTCCCTTCCTCAATGGGAATTTTCTGCACCTCCATCTCCTCCAAATGCTGTGATAAGCATTTGAGACTTCATTAGAAAAATTAATTAAAAATGAATATAGAACAAATATATATATATATATATATATATATATATATATATATATAAAAGTAGTTATTTCATGTGAGAGAACTAAGATTCTGTAATGTAGGGTATTTCTAGAGATTCTCCATGTCTAAGCTTCCACTTCAACAAAGTTTACATTTATATCATAATGTTAGTTCATTGGCTTCTAAAATAATTCATTTAATTAGCCAATGGTGTAAATGTATATATTAATTATTTAAGTTGTGCATTAATTATTTATATTAAAAAATTTATATGATTATTTTGATAAATTATATATATATATATATATATATATATATATGAAACAATTTTGATTTGGAATAATAAAAAAAAAAAATTAGGATATGACATTCTTCCTCATGTTTAGTTGTTTTGACAACAATTGACACAAAAACCATCAAAAATTAAACATTTGTGTATTCAATAAAATTATCTTAACCATTTAGATTTCCTAATTCCTTTCAGTAACATGTAATATTACGTATATGTGGAACCGACATTATTGTATTGATCCTATTAGTAACATATAATAAATACATTTATTTTTGTATATTAATTATGTTTAGTGGTGCATTAATTATAAGTAAAATTAAATTTTGATATAATTTTTTTTTTTTAAAGATCTATGTGAGAAATAATTGATTTGAAATAAGATATTGCTGCTCAAAGTTAGTTGCTTTTGCAAAAATTGAAACAAAGTTTGACAAAAGTGAAAAAAAAATTTGATAACACAAAATCAAGAATGTAAAAATAATAATAATAATTGAAGGATATTTGTATTCTTAAGTAGGCATGAACATGCCTATCTATTAGTCACTATATTATGTAATTCTCAAGTTTGTAAACATGTATAATATGATCAATTTGCTACACAACTTTTATTATCTTTCTATTTTGTTTATAAAATTGAACACTTATAATTACAATGTTTTACAACGAAATTATTGAAATATTTCTTCTTTGATAAATCAATTAAGTGTGAAGGGATTTGAACTTTAGATGTTTCCGTTGAAAACACCAAAAATTACCAACTAGCTGAATTATAGAGCTCTTGACAAAATTAATAAAATATTAGAAGGAACCAATAACAAGTTGTAACCCACATTATGTGGAACTTAGCTAGTACCATATATATATATATATATATGAACTTCTTAACATATGACACAATATCCAAACTAAAGGGAATTTACAGAATTGACTAGAGAAAGGACTATGTTTTTCAATTCTATTATTATACAATAAGGAAGCCCATGAATTACAAGATTAGCGGCTATATATTAAACTCCAGTACTTTCAAGAAGCATTTAACCATAATTGATTACATCTGTTTTCCTCATAAACCAGCACCAGAGAAGACCCAAAAAAGCAACAAGAAATGAATAATCAGCAAGTACCTTTTAAGTTCAAGTCCTTATAAAGGTCAAGTATAAAATTAAGAGACCTTATTAACAGTTGGGTTGTGAATAATCCCATTGGTGATCCAAATCTTCTCATCCTGGAACTGTTTCCTAGCTCCAAAAGCAATCTGGATAGCCCGTTCAACGGCCCAGGAAAAACCAAACTTTTCTGCCACTTTCACAGTTACATTTCCCCACGTATACTCATTTCCATTCTCCTTCAATGTCTTAATGATGTCACCTGCAATTTCCCACCCAAAATATTAGCACATAAACCAAAACTCCCAGCTCAAAGCACCAAAACCTAAGAACCTGAGGAAAAGTGTTAAAGGTGCTTATCAATTTTACTATAAAAATGTTAGGCAATGAATGTGCCACATCAACAGCAAAAAAATAAATAAAGTTCTTTACTTATTTTTGGTTTTACGTTTAAAAGTTAGTAAAATTTGTAATACTCTTAACAACATTCAAGAACATAATTCATAGCACCATCCCCCAATGGATGAAATCATAAAAGGGAACCGTAAAGCTCATGATGATATAATATGAGAATGGGGTTATAGCTAATAAATTTCATTTATTAATATCTACTAACGAAATTTGCACTTATTATAATGAACTTTAATCGCCATATAAGTAAAAATTTGTGATAGAAATAACTTTCTTATCACTAATAAGAAACACAATTTAACATTAAGTCAAATATATGAAACAAAAATGAAAAATAAATATTAACTTTAAATTTCAAAAAAAAAAAAAAAAAAGAGTTTCTGTTAGGTTCTAAGTACTTAGGAACTTATGTATTAGAATTCTAATGTGTATTGTTGGCAAACCATGATCAAAACAGTTTGTTTAGTCTTGTTTAGACTTACTTAAAGTTGTGTCTTTTATGTAAAGTTGAAATCGAGCTGATGTAGAATTCAGTATGCATTTCGGCCTGGCTCGATTGATCGAATCTTAGGCTCGATCAATCGAAAATCGGGCAAAATGCATTTTTCTGCAGAATTCTAGCTCAGCCCTAGCTTATTAAAATGTTTAGGGTATTATGTTTTGCCTTAGGTATATAAGGAAAACTCTAGCCACGTTTTTGGGTTACTTATATTGCTGTTTGTGTGAATCTCTTGTGAGATCTGAGAGGTGCTTGCCTTCACACAAGCTTAGGATTATCAAGTAGGAGATTTCTTCAAGAGCTTGATGATCGTTCAGTTGCTACCATATGAGCTTAAAGATACACAAGCGAGTGTGATTGTATTTGCTGCAAAATCCAAGAAAGAAGGAGTCCGTGGTCTCGGAGATTGCACGTGGTCGTGTCAGTAAGTTTCTATTGGTGGGTAGCAATAGGATGTTAGTGGTCTAAGTCGCTATTGTAAAACTTCGATTCTTTCATAGTGGATTCAGGTTTACCTTGAGAATAACTAGGTTAAATCCTCCCAAAGTTTTTATCGGTGTGGTTTCCTGGGTCATCATATCTTTGTGTTCTTTATATTCTGCACTTTACATTGATATGATTATATAACTGTGTTAACCTAGATTTGCATAATTTGGACTAAGTAATTACTTGACTAATTTACTAGGTTAATTTAGTTGTGTTTTAAGGGGTCTAAAAACAAACAAGTGGTATCAGAGCAGGTAACTCTTTTGTTTTAGATCTTTTGATCTAAGAGCTGATCCTTGACCCCTGTTGTCATGGATAATTTAAAGTGTCTTTCTGATCATGTTTCTGCTCATGCTTCTGTTGATTTTATTGATGCTTGTGGAACTTTTCGTAAGGAATTATTGAAATCTATGAAAATTGATAAGAAATTCAAGGAAGAGTTAAAATTGGCTAATCTTGAAAAAGATGATTTTTTTTTTTTTTTTTTGAGAAGGAAGAACTTGAAGTTTTTTATTCAGTAATAGGCAAATCTGCCTGATAAGCTGTAAAACCTTGGATAGGAACATTTTCCATCCAAACTAAAAAACCAATGACATGACGTGCATGTCTAGCTAGGTTGTGAGCAAAATTATTCCCTACTCTACCAACATGTTGAAAGGAAATACATGTAAATAAATGTGCCATCAATTGGGCATCCCGAACTAACAGACCATATGAAGCTAGGGAAGGAGAAGGATCCCTCAAAGCAGTCATGACGATCATCGAATCTCCCTCAAGAATTGCTTTGTCGAAGCCTAGCTCAAGGGAGAATTCAAGTGCTCTACATGCTGCTAGAGTTTCCAAGTTTACAATTTAGTGTGGGAGTGGGATGTTTTGGGATAAAGAAGCCATAACCAAGCCTAGGCTATCTCTAACAACCACACCAATGCCTGCTCTGTCTTCATCCTTGAACACTGTTCCATCAAAATTAATTTTAATCAAATCCGCTGGTGGAGGCTACCACTGTACCTGAGCTGGTGTTGTTGCAATGGGCTTCCTCGGCTGTGCTGACCAAAACTCCTAAAGGGATTGATATGCTTGCTGAACTATTTGGTCCAAAGGCCAACTTGGTGGAGAGGTCCTAACTTGATTCCATCGAAACCAGATATTCTAGATGAGCATTGCAAACAGGTCACCACTGCAATCCGAATCCAGCACATGGAGGAGGACTTAAGGAAAGGTTTGGAACCTGGTTGAGCTTCGAAATGCCCATTATGGGTCATCCTCCCAAACCCGAGTTAGACTCGGACATGACCACAATGAGTGTAACACATCTTCTAACAATTGGTTGTTAGATTAGATGAATCTAATAAAAAGAATGAATTTTTGAAAAATTAAATTTCCTCTCAAGATGAGAAGATGAAAAGCTTGGAACAAGAGTTAGTTGAATCTAAAACTAAAATTGAAAATTTGACTAATATAAAGCCTCATGTTGATAACAAAAGTGTTTCTATTTCTCTTAAGCCTAAAACTGAGAAAGTTTATATCCCTCCTTTTAAGAGGAATAATAAAGAAAATACTTATTTTGCTAGGTTAGACAAAGGTAAAAGTTCTGATGTAGACGCTGAAATTTCTAAGCCTAAGTCTAAACCTACTGTTAGAGAGCATAAGAAATATGTTTTTGTGCCTACCTATCACCTTTGTGGTGTTGTTGGTCATATTCGACCAAATTGTTCTTTATTGAGGCAAAAACCAAAATTTGGAATAGATTTGCTGTTAGGAATACTGATGTTCCTAAATTTGTTCATGTTTGTCACTTTTGTGGTGTCTCCGGTCATATTCGTCCTAATTGTCATAAATTGAAATTTAAGCATTATGTATTTCAGTCTAAGATTTGTGATGATATTTCTCCTGCCATAAGTCCATATAAATTATTTCATATTTTTTTCAAAAATTTAAGCTTGTTGGCTTGTGAAAGGAATTTGTAGGATTTTAGTTTTTCTCAGAAGATTGGTGTAATCCCTCAAATACACTCTGCTTCACATGGATTTTCACCTATAAAGTCGAAGACTTGTGCTAGATTGGTGAGAAAAGATTCTCTAAGGTGAGTATTGCTGACTTGTCCTTAATTTAATTCTTTCAATTAATTGTGGACATGTTTTATTTCTGTTTTTGGTTGTTTTGTTTTTTAGGTTGTTTTTTATTAAAAAAAAAATCCAAAAATATTTTATTTTGTGTCTAGTTTTATTTTTCTTGAGGATTACATGAGTTATGATATCTCTCTCTTGATTTAAAACATGCTTGACTTTGTGGAGAAACTTGAATAGTATGTGTTATATAAGTACTAAGTTATTTCTGATTTTGTGTGAGTATGTACTAATTTGTACATGTACTCAAGGGTTAATTAAGAAATTGATATTTCTTGTTTGCGTACCCTCTATAGCTTAGTTAAGTACTGTTATGCATTGCATTTGCATTGTTCATTTAGCATAATGTGTACTTTTTGTTTTTTGTCATAATTTTTTTTGCCAAAAAGATTTTTGTGTTTTGTATTTCACATCTTGGATTTATAATCAAGGATTGGCCATATTATCCTTACATAACATGTTTATGTACCTTGTTTAGCTTGGATGAGCTTCTTTTATTGCACTTTACTAGTTTGAGTTTTGTAGTGCATGTTGTATGGGAGATGTTTATAATTTTTGATCACTTTGTCTTGATCTTGAAGTCACATGTCTTTGACTATTGGACTTGAACCTTTTGAGAAAGACATAAATAACCTTCTCACCACTGTTTACTAGCCAATCATAAACATCTTAGTGCATATCATAAGATTTTGTGCTCGAGAAAGTGTAGCATATGCACAAAAAGAACATAAGGTATAGCCTCGGTTTAAATATTAAAATTGGTGTGTACATTATTGGACTTAGTGTTAAATCAAACAAATAAAATTAGTGTGTACATTATCCCAGCTATTTTAATAAGTTTCTGATCAAATAAAAATTAGTGTGTACAATATGAGGCAAATCAAGAAACTTACATGATTGCAAACTTATTTTTTAGGAGATGTGGAAGTTATATGATGTAACTCTTTAGGTGAAAGTCTCTTTCAAATTCTATGTAATGAATTTTGTAGAATTTGTGCTTGCTTACTATTTACATATCGCCTCACATATATCTCAAGCTTTTGCTAGTTGCACACACTACACAAGTTACTCTTTGCTAAACTTTGTACATGTTATTGTGTGTGATTTTGTTTTGACCATCCACGATTGAAAATTTCTTGATTTTGATGCAAAATGTGTTTAAAGTTTGAGATTTGAGGACAAATAGATTGAAAATCTTGTTTTTTGGAAGATCTGGATTGAATTCAAGTGTTTTTGAAAAACTTTTCATCTCATACTCATTCATTTTATTCATAATACAATGTGCTTTGAGGAGTTTCTGCATTAGAATGCTCTATTTTCCAAAAAACTGATTTTTCCAGATTTTTTATCGATCGAACCTGTTGCTCAACCAATCGAAACTGCAAAATTTTTAGTTTCTAAGTTTTTGACCAAATTTTTTTTGCATCATTTATGTTTCGGATTTACATGCATTACATTGTTTATGATGGATAATCAAGGTGCAAATATTTTTTTTACTCATGCAACTGTTTATAGGTCACATAGTGTCAAGTTTGCATTTATTGAAAGAGAGAATATTTTTCTTCATGTATATCCTCAACTTTAATTTTTAAGTTTGGTTTGTGTGTCTTTATTTTCCCCACCTCCTAAATTTTCCCCACCTCCTAAATTTTCCCCACAACTGTTTTTCCCAACACGTGTTTTGTGTTTCCTATTTTTATAGGGGGAGAAGCTTGTTTTTAACCTTTGCTGTTCATAGGGGGAGTTGTCTCTATTTTCTATAAAGTTGAATTGTTTTGTGTTCCCTTAATTCTCTATTTTCTCTTTGTTTAAGTTGTCTTTGTCAATACGTAACAAAATTGGGGAGAAATAGATGAAATGTGGGAATCCTGTTTGTTTTGTTTAGGGGGAGTTAAAAATGTTTTTGAAAGGGGGAGAAAATAAATTTTTTATGTATCTAACTTAAAGGGAGAGTTAGTTTGCATATCTGTTTCTTGTTTCACTACTTATTGATTTATATTTATGAGTTATTCATTGATATATGTCTTTATTTTGTGTTGAGTGAAAGCAAGAATTTATTTTGTTTACTTGTATTTTCCACACATGCATTTATGCGTCTTGTTTAGTGTTTTAGGAAATATACAGGTTGATTCAATTGAGCTGCTGTCTACACTTGCAATTGATGGATAGTAGTTAGGATTGGATTTGTTGTAATAAGCAATTTGTTTTGTAAAGGACTTTTTCTTTGTAAACTTGGAGTTTTTAGTTTGTGTTTTGTCACGGATTGCCAAAGGGGGAGTTTGTTAGGTTCTAAGTACTTAGGAACTTATGTATTAGAACTCTAATGTGTATTGTTGGCAAACTATGATCAAAACAAGTTGTTTAGTCTTGTTTAGACTTGCTCAAATTTGTGTCTTTTATGTAAAGTTGGAATTGAGCTGATGCAGAATTCAATATGCATTTCAACCTGGCTCAATTGATTGAAGCTTAGGCTCGATCAATAAAAAATTGGGTAGAATGCATTTTTCTGTAGAATTCTAGCTCAGCCCTAGCTCATTAAAACGTTTAGGGTTTTATGTTTTGCCCTAGGTATATAAGGCAAACCCTAGCCACGTTTTTATGTTCCTCATATTGCTGTTTGTGTGAATCTCTTGTGAGATCTGAGAGGTGCTTGCCTTCACACAAGCTTAGGATTATTAAGAAGGAGATTTCTTCAAGAGCTTGATGATCATTTAGTTGCTGCCATAAGAGCTTAAAGATACACAAGCGAGTGTTCTTGTATTTGCTGCAAAATCCAAGAAAGAAGGAGTCCGTGGTCTCGGAGTTTGCACGTGTTCGTGTCAGTAAGTTTTTACTAGGGTAGCAATAGGATGTTAATGGTCTAAGTCGCTATTGTAAAACTTCGATTCTTTCATAGTGGATTCAGGTTTACCTTAAGGATAGTTAGGTTAAATCCTCCCTAGGTTTTTACCGGTGTGGTTTCCTGGGTCATCATATCTTTGTGTTCTTTATATTCCGCATTTTACATTGATATGATTATATGATTGTGTTAACCTAAATTTGCATAATTTGGACTAAGTAATCACTTGGCTAATATACTAAGTTAATTTAGTTGTGTTTTAAGGGGTCTAAAAACAAACAGTTTCCATTTTAAAATTTCTGCCTATATCAAAAACCGATTAATGTCATGACTTAATGATAAGAGCGATCGTCATGAAGTGAACGTCATAGTTTGAAATCCTATTTATCAAAAGAGAGTAAGTGTGAGAGTGAGACCAAGGGAGGAACCGGGATTTTTGTTATTTTTTTGGGGTGAATAAAGAGGTTTTATTCAAACCATAAATATGGTGTGATATAATGGATGCCATTACGATGGAGTTATCACTTGTAGTTATAGACTACATCTATAAAAAAGGATACAATATTAATGGAAAGTAAATATAACAGAAACATTATAACCAACCATTAAATAAATAGAATTTAAATTCTATCAAATTAGACAACTATGGTAAAAAATAAATTCAAAATCACTTTTGTACCTCTCAATAGAATATGAATTGAACTAATAAAAATGAAAAGAAAAAAAAGAAAATTTTACAACTGAAGATTTGCTTAACTACAAATAAGATAACTCTCTGGTAAGAAAGATGGAGAGATAATTAGAATGTGACCATATATGTGAGAATCTTTTGGGTGGTTAAAACGATAAGAGTTTTAGAAAAATATTATGGTAAAAATATTACAAATTTTAAAATTTGTAAACTAATTAGATAGTTGAAGTTCAAAAAATTACTTTAACTCGTCAATTTGTAAACATTTGTAGATAGAATAATTTATAATTGGTTTGGCACTTTTATTAACAACAATGTAGTTCCGCCTCTGTCAGTGAGACTCAACTAGTTTACTGGCGGTACATGAGCTCAAGACTTTCTTCCTTGAGACCAAACCCTTTCCGATTATAGTTCTTGCTCCTCGTCCAATTCTTTCTGAACAATTCCATGTCGAAATTGGAGTCCAAGGCCACCGACGAAGAATCGCTGGTGCATTTGATAGAAAGAGGGTTTTTGTGAAGGAGAGCTGCGGTTCCAGCAAGGCTCTCCAGCGAGAAGAGGTCAGTAAGAGTGGGAATTTGACTTGGTTGCAGAGAGAACGCCATGGTTAGTAGAGATAGAGAGAGTGAAAGTGAGAGAGAGAGAGAGAAATAGGAGGGCGTTAACAATAGCAGAATGGTTATTGTTTAGGCGCGCATTTTATTTTTATCAACAGCCAAAGACGACAACAACAGTTAACTCGTGCATGTGCTTCCTTATCAATCAAGCGCATGTTTGTCAGGCATCTCAACTACCCTTTCGTTGTTTATGATTATTCTTTTTTGATAGGCCAAAAACGTATTGACCATTTGTGATGAATTAACCAATTAATTTAACCAAGTGAATTAATTAAGTTAATTAACATGCAAACATGTGGTAGCACAAACAAATCACCAATAACTAATCATGCAACGAAAAACAAATAACACGGTGATTTCTTTACGAATAGAGAAAATCTAACGGCAAAAACCCCACCGGGTGATTTTCAGGTTACCTCTCCTAAAACTCCACTATTATCACAACAAACGGTTACAAGTAAAGGAATTCCAATACCTTATACCAACCTAAAATTGAACCCTTACCCCAATACCCAATTGAACTTGTTCTGTAGTGACAGTTCCTCCTTTTGATGCACGGCTCATAAGTACGTGACTAACCAATTGCGTGAATCCCATTACGCGACTTCAATCACCAACTAAAGAAGGTTGTTGGCTGCAAAGTTCTTCAGTTCATCCCAACGATGAAGATAAAGAAGATGCTTGGTCACAAAACCCAATAATGCACATACACAGCAACTTCTTCACAAGAATGATGAACCAAGGGAAAACTTTGTCTTCGGTCACAATTTGCTTGAACAAACTTTGCTCAATGCTTGTGAAACTTGTGAACTCTTTGACGGCCCTTAAAACAATCATTTTATATGTCTAGGGTTAGAAGAAAAGAATACTTAAAGACACATTCACGGATTCCAAGAAAACAGAACAGAATTTCTGTTTCTTTAAACCTCAACAGATAGAAACTGTCGAGCAGGTGTCGAGGACACAGGGCTGAAACAGCTTTCTTAAGCTCGATAGATGCAACTGTCGAGCCAACTGCCGAGCTTTAATGAATTTGCACTTCTCAGCTTGTTTCTTGGACAGTTCTAATGACTTCAACACTTGATCTTGAAACTTTGTTTCTTGAAGTATTAAAAACATCCTAGATCTACCCAATTACAAGTAAAGTACGTTTTGTCTAAGGATTAGCAAATTATATAAAATATTGACATATGTTCCTAACAAGTGAATTACATATGTCCTAACAATCTCCTCTTTTGGCAATCCGTGACAAAACCACAACAAACAAATGAACATATGAGAGAAGTCATAAAACACTAACCTCATATTCACTTGTTGAATACAATACAATCTATCCTAATACAAACTTTTGAAAAACTTTGCAAGAAGAGAGTTTATGACAAGTAGACTTTGACAACCTGTATTTTTGAAACACTTTAAACAAAACTCATGAAGGCATCTTTGTGTGAAACAGAAATAATAGATTGCATACAAGTAATAAGAAGCATGTGCATAAAGAGAGAAAAGAAACAACACATGTAAGGGTAGGTGAAAGAAACATACATCAACATATATAAAAAAGATAAGTACAATGTATGTTAAAAATGGTCACAAGACCTAAAGTACAAGAACAATGTATCTAAAAAAGAAAGAAAAGAAAAGATACATAAAATCCTTACTACATCCCTCATATCAACACTCCCCCTAACAAAATGTCCTATACTAACTCTTCCCCTAACAAAATGTCATATACTAACTCTCCCCCTAAGTATGACTACTCTCATATACCAAAACTACTCCTCTCTTTTGTCACGAATGACAAATGGTAGAGTGTCAAGTAGACATCTCATCGGTAGAGCTAGCATCTCTATCATTATCATCCTCAAAAGCATCATTGTCATCACCATCATCATCATCAGAAGCAAAATCTATAGAAGGTGGTGAAGGGGTAGCCTCAGGAGCAAATCCGCCCATGGTCACCTACCGTCGAGCAATACGGCCAACACGGACGTTCACTTGATACATCTCTGTAGAGAGTGTATCGAGGCTAGCATCCAAGTGTTGAAGCTACGCCATGATGTCTCCTAGTGACACATCTCTCGTAGAAAAGGAGGGAGCAGATGTGGATCAAGCAGATTGAGATGGAGTCGGATGGGTGGGAGGTGCTGAATTCGTTTATCACGACCTAAACTGAGCCTCGCTACGTTTAATGGTAGCGTAATCTATGGCACACATGAAAGTGAAAGGGTTGGACGCTGGAAGAGGGACGGAAAAATGGCGTAAGATACTCGCGATAGTGGAAGGAAAGATGAGCTTATCACGAGACGCCGAATTTAGATGAACATCTATAATGGAAAGAATAAAATGAGAAGGGAAATCAATAGTAACATGCTCAAAAAGGGACAACAGAAATCGAGCACGAGGCTCGGTGATGGAGTTATAGTGAAAGAGAGGATGGAGTACAAAGGTCATCACCGTGTTCAAAAACCACGGCCCTTTTGCAAAGGCCAAACAGTAAGTGAACTAGCACTCACCCCACTCGAAGGGACGCTCACAGAAAGGTGATTTGAGCTCATCCTTGGACACAGTCCGCAGACACTCACAACTAGGATAGTCAGGAAACTCTACTCTAGAAACTCTAAGCACATTCGCAACAAGCTGTAATGTGATAGGAATGCGCGTACCTTGAACGCGACTAAAGAAAAGAGGTACTAAACGATCAATCCCGTGCATGTTGGAGTAAAACTCCTGAATTAGCACGAGAGGACAAGTGACCAGGACGTCACACAGTGACTCCCATCCTCGACTGTGAATGATAGTGGGAAGGTCGGTGTTAGCAAAGTCCACCAGAATGACTTGGCGTTCAGAATGACTACCACGTCTAGAAAAGTTCTCTGAGAATGCCTTGTGGGCATCATCATCATGGAACCGAAGAGAGAGAGGAGCAGAATCAAAAGACGAAGAGGCACCGAAACGAAGAGGGTTTCGGGCTGAAGTGGATTTACACTTAGGTGCCATAGACACAATTAACGTAAACAAAATAGAGAGGGGGAGGAAAGAGACAATTAGAAAAGCTCCAAAACAGTTCAAATATAACAAGAATATTGAAAAGTAGAGAACGTATGCATGGAAAATGCATGAACATGTGACATGCAAAAGAAATTACATCATGGGCTCAACCCAATCCAATTGTACCAGCACACAATCAATTGCACACATCTAAAATGCATGATAATACTGTTATTATGCTAATGTGATGCAATGCATGAGATTTTAAACTCATTTAAACAAAAACCAACCTAAAGTTTCAACAATAACCCCTTTAATTTTTAAAAACCCCAAATTTTGCAAAAATCCCAAAAACTTAGGTTTTAGAGAATGAAATGCATGAAAATGAGGGATTAGAGACATACCAAGTGAGGAAAAACTTGATTAAGCTTGAGAATCCCTTGGGAAAGAGGTTAGGATTGAGTGAGAGAGGTTTGGGAGATGAAAAGACAGAGGTATCGAGAGAGAGATCGATAGAAATGAGATGCGGATCGCACGAGGAGAATATATAGGCCATCGGTAAATCTCGATAGATGAAGGTGTTGAGAGGTGTTGAGAAATCTGTCGAGGTAGGTGTCGAGAAAATGGCCGTCGACAGATGCAGGTGTCAAGCATGTGTCGAGGAACAAACCACCATATTAAGAACAGAAGCTCGATCGATCGACCTAACTGTTGAAAAGCTATCGAGGAGACAAGAACTTTCTCGATCGATCCACCAGGTGTCAAGGAGGTGTCGAGATTGCGATAAGAAAAAAAAGCTTGGAAGCTCAACAGATAGCCAGGAGTTAAGGAGGTGTCGAGCAAGCTTTTAAAAACAGTTTTTCGAGAAGAGAAAAACACAGACATGAATGCAATCAAACATGCAATACAACCAATGATCCAAACACCATATAAACCTCTTAAAATCATCTCTCAATTGTAATTTTAAGCATATGGATCCCAAAAACACACACACACACACTAAACAAGTCTAACCAACTTTTATATTTCAAAAAACAAGTCAAGACAGTTTAATAAGCATACATTAACACATGTAAAACCTTGTGATGGCCAAATCACATTGTACCTGCACATTTATCAAGCGTAGCAAAGAATATTGCGTGTTGTGTGTGAAAAACATCGCAAAATTGCATAAGTGTATACAAGTTATGATAATTTGAGACATGAGAAAATCACTTTAACTCTCACACAATCATAATTGTTTGATGGGGACTATCACCTTCGAGGTACATCCTATAACTCCCACATCTCCTAGAAAATAAGCTTGCAATCATTTTTAAAGCATCTTTGATCTTTTTGCTTTTCATTTTCTTTGCATATTTTTATTTAGGCAAATCATGCATGGGCATATAAGAGAGAGAAAATAAAATACCCAATGATGGTAAGCATTTGACATTCCAATTTTGCTATGCCGAAACACACAAATGTCATTGACACTATACTTTTGCTATGCTGAAGCATACATGTGTCATATTATAATTGGCGGACAACAGTGGTGAGATGGTTATTTATGCCTTTCTTTTAGGATTTTCTTGTCCTTCCCGTCAAAAAGAGTGATACGAGTGTTAAGTACAAGAGATAACTTAATCTTACTCATCACAAACAAGAGCCATAAAGCTCACTTACTTTGTTGTGCATAGAAATGCTCATTTAAGTTACAAGAGATACAAAGTTTAGAAAACTTTGTTTCAATGGCCATCCAAGGTATACAAGTACCAATGTACACAAAACACACATTGTTTTTGTATTTTTCTGATTTTTCAATTTTTTTTATATGAAAAACAAAACAAAGTAAAACTGAAAAATAACCACACAAAAACATGTTAAACAAAGCAAAGCATAAAAACTAGATGCAAATGCATGAGAAAGAAGGAGGAGAGAAAGAGATCAATCCATGGAGATAACACCAATGTTTTGACGAAGGAATTCAAAACGTTTTCTGTCAAGAGGTTTGGTGAACAAGTCAAACTTCTGATCATCGGTATGAATAAACTCAAGAGTGAGAATACCATCTTCAACAAGCTCCATAATAAAGTGATATCGAATCTCTATGTGTTTGGTTCGAGAATGTTGAACTAGATTCTTAGAGATGTTGATGGCACTAGTATTGTCACAATAAATGGTGAGATGCTTTTGACAAATATCATAATCATGGAGGAGTTTTTGCATCCATAGGAGTTGGGTGCAACAGCTACTGGTAGCGATGTACTCAGCTTCTATAGTGGATAACGAGATGGAGTTCTGCTTTCTGTTCATCCAAGAAACAAGATTGTTACCCACATAAAAACAACCCCCTGATGTACTCTTTCTATCATCAGCATTCCTAGTCTAATCAATATCAGAATAACCAGCTAAGACATCATTTGTGTCCTTGCTATACCACACACCAAACTTAGCAGTGGTTTTGACATACTTTATAATTCTTTTTAAAGTAGTTATTTCTTTGGGATTAGCCTAATATCTAGCACACACTCCAACACTGTAACTAATGTCAAGTCTACTGGCAATAAGGTAAAGAAGGCTACCTATCATGCTTTTATATAGAGAAGGATCTACACTTTTGCCTAACAAGTCTACAGTGAATTTAACATTTGGGCTCATAGGGGTTCTAACAGAACTAGCAGATTCCAAACCAAACTTTTTTACAAGATTCTTATCATATTTAGATTGAGATAGGAATATACCTGAATCTTGTTGGCAAATTTGCAATCCAAGGAAGTGAGTCAGCTCTCCAATCATGCTAATCTCAAACTCAGCTTGCATGAGTTTTGAGAAGCCATGAGCAAGTTCATCCTTAGTCGACCTAAAGATGATATCATCAACATAGACTTAAGCAACTATCAACTCGCTATCTTCCTTTTTGATGAAGAGAGTCTGATCAGATTTTCCTCTTGTGAATCCATGTGACACCAAATATTGTGTTAGCCGATCATACCAAGCTCTAGGGGCTTGCTTTAAACCATAAAGTACCTTCTTGAGATACAATACATGATCTGGAAAGTGTGGATCAATGAATCCTTTTGGTTGAGCCACATAGACATCTTTTATGAGTAGCCCATTCAAGAAAGCAGTCTTTACATCCATCTGATAGAGTTTGAACTTTGACATGCTAGGGCGAGGAGAATTCTAATGGACTCCATATGGGCAATTGGAGCAAATGTCTCATCATAGTCTACTCCTTCCATTTGTGAGTATCTTTAAGCTACAAGCTGAGCTTTGTTGTGAATCACATTGCCTTCCTCATCAGTCTTATTGTGAAATATCTACTTTATGTCGATGATGTGCTCATCCTCCGATTTAGGTACTAAGGTCTAGACATCATTCCTTTGAAACTGAAGGAGTTCATCATGCATAGCTTCAACCCAACTTTCATCCTGAAGAGCTTCCTCAACTTTTGTGGGTTCAACTTGTGATAGATAACAAGAATAAGACACAAAGTTAGCAACACATTTATCAATAGTCCGTTTCCTTAATGTGAGTTCATTCATATTTCACACAATAACTTCTGGAGGATGATTTAATTTAACCCTGGATGACGGTCCTTTCTCGTCATGAGATTCAGAATTTGGTAAAGTGGGTATATCTACAGAATCTTCCAGAACACTGGGAGTACTGGGAGTACTTGGAGATGTAGGTTTTTGTTCAATAAGTTCTTGAACTTCCTTAGGCTTAGGAGGAAGAATTTCTTTTGGTAACTCCTTAATACCTTTCTCAAAACTAGAATCTAAAGACTCATCAATAACAATATTCACTGTCCCCATTACCTTCATAGTTCTTTTGTTGTATACTCGATAAGCCTTGCTTGTGGAGGAGTAACCAAAAAATATACCTTCATCGCTCCGAGAGTCAAACTTTCCAACATTCTCTCTATCCTTGAGAATGAAACAAGTACTTCCAAAGATTCTGAAGTACTTCACATTCAGCTTCTTTCTTTTCCATAACTCATATGGAGTCTTCTTGGTACTGGGTCTGAAGTACACCCTATTAACCATATGACAAGCAGTGTTAACAACTTCTCCCCACAAGTTTCTAGCCACATCTTTGTTGTGTAACACGGCTCTAACCATCTCTTGAATAACCATGTTCTTCCTTTCTACTACACCATTTTGCTGAGGAGTAATAGGAGCAGAGAATTCTTGAGATATACCTGATCTTGTGCAAAAGGACTCCATATATGAGTTCTCAAATTCTTTACCATGTTCACTTCGAATTCAATCAATCTTCAGGTTCTTCTCATTCTGCAATCTTGTGCACAAAGCTTCAATGTGCTCAGGAGCATCAGACTTGGATCGTAGGAGAATGACCCAAGTGTACCTAGTGAAGTCGTCTACCACAACCATGATGTATCTCTTACCACCAAGAGACTCGGTTCTCGTTGGACCCATAAGATCCAAATGTGGAAGCTCCAATGGCCTAGATGTAGCTGATATCTGAGTGCTTGGATGCTTAGCTTTCGTCTGTTTCCCAAGCTGACATGGTCCACACACCACATTGCTCATTCTACTAAGCTCTGGTATCCCCAAGGCTGATTCATGCTTAGATACAATAGAAAGATGTTTGTAACTAGCATGTCCCATCCGTTGATGCCATAGATCTTCATTTGGCAAACGAATGCTATTGCACGCAATATCAACATCAAGAACCAATCCATAACAGTTGTCTAAAATGCGAACACCACTTATGAGTTTCTTTCCAGACTCATCCATGACAAGACACTTTCCCTTTGAGAATAGTACCATAAAGTCTTGATCACATATCTGACTTATGCTTAATAGGTTCACCCTTAAACCTTTTACATAAAGAACATTGGCAATGTCTGGCAGTCCAGATAGAGAGATAATTCCCTTCCCTTTAATCTGTGATTTGCTCTCATCACCAAAAGTGACATTGCCACCTTTCTTAGACTCGAAAACCTTGAAGGGAGATCGGTCTCCAGTCATGTGTCTTGAGCAACTGCTGCCGAGGTACCACAAACATGTGTCCATAACTTTAAATGCAAACTTCAATATAAAACACACTTCATGTTTAGATGACAGATCAGTGGGAATGGTGCTTTCTCTCATCTGTCTTTTACGAGCTAAGCTTTTAACTTTCACTCTTCTCATACGAACTCATTTACACATTTTCATTCTGAGACAGTCTAGTTTCTTCTTATCCAAACTGAGATCTTTTTCAATAGTCATCATAAGAGAATTCAAATAACTTTTAGACTTGTATTTTCTAAGACACTCAATCAAATAGAGATTAGAAAAACAAGATGTATTTGAAAACAAAGATCTCTTCAAGCCGGTTACAGCCATGACAACAGGGGTCAATGGATCAACACGGCAAATATTAAAACGTATTGACCCCTTGTGATAAATTAACCAATTAATTTAGTCAAGTGAATTAATTAAGTTAATTAACATGCAAACGCGTGGTAGCACAAACAAATCACCAATAACTAATTATGCAGCGGAAAACAAATAACACGGTAATTTGTTTACGAATAGGGAAAACCTAACGACAAAAACCCCACCGGGTGATTTTCAGGTCACCACTCCCAAAACTCCGCTATTATCACAACAAACGGTTACAAGTAAAAGAATCTCAGTACCTTATACCAACCTACAGTTGAACCCTTATCCCAATATCCAATTAAACTTGTTCTGTTGTGACAGTTTTTCCTTTTGATGCACGACTCTCAAGTACGTGACTAACCAATTGTGGGGATCCCAGTACGCAATTTCAATCACCAACTAGAGAAGGTTGTTGTTTACAAAGTTCTTCAGTTCATCCCAACGATGAAGATCAAGAATATGCTTGGTCTCAAAACTCAATGGTTCACATACACAACAACTTCTTCACAAGAATGATGAACTAGGGCAAAACTTTATATCCGGTCACAATTTGCTTGAACAAACTTTGCTCAATACTTGTGCAACTTGTGAACTCTTTGACGGCCTTTAAAAAAATCATTTTATATGTCTAGGGTTAGGAGAAAAGAAGGCCCAAAGACACATTCACGGATTCCAAGAAAACAGAATAGAATTTCTGTTTCTTTAAACCTTGACAAATAGAAACTGTCGAGCACACGGGGCTGAAATAGCTTTCTTAAGCTTGATAGATGCGGCTATTGAGCTAGCTGTTGAGTTTTAATGAATTTGCACTTCTTAGCTTGTTTCTTAGACAGTTCTGATGACTTCAACACTTGATCTTGAAACCTTATTTCTTGAAGTATTAAAAACATCCTAGATCTACACAATTACAAGTAAAGTGCGTTTTGTCAAAGGATTAGCCAATTACATAAAATATTGACATATGTTCCTAACAAGTGAATCACATATGTCTTAACATTTAAAAAAAAAAAACTTTTTGCCAAGATCAAGATTATTGCAAATGTAAAAATTTCGTTTTTACGAAAAAAAGAAAAAAGAAAAAAAAAAGGGAGTTCTGTGGCAGGTTTTGTCTTATATACTAAGATCAAGATTATTACAAATGTAAAAATTTCTTTTTTACGAAAAAAAAAAAAGGTTCTGTGGCAGGTTTTGTCTTATATACCATATAGAATATGTTACGCCCTTGGATGGATGGCAGGTTTTGTCTTATAATTTATTTTTATTATTATTTTTGGAAATGTCATACTTATGACAAAATCTTATTTAATATTTCCATTAAAAAAAAATTTGTCTGGCTTTTAGTCTTTGACTCTCTAAGGCCACCTCCTTTACCAACCTGCTGAAGTCTATCAGACACACAAATACAAAGTGCATATGTGTTTGAGAGAGAAGTGCGCGGTAAAGTTTTCAAATAACACTATAAATTAGCAAGGATTTTTATAGGTTTACATTGAATTAGTAATGTAAACTTTAAACTTACATTGTAGATACACAAAAAGCAAATGTTATAGTTAGCACAATTGGTAAACTCTTTAATGGTTAAATAAAAAATCTAAAGTTTTAATCCTTACTTAAAAGTTATCATTAGAAGCGAACACCATATGTTGAAACTTTCTTTTAAAAAAAAAAAAAAAAAACACCTAATGTTACATGTATTCAGAAACTTAGAATTTGAATGTTACTTTTATTCAAAAACCTAATCTCTTTTTTTAGTGCAAGTAAATTTTTTTTTGGTAGTGCAATAATTAGTCCAGTAAAACCGAATCACATTAAGTCTTTTATTCTAATTAGGGAATCATAAAAAAAAAAAAAAAAATACATTTCATATCATACCATTTATCTCCGCCTACACCAAAAACTGATTGGTGTCTTTGTTTGATGATAAAGAGTTATTATCAAGAGCAAACGGTATAGGTTGAATCTTTCTAAAAAAATTTCCATACAAATGAAAGTCAAATTCATGTTATAATCACAAACAAAAATTCAATTAAGCAAAAGACAACTATGTAATTAGTAAGACATAAATTTAAGGATTTTTTTAATTAATTAATTTATTAGAAGGAGAAGAAGGTCCACTTTCGTCTTTTTAGTGTCCATTTGGTAAAGATTATTTTTATCAACATACTTTACTATTTAATTTAATTTTGTTACTATTCATGGGTCCAACTGCACTTTTTGGTACTATTCATAGGTCATACTATACTATTTTAACTAACTTTTGCCCTTATTTACAGTACTTCCGAATTATAGTTTTGATAAACTATACATTTATGCATGTATAGAAGCTAAGAAAACATGTAATATAAATAATATTTAATGGTGTTTTAAAATGTTATTAATTAATTTGCTTCCTTATTGATTTGACTATCAAATCAAATGGATAATATTGTTATGGTTTAATCATGGTAACCGATTGTAATATAATCAGAAACCTCTTAAAGGAATTTAAAAATTATTGATAAAATCCTTTTTTGGAAAATATTCTTTTATTTAATTTTTACCAAAAAAAAAAAAAAAAAGAAACACGAATCAAGTATGGGTAAATTCGAATAAACAATGATACCTACACCCAATACTCGAATACTCTGATGGGTCGGATGATACCTGTTAAGTTATGATTTTTCTTAGAACATTACTGTTGGCTTATTCCATGACAAAAAGTGTTGTAATTGCATTAATTTATTGTCTTGTATTTTTGTGAGATTTATTTGTAATGGGTTTAGTATTAAGTGGTGAAGATTTGATCAAGACAGCTGAAGGTCACATGAGAAACATATGCAGGAAGGTGAATAGTCAAGCCAGGTGTCCAACTTAGTACAACTTGTCCAGGAGGTTAACTCGCAACTTGGATTCGCAACTTGCACCAGTCACGAGTGACCCGCGAAGTTCCCTGATTTTACTGAAAATTGTGACTTTTCGTATTCCCATCACTTATACTAGATATACCCTCATTACCCACAAAAATTGTAAAAAGCCTATTGAGAGAAAAACCCTAAGAGAGGTTTCTACAACACACCCACCTTATTAGAGAGAGAGAGCTACTCATTCTTAGAGAAAAATTTTTGTAGTCTCTTCTCCTTCCTTCTTTCATTGTTATACCCATTGAGAGAAGATTTGTACCCAAACACAACCTACACCCATTTAGAGTGTTGAGAGTGTTTTTGGAGCTTGGAAAGTATTGGAAGATGCCAAGGATGGCGGATGCAATATTGAGCTTATTGCGTGATCCGGAAAGTTAGAGAAAACATGGTTAAGCTTAACCTTGTTAGAGCAAGAAGCTTGGAGGGCTTACGTGCATCAGGTAGATTAGGCTTAGAGGGTCTATTGCTATGCATGTATCTCAACTAATTTTCTAGTAGATCATTTTACCGCTTGGAGGGCGGCGGAGAGGTTTTTCGTCGAGTTCTCTGGTGTCCTCTTTGATAAAACGTGTCAGTGTTATCTTTGCATTTGCTTCTCTCTATCCCATACTCTTTGTATTTAATTGTTGTTGTGTTGTGATTAAATTATTGCTTAGAGTAGTTTGTTTATTTGGATATAGCTTATATTTATCATTCCACACATATATTGTTTGAATATAAACTTGTATTGGTAATTTTGAAATTGGGGGTCTAAACATTCACTAGTGTTTTACACACCAAGTGAGCTTTCAATTGGTATCAGAGCGAGTACACTTGTTTTGGTTTCATTACCTAAGTATAATCCTTGACCCTTTGTGTTTATTGCCTTGGATAGTGTTTTGTATGCTTCTATGGATATTTGTGAGTGTAACATGTCATGTGTTTGTGAAAATGCCTCTATGAGTGATAATCCTCATGAATGTGATGCTATGTTACATGAATCTTTGGGTGTTATTGATATTCCTAACATCAAACTCTTGAAGAAAAATGCTAGGAAGTTTCATAATAATTTGAACAAGTTATTTTGTGAAAAGGATGATTTAATTGCTAAGCTCAATGAATCCAACAAATTGGTTGAGAAATATAAGAAACTTGCTAAAAATTCTCTTGAAAAGCTGAAAGAGTTTGAATGTTTTAATGTGGACTTGGATGCTAAACTTGTTTTGTCTAACAAACTTATTGATGAGCTAAAATGTGAAAATGAATCTCTTAAGATGCATGACAAGTGTTTGATTACTAAATCTATTGCTAAAAATGATGAAAATATTTGTTGCAATTATGTTGTAGTACCCGATTTTGTGTCTATTGTGTGTTCTACCTCAAATAACAAATCGGTGTACATTCTTCCACATAAAAGAAATTAAAAGGTGAAGAGAAAGGCTCTTAAGTCAAAGCCTCTGTTTAGGTCTCAACCTAAGGTTTTGGATGGATCTAAGTTTATTCCAACTTGTCACCATTGTGGTGTGATTAGTCATATAAGACCTCAATGTCATAAGTTGAAGAGAGAACAAAACTATGTTCCTAGTTCCCTTCCCAAAAAGTCTAGTGGACCCAAATGCAATATTTGTCACCATTGTGGTGCTTTTGGTCATCTAAGGCCTTATTGCTCTAAGTTTCATGCTCTTAAAAGAATCAAAATAAAAGATAAATTTGAGCTTCTTAGAAGTTGTGCTAAAAAGGGTAAACTGGATTTGAGTGAAAATAACTTATTGTTAAAGAAAGTGTTTAATGTTCTTAACTCATTGTCTATGTAAATCTACGATTCTTAGTCTTCCAACCCTCGTCTCTCTTCTTATGAAACACTCATTCCACACAATTGTTCCATTTGGATGAGGAAGGGTTCCTATGGTTGAGTTTTAGCTGTTTTGGTCCTTGATCTAATTCTTTCAATCTTTGTAGGACCCTTCATGCATTGAATGTCATATCTTCATGCATTTTGTGCATCTTGCATTTCTTTATATGCATTGTTTTAGTTTTGATTTTACTTTTATGTTTTAGTTTTGTGTGAGTAAAAAATCCATCTACATAAAAAGTGAAAAATTCAAAAAGTTTGATCGTATATGTTTGAATACATATCACATGTGTGTTTGGCCAGTACTTTCATACAAATGGCTTTGTACATTTATGAGCTTAGCTTGTTATGTATGCATATCTATCTTTGTGGGAAAAATCTTGACATCTATGTGTGTTTTTTGTAAATCGATCTTCAAACTTGTTATGAATGATTAGTCAATAGTTATATTGGTTTTGATACATGCATAGACTTGTGTCTATATCTCTTCCCACTCACTCTTTTTTGCTTAAGAGCTCAACCAATGTCAAAATTTTGAAAAGAGATATTAAGCTTAAAAAGACGTCGCACAAACTAGTATTTGACTAAGAAAAAGGGAAAGCGACATAAATTGAAATGTATGGGGCCTAAAAGCCAAAGGCTTATTCTCAAAATTGAAATTTCAAAAATTTTAAGCATCGATCTCAAAATGAGATGTATTGTTCTAAAATGATCAAATGTTATGAAATGTAAGAAGTCAAATGAAAAGTTTCAAAGTTATGTAATCAAGTTTTATGGGAGGTCATATATGCCAATTTCTATAATTGAGATTGGTCGCTCTACTTAGTGCTAATTGTGTATATCTTGGTTGAATTGATCATTGAAACTTTATATTATACTAAGGACTATCTCACATTTGGTATCCATCCACATCACAAATGTCTATGTTCAATGAATACTTTATTTATTTATGTGATTGTATTTGATTAAATGTGTTGTACATACTCAATCATATGTTGATCAAATACAAAAAGATTTTTCAATATTTTAGTTGTTTTCGGAAAGTGTTTTTGTTTTGAAAAATTTCAAAAAATCCAAAAATTTTTAACTTTGCTTTTTGGTGACTCACTCATGAGTCATGCCAATCGCAAGGCCCCAGTCGCAAGCTTACACAGAAGCTTTCATGACTCCTTGGCGAGTAAGACCTCCAGTCGTGAAAAACACTTAGAAAAATTTTCAAAAATTTTGGGTTTTGGTCATTTTCGCGATTGCTTCGCGAGTAAAGCTCTAATCGTGAGGTTACTTAGAGAGGTTTGCGATTCATTGGTGAGTGGATGTCCTAATCGTGAAAAAGACAGACAAATTTTTCGAAATTTTGTAAAAGGGTTTTTGGTGACTCGGTTTGGCGACTTGCTCACGGGTCATATGAGTCGCGAAAATCGCGTTTTTTACACAAATAGGGTTAAATCTCAGTTACTTTTCAAAAACTTTTCAGTTTTCCCTCACATCATGTGCACACCCTTTGTCTTCTCCACCGCCTTCCAAGTGGTAAAATAATCCACTAGAAAATCAATTGGGATACATTAATAGTAATAGACACTCCAAGTCTAATCTACCCGATGCACCTAAGCCCTCCAAGCTTCTTGCTCCAACAAGGTTAAGCCTAACCGTGTCTTCTCTAACTTTCCGAATCCCACAATAAGCCAATTGCATCAACCAATTGAATTGATCCTCTTTGAACTGCTTCCCAAGCACCAAATAACCTTCTCACTGATATGGGTATGGTGAGGTAAGGATTTGGCTAAAAGTCCTCTCAAGGGTATGTTAATGGAAAGGGTGAGAGTAGAGGAATTAAAGAATCAAAGGTCTAAGGTTGTGGATGAGTCAATCTTGTTTCTCTCTAGGGTTTATCTCTCAAAATTCTGTCAAGAATCTCTCTACATTTCATGGGTATGAGGGTATTTATAGTAGGTGTTAGGACATATGTGATTCAATATTAGGTACATATGTAACTATTTTATGAAATTGGCTAATCCTTTGACAAAACGCACTTTATTTGTAATTGGATAGATCTAGGATGTGTTTAATGCTTCAAGAAACAAGGTTTCAAGTTCAAGTATTAAAGTCATGCAAGTTTGTCCAAGAATTAAGTAATGAAGTGCTGGATTTTAAAACTCGACAGCTATCTATCAAGGTTTAAAAGCTATTGAATCCCATGGCTCAATAGCTAGCTCGATAAATGGCTATCTATCGAGGTTTATGAATCTCGATTTTTTAGAGCTGTTTTTCATCCAATCCATGGGTGTATATTTAGGTTTTCTTTTCTCATAACCCTAAACATGTATAAGGATTATTTTGAGGGCTATCAAAGGTTGCACAATTGCACAAGTTTGAAGCAAAGTCTTGTTCATGCAAATTGTGACTGGAGATTGCCCTAGTTCATATTTCTCTTGAAGAAGCTGCTGTGTTTGTACACCTTAGGGTTTTGTGACTAAGCAGCTTCTTGATTTTCATTGTCTAGATGAACTAAAAAACTTTGCAGCCAACATCCTTCTCAAGTTAGTGATTAATTTGCTTACTGGGATCCACACATCTATTGGTTAGTCATGTATTGGGAGCCATGCATTGAAAATAAGAGATTATCACTACAAAACAAGTCCAATTGGATATTTGGGTAAGGGTTTAATTGTAGGTTGGTATAAGGTATTGAGATTCCTTTACTTGTAACCGCTTGTTGTGGTAATAGTGAATTCTCGGGAGTGGTGACCTTAAAATCACCCAGTAGGGTTTTTGCCGTGTAGGTTTTCTCCATTCATTAATAAATCACCATGTCAATTTATTTTCTGATGCATGCTTTAGATAATTGGTGATTTGTTTGTGTTATCACACGCTTTGCATGTTAATTTGATTAATTAATAAACTTGGTTAATTAATCAATGAATATATCACAAGGGATCAATATATTTTTGGCCTATCAGTAGGGTATGTGAGGAATGTGAAAAGTCATTTTTCTGCAAAATAGGGTGTTCTGGTAACTCACTCGCGACTGGCACAAGTTGCGAGTTCTAGTTGTGAAATAACTATCTAGCCAAATTGTACTTTTGTCTTATAGTGCTCTAGTTGTTGTGACCCTTCAACTTCCTACATGCATCACACGTGTGGCATTTTGGCGAGTCATTAGTTGCGAGTCACTCATGAGTTCTAGTTGCGAAAATCCTCTTGATTGCACACACACTTGAATTCTTCACACTCTCTCACACACAACCCTTTCATGATTCCCACTTAAATACAAGGTATTTAATTGTAGAATTACAAGCAAATTTGGCACGGAATAAATCCAGCACATGGTTGAATAAATTCAACCTTACAATTAAGTGTGGATTTCATGATATTCATGCACTATTTTACATTGTTGTTCATAGTCTGCACGCTAGGTGTTTGATAAAATGCCTCTTAGGCATTTTCTCACTTATTTGGACTCTGATGAGTACCAAATTTTGGGGTTTCTAATATTTCCTCATTAGGAATAAGTTTGGTTCATTGATTGTGTATTTAACACACTTTGCCTTGCATGTATATTTTCCATGCTTTGGTCATGCATTGCACATAGCCAACTCTTGCACACACCTTTGCTACTCTTGTCATGCATTGGTCTATACCTTGTTTTTTCATCCTAGCATGTCATGTTTACTTTATACTTTGTAGCATTTTGGTTTATCTTTTATTTGAGTTTCATTTTCTCATTCATCTTGCACCCCTTATGTACCATTATCTTTATTCATACCTTCATCTTTTGCCCTTTTTTCTCCTTGACCCTTTATCTATTTGTGTCAAAAATAGGGAGAGTATACTGTAGAGTAGTATACTGAAGAGTTTTGTTATTTCTATATGACTCTTGTGCACATTCTTAGGAGGAGAAATTCTATTTCCTGTGCACATTTGTAAGAGGAGAGATATTTCATAAGGGAGATACATATAACAAAGGGGAGAACACATCGTGTTAATAAGAAAACTCAATTTTGTTTTTTTTTTCTTTATGTTTGTTTTCTTGTTTGCTTTATAGTTCTTTGAGTTATGTTTAGTATCTATACTTTTTTGTTCTCATTGCATTGTGTTTGTGTTGGACATGCATACATCCTTATGCTATTGTGCTTCATTGAATGCATGTTTGGATGATCATTTGTTTTGTTATGTGATCATTGTAGTCATTTCTTTATGACTGTTTTGGTGTATGATCAAGTTGCTCATATGTTTGTTTCACACCATGTTTACTTGATCGCAATTTACTTGTTACATTATATTTGCCCTTTTATTACTTACTATACCTTGAAGGTCTAATATGTTTTGTGCAAGTGTTTCAAGTATTTTGTTCTAAGTTCATCACGGCTTCTAAATTTAGGTGTGAGTGAGTTTTGCCACTGTTCCTAAACTCATGTTTAAGTCTAGAGTTTGTTCTAGGATGTTTTGTCACGGAATAGCCAAAGTGGGAGATTGTTAAGTTATGATTTTTCTCAAAACATTAGTATTGGCTTATTCCATGACAAAAAGTGTTGTAATTGCATTAATTTATTTCCTTGTATTTTTGTGGGATTTATTTGTAATGAGTTTAGTATTAAGTGATGAAAATTTGATCAAGATAGCTAAAGGTCACATAAGAAGCACATGCAGGAAGGTGAACAATCAAGTCAGGTGTCCAACTCAGTACAGCCTGTCCAGGAGGTTAACTCATGACTTCGATTCCCCCGTTTTACTGAAAATTGTGACTTTTCGTATTCACATTACTTATACTATATATACCCTGATTACCCACAGAAATTGTAAGGAGGTAAAAGAGGTTTCTACAATACACCTACCTTATTAGAGAGAGAGCTACACATTCTTAGAGAAAAATCCTTGTAGTCTTTTCTCCTTCCCTCTCCCATTGTTATATCCATTGAGAGGAGATTTGTACCTAAACACAATTCATACCTATTTAGAGTGTTGAGAGTGTTTTTGGAGCTTGGGAAGCATTGGAAGATGCCAAGGATGACGGATGCCATATGGAGCTTATTGCAGGATCCGAAAAACTATAGAAGACACGGTTAAGCTTAACTTTGTTGGAGCAAGAAGCTTGGAGGGCTTAGGTGCATTGAGTAGATTAAGCTTGGAGGGTCTATTGCTATTCATGTATCCCAACTAATTTTCTAAAGGATCATTTTACCGCTTGGAGGGTGGCGGAGAGGTTTTTCGCTGAGTTTTTCGGTTTCCTCTTCAATAACACGTGCCGGTGTTATCTTTGCATTTGCTTCTGTTTATCCCCTTACTCTTTGCATTTAATTATTGCTGTGCTATGATTAAATTATTGCTTAGAGTAGTTTATTTATTTGGGTATAGTTTATATTTATCATTCCGCACATATATTGTTTGAATATAAGCTTGTGTTGGTAATTTTGAAATTGGAGGTCTAAACATTCACTAGTGTTTTACACACCAAGTGAGCTTTCAATACCCATGGGTAATATGTTGAATTCGGTATTACCATCAAAATAGGAAAGCATAGCACAACAATAGATTAAGCTGATCAACTCTTTCTTAATCAGTTGGGTCGAGTTGAGAGGTGGATAGACTTGGACCTCACATTCATCCCCCCATTTGCAACCGTTGAAGCATCCCGGCCATTTCAAGTAGTAGCTTTTAAGGAATTAGCAAAAAGTAACTTTTAAGTACATATTATTCTAACAAAACTTGAACCAACTAACAAAACAGAGGACCATTAACCCCTCCACCATAGCTTGACCCCCAGACGATAAATTAATGGCGGAAAAAAAGGTTATATGAACCAACGAACAAAACAGACGACTATTGACCCCTAGTCTCAGACCCCCACAAAAACATAGCAACAGCAGATGAAGTTATCAACTTTTTTTCAATTTCTAGCTTTGCAGAGGTGGATAGAATTGGACCTTACATTCATCCCTCATGGGCAACTGCCACAGATGAAGCAAGCTTTTCAGACCTTCATAGGGATTTAAAACTTCCACATCTCTCAAGGCAGTCAAGCTCCTTAGTTCATCGGGGGACATATAACAAAAATCACAACGCTCGATGACCAAATGTTGAAGGCTAGCCAACACTCTCATGAGTTCTGCAGATGAGTTTGCGCCTACCAAGGTTATCTTTGTGAGGGTCAACTGGAATGAACTTGGACTTGGGAGGGCAAGATTTTTATTATTTATCTTCAAAGTTTGTAGATGATGCAAGGGCTGAAGGCTTCACAAAAGCCCTGAATGCGACCTATACAATACTAATTTTCTTAAATTGGGAAATCTGGCCTTGGCAAAGGCTTTCTCAGTGTCTCTATCATAGTGTTGAAAGTAAGAAGGAATGCACTCAGGACAAGAGCAAGCACAAAACCAGAGTTGGAGATCAGTGCAGTGATCAAGCAACTAAAACACTGAGTGACTGGGCTAGTGCAGAGCTGCCAGACTTGATTGAAGCAGTTCCTTACCATGAACAGTTCATTCACACTTTTGAAGAAGCATTGCCACGTGGATAGAAGAAGCAGTTACAGAGTTTAGTTAATGTACACGTGGTCTAATAGATAGTTTTTTTTTTTTTTTTTTTTTGTAACAGATTTTCCCTCCAATTACGGAGTTAGTTACTTTCTTTATTTGCTTAGATTGTATATATAGAAGTAGTGATGTATTCTTTCATTCATTGGATTCTTTTCATCAATCAATAAGATCAGAAGTTCTATTTAGAGAGAGAGAGAGAGTTCTAGGAATTTACACATAGCTATACCCGTAAGGACTTGAAGATTGGGTAAAGCTAAAGCCACTTCACTAGCTAGAGATATTGGCCCATCCAGGAACAAATTTCTTAAATTTTTTTAACTTCGGTATCCCATCCGGCAAGTGCAAGCATTTTTCTGTAGAACTCTCTTTTGGCTTAGAATTTCTTATATCCAACGTCTCCAAGTTCCAAAGGTTGCATATGGAATCTGGAATGACATCAGATCGAAAACTCAAGGACCTCAAAACGATCAGATTTTCAATATTGTTGAGGATTAAACAAGGAAAGCACATATTCCTGAGCTCTACCACCCTAACCAACTCGTTACTTTCGCTTACTCTATCAAGAGGACTATTGAGCCCAACAACTCCACACCCCCCCCCCCCCCCCCAAAAAAAGGCAATTTAAGAACGACTATTTGAAAGTTCACAAGACTAGAAGAAATGTACTGATGGTTGGCATGGTGGATAGAAATTCTACAAGAAATAAAGCTATAATTTACGTTCTAACACCTATTATAACAATCACAAGTTTTGCTTTTAAATTTAAAAAACGACATCTTTAGTAATTTTCAGACTTGTACTGAGGTTCTGGACTTAAGAATGGTTATAGAAATTAATAAAAAGCGCATTTCCTGCATTAGTACTTTCACATTGTAACGCTGAAAAGTTTATGTAACGCTGCTTTTGCTGAAAAGTTAATGTAACGCTGAAAAGTCACTTTGAAGAGTGACAAAAATTATTAGCTGAAAAGTTTATGTAACGCTGCTTTTGCCTTTTCATTTTATAAAAGGAAAGTTTTCAGTTGATGAAGTGAAATTTGTGAAAGGTGAGCATTATGTGAATTGCAAGGCAACGGGCTACATTATTAGTAGTATCCAAGGTCCTCTCTCTCTGAGGCAGAGTATCTTTTAGTTGCATCTTCCACTTTATAAAAATTTTTATAAAAAAAAAAAAAAAAAAGGCAATGTTACATAAAGATGAATACAACATTAAACCAATATTTAAAATTTCGTTATTTTTCTTCAATCCAAATCATAAAGATAGCCCTGCTTTCCTATCTTAATTATTGAATCCAGATGGGTAGAGGAGCCAGATTTTGAATCTTTAATATTTGAGTTTTTTGACCCAAATTAAAATCTGAAGTAGCAGGTCACAATACTTCAAATAAAGAAAATTAACATATCACTAAAAAAATTCTATAAAGCAATGATAAGCAAGTAGAAATTAAGTTTTGCTAGAAACTCAACAAGGGATACACTATTTTACAGCAGGTGAGTGTAGGTGTATTAAACCTAAGCTTCAAGTTCAACAAGTAGAGTTCACTGTCAAGAAAGATGACAAATTCAACAATGCCCAACTTTCCTTTTCCTGAATGTCTTCAAAGAATCATCTTGAAGACATAACAACCACTAGATATTTTGTACACAAGTAATGCTAGCTTTTTCACAATTTATTTCACAAATTGTTGAGATGTCAAGTTGTGAGTATTGCAACATCACTTTCACATGGCCCACCACTGACATTATTTTCATTGTGCAGCAATCACCACATACCACCTCAGCAATTATGAAAATTTTTGTGTCACTAAACTTATTGATTCATAAATTCCAAACATGTGAGCCAGAACAACCATAACCTTTCGATACAACATAAAAATTCTATGATAAATTGGGGCTGCCTAACATATATTCTTCAATTATACATCTGTTTAGTTGTATGGTTACGCTGATGCACACTGGCTGACCTAGATTACACAAGTTGCAAGGCCTCTTCATGCTGGATGTCGAACACTTTGATAACGACATCCTCAACTAGCTAGTTAAAATCCAAACGGAGACATGATTTTGTCACATACCAGACAGATTGGAGCTGTTCAGCACTGCAAATACTTAGGGATGATGGACCTTTTAATCTGGCTATGGCACCCCTAATTACCAATGGAGACAAGAAGCTTTTTGGGACCTTCTTACTAGTTGGAAATGCTGAATTGCAAAATGTAAAAGGAGTGAATTTGTGTCTCTACGACAACACACTCGTGAATAAGATGTGTGTATTCATGGTAAAACGTATGGGAAAAACGTATGTCGTGGGCATAGCCATGTATTTTTTCTTTTCAGCATTTTCCCTTCCTTCTAATTTCCTTTTCCCTTTTCCATTTGGATTCAGATCAATGCTTGCCCATGATCTACAATTAATTTTCATATACGATCTGGAAGGTAAATTTTCGGGAGTTTGATGGTCTGGCTCTAAGCTCCCAATTGAAATAGATGGTACAAGAATTGTTATTGTAGATGCAATAGGCAGCAGTGGCATTGACCTGAAGTTGATGACTCAAAATAACTTCCGTACTGAACAATATAGGATTTTCTTTGATTACTTGTTTTTGTTTGTGTTGGAACTAAAGATGTTATTATCTGAGACTGATCCCGCAGTGCCAATTTATGCTGGATTTGGGGCTCTAATGCTCACAACCTGCATCAGTTGTCTATCATAATCACAGGTCAAACTTCTTTACTTGATAGAGGTTTGCTGTATATGTTTAGAAACTTGTAATTTTATTCCTGAATTTTTATCAAGGTTCATAATAGTGTTATATTTGGTCATACTAATCTGGCTATGATTACAATTTACATTCTGATGCCTGTCATAATAATCAAGACTTTCACTTTTACTGTATCTTTAGTAATAAAACCAAAGTTGGAATGTTTTTCTGGACTTAAGAATGGTGATACAAATTTATAAATTGTAATTCCTGCATCGTTACTTTTACACTGAGAGTGCGATGTGTTAAAATAGCATTTTTTTCCTTTTTAATTAATAATTCTATTTTTGGTTTGGTATTGCCATTAATTGAAACCATGATTCCAATTCATTATATACTCCCTCTGTTCCACAGTTTTCTTCTTTGAACATCCAAAGGATTTGGGCCTTGCAAGATGGAACAATGGTTGTTGTGGGAGGAAAAACTAATCGAGCAAGGGCTGAATTTCCAGAGGAAATGAACTGCTAGCTTGTTCGAGTTCCAGAAATAGTTGAATAATCTTGTTCCAACGATAAAATTAGTAGCTAGGTAATAAGGAATAAGAAGAAAGAACACTTGTAGTGGGATGATAGTTACTATTTTGAACTTTATGGTAAAGCCAAAGAGTGACTTGATTACAATCTGAGGTTCAATTCAATAAATTAAGGGCACAGTGTTGAATTTGTCTTTATAAATGTATAATTGCTTGCCTTTTTCAGCTTATACTGCAGATTCTAGGGCCAGGTTTTGAGACACACGTTTTACATAGTCTTTCTTTGCTGAATTGCATATCCTCCAATTATTTCACTTACCAAAATTTAGGAAATTAATTTGACTAGTCTATCTCATCATTCTTTACAACCTCTAGGTCTACATGCCTTTATTGTTTGTAATTGAAGGGATATCAATTGATAATTTAGACTCCAAAGATTCAGGATTTACTATAGCCATATTTTTATTAATAACTTATATCTTTGGTTGCCCAGATGGTTGATAATTTTCTTCTCATTTTAGCTATTTATGTTGTTGGAGACCAACATATAGTTTTTAGTATTTGGAAATTAAGTAATTTTCAATGCCTGTTGTGACAAGCTTGTCCTGAGTAATAAGAGGTGCTAACTAGCCAAAGTTGATAGTCACAGAGAAGTTGTCGGCTAAAAATAGGCATGTACAAGCCCATTGTATGATCTACTCAAGCATAAAGTCTATTGTATCATTCTAATGCAGGTTCATTATAATTAGAATCCTAATGTTGCTTGCATTAAAAAATACAAATTTAGTCCCCTTAAAATCAAAGAAAGGTCTTTATGTCATTGAGTTCTAAGTCCAATTCAGGTTATGTTTTAAAAAATTTATTCCACTGAAATATTCGAGTCACACAATCAAATATTGCAGAATAGAGAGAATATCAACTGCAATGAATTTTAAAACCGAAAATATGCAATATGAGCCCCCTTAGGAGTTCAACTGCCTTGTCTAAATCACCTATGTTCGCATATGATTCTAGTGGAGCCTTCTCAACCTTCATCACAGACAACATTGGATCAACTTTGTCTTATAAACCAATTACTCATCTAAGAACCAAACACTGGCGAAACTAAATAGGCCATCAAGTTAGGCAGGTCTTCTTGCATGTTACTGTATCAAGATAAATAGGAGGTATGTTATACCAACAATTTTAGCAAAATTAAATTCTAAAAAAAAAAGAGCAAAACACTCACAGCTATTTGAACAAACAATTTGTGTGCTTGACTGCATGAAACAAAAAGTTTTGGGTGAATTACCTGCAAAATTTGATCCTCATTAACGTGGGTATCTGAAAAATATGGTTTTATCAGGAGGAGCCAGTAGGTTTCACTCTTTTAAGGCCCTTTTCCATTGGACTCTATGAGTCTGACTCCTCGGTTATGGTAGTGGTGTAAATTGCTGGTGCTAATACGTACCTTTAGTTGTGTAGGACTGTAATTTTTCAATTCGCTGGGGATGAACACGTGTATGGAAGAAATCCAGAACTACAGTCTCATTTGCTTTTACAAGAGAAATCCAGATGTGATTTATTCACCTGGATGGATATTTGTGGCATGGTATCCCCATATGACACAAAAATTAAGAAATTTTGGGATATATGAAGAAAAATTGGAATTAAAATGCAAAATTTAATTGAATTTTTTCTGAGACATTAGATAATATTAGATTAGATATTAGATATAATATATATCTGTATTATATCTAATTGACATATGTATTAAGAGCTTAAAGAACATACAATTTAACGGTTATAGCATTAAGTTATAACCAATTTTGTAACTAAATTTTATTCTTTTTTTTATTATTTGTGAGTCAAATAGTCACCTAAACAAACACATAAAATAATCAAGCCCAAACATAGACTCACTAAACATTTCAATAAACTTCCTCCAAACCAAAATAGATATATCACCGTAAACATAATAAATTATTGTAAAGGATTTTAAAAAGGAAGAAAGAAAAAGAAAAAGAAAATAGCAATAAAGGACCCAGCCCCGCACCAAAGCGTAGCACAACCAACCATCTTTTTCTCAATTATTTGGATAGATATGGAGCTTACATCCAGCCCTCATCTGCAACTGTCGAAGCCTCACTGCCAAATGTGGATTGGGATGTAAAACTTCTACTCTCTCGGTAAGTTCGGTCGAGAGGTGGACAGACATGGAGCTTACATCCATCCCTCATCTGCAACTGTCGAATCCTCATTGCCAAATCTGGATGGGGATGTAAAACTTCCACATCCCTCATCTGCAACTGTCGAAGCCTCACTGCCAAATGTGCATAGGGATGTAAAACTTCTACTCTCTCCTTGAGTTCGGTCGAGAGGTGGATAGACATGGAGCTTACATCCATCCCTCATCTACAACCGTCGAATCCTCATTGCCAAATCTGGATGGGGATGTAAAACTTCCACATCCCTCATCTGCAACTGTCAAAGCCTCACTGCCAAATGTGCATAGGGATGTAAAACTTCTACTCTCTCCTTGAGTTCGGTCGAGAGGTGGATAGACATGGAGCTTACATCCATCCCTCATCTACAACCCTCGAATCCTCATTGCCAAATCTGGATGGGGATGTAAAACTTCCACATCCCTCATCTGCAACTGTCAAAGCCTCACTGCCAAATGTGCATAGGGATGTAAAACTTCTACTCTCTCCTTGAGTTCGGTCGAGAGGTGGATAGACATGGAGCTTACATCCATCCCTCATCTACAACCGTCGAATCCTCATTGCCAAATCTGGATGGGGATGTAAAACTTCCACATCCCTCATCTGCAACTGTCAAAGCCTCACTGCTAAATGTGCAAAGGGATGTAAAACTTCTACTCTCTCCTTGAGTTTGGTCGAGAGGTGGATAGACATGGAGCTTACATCCATCCCTCATCTGCAACTGTCGAAGCCTCCTTGCCAATTCTGGATCGGGATGTAAAACTTCCACATCCCGCAAGGCACTCAAGCACCATAGTTCGGCCGGGAGCATACAAAAGGTCCTTTCGATGACCAAACGTTGAAGGTTTGGCATTGCACCTTGCCCCAATTTCCATTCAAAATAGTCCAGACTTGCCATTTTAAAGACTTCAAGTTGCTGAAAACTTCTTTCATCGCAATTGAGGACATTACTGACGTATTTAGATTTAGTGGCAGTTCTTCCAATTACTTTGAGTATTCGAAGTTTGGGAAGGCTACCCAACACTCCCATGAAGGCTAGAGATAATAAATCCACTAAGGCTGAATCTACTAAGGTTATTTTTGTGAGGGTCAACAAAATTGAAGTAGGACTTGATGAAATCTCATTAAGATGATAAATCTTCAAAGTTTGTAGATGACACAAGGGACGGAGGCTTGACAAAATCCCTGACTCTACCCATCTTGAAGAATACAATCCTAATTTTCTTAGATTAGGAAATCTGGCCTTGGTAAAGTGACTCTCGGTGTCTTCATTTATAGCTATACCAGTAAGGACTTGAAGATTGGGTAAAGCCGCTGTAATTTTTTTAGTTCTAGGTAGAGATGTTGGCCCATCCAAGTACAAATGTCTTAATCTTTGTAAGTTCCATATCCCCTTGGGCAAGCATTTTGTTCTCCCTGTAGAATTTCTCATGTCCAACGTCTCTAGATTCCAAAGGTTGCATATGGAATCTGGAATAAGCTCACCAGATGCGATGCTTAAGTACCTCAAAAGGACCAGCTTTTCAATCCCCTTGGGGATTAAGCAAAAAATGTCCATATTACTGAGCTCTACCACCCGAACCAACTTGTTACTTTCGCAAAGCCATTTCAAGTAGCTTTTATCAACACGACACTCATGCTCAACAACCCCCTTGAAAACTATCATAGAGCGACTATTTGAAGGATTACAAGGGCCGGAAGAAATGTATGGATTGTTGCCATAGTGGATGGAAATTCTGCGAGATTTGCCTATGGGTGAAAGGTTAACATTTGAATGAACCTCAAGAAACTTCTCTTCAGAACTCTCCGATATACAGAGGTCTCGTAGAAGATCATGGATACGACATGTTTTGACTCCTCCATCTAGCCTTTTCGTTGCCACTTGAATCATGCTTCGATTAATGAGTTCCTCCAAGTAGTCTTCAGCAACATCCTCTATATTTCTATTCCCAATTTGCCATATGAATCCCTCGGCTATCCAAAGTCGAATTAGTTGCCTCACTGGTATCTCAAAGTCTTCTGGGTAGATACCAAAATATAAAAAGCATGGTTTCAAGCGGCGGGGTAAGTGATTATAGCTTAGAGCCAATATGTCTATACAACTTGATCTATCCTCAGTTAGATACGAATTGACATGGCCAATATATTTTGACCATATTCGATGTGTTTTCTCCTTACTCGCCAAAAGACCTCCCAATACCACAATAGCAAGTGGTAAACCATCGCAACTTTTCACAAGTTGTCTACCTAGTGTTTCTAGTTCTGCAGGACAGGTACCTTCCCAAAATACCTTTTTAGAGAAGAGTTCCCAACTTTTATCTTTATTAAGAAATGGGAGTTCATAAGGGGGAATAGGAGGAACACTATTATTAACAGTGGTTGCATGTAATGCTACTTCTTTTATTCGGCTAGTGATCAATATTCTACTCCCATTTGAGTTATTTGGAAAGGCAGTACTTACCTCATTCCATACCTCAGTTTTCCAGATGTCGTCCATGACAAGTAAGTACCTCCTGTCTTCTAAGCTTTCATGCAACACACTTTTCAATTCATCATCTGTCATATCTTGCAATTTAACACCATTCTTCATGTAAAAATCTTGCACGAAACCTGACAATAAATTTTTCAAATCATTATGCTCTTGTATGCCTTCCAAGAACTCAAACCATGCCTTTCTGAATTCTTCATCATTCATTTCTTTGAAACGTTTCAAGTCTTCAGTCAGTGTCCCTTTCACTTTATTCTTATTCGAGCTACACTTATCTTCCAACCCATGGAGTAATTCCTCTTTCAATTCAGCTCTAAACATCACTCTTGGCAGTGTTGTCAGCCCCTTCAAAATTTCAAGCAACAGCTCTCTGATGCTATATTCTTGAGAGACATAAACCCACCCACGGAAATCAAAGTAATTCTTGACATCATTGTTGTTGTAGATCTTCTTAGCAAGAGTGGTTTTGCCTAAGCCGCCCATGCCAATGATTGAAACAATATTCCGTTGCAAACTCCCTTCCATAAGCTCCTTCACCAATGCCTCAGCGTCATGAGCGAAGCCCACTACTTGATCCTCCTCAACACGTTTCCTGCGCCTGTGCAGCATCTCCTCTGCTTCTGCATCTCCTCCGGATGATTCAGCAATTTCTATGCCGTACTTGCTCCTATTGTCGTTAATTTCCTTGTTGATGATCTTGATGCTCTCTATATTGCTTGCAACCTCGTGAAACGTAATTGCTCGGTCACAAGAATGGATTAACTTCCTCAGCTTGCTTATTCTCCTGTGCTCCGCCACAGTAATGATGTATGTATCAATAACATCCTCAGCCTCATAGACTACGTCCCTAATTTGGCTGACTACCTCCTTCACCAATTCGTCTTGTCGTTTGCCTTCAGTTTTTTGGAGGAAGAGGTTGATCAGAGACAGCTCGTTCTTAAGTGACCTGACTTGATCCTTAACTCCAAGTAGCAATTTTGATTCTTGGGTAAGCAACTGAGTCAGGTTCTCCAACAGGAAACTCACAACACTATCTGCCATGTCTGCTTAATTATTTTCCCTCCTTTGTGGGTGAAACACTAAAACTTAGTACAACAATTACAGATTTTTTTTTCTCAGGGGGCAGAGGGTTGTTGGGAAAGGAAAGTCCGGAAGGATGAAGGAAAGTGTTTTATTATAACTACCAATCATGTGGACTTTGAAGTTGGAAATGAAGGGAGGAGGAAAGGTTCCTAATTTCTAACGCCTAAAATTCTTAGCTGGAATGTGTGGTACAGTGGTAGTGCAAACAGCAATGTTCATGTCTTGTTCATAGGCAACACAAAATACAGAGCAACACATTAAAAACCATAAAACACAAACTAAGATTAGCAGCTACAAAGTTTATTTAAAACAAACATCACGGGATCACACAAAACCCATAGAATCCCAGTACAAGCATGGGTGATTTGGGATGAGAGAAACAAAATTAAGAAGAAAATATACCATAGCAAGAAACGAAGAGACCAAATCGGTACGTGATTTGGGATGAGAGACAAAATCAAGAAGAAGACATATTATAGCAGGAAACGAAGAGACCGAATCGGTGCTGGAGAGGGAGAGAAAATTGGGTGAGGTAGTGAGGGGCGTGTGTTTGTGAGAGGGAGAGAGGATTGAGTGAGGGGCGGCTAGGGTTATAAGTTCTTTACAAGATGCTAGGGTTTTTATTTTAAAAAAAAAAAAAAAAAACTCAAACTGCAGAGTCGAAGGTTCGAACTAGCGATCTGGTGGCTGACGCGCGCACGATTTTCCACTAAGCTAGCTACCCTGATATGTCTTAAATTTACATATATATATTGGGATCAATAATAATGAGTGCTGCTTTCATTTCCTTTTTCTTTCACTGGTCAGAGACATTACTACATTAATATCCGTTTTACAATACTGCCGAGACGCATATTATTTATATGATATGTTGTGGTAGTAAAAGTGGCTTGATTAATTGATTTGAAATTTGACAAGTAAATTAAATTAATTTGAAGGACATGTAATAAACTAAAATCTCCAATTTTATCATCCACATTAACACTCAATAAGATTTTTGGGATGTCTCACAAGAAGAGAGTGTGTATATTAAGACACCGTTCCCTTAAATCCAAAATAAAAAATAATTATAACATATTGTATAAACAATTGTTAAAAAAAGAAGTGCACCTTGTCTTTACAAATTTTATAGGCCAAACAACTAAGGGTAAGTTTGGTTCAACTTTAAAAAATGTGCTTTTATGAAAAAGTGGCGGTTTTAAATAGTGTGGTGTGAAATTGTGTTTTTTTAAAATACAGAGTGTTTGATAAAAGCTGTTAGAATATGCTTTTAGAAAAAAAATGAAGTGTTTGGTAAGCACTTATTAATATTGTGGTTTGAAGTATAAATTAGCAAAAAAAGACAATATACATAAGGAATTCTTTATATTTGTATTCTTTTATTTTTATTTTTTAATTATTCATACTTGTGTATTATTATTATTATTATTATTATTATTATTATTAATGATTTCAAGATAATAATAATTGGTTCTCTTAATAATAATAAAAAATTGTTAAAAAGAATGGGGATTTATCATTTTTTATAATACAAAATTATTATCTTAAAAGTTAAAATCCAATAATTTTGGTAAAATGAATCTTTAAAAATAAAATTTTATTAACACTTATGTTTTATTAACACTTATGTTAAAAAGTATGTTTTAATCCACATATTTCTTTTTTTTCTTTTTTTCTCATCCACTCATTCGCTCGTTCATTATCTTCTTATTTTTCCTTTTCTTCACTTTCCTCCACACACATCTACACGGGTCTCTTTCTCTCGCTCTCTCTATGCCCCAAAATGAAGAGCAGCATTGTAGTACCAAGCCAGCAAAAGCTGCAAAACATGAGCTCCACCGTGCAATAGTTACAGACCTTAGTTTTCACTGTCACACATAACCCCATCATGACATCCTCAACTAAACCCTCAAATCAAGCCTCAGCCTTTACAACTCCAATCTGACCTTCCATCTTCAATGATCTCCTTCACTACGCCGCCACTTCCAATTCCTCAACTCCGCTAGTGAGTCTCTTTTCTAAATTCTAACTATATTTTTTGTTAGAGATTTGGGTAAAATTAGGATTCAAAAAAAGGCTAAGGGTAATATAGAGGCAATATACAAAATAAACAACAATAACATGGAAAGCAACCGTGATATATTCAAACTCGAAAGAAGAAATCCACATCATTCAATCTCAATCAAATTGTCTTAAATTTGTGCTTCAGCTTCCTTCGTAATACTGGAAAAAAAAAATAGAGAGCAATGTCGTTAGTAATTTTTATAATATTGTATTCAACTAAAAGAAAATGTGTTTCTCAAAAAACAAAAACTAAAAGCAAATGTAATTTCACCTGATTTTTTTTTTTTTTTTTTTGGGTCTACATAACCCTTTTCCAACTGTCCTGTTTCTGCAAATGTATATGGTTATGAACTACTTGTTGACTCAACTGTCCTCTTTCATCAACTTCTGATCAAAAGGATCATGTTAAAAATACTCATTATCCAGAAGATAAGCCCTCAAGTAGATGAACCACTCATCTAATGGTACAACTTCATGCCGTCAATGGAGAGACAAACGTTACACATTACCATTTCAACAGTAGGAAAAAGCTAAAGTAATCTTTGCAGAGATTTATCAGGACGTCAATATCCGTCAGTTAGTCAGCTCACCCAAACTTTTTTTTTTTCCTCCCATTTTTGAGTTAACCTTCAATTTCAATTTCAAAGCAACATGATTGAATGGTCATAAAATTTGGAATACAAATTTGTGAAGTAATGCACAACTTTTCCTTATTTGTGATTCGTGAAAACTTACCTTGGCTGTGGACAAAGGACATTAGCTATTGAACACAAGGTTACTGCCAATGTGAGAAATTGCGATTGGCTTTATAATTATTTCAAGTAATAAGGGAGAGAGAGAATAGAGAGAAACTCAAAAGTTGGAGAAGATAAAAAGATTGAGGAAGCATATTAGAAAGAGGAAAATAACAAATGAAAAAAAGGGAGGTATTTAAGTATAACTCCAATGACTCGTCTCTGTGTTTGTTGTACTAACACATATGGAATGTTTTTTATTTAAATTTTTTGTTAGGAGAACCATATCAATCGTGTATACATTAATACGTGTATGGTATTGTAACTGTAATATTGGTAGACAATTAATTGACCGCTTACCATTTTTACATTCAATTGATTTACGCATTGTCTTTTTTATTTCTTTTAGTATCCATACAGTTGTCTATTCAAGTCTCTCTTCTATATTTTTCTATATATATATATATATATATCAACTAATAGTATTTTTTTTTTTTTTTAACTATATATCAACTAATAGTAATAGGTCATTATAGGGTCCACTTTTGGGAGGTTCTTTACTGTTAGGCAAATGAGCCCAAACCCAACGAGCCCGATACAATAAATTTGGTAGAGAAAATAGACTCAAGAACTGGGCTTTAGTGAGAGCCTCAACAGCCGAACATGATCATAAGGAAATGGAATGATCGAACGCGTGGAGAAAGGGTAAAAGTTTATCCTCAGGCTTTGTCCGAGGACTAATTCTTCTTCTTCTCGATTCTTTAGTGCTTAGCGGCAAAAGCTTTCAGGGGTGGTAAGAACTGCAACCGTCTTCCTTCTTTTCCTCTCTTTTTTCTGTTTTTCCTTCCAAAGAACCCCCATTTTGTGGGAGATCTCTGATGTTATATATCATTTTCTTTGGTTCATCTTTTTCCTACACTTGTTAGTCATCCATACTCATACTTGAGCGCACGTCCCATCGGCCACTCCTTCCGACCCCCTGCGAGCTGTTGTGGGCCCGACCGCCCTATCCAGGGGTCACGTCCACATAAAATGGGGTCAGGGCGTTAGCTGTGGATATTTAATATGGAGATGACAGCTTCTCCTGGAATTGCTTTTCTGCTATGCTCCTATGGCTGGCCCATTGGGCTCGAAGCTTCCTTTAGGATGCTCAAGGGGACTGTCTCTGGCAACGTGGCGCTTTCTCCTTCCATGATTTTGGTCTGCCGAGGAAGGGGTCGTTCTCAACAGTGTATCCTGGCAGTCTGGATTTCCTTTGTTCATCATCAGACATTTTTTCCTCCTCAGCATGGGCCTTGGGCTTGATATGAAATGGGCTGGAGTCCCCAGATCCTTTGACCCCACAATAGCCCCTCAAAATCCTGCTGCCAGGCTCCTCGGACGAGGAGGAGGATTTTGATGTTCTCGGGCCTATATCAGGGCCGGTTGAGTCTTGTTCCCCTATGGGCGCCAGGACCTTTTTGCCTGCCTAAGGCACGCTCCTGGCGTTTTGGCGTACGAGGTGCATTGTCATTAATACTTTTATGGGATGACGCAAAGCGCTTCGGTATACGGAATATGTATTCAATGGAGCCTTTATGAAGCGGCGGGGATTTGGCGGTTGAGGGTTCCCTTGGGAATTGAGCGAAATTTATTTCACTTGACATTCCCTCTTTGAACTTTGTGCGCGGTGAATTCCCTAGATTTTGTCTTCTATATAAGGCGCCCTGGTGGGACTATTTTCCACATCTGCTAGCCCCTGAATCCGGTAGGAGTTCCATGTTTTTTCCCCTTTCGTGAACTAAAAATGCCGCCTGAATCATGGGTGTTGTAACTGAGGCAAAGAAAGCGGAAACTAAAGATCTTTCTATTCTTCAACCGGACAAGAAAGAGTGTTCTCCTCCTTCGACCAGGAGCCGTAGCTAGTGCAGATCGTGCTAGGTCCTTGATTATCCTCCAAATGCCAACCAAGAATGTGCAAGAGTTGGCTAAAGAGGAAAGGGAAAAGAGTGAAGCAAAGTTGAGGGGAGCAATTGAGATATCAGAGGGGGTCGTCTTCGCTAATGCATGTAGCTGGCAAGACCCTTAGAGGGCGACTTCTTGGGAGTACTGATATTAGATTCTGGATCAGAGTTCACTCTAGGGCGGCCTCAGCAGGTGGAAACTAATTCAGGCGCTCCCGCCTCTTTTTCCTCCTCACCGCCTGCGCCAAGCACACAGGCTTGGTGGCTACTAGAGCGAGACTGTGAATCCACCATCACCACCAGCCTTCTTCCTTTTATTAGCTAGCTTTGCAGCAAGCCTACCTCAGCTGTTCTGTACTTAGTTGTAAAATGAGCCTCCTTCGGCTGTTTTGTAGTTGATGTAAAACAAGCCTTCCTCGGCTGTTCTGTAGTTAGTTGTAAAACGAGCTTTCCTAGGCTGTTTTGTAGTTGATGTGCCATTATCTTATTTAATAAAAAGGGACTTGTGACTTTTATTTGGTGAAATTTTCTTTGCTTGCTTGGTGAATTTTTTTTTTTTTTTTTTTTTTTTTTGTGCATTGCCTTTACCTCTTCTAGGATCTACTGCTGTTGCCACCGTCGGCAGCGAGACATCGGCATCGTGACTTTAACACGGTCGGTGATGGTGCCCAACCGCCCTCTTGAAATAGTTTAACTATGTAGGAGCAGTCGAGCATGCAACGATGCGTTTCCTGTCACAGATTGTGCGACCATTAGAAAATGCTAGCTTTAAAACAAACGATCCAAGGAGGTCATGGCGCGCCATGGTTCTATCCGACACTTATAAGGATGCTAGAGCGTCTATTTCTCCCAATCGTCTGGTCCGAGGACCCAGGCATAGCCAAGGCTTTACTTAATGTTGTAGGAATAGACCATGGTTCTGTCCGACACTTATAGGGATGCCAAAGCGTCTATTTCTCTCAGTCGTCTGCTCCGAAGACCCAGGCGCAGCCAAGGCTTTACTTAATGTTGTAGGAATCGACCATGGTTTTGTTCGACGCTTATAGGGATGCCAGAGCGTCTATTTCTCTCAGTCGTCTACTCTGAGGACCCAGGCGCAGCCAAGGCTTTACTTAATGCTGTAGGAATAGATCATGGTTCCGTCCGACACACAGATAGTTGTTAGAGGCTATCAGTTTTCCCATAGGTTTGAGTCTGAGGACCATGCAAGACCTTGGTTCTGTCTAACACCCAAATAGTTGTCACAAGTTATTAGTTTTCCCATAGGTTTGAGTCTGAGGACCATGTAAAACCTTGGTTCTGTCTAACACCCAGATAGTTGTCATAAGTTATTAGTTTTCCCATAGGCTTGAGTTCGAGGACCATGCAAGACCTTGGTTCTATCTAACACTTAGATACTTATCAAGAGTTATTAGTTTTCCCATAGGCTTGAGTCTGAGAACTGTGCAAGACCTTAGTTCTGTTTAACACTTAGATACTTGTTGAGAGTTATTAGTTTTCCCATAGGCTCGAGTCCGAGGACTGTGCAAGACCTTGGTTCTGCCTTCCGAGGGCTCATCATTGCTAAAGCCCCATTCAACCGCTCCAGTGGGTCGGAAGATATCGATACCTATCTTCCAGAACTAGTCCCCCCGCGAAGCCCTCTTAAAATGCTTCGCGCGGCCGCCACTTCCCTCAATTGTGGCCTAATGGGGCCGGCCACTAGATTCGCAGGGGTCTGAGCCGTAAACCACCTGGCAGTTCTCCCCTTGTGGTACAGTAAGCTGGCCACCATAACCTCCCCTCGGGGACTCGATCCTGCCTTAACAAGCCGTTGCATTCATCATCGCACGAGCAACTTTTTCACATATGACACCAATTGTAGGGTCTACTTTTGGGAGGTTCTTTACTGTTAGGCGAATGAGCCCAAACCCAACAGGCCCGATACAATAAATTTGGTAGAGAAAATGGGCTCAAAAACTGGGATTTAGTGAGAGCTTCAACAGCCGGACATGATCATAAGGAAATGGAATGATCGAACGCGTGGAGAAAGGGTAAAAGTTTATCCTCGGGCTTTGTCCGAGGACTAATTCTTCTTCTTCTCGATTCTTTCGTGCTTAGCGGCGAAAGCTTTCAGAGGTGGTAAGAACTGCAACCGTCTTCCTTCTTTTTCCTCTCTTTCTTCCGTTTTTCCTTCCAAAGAACCCCCCTTTTGTGGGAGATCTCTGATGTTATATATCCTTTTCTTTGGTTCATCTTCTTCCTACACTTGTTAGTCATCCATGCCCATACTTGAGTGCACGTCCCATCGGCCACTCCTTCCGACCCCCTGCGAGCTGTTGTGGGCCTGACCGCCCTGTCCTGGGGTCACATCCACGTAAATGGGGTCAGGGCGTTAGCTGTGGGTATTTAATACGGAGATGACAACTTCTCCTGGAATTGCTTTTCTGCTATGCTCCTATGGCTGGCTCATTAGGCTCGGAGCTTCCTTTGGGATGCTCGAGGGGACTGTCTCTGGCAACGTGATGCTTTCCCCTTTCATGATTTTGGTCTACCGATGATAGAGTCGTCCTCGGCAGTATATCCTGGCAGTCTAGATTTCCTTTATTCATCCTCGGGCATTTTTTCCTCCTTAGCATGGGACTTGGGCTTGATATGAAATGGACCAGAGTCCCCAGATCCTTTGGCCCCACAATCATAATGAGGAAATTTAAAAGTATAAGTGATTTAGTTTCCAAAAAAAAAAAAAAAAGTTTAAGTGATTTAATTTATAGTATTAGTTAACCAGCCCATGATTCTCACCGAAAAAAAAAAAAAGTTAACCGGCCCATGATTTGTCTATTCAAACCTCTCTTCTATATTTTGCCATAAATACATATGTCCGCTATTAGTGATTTAATTATGATATTAGAATTTCTCACTTTCATATAAATAACGTGCATTATAATATGAGTTTTTTTTTTCCTCCTTTTCAATTATTCATTTAGTCTTTACAATTATTATGCTTTTAAATAACATGTTATGTGGCATAATTGGCTCACGTGTATCACTTAAACAAATTGAAATTTGACACATAGCATTATTAGTCCATATCACCCTAAATTTATTGAGGATTTTGCTACATGTCAATGTTTTGTGCTTGAGTAAAGGGAAACGTGTCATTATAGTGTGTATCTACAAGTTTAGTGATCAATCTTTTATATTATACTAGTAAATTTTCCGTGTGATGCATGGATAATGTTGTAATGTTTTATGGAAAGTTTTTTGGGAAAATGTTGTACATATATTATAGTATACTACTTTATAACCCCATGCATATACATGGATACACTTAAAAATATACAATAAGATGTATATTATAATTCCTATATATATATATATATATAATTTAAATACTATTGATAGTCATTTTTATATTTTGTTAACTCTTTAAAAAATTTTGTAAGAATATTATTAGGTATAAAATGTAAATTGTCCATTTTAAAAAATATATATATTGTGAAGCACTTTTTTTTTTACGATTAATTTATTTTAGGCTTTTTGGTTTTTGTACTTAATAACTCACTTGGATGAATATTTATGATGTAATCCCACATTTGATTGTAAAATTAAGAAATAAAACTCTTTAAACATAAATAATTTAGGCCACATACAAATTTGGAACTCTAATTTGGAATTATAATTTGAGTTTCTCTCAACTTCACCTATTATTATATATAGATGATTTGTTATAAACTATATTATTAATGAGTTCATCATAAGAAGCAACAATTATAAATTACACGTGGGAATGGTTAGACTTGGGTTATAATATGTAAGGTAATAAGTGGGCTTGGGCTTTTCATAAGATTTGGTCTATTTTTAAAAGGTAGTCTATTTTGTAGAAAATAAAATTTGGTTTAATTGTCAAGAGCAGCTCATATTTTATATAACAATAAAAATAAGTTACTATGATCTATTAGGTAACAATAAAATAATTTAATGAAAAGAGGTCAAAATGGCTAAATGCAAAATTAGAGCACCACATGACAAAACCTTATGCATTCTCACATGAGATCTTTGCATATAAATATATATATATATATATATATATATATATATATATATATATATATATATATATGTGGGTTGGGTTCAAATTACACCTGGTGTAACTCCGAGCAATGTTACACCAATCATTATTTTTTTATTGGATGTAAATTTTGACAGATCGACCATTAAATTACATTATTTTTGTATATTCTTCATGCTTACAAAATTTCAAGGTGATTAAAGATCAATAGTCATGTCATTTATCAATTGTATAAATTCGAGTTTTTGTAGTTTAAAATAATGCATAAAAGATGAGTTTATGGATCGAATGATAAATAAAATTCGATTGGTATGAAAATTGGTTTGCATGTTTATATCATATAGAACTTGTAATCTAATAGTACAATTTTTAAAATATAAATTCATTAATAAGTTATTGGGTGGTGTAACATGGCTTAGAGTTACACTAGGTGTAATTTGAACCTAACCCTATATATATATATATATATATATATATATATATATATTTGAAAGATAACGTTGTTGTTATCTTTTGTAGATGAAGACGGTGAATTTTTGCAAAAATCTGTATGCAAAATCAATATAATTATTCAGTTCAAGTAATGAGCAATAAAAAGAAACAAAAACAATTTTGGAGTAATATTGTATAATAATGTTGATAAAAGCATATTAATTCATTTCATATTATTAATCTTTATTTTATATATTGATGTAATAATGACTTTCATTATGAAATCTTTTTTTTTTTCAATGCTTTCTTATTGCGTTAAGGCAACACTTGTAAAGTTTGTTGAGGGGTATGCTATCATCATCTATTTCTTCTTCTTCATCATTTGAAGTTTCGTCCGTCCCTATTTGTTCAATTTTTGAACTTTCATCACTTTTTTCATTTTGTTGCATCATTTGTGTTAATCACTAAAAAAATTGGCACCATAAGATTTTTGATTGGATCTCACAAAGTTTGGACTTGCGAGTTTGTTGTCGCTAAGATTTTTCGTAGGTATTTGCACTTATATTAAATTTCAGCGATGAGACAATTTTTTGTAAATGTTTTTATATTTTTTTGTTAATTTAGGAATATTGTAGCAAAAGAATTAATATAGCATATTGGATTATGTATATTTTTTTTTTCTTCCATACATTTTTGTCATTTGAAGGTGCATAAAAAATCTTAGCAAATGTGTAATTTTCAAAATCATGATTTAGATTGAATTCATTCAAATGAAGTAGGAAAATGCATTTTTTTTCCCTAAAATTTTCTTCAAATCATGCAGGATTCCTTCTCTAATATCAATCTATATATGAGGAATTTAATATATATTATGATCAATAGTTGTACAATAATTTAATAATTTAAATAAGTTGTACCTCAGTTTGTTTTTCATCAAGATCTCTTGCAGATTTATTTAGGATTTTTTCAGCATCTCGATCAAATATCACAAACGTTGTTTTGTCAGTTGCATCAAAAACTTCAATTTGAATCTTATATCTGAAGTAGTTTGCAATTGTATGTATAGTAGTTATAGTGAGATAAATATATTATAAATATTTGGAGAGTATGTAATTAATGTGAGTGCCTCTAACCTTGGGATATAGAGATTTGTTTTTGTTTCACATTTTGCACACCAAAATTATCCTGATTGTGGCTTGACCTTCCTTCCATAAAGCATGCATGAAATGTAATACCAACCCATCATTATATCAATGTTGCTTATTGTTGCCATAGCCTAGCCGTTCACATCTTGCAATGAACTTTGAAGTTAATATGTATTTTTTTTTAATATAAATAATATGATGTAATTTTTTTTTTCATGTAAATGATGAGTATAATTTGAAATGATTAACAATCATGTTCCGTAGGATCTCATTCAATGCATTTTATCTCTACTATTTTCATATTCTTTAAAGATGAATCTTCGTATGAAAAATTTTTTGTATGTATTTTTGGTATTTCTTATATAGGATCATGTTTTTGACCATTCCTATCATTGAAATTTTTTAAAGAAAATATATTGTAAATGAAATTTTGTGAGATAGTAAGTATATGCCATTTATTAGACTTTTTTTTTTGTAATTATAAATTTTAAAAATATGCACTTGTCAATTATTTTAGCAACCTCAAGAATCTCAAGATTTATATATATTTTCATTGCACTAGTCGATGACAAAGAGAATTTGCTTGCATAAATTGCATAGACCATTATTAATAGACAAAAGCGTATTAAATTGAAATTGAGAAAAAGAGGAAGATATGATTTCTTGAGAATGAGATTTTCTAGAAGTATTATCTATACGTGGGATAGGAGGAAGAGAGTTTGTGGGTAAGAGTTTTGGTTTTGATTTACACGTGAAAAGAGTTAGACTTGGGTCATAATATGTAAGATAATAACTAGGTTTGGGTTTTTCATAAGGTTTGGTCTATTTTTAAAAGATAATCCATTTTGTAGAGAAGAACATTTGGTTTAATTGTCAAGAGCAGCCCATATTTTATATAACAGCAAAAATAATTTACTATGATTTATTAGGTAATAGTGAAAAAAAAATTATTGAAAAGAAGTAAAAATGGCTAACTGCAAAATTAGAGCGCCACATGGTAGGACCTTATGCATTCCCATATGGAGAAGGTATTTGGTATTAAATGATACCGTGTCAGTGGTATCAAAATTCAATAAGTGTAATCAGCAAAAAATAACTAACCCATTAACAAATGAAAGACATGTGGTGAGTAGTTATTTTTGTATATATGTCTCTCGTTTATTGAATTTTGATGTAAATGACGTGGTATTATTTGATGTAAAATATTTTTTCCTCCCGCATGAAGCCTCTACTTTTATATATGTATGTGTATGTGTGTGTGTATATATATATATATATATATATATATTGATTATAGATAGATTACAATATCTGAATAATTAGAAGCACCAGATATTACATCAATTGTTAAAGGACCCTCCGTCAGAAAGTGTTTACCGTATCAGCTTATTTCGTTTCTTTGTGAGTAAAACACTAAAACTTGTACAACAATTACAGATTTTTTTTTCTTGAGGGATAGTCCAGAAGGGTAAAGGAAATTGTTTTATGTTGACTCAATGTCATGCGGGACTTCGAAGTTGGAAATGAAGGCGAAAATTCTTGGCAGGAACACTTTGTTGTGCAAAAATTCAATCTTTAACTTCCTCACCAGTCCAGTGGGACCAAAAATATATCGCGGTAATGTCAGCACCAGTCCAGTGGGACCAATAATAAATTACTATAGTGGTAAACACGCAATTCAGTTATGATTTTGTTTCACAATAATTGGAAGTTGAAATTAATTGCGGACCACCGCTCAAAGTAAAGGCAAGCCATGAGAATGAAGAAGATGCTGTGAGGTTTCTTATTAGCTCTTGATTAGTATATTGATGTGCAAGCCACACTTGTGGCGTCTCCCCCATTTGAGAAGAGATACATGCATCAGGTGCATGCATTTCTTCTCAGATGAGGATAAACAAAGTTAGCCATGAGTGAGGGCTATAAACGAACCAAGCTATTCATAAACAACTCGGGTTTGGCTCGATTAAAAGCTCGTTCATGTTTGTTTGTTTGTAAATAAGTCAAGCTTGAACCTTAGTTTTACACTTGTTTGATAAACAAGCCAAGCTTAAGCAAAAAAGAAAAATGTTCGTGAATAAGGTCGTGAACAATAGGGCTCGATATAAAACATGTCGAGTTTAGGCTCGTTTATAGCTTGATATATGTTTGGTAAATAAACTCATTATTATGACATTGCACATATATATGTTTTGGAATGTTAATTTATAGCTTGTTTATTCATATATGTTTTCGAATGTTAATTTATTTAGATTTGTGAAGATTATAGTTGCACAGATGATAAATGCGGATGTGAAAATTGTATTTTGAACAATTACTCAAGCTATAGACAATGAATGATGAATGGATGGATTTAATTATGTATATTATTTTTATTTTTATTTTTTGATTACTTGATTAGAAGTATGATAAAATGAGTATATTATTATTATTATTTTACTTGATTTTTGGTGATATAAGCATCTGATGATGAAATTTTTTTGGATTCCAAACTAAAAAGCTTGACTTGAACTCAAGTTTGAACTTGATGTTAAGCTTAAGCTGGCTTGACTAATTAATCAAGTCAAGTCAAGTCAAGACAAGCTCAAACTTTTTGGCATTCTCTTGAGCTCAAGATCAAACATTATTTTTAGGCTTGTCTCAAGCTCGAGCCAAGCTTAAGCATTTGATTTTTATTGACAAGCTAAGCTCAAACACGTACTTCTCGGCAAAGCTTAACTCGTTTATAGTCCTAGCCGTTACAGATTTACCAACTAATCAAATAGGTACACATGGTAGACCAACTAACTAAGTCTATACCCAAAAAACACATGACACCGTGGAGAAGATGATGAATGACATGTCGTAAAAACCCAGTTGGCTACACGACTTGTCGTTTTGTTTTGCTTTCCTTGATTGTGTTGTAGTACAGCCAACGAGGAGGATAAGGAAATACGCATGTTAGTGTATTTTTCCTTCCTAGTATTTTCCCTTCATTCTTATTTCCTTTTCACTTTTCTATTTCGAAATTCAGATCATTGCTTGTTTGTGATCTATAATAAATTGTCACTAACCACCCAAATGACACAGATTGTACAAGTTATTGTAGATGGAATGGGCCGCACTGGCCTTGTCCTGAAGGTGATGACTAAAAATAACTGCTGTACTAATAAAATATAGGAATTTCTTTGACTGCTTATTTTTATTAGTGTTGAAACTAATCATGGTTTTTTCTCTGACTGATCCCGGCGTGCCGATTGTTTATGCTGGATTTGGTTTTCTAATGCTCACAACTTGCATTAGTTGTCTTTTCCATTTCATTCAGAGGTAAAACTTTTACTTTTTTACTTGATAGAGGTTGACTATATATTTTGAAACTTGTAATTATATGCCTGAATTAAGATTTCTCAAAAAAAAAACAAAACAAAAACAAAACAAATACCTGAATTATGATCAATATTTTTTTTTTTTGGAAGGCCTTATGATCAATATTCTTAATAAAGTTATATACATTTGGTCAGTCTGTTCTCACTATAGTTATAATTGACGTTCACCTATTATAACAATCATGACTTCTGCTTTAACATTTAAAAAACGTTATCTTTAGTCATTTACAAAGTTGTACTAAGGTTCTGGACTTAAGACTGGTTATAAAAATTAATAAAGTGTATTTTCTGCATCAGTATACACTGTTAAATTGCTCATTTTGTTTTCAATTAATAATTTCATTTTGGTTTGATATTGCCATTATTGAAAACATGATTCCAATTAAATATATACTCATCTATAATTCTATTCCACTGTTTTCTTTCTTGAACATCTGAATTTCTAGGAGGATGAACAAACCAGTAAAGGCTGAATTTCTAGGGGGATGAACAGCTTGCTTCATCGGGTTCCACAAATAGTTGAATCATCTCGTTCTAAGGAACCTGACAAGATTAGTGGCTAGGTTATGAGGCATTTAGATGGAGAGAAAGAACACTTGCAGTGGGATGATAGACGCTATATTTTGAACTTTGAAGTAAAGCAGAGAGGTGACTTGAATACAAACTGATGTCCTGCTCACAAATTAAGGGCACTACTCCATCCCAATTGAACAAAACTTTGGCACAGAAGCTGAATTTATCTTTATAAATGAATTGTTGCGGGCCTTTTTCAGCTCAAATTGCAGATTCCAGGGCCTGGATTTGATATAAAAGTTTTACAATATCTCTCTCTGCTGAATTGCATTACCTTCAATTATTTCACCTACCATACAAGATGTAAAATTTCAGACTGAAACAAAATATCACTAATATAATATCACTCGTTACAACCTTTAGGTCTACATTCCTTTATCTTTTTTATTCAAGGGATGCCATTTGATAGTTCAGACTCCAAAGATTGAGAGTATATTGCTGCGCTATTTTTATTTTTTAACTTCTATCTTTGGTTGCTTAGATGGTTGATAATTTTTTAACTGCATATATTTTCTAGCATTTGGTGATTAACTATTTTTCAATGGCTATTGTGACTAGCTTGTACTTGACTAATAATGGTTGCTAACTAGCCAAAGTTGATAATTGCAGAGAAGTTGGGGACTAAAAATGTACGTCTACAAGCCCAAATTGTACTAGTCAAGCTCCAAGTCTATTGTATTATGGTAATTCAGGTTCATTATACTAAGAATCCTAATGTTTCTTGTATCAAAAAACCTAATATCTTTTCCTAGTTCAAGTAATTAGTCCATTATAACCGAGTCACCTTAATTCCATGTAATCTTACTCTGCAATCTTTATTTCTCTTCATATATTTTTATTCCATTTACTTTAACAATAAAAAGCAGGTATTTAGTGTTAACCTATCTTTTATCATCTATTTTTGGGTATTTGAAGTGTTTATATTGACAAATTACTATAACTAGTCACAAACTTATGTGATGCATGAGAATATATAGTTATATTAAAATGTGGTATAATGTATAGTTTATTTTCTAAATTTTATTGAAGATAATTTTTTCTCCCTAAAAATTAAACAATTTCCAAAAGTAATTTCATTACTCTATTTTTACAACTATATAATTTTATCATTTTTTATTGACATTATTCTTTTTTTAAATGATCCATATTCTATTAACTATTGTTATTATGCATTATACTTTCCTAATTTCTTTTGGTATAACTAAATTTTTAAGTTTCAAATTTATTATCCAAATTCTCATTGTTTTAATGAGATTATTATAATAACACAAAATTTAACATATAATTACAATTGATATTACTCAAATAATTGATAGAACTCTCAACCCAAACTTGTCTTTTACAGTTTACCATTCTTAAGTAAGTGGACCGAATTGAACTGACATAGACTAAATGGACCGAAATGAACAGAATAGACCACATTAGACCGTATGGACCGAATTGGACCAAATAGATCAAATTGGACCAAATAGATTGAGTGGACTCATTAGACTGAAATAGACTGAATGGATCAAATCGGACTGAATTGGACCAAATCAGACTGAAGTGGACTAAATAGACCGAAAGAGGCTAAATTGGACCGAATAGACCGAAGTGGACCAAAATGGACCTAATGGACCAAATAGACCGAATGGACTGAAGTTGACCAAACTGGACCGAACTGAACCAAATAAACCAAAGTGGGCCGAATGTTGATTTGTAATTAGAAAACATAACTAAAAAAATTAATAATAATTATAATAAGAAAGTGATGTAAAACCATAATATATGATAAATAATGTATCCAATATAATGGAAGTGGTTTGTTGTTAAAGTAATCAATAAGAATTTTTATCACATTAATTTTTTAAATTAAATTATTATGCATGCGTCTGCTTTTCATGTGCCTGTTGAAGGTATTATTCACGTTGAATTCGGTACCATGTAAAGAGAGTTGGTTCACCACAAATAAGTATATCAAGAAAACCACTCATATGTAATATTTTATACAAAAAGTAGAAAAAGAAAGAGGAAAAAAAAACCCATTGTTAAGAGCTTTATTGTTAAGAGCTTTATTATCAACTCTATCTCTTGAAGGTAATGAAAATAACATATGGTTCTCTAAGTAGGAGAGGAATTGGACCCTTCAACCTAACTTTGAATACTACATTAACATTCGAATATAAATAAATGGTGTTTCTACACAAAGTGTTTGTATCAGATGTATTATCTATTATAAGTTGCAAATAGGTTCAAGAATGTGTAAAGTTATGGGAATGAAAAGTGATGGTCATATCATGATTAATAAATTATAATTAGTTTTGAGAATGAGTAAAGGCATAATGCATTATTGCATACATTAATATTTATATACATATTTTTATAAGAAATTATGGAAAGAATTAAAATGATAACATGGCCACTAATGCGACTCAACAAAAGCGTAGTAACAATAAATGCTACACTTCAACTTTTTGATATATATAAATCTGCAAATCCACACAAGGATAATTAAAAATAAATAAATAACTTTAGGCAGAAGCGGATTTCTAGTTCTTGAGCCAGAATTGAGATGAGAAGTCGCCTTACTTCTAGTTCTTGAGCCAGAAGTGAGATGAGAAGTGGCCCTATTAAACAACAGTGGGAAACAACTTAGGTTAGTAGAAAGCCTAAGAAGTTAACTTTAAGGTCACCAATAAAGGTCGGTGATTACATACATATTACATTTCAGCATGCATGTGAAGCATGCTCAAACGTCCTCAAAAAAAAATTAGAAGAGCATCACTTTTTATCATATGGTAATTGGGGCAAATTATATAGAACCAGGAGCTAAATGTCAACAATTCTGCTGTACTAGAATTTTGATTTTTCTCCTGTGTGTGTTAAGAAGTTTCTCAAGGACAGCTAGTCTAACTGTCTTGGCTGGGACAATCAAGTGAACTAGCTTTTTGCACTTCTTCATTAAAGTTCTGATTCCATTCTTTTTTCATCTCCTAATACAACAATGATGGAGCTCAATTATCCATTCTTGTTTGATAATTTTCTTGTAATCATACAATGTTATTAACTGCTTGGTTCATAAATTATTTAACCAGGTGCAGATAGAAAAAAGCCTTGTGAGTTACAATTGTACATTTTCATGCTCGGTTCACACATTCTGAATTGATTGTTAGATATTGATATACATAGTAACAAAATAAAAAAGATTGTTTAGCATTGAAAAAAAAAAAAAATGAAGACTAAGAAAAAAAGGGCAATAATAGGTATCCATAAAAATAGCATTATGGCAGGGTAACTTGATTTTTTAGGGCATGTTTCAAATGCATGCTGAATTTTCTCACCTATACTACTCAGTTTTCTGATTCATAATCTTAGTTTTCTTGTATCTTTAGGTAGAGTTTGGATAGCATAAACAGCCCTAGCGTTTGCATTTGTGTTTCATTTCTGTGGGTCCCGTGCACTGTTCACGAAATCCACAAGTACAAAATTCAGCAAAATCAACTTTAAAACAGGGTCTCACGGCACTATTCACATATTTAAAAATTATTTTGTTACAGTGTTTTCAGTTTTCAGCAATAAACGGTATCCAAACAGATCCTTAATATAGTTCTTCAACATATTTTTGGACACTAAAAACTAAAGACTCGAGTACATCAAAAATGTGTTTTTACTCAAATTTTTCAGGACATATAATGTTTCACCCTAACAAACTTCTTAAAACTTAGGGATAAAATTCAATTTTCTTATAAATTTTATGGACGAAAACAATATTTTAGCCTTTGATTTTTCTCCTCTGTGTGTGTGTTTTAAGATGTTTCTCATGGAAAGATTGTAAAATTGTCCCGACTAGAACGATCAATTGAGGTAGGCCTTTTATACTTCTTTATGAAAGTTCTAATACCTTTCTCTTTTCATCTCCTAATTCAACAATGACGTATCTCAGTTATCAATTACCAATTCATAATCTTCTTAGAATCATACAATGTAATTTAACTATTTAACTAGGGGCAGATAGAAAGAAGGCTTGTGAGTTGTGAGTTCAATAGTACATATCTCCCTCCTCACCTGTTGAAAAAAATAAAAGTGAGTGGAAGTTTCCAATATAAGAGGAAAAGAAAACTTAAAAAATTAATATAATTGAAACCAAGCACATACTTATTAAAATTTTTTAAGTAGTGTCCAAGATACCTTCAAACCAAAATGGATCTATCACCACAAACAGAATTAGTAATATTATTCAGTCTCACTTGTATAGAGAATCTAGATTCAAATTCCCTCATTTGTTGGGAAGCAAAAAGAATATTAAAAATATATATATATTAAAAAAAAAAGGTAGAAGTCTTGAATATTAAAAAGAAATTAATATAATATAATTGAACCTAAACATAAAAACTTGAAATTTTTCGATTAAGTGGTGTCCCAAAGACCTTCCTCCAAACCCAAATGGATATATCACCAATTTCTTTGCCTTCTCTTTTTGAGCAAATTTATCACAATAAACATAATAAATTATTGGAAGGATTTTTTTAAATAAACAAATTTATTTTTAAAAAAGGCAGTTTAGGCATAAAAAGCTAGGGTGATTAGGAAAATGAAGAAGAGACAATCACATAAGCATAGTTCCTTAGGGGGCATTATATGAGAGTCACAACGCTCGATGACCAAACGTTGAAGGCTTGGCATTGCACCTTTCTCCATAGTCCATTGTAAAACATCTACTTTTTCAATTTTAAAGACTTCGAGTGGATGAACACTACTTTCGTTGCAATCAAGGGTGAACTGGAACCGGACATCCATGACACCTCGTACTTTGAGTATTCGAAGGTTAGTAAGGCTACCCAACACTCCCAAGCCCGCCGGAGATAAGCTTGCGAGGGTTGAGTAGAATGAAATTGGACTTGAAACCTCGAAAAGATCAAAGTAAATCTTCAAAGTTTGTAGATGACACAAGGGATGGAGACTTGACAAAAAGCCTTGAAGAATACAATCCTAATTTTCTTACATTAGGAAATCTACCTTTGGCAAAGAGATTCCCAATGTCTTGATTTACAGCTATACCAGTAAGGACTTGAATATTAGGCAATGCTGCGTCATTGTAAGTAATAGGTAGAGATGTTGTTCGCCTATCCAGGTACAAATGTCTCAATTTTTGTAACTTCCATATCTCCCTGGGCAAGCGTCGTATTATAGAATTTCTCATGTCCAGCGTCTCTAGATTGCAAAGTTTGCATATGGAATCTGGAATGACATTAAGCTCACAAAATCTAACGCTCAAGTACCTCAAAAGGATCAGGTTTTCAATCCTGTTGGGGATTAAGCAACAAATGCCCATATTACTAAGCTCTACCACCCAAACCAACTTGTTACTTTTGCAAATCCATTCCAAGTAGCAATTATCAGGAGGACTCTCGAGCTCGACAACACCCCCGAAGCCTATTATAGAACGACTATTCGAAGGCTTACAAGGGCTGGAAGAAATATATGGCTGGTTGGCATGGTGGATGGAAATTCTATGAGAGATGCTTATGGCTGAAAGGTTAACATCTGAACAAACCTCAAGAAACTTCTCTTCAGCACTCTCCAATATACAGAGGTCTCATAGAAGATCATGGATACAACATGTTTTGACACCTCCATCTAGCCTTTTCGTTGCCACTTGAATCAAGCTTCGATCAATGAGTTCCTCCAAGTAGTCTTCAGCAACATCCTCCATATTTCTATTTCCAATTTGCCGTATGAATCCCTCGGCTATCCAAAGTCGGAATAGTTGCCTCACTAGTATCTCAAAGTCTTCTGGGTATATAACAAAATATAGAAAGAAAAGTTTCAAGCACTAGGGTAAGTGGTTATAGCTTAGAGCCAATATGTCTATGCAACTTGATCTATCCTCAGTCAAATACGAATTCACATGGCCAGCATATTTTGACCATGTTCGATGTGTTTTCTCTTTATTCGCCAATAGACCCCCAATACCACAATAGCAAGTGGTAAACCATGGCAAGTTTTGACAATTTTTCTCCCTAGTGTTTCAAGTTCTGGAGGACACGTAGCACCCCGAAACACCTTCCTAGAGAAGAGTTCCCAACTATTATCTTCTTTAAGAAATGGGATTTCATAAGGGGGAATAGGAGGAATACTATTAAGACTACTTGCATGTAATGCTACTTCTTTTATTCAGCTAGTGATCAATATTCTACTTCCATTCAAGTTATCACAAAAGATGGTACTTACCTCATTCCATAGTTCAGTTTTCCAGATGTCGTCCATGACAATTAGGTACCTCTTGTCTTTCAAGCATTCGAACAGCCCACTTTTCAATTCATCATCATTCAAATCTTGCCATCCATCCCCATTCTTTTTGTATATATCTTTCACAAAACGCAACAACAATTTATTCAATTTTTGGTCTTGTGAAATTTTCGTTATATGGTCATGTACTTGTTCCTCTGCATTCTTTAGCATCAAGACCTCAGACAATGTCTTTTTGCATTCTTCACCACTCATTTCCTCGATAACTTTCAAGTCTTTGATTAGTGTCCCTTTCAATTTATCCTTATTCGAGCTATAAATAGCTTCCAAACCATGGAATAATTCATCTTTCAATTCTGCTTTCAAGATAAATTTTTTCAGTTTTGGCCTTGGAGTCACACCCTTCAAAATTTCAACCAACATCTCCCTGATTCGATATTATTGAGAGACATAAACCCACCCACGGACATCAAAGTAATTCTTGACATCATTGTTGTTGTAGATCTTCCTAGCAAGAGTGGTTTTTCCTAAGCCACCCATGCCAATTTGAGACAACATTACGTTGCAAACTCCCTTCAATAAGGTGCTTCATCAATGCCTTTGTGTCATAATTGAAGCCCACCATGTCATCTTCCTCTACATATCTCCTGCGTCTGTGCAGTCACTACAAAAAACGAGGTCTATAGCTGCGTTTAAAAAACACAGCTATAGACCTAAAAACGCAACTATAGACAATGAGCTGCGTTTCTATAGCCGCGTTTTCAAACGCGGCCTATCCTCCACGACAATAGACCCTTGCGGGGACCTATAGCCGCATTTTTATAAACGCAGCTACAGATCAGCTTATAGCTGCGTTTTATACACCATATAGCTGCATTTGTTCACAACCCATAAGTTGATACCTATAGCTGCGTTTTTGTAAAAAACGCAGCTATAGACCCGATTTGGGCAGCGTTTAAAACGCGGCTATAAGTTAGACCTATAGCTGCGTTTTTTACACCAACGCAGCTATAGGTCTAACTTATAGCCGCATTTCAAACACTGCCCAAATCGGGTCTATAGCCGCATTTTTTTTACAAAAACGCAGCTATAGGTGCCGACTTTTGTTTTTCACAACCCATAAGTTCAAACCTATAGCTGCGTTTTTTGAAAAAAACGCGGCTATAGGATGACCTATTGCTGCGTTTTTTTAGAAAAACGCAGCCCAAATAGGGCCTATAGCTGCGTTTTTATCACACGCGGCTACAGTTCCCAACCTTTCGTTTTCACAACACCTAAGTTGAGATCTATAACTGCGTTTTTGTAAAGAAATGCAGCTATAGACCCTGTTTTGGTTGTGTTTTTATAGGTCGCAACCTTTGGTTTTTTTGTAGCCGCATTTTGAAAAACGCGGCTATAGGTAATAAATTTTTTTTTTTAAATTTTTTTCTTCTATACACATTCGTACCCAACACATAACCTGTAATTCCTGCCTGTTCAAAACAAAACAAGTTCCCAACCAATTGGAACCAACAAAACAAATTGCCAATGCTCAACAATTCCCAACCAATATAATTGCCAACAAATTAACAAAACAAGTTCATTGCCAAAAGATTAACATAAACAAATAATTACATAAACATAGCAAATTCATTGCCCAAATAATTACATAAACAAAGCAAGTTCCCAACAAAAGATTTTTACATCACAAAATGCGTATACGTCATTCTATTTTGTTATATCACAAAAAATTGTCAGCAAGCATCATTCGCAATTGATCACATGAACATCCAACAAGCATCATGGTACTTCATTAGTTAGTCCAACGCCCGTAGCTACATCCAATTACCTGTGACAATAAGAACACCGAAAATTGCGTTGAATTGGGCTAGCAAAAATCCCTACGCTTGCAACACTTGAAAATAGTGCAAATAGTAGAAAACACTTGAGAACACTCATGCATCATGGAACTATTAGCTACATTTAGCAAGTGTAAAAAGGCATGTATAAATATGTTCACTTGAAATAATTGTTAAAACAAGGACACTTTCCTGTCAACATTCAAGGTTTAAATTTTCTAATTTGATTTTATGTCTTGAAGTACATCTAATTCCCTACTTCTTGTTTCATATATACTGATAAATGTACCTTCAAATTGGAATAATACCAACAAAGGCAGGAAAATATATGATTTTTAAGTTTATTTTATATGCAAGATAGTTTTATATGTTATAATGAATGGTTGTAGTCGTTTTACCTGAGGATTCACATGTTCATTCCGGATAGTCCCCATCAAGCATTGCCACCCTGAATATATTAAAGACATCGTATTAATATCACATAACATTGCAAGCTAGTTCAATATGTTTTGCTAAATAACATTTGTTTGGTACCTAAGACGAATCCGAAAATGGTGTACCACTGCTAAGTTAGGCGAACATTGCATTCATGCACGTTAGACAAGCGTCCAATTGTTGTTGGTGCCTTGCTTCTGCTTGTTGCTGTTGTTCTTGGTGCCTTGCTTCTGATTGGGCAAGCTGGTCTTGTACTTGGGCTAGTTGCTCCCTAATTAGTGCGTTGTTGTTCTCCAACTCTAAAAACCTTTGGGTCGTTTTGGTTGACAACGATGGAGTTGAGGTAAATTTTGAAGCGTTTGTGACACTTCTTCCAGATGGGGTGATTCCAAATCCCACCGCATGCACACGTCCAGGGCGCTCTGGACCAAACACCCGAGCATAAGCATCATCTTTGGACCAAAGGACTCCACTAGTACTACCAGGCTCTTCTCGTAGTTGCACGCCCTCTTGACTCAAAAATCCTTCTATCCTACGCTGTACATTTTCCCACATGAAGAAATAACATATTACACACCATAAACAATATAAACACAAAATACACTAAAATTTTATTCTAATTGTGCTTACTATGTTCTCTTGCGCACGGGGAGTAACACCAACCCCATCTTTCCTATGGTATATTTTTAGATACAAATCTGTGCGCTCCACCGAATTGACACCAGCTTGGTATAAATTATATATATAAAAAAAATAAAAAATAAAAAAAGAAATGCTTTTTTGCAAATAATGGAACAACATACTTTTCTAAAAACATTTCAGAGTAATTACAAACCATTGCCTACTACTTTTGCATTAACAAATTTTTCTAACACAATTAACATTAACATCTACTAGGCAATAAATTGGAAAGATTATTGTATGCCACTTGAAACAGCACAATAATTGCATCCAAGTATCCAACTTTGATATTATATAATTTGACACTAAAATTAGACATTGCTCAGTAAAAAGGCAGTGAGAAAATGGCTTGGACAGACCATTTCCAAGCATAAATCATGAGAAGGCTTCCATGGACATATTTTATGATAAGTTTTGGCACTGGATACAAAGAACTTAATAGAAAATGGTATTTCCTTTCAACTGTTAAAAAATAGTCATACAAATTCAAGTAGTTCCAGCAGAGCCCTGTGAACCCAGTAGCTCCAGCCACTACCCTTTGGACATAGCAGAGTAAAATTACTACTTACACAACTCATAGATAGTTCATATAAGCATTTCATCAAACACATCATTTGCGTTACAAACCCACAAACAAAAATACAAATAGAAAATAAAGACAAACCCAAAACAAATCATTGAAAATACTATGAAACAAAATGCACAAACAAATCAAACAAAACCCACAAACAAATCAAATGAAACCCAAACAAACCCACAGTGAAACGCACACACGCGACACAATCGAGAGAGAGATTGCAAGAGGAAAAGAGAGTGAGAGAGAGAGAGAAAAAGAGGTTCTGACCTATGATGGCTGACAGAGAGGTTCGAGATGGTGGCGGTGGCAATCGGTTCTCAGAGCGGCAGCGGCGTCGATAAGAGGTAGCAGTGGTGGCATGGTGTTAAGAGTGAGGGTTTGTTTAAGAGTCAGGAGAAGAGAGTGATCGATCTGAGCTTGGTGGTGAAAGTGAGCTTGGTCGTTTTTTCAATTTAGGGTTTTTTTTGTTGTTGAGAGGTTCTGACCTATTGAGGTTTCCTTTTTTTTATTATTTTTTATTTATACCAAACCCAGAGCTGCATTTTATAAAACGCAGCTCCGTATGAATTGAAGCTGCATTTTATTAAACGCAGCTCTGCAAAAGTTGAAGCCGCGTTTGATAAATGCAGCTTCAATTCATGTCTAAGCCACGTTTTCAAAAACACAGCTCAGTTCAGTGCTTTAAGCCGCTTTTAAAAAACGCGGCTTTGGGATATATTGAAAAACAAAAACAAAAACAAAAAAAAAAATTAACCGGATGGGTCTATAGTCGCGTTTTTTAAAACGCGGCTTAAGCCGTGCAAAAAAAAACGCAGCTTGAACCATTTCAAATGCGACTTCGGCGCTAGTGGAGCTGCGTTTTAGCTCAAACACGAATTTGAAGCAGCGTTTTTGTCAAACGCAGCTCCATGCTCTGTTTTTTGTAGTGAGTATCTCCTCCACTTTTGCATCTCCTCTAGATGATTCAACTATTTCTAAGCCATACTTGCTCCGATTGTCATAGATTTCCTTGATGACATTCTTGATGCTCTCTATCTTGTTTGCAACCTCGTGAAGCGCTATTGCTCGATCAAAGCAATGGATTACCTTTCTTAGCTTGCCTCTTCTTCTGTGCTTTGTCATAGTCACGATGAATGTATTAATAACGTCCTCAGCCTCATAGGCTACGTCCCTAATTTGGATTACTACCTGCTTCACCAACTCATTGCCATGTCGTTTCCCTTTAGTATTTTGGAGGAAGATGTTGATCAGAGACAGCTCATTTTGAAGTAACCTAACTTGATTCTCCACTCCACCAAGCAATTTTGATTATTGGGCGAGCAACTGAGTCAGGTTCTGCAACAGGAAAGTAACAACACTGTCTGCCATCTCTATTGGGAATGGGAATGTCTGGAAGGAAAGTGTTTTACTTTAAAGTTGGAAATGAAGTGAGGGAAGGTTCCCAATCGTTTTCCTTTTCCAACGCCTAAAGTCACTTCTTACCTGGAAAGTTTAGGGTGCAAACAGCAATATTCATGTTCTGATCAGTTCATGGAAAGTTTTAGGGTGCAAACAGCAATGTTCATGCAAACAACAATGCTCATGTTCTGTAATCGTACATACTTCCACATCTTACAACTCGTCGCATGACAAAGTGTGATAAAAATTGTGTACTTTATTGTGGTCCTAGTGTCCTACCCACACCTCCACCACTTACAGTGACAAGCTATAATAAAAATTATGTAATTTTTTGTGGTCCTAAAATTATTCTCAACTAGATAATTTTCCACACAATGCATGGATACTTTGCAAATTCATTTGAAATCATTTTTATCTTTTTTAAGACCTATTATAATACTCGTTTTGCTATATAATATTTATGTTTTACTGCAATATTGCTGAATGCTTTGAAACTCAATTTTCTTAATTCATATTTTATATAATAAAAAAAAAATTGTCATAGAATTAGTTTCCAATTATTTAGTGGAATTTCTCTACTAATTTATTCGACATTTGTAGGAGACTAACATATATATTATTTTTAAATTTATTAAATGATTTTGAAATTTGAAATTTATAAATTTATAAATTTAAATTCAAAGCATAAACGGGGCCGGGTCAATAGGTGATGCAATTGATGCAATCGCCTAAGGCCCCCACTTGTAAAAAAAAAAAAAATTATATATATAATATATTTATTTATCTATTTTAGTAAAAAAAAAAATTTAAGCATTTTTATTAGTCAATAAAATGCATTAAAAATGCCCCATTGTATCCTAAAATGTAAAAAAGGAAAAAGGAAAAAACAAGTCAAACTTCAGCTAACAAAATTAAATTTTAGGAGACAAATTTATTAACTCATTCTTGAAACATGCTAAAATCAAAATTAATAGCAGACAAATTCATTAATAATACAACATAATTGTCTAGAAATATACTAAAATAGAGATTATAAATTTAAAAAACAAAAGAAAAACCTCTCATCTCTCTATCTCTCTGCCTCTCCATCTATATTCTTACGGTCTTACCTTTCTTTTCTTCATCTTCATCTTGATTCTTGATCTTTTTCCATCAACTCAGTCAGTTTAGCTTAAAATTTTTCTTTGTTGATTCCAGCGTACTAGTCGGCGGTCACAAGAGGTATTCTTCTTCTTCTTCAGTTCTTCCCCTCTTTCTCAGTTTCTCTTTGTCTTTTCGGAAATAAAGACTCAGTCTTCTATTTCTTTAACTTAAATTATATATATATTTTTAGTTTGTTTCACACTTTCACTGCTGCACTGCACTGCACAATTGTTTGATGGGATGGGACACGTTTTTTTGCTATGATGGCTTTTCTAATTCTGCCACTCTTGGACCTTTTTCTTCCATGATATTTGATATTGATAGGACACTTTTTTTTTTTAAAAAAAAAATCTTAGCCATAGGAATATGGGATGGAGTGGAGTACAGGCTGGATTCTCACTTTTTTTTTTTTTTTTTTTTTTTGATAAGAGTACAACCCTACAAACCACAGTTATAACCTACTACATGGTTTGGTCCGACAGTTTCTCACTTTTTTTTTTTTAATCTAACACTTTATCTATTATTATAAATTATTATATCAATTAATAATTTGATGTGTATCATATCAACTCATTTGTATTCTAGTGACACTAATTTATTAAACCATGTATTAAATTAATTTTTATTTGTGCAGGTTTAAACTTTAAAGTGATCACGGCTTTAGAAAAATTGCAATAACTAGGTTCTATTATTCTATACTTTAAATTTTATTTTTAGTTAAATTATCATTTTTAATTATAAATTGTGTTTTATTTATCTATCAATATTTTCTCATTATAAATGTCTACTAAAAAATATTTATCCGAATATGAAAAACTTCTAAAAAAGAGAAAAATTGAAAAACAAATTGAATCTCAAAAAGGATCTATGGATAAATTTGTTACTAACATTAAAAAAAACACAATAGAAAGTTTGGGTGAAAATATTACAAATGAACACGAAACTTATCAAAAAGAGTTGGAAGATAATGAAATTATACAACAAAAAGAGAATAATGAAAATAGTCCTAATAATATTCAAACATCTGATGTAACAATAATTGATAATGAAAAACAAAATAATTTAGAAGAAAATGAAAAAATGACTAACCTACTTACTAATAATATCTATGATCCAAGTCAATGGGAAAATATTGATACAAAATTAAGAGATTTATTAGTAGAAAAGGGTCCAATTAGAGACAATGATCTAAAATTTCCTTTAGATAAAGATCGTAGACATTTTTCTACTACATTTTATTTTAAAAAGTTATCTAATGGGGAGAAATTTGATAGAAGATGGCTAGTGTATTCAAAAGATTTGGATAAAGCATTTTGTTTTTGTTGCAAGTTGTTTAATTCAACAACACATGGACATGGTAGTAGTACAAATCAACTTACTAATGAAGGGACTAATGATTGGAGAAATATTAGCAATAAGATTAAAAATCATGAAACAAGCAAAGAGCATGTTACTAACATGAATGCTTGGATTGATTTAGAAATGAGATTATTGAAAAATAAAACAATTGATAAAAATTTCCAAGAACAAGTTAACAAAGAGAAAGATCATTGGAAAAAAGTGTTGTTAAGAATTATTGCTATGGTAAAAAATATTGGAAAAAATAATTTGGCATTTTGAGGAAAAAATGAAAAGATCTATCAAGAAAATAATGGAAATTTTTTAAGTCTAATTGAAATGATTGCAGAATCCGATCCAGTAATGCAAGAACATGTTCGACGTATTCAACATGGTGCAATTCATAATCATTATCTTGGACATAATATACAAAATGAATTGATACAATTGTTAGCAAATGAAATTAAAGGTAAAATTATTAAAAAGATTAAGGAAGCAAAATATTTTTCAATTATACTTGATTGTACTCCCAATGTAAGTCATCAAGAACAAATGACTCTAGTACTACGATGTGTGAATATTTCAACTAGTCCAATAAAAATAGATGAGCATTTTGTAGAATTTTTAAAAGTAGATGATACTTCTGGAAAAGGTCTTTTTAATGAAATTATAAGTGTAATAAAAAGTCTTGAACTTGATATTAATGATGTACATGGACAAGGATATGACAATGGGTCTAATATGAAAGGAAAAAAACAAGGGGTACAAAAAAGAATAATTGATATAAACCCTAGAGCATTTTACACACCATGTGGTTGTCATAATCTAAACCTTGTGCTATGTGATGTGGCCAATTCTTGTCCTAAAGCTATATCTTTTTTTGGAGTAGTACAACGTATATATACATTGTTTTCTTCTTCCACAAAGCGATGGAAAATTTTACAAGATAATGTTTCAAGTTTAACTCTTAAACCATTGTTACAAACATGTTGGGAAAGTCGAATTGAAAGTGTAAAAGCAATAAAATTTCAAGCTTTAGAAATAAGAGATGCTTTGTTAAAATTAGCAAAAACAAGTGAAGATCCTAAAACAAAAAGTGAAGCTGATTGTTTGGCAACATATGAGCTTGAAAGTTTTGAATTCTTGTTAGGCATGACTATTTGGTATGATATATTATTTGTCGTTAACTCTGTTAATAAAAATTTACAATCAAAAGATATGCATATTGACGTTGCCATAGATCAACTAAAGGGTCTCATATCTTTTTTTAAAAAATATAGAGAAGATGGATTTACATTTGCTATGATTTCATCTAAAGAGATTGCAATCAAAATGGAAATAGAGCCTATATTTCATGAAAAACGTATAATTCGTAGAAAGAAACAATTTGATGAGAATGTCAATGATGAGATAACACAATCTGCTGAAGAATCTTTTAGAATTAATTATTTTTTATACATAGTAGATCAAGCTATTTCATCAATTGAAAGTTGGTTTGAACAATTTCAAATATATGAGGATATTTTTGGTTTTTTATTTAATTTTGAAAAACTAAAAGCAGTAGATGATAATAGTTTGAAAAAATATTGTCTTAATCTTGAAAGTTTTCCCAAACATGATGTTTATTATGATATTAATGGCTTAGATTTATATTCAGAATTAATAGTTTTAAAAGAAGTTGTGCAAATAGATGAAAATACTCCAATTAATGTACTTAATCATTTAAAAAGACTAGATTCTTTTTCAAATGCAGATATTGCTTATTGAATATTACTAACAATACCAGTTACGGTTGCATCTGCAAAAAGAAGTTTTTCAAAATTAAAATTAATAAAATCTTATTTAAGGTCTACTATGTCACAAGAAAGATTAAGTGGATTAGCTATATTATCAATTGAAAAAGAAATGTTAGAGGAACTTAAATACAAAAACTTAATTAGTAATTTTGCATCTCAAAAAGCAAGAAAAATAGATTTTAAATAAAAAAATTTTAATATATATATTATTTTATTAATATTTAATTATAAAAAGTCCCCATTTAAAATTTTCGCCTAAGGCCCCAAAAGTTGTTGAGCCGGCCCTGAGCATAAAACACTTTCATACCCTAAAATTACAAAAGTTTGAGCAACCTCAAATACTTTCTCAACTACTCTATTTTCACAACCAAATACCGAGCCCCAAATCTCAAACACTAATTTCATTATCTCAACAAAAGGAAATCATTTGTAAGTATTGGAGTATAGAGAATGTGATGAAATAAAGAAAAGATGGTTTAAACATTTCCATTTATCAAAGATTTAATTGCCTTTAGGAAAGCTTCCACATTAAAAAAATAATAATAATAATAAATTAAAAAAAAGCACAAAATACACTCTAAAATCATCAATAACTTTTACTTATATTATCATGGTTCATATCGATATTGTAATAAATAGCAGCAAAAACTTCAAAGAAACTTAACAAATATAAGTTCTAAAACATAATATAAAAAAACAACTAATCTCATCAATTATAAATTAGAAGGTTTCTTTCTATTTCTCTTTAGTTCTAAAACAAAATACATTTATGGCTTTCTAACACCAAACACCCAAAAATCCAAAGCCAATTACAACCTTTACAGAGCCCACAACTTCTTACCTTAATATCAAAACTATAATTTGTCGACATTCAATAAAAGAAGCAAGCCCTCTTCCTTGGTTATAGCCAATACATATAGGTTAAGATTATATAGGATGACAAAGTTGGAGCTAGGTAGGTGTCATTGAAAGGTTGAAGATAAATGGCACCATTCTTTGTTAGGATGTATTTGAAATGAGATGGTATGAAGGGTTTTGGGCTATATATAAAGGAGTAGAAGTACAAGAGGTTTGTCTTGAAACATTGAATCAAAGAAAACAAATAGTCATACAAAAGAATCGTTATTCTTTAATGAGAAAAGTCTTGAAACATTGAATCAAAGAACCAAAAAGTCCCTATTTTTTTGTTCTTATCTTGTGGCTTAAGAGTATTTCAATTCTATTTTAAAGAGTGCACCACATGGCAGAACCTCATGCTCTCCCACATAAGGTCTCTACTTTTATATATACTAGCATTTAACCCACGCAATGCGCGGGAACATTGTACATATTTAAAATATCATCAACTTGACATAACAATACATCAAAATTAATTTGGGTAATGTAGTACATCCATTCGTTTTATAGAACAATTAAATTTTGTATCTCAATTATAGCTATACTGTCTGAAGAACAATAATATTTACAACATTAATTTATTTGTTTACAATATAATAAAGGACAGTATAAAGAAAAAGAATTTAGTTTAGAAAGTACAATAATTTTAAATTTTAAAATTAAAAACAATCGTCTAAAACAACGTAAACAATGATCTTAGCATGGTCTGCAGACTTGTGGAAAATGAGTATTTGATCCAAACCTAATCCATAGTGTATATTGTGGGTTCTTGGTTCATGATAGGCAATATCAGCATGCAAATCTACAAAATCACATCCACAAAAACAGAAAAGGAGAGAGTTTAAAATGAACGATTATGTAGTAATCATAATTATTTTGTTTAGATGGAGAAGAATTTTAAATCCAGTTAAACTTCTGCTTTAAGTCTATAAAAATTATAAAATCGTAAATGCAATACAAAACAAACATCAACTGATTTGATCTATTTGTAATAAAAATAGAATTAGGTATTATGTCTACACTATGCTCTACTTACATCTAGAACAATATTAACATTTTGTTCATAGCATTTATTTATTTGTAGCACGGGTCCTTCCCTTTATATCTACAACTCTATATCTTTCACTTTTTAATATTTTGAAATATGCAGCAAAAACATGCATGTGCAGAATTTGGGTAGAAGCCAAAAAAAAGAAAAAGGCTTGTAATGTTAAATGCTCATAGGACCAAGACTAAACTAGTTTAAAATGTAAATTCAATGTTCAGCAAGCATTTAAAATAATATATATATATATATATATATATATCCATTAAAAGCACATTCTGTTTGTAAATATCTGCATATCAATAATCGTGAACATATATAAAACTGATTTAGGAGTAAGCATTGTTTTAAGAAAATAACTCACTTGGAAAAGATAGATCGTGGATAGGAATTTCAATGACATTACCTAAAGACATCATCTCTCAATAGAAGTTTGAATATGAAAATATTTAACCAATAGACTAACATGTACCAGAAAATCAAATGACATTCAAGATGATTTGTGTTAACTTCTATGAGATTAACAGAATGCAACGTCTGTATCTTAGAATTGAATAATACCAAAGATTGGCACACATATAGCACATTAAAAAACACGCATACACGAGAAAAAACCAATAGATCATTTACTAAAAAAACTCAAATGTCAAAACTTAAAAGCAACAAAAGAAACACCACAAATTTATGCATAAAGCCCTGCCTAAATAACTTTTAAATCATCCAAATGTAGAAATATTTGAAGCAATTTTAAGGATTTTTTTCCTCCTCTTAGTGGCTCCCACCCATCTTTTTTTTTTTTGTCTTTTTCAAATCTATTAATCATTCTGCAACATGAAAATCACAATACATATACATCTCATCAAGCACAAATAACGTATTTGTTAAAGTTCTACTTGTCTATTGAAAATTGTCCAAAGTTTACTACCATCAACGTAGGAGTTATAGATGTAACTGGAGATTGTGCTAACTTCAATAAATATATGTATCTTTGCCTAAAAGAGTCTTTAATTCCCACACCAAAAAAAAATTCCAGGATATCTTAGACTTAGACTGCAAAAAATCTAATTTCATCCAAAATAAGAAAAGAAGACACGCTATACTTCATCCACAAATATTTTCTATAAAGAACATTATACTTTCAGATTTCAAAATCCAACAATTTCAATCCCCCTTACAAATAACAGAACAGGTAAGAGGGAAAACAAAACTCAACAATTAAAGTGAAATGATTAAGTTTAAAGGATTACTAACCATTGACACTTATGTAGGATTTCATTTGGTGGGTGTTTCCCCTTATTTCAACAGATAGAGAGGAAAAGGGTTATGAGTCGAAATTCCTAAATTGACAACAAACCGCAATTGAAGAGAATATTAGGAACATAAATTAATACCTCAGCCTCTGCTTCTGCTTTGATGAAATTAAAGGCAAGATTCCACATCATCACTACAGAGAAAGAAATTGAATGATTTAAATCCAAAAGAGACGAATTCAAAACAAACCCATTATTGAAAATACTAAATAAAAATAGTCACATATCATAATTCTGAACTGGATTTTTTTATTTTTTTTATTTTTATATTGTGAAACTTGTAATCAGTGATTTAATGAACTTGAAACCTAGTAAGCATTCTGTTTCTTTACAGTGAAAACCCAAAATAAAATAAAAATTCTTGTTTATTGTTGGTTTCATTCAAAAAAATTAAGAAAATCAGTGATTTGTTTAGTAGGTTGCCTTTATTTTTTTTATTGTTGGTTTCATTCAATCATTTTTTTTTTCTTGTTTGTTTACTGAAAAAGTTCTTGTTCCAAGTCAGAGAAATAGAAGGAGAGAGAGAAGTAGAGAGAGGGATGAGAGGTGATTTAACAGCGTTATAGTCCGTTTGGACTTAAAGACTGAAATGGTTAGTTTTGAATTGTTTTAGACTGGCATTAGCCCAAACCTAAGGGGTAGTTAGTGAAATTTACCCTTTTTTTTAATAATGAGAGGCTTTCTTATAGATTTTAGGTGTAAATGCACTTTTAGTCCTTACATTTTGAACATTTTTCTATTTTGGTCCCTATATTTTCATTTTACCACTTTTAGTCCTTAAAATGAAAAACGCATTCCATTTTGGTCCTTACTGTTACTCACTTACCAGAAATATCCTACATGGCAAATGGAATGCACTGTTGGCAAAGTAAATGCTGACATGGTTATTAAAATAATAAAAAAATTATTTGTTATTTAATAAATGCCACGTCAACATAAAATAATAATTAAAAAAGACATTTTCATGTTTTTTCTAAATTCTTTTAAAATAAAATAAGATAATTAATTTTAAAAAATTTATTCCTATCATTATTTTTTTTGAAGAACTTTTTCATGTTCTTTGTGTTCATCCCCAGAACATGAATCACATTCTTAGATCAAAAAGAGTTAAACAAAATTACATTTTATTAAGCATTTTCTTGGCAACCAAACGCAACAAATTTTCATTTATTATAAACCCAGAAAAAATTCACACAATTAGAATAAAAACTTCAACCCAAAACTTCCTTATAAAAAACCGGTTCCCCCAACCCTTCTAAAACATTCTCAAAGCTTCCTCTCTCTTCCAAAACTCAAATCTTCCTCTCTCTCTCTTCCAAAACACAAAGATCTCTCTCTTCCAAAACATGTTCATGGCCGAAAGCTTTGAGCTCTACCCCCTTACTCATCGCCACTGCCACCACCACAACTAGTTGTGGTGCTTTTTTTTTTTTTTTTTTTTTTTTTTTCCTGTCTCTAACTAACCCACTCTCTTTATCTATTGATTTTGCTCAAACCCAAATGCCTCAAACTCCTCGCTCAAATCGGTGTCTTTCTCTCTCGGTGGGTCTCTCTGTCTCAAACTGGTGTCTCTCCCTCTCCGATTCCCCTTTTTGCTCGCCCCTCCTTGTTTCCTCCCCTCTCCACAATCTCCCATAGCTTTGATCTGGGTTTAGAGAGAGGTAGTTGTGAAACAAAAATCAGTGGTGGTGGTCGATGGTTGTGAAGCAGTGGTTGGTTGGGTTCGGTGGTGGGTTGAAGGGTGGGTCGTGGGGTGGGTTTGTTGATTGTTGATTGCTAGGTTTGAGATATTTTGGTGTTCTTGTTGGAGATAGGTTTGTGTTTGTGTTTGGTTGACAAGAAAGGGTACCAAAATTCTAGAAAATCTGAGTTTGTGTTCTTATGTTTAATTTGGGTTTATGGTTTTTAGTGTTCTTGTTGAAGATAATACCAGATCTAAATTCAAGTATTTTTTTAATTTTAATTTTGCTTTGTGTTGGTATGGTTGAGCTGGGTTTGTGTTGGTATGGTTGAGCTAGGTTTGTGTTCTTATGTTTGATTTTCTGGGTTTGTATAATTTTTTTGGGGTTTATGCTCTTTTGTATTCTTTATGAAGAGGATGGTAGATCTAAATTCATGTGTTTATTTTATTTTATTTTTTTGTTAAAATTAATAAATTAATTTTTAAAATTCTAAGCTGACTTGGCATTTATTAAATAACAAATAAATTTTTTTATTATTATTTTAATAGCCACATCAGCATTTATTGTGCCAACAATGCACTCCGTTTACCATGTAAGATATTTCTGTTAAGTGAGTAACGATAAGGACCAAAATAGAACGCATTTTTCATTCTAAGGACTAAAAGCAGTAAAATGAAAATGTAAGGACCAAAATGGAAAAACGTCAAAATGTAGGGACTAAAAGTGCATTTACGCCTAGATTCTATAGGTATAATAGATAAATGATATGATATGATATTTTGATTGATGATTGATTCATAGCAAGTCGGCCTTGTGGGATCAATAATAAATAAGTAATGCCTTCTTTTCTATTTTTTTCACTTTAGATTTTAGGGCAAATTACAACTTATTCACTTATAGTTGGATTGAAATTTAAGTTGCCTACTGTGGTTTGAAATTTGTCACTTCACTCACTTGAGGTTTGACCAAAATTTAAATTGCCAATTTTAGTTTGAAATCTCATGATACAAGTATTCAGCTGGATTGTTTTTTATCTTATTTGATCTTGTATTTATATATTTTGTGTTTTTTGTGTTCTTAGATGAGAGAGACATAAAAGTGGAGCAAAATTACATATTTAATCATCTTTTTAACAAAAGTGGGTTACTGAACTCTAACTGAGCTAACCTTGGGTGAGTAAAGTGTCAAATTTCAAATTACAGATAGACAAATTAAATTTCGACCAAACCACGAATGAGTAAGTTGTAATTTGCCTTAGATTTTAAGCATGGGAATGTACCTTTGGCTCAACTCATCCAATGGAAAGCACTGCTTTCTTATCTTTAACAATAATTGAGTAAAGTTAATGACACAAATTATTTACATGGCGTTGAGTGCCTAATCAAAGTGGCCTGACTAATTGATTCCCCATATATTTAAACAAAGTGGTGGTGTGATGTGAGCAAAACTGTCAACTATGTATGCGTTTGGCATGAATTATTTTTGCCAACTTATTTTACTATTCAGCTTATTTTTGCTACTATTCATGAGTCTCACTATACTATTTCAAGTAACTTATACTTTTATTTACAGTACTTTCAGCCAAATAATCTGATCCCAAATGGACACTTGTGCGTTTGGCATTGATTAACTTTTACCTTTATCTACTATCTATGGGTCTCACTGCACTTTTTGATACTATTCATGAGTTTCACTTTACTATTTTAATTAATTTTTACCTTTATCTACAATACTTTCAGCAAAAAAATTTCAGTTTCAACTAAATAAGTTATTTCTAAATGGACATTAAGCTTATTTCCGTACTTCTTTGTAAATAGTTCGTTAAAGTTTATGACTTCTTTTAAGATTACACCATTTATCACAACTTGTCAAGTTTAAGTTTCACATAATCCCACTACTCTATTCAACCAAAAAAAAACATATACCCACCGCTCACAATTAATCAGACTTTCTCACAGTTCATTTAATCTGAAAGCAACTTGGGGGAAGCATTCTTTTCTTTTTCTTCTGCTAATACAATAATTCTCGATTTAGTGTCTGTTTGGCTAGTTTATTTTTTGCCAACTTATTTTACTATTCAACTTATTTTTATTACTATTCATGGGTCTCACTATACTATTTCAACTAACATTTACCTTTATCTACAGTATTTTTAGCAAAAAGTTTTCAGATTCAACAAATTAAGCAAATTCCAAAGATACCCTATTAATATTCCGGAATAGATAGAAAATATCCTTTTGAGTTACGATTGTACATTTTCATGCTTGGTTCACACAAATCCCAAAATGATTGCTAAATATTGAAAAAAATATACAAAAAAATAGTTCAATTGTAGTTATCTATTAAATTGGCAGCATCACAGTTTACAACAGTTTTAACTAATTTTTTACTTAAAACTCAATGTGAGATATATTGTTTACATTAGGTTAAAGTAGGTCCATTGAACCCAATGGACCATTGGTATATTGAAATCTTATTTCTTTTTCTTTCTTTTCTTTTTCTTTTTTTGATGAATTGAAAAATTTTATTCACAAACAAGGAGAATTACATGGGAGGTCTACCCTCCTCCACCCCGATTATAGATTCAAAACAAGGAGGGCTACAGCCCAAATCAAAAGAGCCAAATACATTGTTCAATAATGATCCTTTGCCTCAGCCAAGGCATGCGTCATGCCATTTGCCCCTCTAGGAATCCAATTAAATGGGAGGGGCTTGAGAGAGTACAGATGAAATATTACAACAGATGCCCTTAATTCTCCAGGGATTATCTTAGCTAGAGGATATAGATGAAAAATTCACCAATACCCTAAACTCCCTTTCTAATAATGTCTTCAAAGAATCATCTTGAAGACATAACAACCTCTAGACATTCTATACATGAGTAATGATAGGGGAAATTTTTTTTTCACAACTTATTTTACAATTTGCTATGGTGTTATGAGTGGTGCAACATCAATGGCCTACTACAAACATCTCTTTTATTGTGCATTGTGATGTCAGTAATCACAACATGGAACTTTAGTAGTTGTGAAAATTATTCTGTCATGTCCTAAGCTAATTGATTCAGAAATTCAAACATGCTAGCCACAACCAATTGATTACACATGCTGCATGGCCTCTTCACATTTGAGGTCTAAGAGCATCCACACCAGCTCGTGTAAACTTATAATCTATTTTACATGGAAAAAGCTACTTTTTCTATTTTACACATCTATTTTTACAAAACACTCACATCTGTTCATCTATTATACACTATATTTTATATAAATAATATTTTTATATTCTTTTTTTAATATTATTTTACCTACCCGTTTCTTTTTCCAATACCTCCTTTTCTTTCTTCTTTCTTTTTTTTTCCTTATCTCTGCCGTTTCCTCTTTCTTTTCTTCCTCTTCTTTCTTCTTCTTTCTCTCACGGTCAAAACCCAGAAGCACCAAAGCAAGAACTCCATCAACACCACAGCTATCACAAGCACCACAACGCCTCTCCATTCCACCGATCTCCATCTCTATACCCATTTCTGAATCAACTCTCCCTTTCACTCTAATCCACACCATCTCGGTCACAAGCATCGATCCACAGCTCCAATCAGGCAAGCAGCAATCTCCACAGCTTCGATCCACAAGCATCGATCTCCTTAGCTCCAATCCACAAGCACCGATCAGTTAGTGTATCTCCCTAGCTTCGACCAGGCTCCGATCAGGCAATACCCATACCCACGAGCTCCGATCAAGCGAGACCCACGAGCTCCGATCGTTCCAGTCAAGCACCGATCGTTCCGATAAGCACCGATCGCTCTTTGTTGTTTGTCCGTTTGGTTTTGTTTGTGTGTAGGCGTGTTTGTGTATCTCTGTGTTTTTTTTTTTTTTTTTTTTTTTTTTTTTTTTTTTTTTTTTGAGCAAGTGTATCTCTGTGTTGATTTGTCGTGTAGATGTGTTTGGGTTAATTTTCAGTTGATTTTGTGTTAATTTTCTGTTGATTTTGGGTTAATTTTGGTTAATTTTCAATAGATGTGTTTGGGTTAATTTTCAGTTGATTCTAGCGTGCTGGTTGTTGTAATAGTTGGGGAAGAGAAGTAGTTTGATAGAGGAGAGAGAAAATAAAATAAAATAAAAAACCGTTTACACGTGAACAGTAACGATATATATATGCACGGTTACTGTTCATTTTGCAAGATATCGTGTATATTTAGACATTTTTACAAGAACTGATGTGAAAGGATTTTGGGATTAAATGTGTAAATTGGAGCACTTTTTTGTATTTTAGATGAGTATCCACGAGTTGGTGTGGATGCTCAAACACTGTGATAAGGACATCCTCAATAACTTAGTTAAAATCCAAAAGGGACATGATTATATCACTTCTATAGCCAATATCAATAAAAATTCAGTATGGCATATAATGATTGTGAAATACCCTAGCTTATGACAAAGGATTTCCATGGTAAAAACAATATTCTTCGATAGTAAGAAAACTACCTTATCTAGATTAGAAGCACCACATATTACACCAATTGTTAAGGGACCCTCTAGCAAAAATGATATAGGCCAAAGAAATTAATTCAGGACACCATTATTGACTGATTTTCAAGGGTTTAGGCTATTTTCAACTACTTCTCTGTACTAAAATTCTCTCTCTCTCTCTCTCTCTCTCTCTCTCTATTTTCAATTAGAAATTTAGCTCAATTTGATATGAACTTTAGACCGAGAGAGTGAGACTCACTGGTGTATCCGCGGTTCATGAGCTCGAGAGTCTCTTCCTTGTGACCGAACCCTTTCCGATTATAGTTCTTCCTGATCAAAAAAATCTGATCCCAACCACAAATTTGAAATTGAAACAAAACAAATAAATAAAAGAATCAGTTCTTGAATTATATATTTTTTTCTTCTTCTTCATCTTTCTTTGTTCTTTGGATAAGAAAAAGGTAAGATTAAGTGTGATTATCATATTATCAACGATGGTGATGGGTCGTAGCGGTAGCGTTATAAGCGCATCAACGGCGGTGATGATAGCTGCGTACGAACTCAAAAACGCTTCGAATTGGTGGGACCAAATCGACGAATCTCCTCTCTGGCAGGATCGTATTTATCACATCCTCGCTGCTCTCTTCGGCATCGTCTCCTTCGTAGCTCTGGTACCCTTTTTTTTTTTAAATTTTAAATTTCGCCGCTTAGGTTTTTATTAGTATTTATTTAAGAAGAATATTTAATTTTCAATTGGAATTTGGTAATTACTTAAAATTAATTATTATTATTATTATTATTATTATTATTATGTGGTTTAAGGTTCAACTAATTCGGATACAATTGAGAGTACCAGAATATGGATGGACCACGCAGAAGGTTTTCCACTTTCTCAATTTCGTTGTCAATGGAGGTTTGTATCTCATCATTAATTTCCTTTTATTATCATGGATTTGGTGCTCTAATGCTCACAACTTTCATCAGTTTTTTTCTTTTCTATCTCATTCACAGGTAAAACTTCTTTTTACCTTGATAGAGGTTTGCTGTAGCCTGTATATGTTTCGAAACTTGTAATTATATACCTGAATTTATGAGTTCTCAAAAAAAAAAAAAAATTTATGTATATATATATATATACACACACACCTGAATTATGATCAACATTCATATCTGATCTAGCTATGGCTATAATTTACGTTCTAACACCTATTATACAATCATGAATTTTGCTTTTACATTTAAAAAATGACTTCCTTAGTAATTTTCAAAGTTGTATTGACATCTTTAGTAAAAGCGTATTTCCTGCATCAGTACTTTTACATTGGACTTAAGATGTGTTAAATTGCTCATTTTCTTTTCAATTAATAATTTCATTTTGGATTGATAATGCAATTGTTGAAACCATGATTCCAATTTAATACATACTCATCTGTTCCACTATTTTCTTTCTTGAACAACTAAAAGATTTGGGCCTTACAAGATGGAACTACAGTTATCATTGGAGGAAAAATTACTCGAGCAAAAGGCTGAATTTCTAGAGACGATGAACAGCTTGCTTGATCGGGTTCCAGAAATAGTTGAACCATCTCGTTCCAAGGAACCTGATAAAGTTAGTGTGATGATAGATGCAATTTTAAACTTTGAAGTAAAGCAGAGAGGTGGCTTGAATACAATTACAATCTGACGTCTAGCTCACAAATTAAGGGCACCACTCCATCCCAATTGAACTAAACTTTTTGCACAGAAGTTGCATTCATTTTTCTAAATGTATAGTTGCAGGTCTTTTTCAGCTCATATTGCAGATTCCACAGCGAGGTTTTGAGACACAAGTTTTAAATAGTCTTTTTCTGCTGAATCGCATATCCTCCAACTATTTCACTTACCATACATGCAAGATGTAAATTTCAGACTGAAAAAAATGTCATAAATACAATATCATTCATTATTGCCTCTAGGTCTACATTGCTTTATTTTGTGTGATTGAAGGGATGTTGTTTGATAATTCAGACTCTTAAAAAACCGAGATTTTATCACTACCCTATTTTTATCAATAACTTCTGTCTTTGATTGCCAGATGGTTGATAAATTTCTTTCCTCAGTTGAAGTACTTATGTTATTGGAGTCAAACGTATAATTTTTAGTATTTGATAATCAAGTATTTTTCAATGGGTGTTGTGACAAGCTTGTACTTGAGTAGTAATGGGTGCTAACTAGCTAAAGTTTGATAATTGCAAAGAAGTTGTGGACTAAACATAGATGTGTACAAGCCCATTGTATGATCTAGTCAAGCCCGAAGTATGTTGTATTTTCCTAATTCAAGTTCATTCATATATTAAAAAACCTAATCCATTTTTTTAGTTCAAGTAATTAGTCCATCAAACCAAATCACATTAATTCCATGTATTTCTCTTGAATTTTTAATCCTCTTTCTATATTGTTTCCATTTACTTTAACAATTAAAAATCAATTAACAATTAACTATAATTTGCAAATCCACACAAAAGGATAATTAAAAATAATAACTTTAGGCATAAGTAGGTTTCCAATTCTGGAGCCAAAACTGAGATGAGAAGTAGCCCTAGTAAATGATAATGTGGAACAACTCAGGATTGTGCAACGCTTGAGAAGTTAACAATAAAGTCATCAATAAAGGTATGTGATTACATACCTATTATATTTCAGCATGCTTGTGAAACATGCCTTAACACCCTCAGAAAAAAAAAAAAAAAAAAAAAAAAAGGTACCTTCACTTTCCATCATATGGTAAGTGGGGGCAAATTATACAGAGCCAATACTAAAAGTCAGGAATTTTAACAACTTTGTTGTACTAGAATTATAATTTTTCTCCTGTGTGTTAAGACGTTCCTCATGGACATATCAAGTGAGCTAGCTTTTTGCACTTCTTTATGAAAGTTCTAATTCCATTCTTTTTTGTCTCCTATTCAATGTAATTAACTACTTGGTTCATAAATTATTTAGCCAGGAGCAGATAGAAACAAGCCTTGTGAGTTGCAATTGAAAATTTTCATGCTTGATTCACACATCTGCAACGAGTGTTACACAATGATATAAATAGTAACATAAGAGAAAAGAATGTTAAGCATTGAAAAAAGAAAGACTAAGGAAATAGTGGAATAATAGACATCCATAAAAATAGCATTATGGCAGAGTAACTTGATTGATTCCACCAGTTAACTAATAATTACTAGTTTTTTAACATATGACAAATTCGTTGATGCATTGCATTCCCTTTTAAAGACATCTTTGAAGAATCATCTTGAAGACAACTAACATCTAGATGTTATGTTTAATGTATGCGTTTGTCCAAGCGTTTTATGGTGCTTAAGTGCCCATATTTCAGAACCAATGTCTATCAGTTGGATTCAACTTTCCTTTCCAACTTCTTGTAAAAATAAATAAATAAATAAAGCTTAAGAAATTAATATAACATAATTGAATTCAGACACAGACTAATCAAGCTTTTCAATTTAGCAGTGTCCCAATCTCAAGATTATACCTTCCCCCAAACCAAAACAGATTTATCACCATAGGTCCATAAACAAAAAACAAATACTAAAACAAAACAGTAAAGGCTTAAGTTACCAGCTAGGATAATCAGGGAAGAGAGGAGCATTGATCCCTCAGGCCAAAGCATAGCACAACAGATCAACTACTTTTCTCATTTAGTTGTTGGGCATGGGTCCGGACTCCAGAGGTGGATTGACTTGGAGCTTACATCCATCCCTCATCTGCAACTGTTGAAGCATGTCTGCCAATTTTGGATCGGGATGTAAAACTTCCACATCCCTCAAGGCACTCAAGCAGCATAGTTCGTCCAGGGGAATCACAAAAAAATTGCAACGCTCAATGACCAAATGTTGAAGCCTTGGCATTGCACCTTTCTTCATGTTCCATATCATATCAGTTACCTTTACCATTTTGAAGACTTCGAGTTGACAAAAACTGCTTTCATTGCAGTCGAGTTTGACATTGGCACATCCAACTACTTTGAGTATTCGAAGGTTGGTAAGGCTACCCAACACTGTCCAGATAGATACAGAAACAACTAGCACATCCAGCAAGGTTATCTTTGTTAGGATCAGCTGGAATGAACTTGAATTTGAAAGATTTAAATATTTACAAATCTTCAAAGTCTGTAGATGACGCAAGGGATGGATGCTTGACAAAAGCCCTGACTTTTCCTCTCTTGAAGAATACAATCCTAATTTTCTTAAATTAGGAAATCTGACCTTCGCCAAGAGACTCTCAGTGTCGTGATTTAAAGCTATACCAGTAAGGACTTGAAGATTGGGTAAAGCCGCTTCATGATTGTCAGTTATAGGTAGAGATGTTGGCCCATCCAAGTAAAAATGTCTTAATTTTTGTAACTTCCATATCCCCTTGGGCAAGCATTCAATTTTAGAATTTCTCATATCCAACGTCTCAAGGTTCCCAAGGTTGCATATGGAATCTGCTGGAATGACATGACGTGCACCTGATGAAATGCTCAAGTACCTCAAAAGAACAAGGTTCTCAATCTCTTTGGGGATTAAGCAACAAATGTCCATATTACTGAGCTCTACCACCTGAACCAACTTGTTACTTTCACAAAGCCATTTTAAGTCATAGCCTTTGTCAAGAGGACTCTCAACCCCGACAACCCCCCCAAATCCTATTACAGAACGATTATTTGAAAGCTCAAATGGGTTGGAAGAAATGTATGGGTGGCTGGCAAAGTGGATGGAAATTCTTCTGCGTTTGCTCATGGGTGAGAGGTTAACATCTGAATGAACCTCAAGAAACTTCTCTTCAGCACTTTCGGATATACAGAGGTCTCGTAAAAGATCATGGATACGACATGTTTTGACTCCACCATCTAGCCTTCTTTTTGCCACTTGAATCAAGCTCCGATCAATGAGGTCCTCCAAGTAGTCTTCAGCAACATCCTCAATATTTCTATTCCCAATTTGCCGTATGAATCCCTCGGCTATCCAAAGTCGGATTAGTTGCCTCATTGGTATCTCAAAGTCTTCTGGATAGATACCAAAATATAGAAAGCATGGTTTCAACCGTCGGGGTAAGTGGTTATAGCTTAGAGCCAATATGTCTATGCAACGTGTTCTATCCTCAGTCAGATATGAATTGACATGGCCAATATATTTTGACTATGTTCGATGTGTTTTCTCCTTATTTGTCAAAAGACCCCCCAATACCACAATTGCAACAGGTAAACCATGGCAACTTTTCACAATTTTTCTCTCCAGAGTATCAAGTTCTGGAGGACATGTAGCTCCCCGGAACACCTTCTTTGAGAAGAGTTCCCAACTTTTATCTTCATTAAGAAATGGGAGTTCATAAGGGGGAATAGGATTACTACTATTAAGACTACTTGCATGTACTACTACTTCTTTTATGCGGCTAGTGATCAATATTCTACTTCCATTCAAGTTATCAAGAAAGTTGGTACTTACCTTTTTCCATGCTTCAATATGCCAGATGTCATCCACGACAAGTATCTCTTCTTTTTCAAGCTTTTAAGCGGCTCACTTTTCAATTCATCCTCAGTCATATCTTTCAATTTTACTCCATTCTTGCTGTAAAAATCTTCCACGAAGCATGACAACGAATTTTTCAAATCAATTTTCTCTTTTGTGCCTTTTAAGAACTCAGACCATGCCTTTCTGAATTCTTCATCATCCATTTCTTTGAAACGTTTCAAGTCTTTAGTCAGTGTCCTTTTCTTGTTTTTCTTAATCGAGCTATACTTATCTTCCAAACCACGGAATAATTCCTCTTTCAATTCAGCCCTGAACATCACTTTTGGCAATGGTGCCAGTGCCTTCAATATTTTAAGCAACTGCTCTCTAATTCTATGTTCTTGTGAGACACAAACCCAACAACGGAAATCAAAGTAATTCTTGACATAATTGTTGTTGTAGATCTTCTTAGCAATAGTGGTCTTACCTAAGCCACCCATGCCAATGATTGAAACAACGTTAAGTTGCGAACTCCCTTCAATAAGTTGCTTCACCAATTCCTGTGTCATGATCAAAGCCCACCACATGATCTTCCTCAACATCTCCCCTGCGCCTGTGCAGTATCTCCTCCGCTTCGGCATCTCCTCCAGATGATTCAGCTATTTCTATGCCATACTTGTTCTTATTCTCGTAAATTTCCTTGATGTCATTCTTGATTCTCTCTATCTTGTTTGCAACCTCGCGAAGTGCGCTTGTTCGGTCAAAGTAATGGATTGCCTTCTTCAGCTTGCTTCTTTTCCTGTGCTTTGTCTCTGTCATGATGAATATCAATAACATCCTCAGCCTCATAGGCTACATCCCTAATTTGGTTGACTACCTCCTTCACCAACTTGTCGTGTCGTTTCCCTTCACTATTTAGGAGGAAGAGGTTGATCAGAGACAGCTCGTTCTTGAGTATCCTGACTTGATCCTCTACTCCACCTAGTAATTCTGATTCTTGAATGAGCAACTGATTCAGGTTCTCCAACAGGAAACTCACTACACTGTCTGCCATGTCTGCTTATTTTCCCTTCCTTGTGGCTAGAAGTAAAACTTTTACAACAATTACAGATTTTCTTTTAAGGGGGGGCTGGAGAGAGTTTTTTTTTTTTTTTTGCTGCAGGGGGTGAGAGATTGTTTGGATGGGAAAGTCTGTATGGATGATGGAAAGGTTTTCCTTCTCTAAAGTCTAAAGACACTTTGAAGAGTTTATTAGACAAATTCTTAGCATGAAGTGAAATTTGTGAAGAGCGAGCATTATCTCAATTGCAATTCCAAGGTCTTTGAGAAAAAAAAAAAAAAAAGAAAGAAAGAAAAAGAAAAAGAAGAGAAGTATTATCCAATGTCCTCTCTGCCCTCTCTCTCATAGGCCGGCTATCTTTTACATTCATAGTAAAAAAGAAGGCATAAAACTCGTTTCCATCTCTATATTTTCACGCAATTTTCATTTTAATTCCTATTTTTTTCACCATTTTTAGTCTTTAAAATAAAAAATACGATCTCGTTTTTGTCATTATTGTCGATACCCTAACGGCAAAGTCCTAAGTGATCAACGAAAACTGATGTGACGCTAATGTGACAATTAAAATATTATTCAAAAATATTATTTGACTTTTTTTAATACCATGTCAGCATTTTAATTTTTTTAAAAGTAATGTCAGAAAATTTTAAAAATAAATTAAATTAAAAAAAACCTTAAATTTAGTTTAATTAAAAAATTTCTTAATGTTCTTAGTGTTCTTCGTCTTGTTCTTCATTTTACATCTTGTTCTTCGCATTCTTCCCAAATCAAACCAGCAACCAAGAACTCAAACCCAATCACAATATCACAAACCCAGCAGCCCAAGAACTCAAACCCAAATCACTAGGACATAAATGAAAACAAGAAGAAAAAATTAAATTAAATGCTAACCGGAAGAATGAAGAAACCAAGAACTCAAATCTCCAGCAAATCAAGAACTCAAACCCAGCAAATCAAGAACTCCCAAATCAAACCCAGCAACCCAAGAACTCAAACCCAAATCTTCAGCAAATCAAACCCACAAACCCAGTAAACAAACCAATCTCCAACAAACCCATAAACCTATAATCAAACACAGATCCCAGAACCACCACCACCACCACCACCACACCGCCGATCAAACCCATTTCCCAAAACAGCAAACACCATGACTCCGCCGAGAGAGAAAGAATCGGAAATGGAAGGAGGGATTATTTGAGACCTAACAGTTCGGGGTAGCGGCGGAGAATGGGTTTGAGTTGGAGGAGCAGTAGCGGCGGAGGAGTTGGCCACGGAGGAGTCGTCGATGTCGATGTTAATGCTGCCGTGCCGCCGCCGATGATGCAGATTGTAATGGACTGAGAGAGAGATAAATAGATCACACTTGTTATTTCCTTTTCAAAAGCTTAATTTTGTAGCAGAGGGTGAAAATTTTACGAGCAAATGGGTGACAACAAGTGTAAAGATGGTAGTTCAACGTTGCTACATGGGAAATACGAGCTTGGTCGGCTTCTGGGTTATGGTACTTTCGCCAAGGTGTACCATGCCAGGAACTTGAAGTCCGGGAAGAGAGTGGCAATGAAGGTTGTGGGCAAAGAGAAAGTGATCCAAGTGAGTTTGACCCGAGTGGGAGAGAGAGATAAGAAAATGAAATTTTGGTTTTATATATTTTATTTAGGTTTTAATGTTTGTTTTTAATTTATTTTATTTCTGGATTTGTGTTAGATCTGAGTTTGTGTTAGATCTCTCCGGGTTTGTGTTTTTAATTTAAGTTTTGTTTTTTAATTTATTTTCTTTTTTAGTTTAAATTTGCTGACTTGCCTTTTTATAAAAAATTAAAATGCTGATGTGGCATTAAAAAAGCCAAAAAATATTTTTTAATAATATTTTAATTGCTATATTTGCGTCATGTCAGCTTCTGTCTGTCACTTAGGACTTTGCCATTAGGATACTGACGGTAGGGACAAAAACAAGATCGCATTTTTTATTTTAGGGACTAAGGGTCTGTTTGGATAGGACTTATTTTGCTGAAATTGAAAACTTATGCTGAAATCACTGTAGCAAAATAATTTTTAAATGTGTAAATAGTGCCGTAGGACCCATTTTTAATGAAAAAATTGATAAAAAATGAAATTTGTGGGTCCATGAACAGTGTACGGATGCACTGTTCACAGAAAACTGGTCAAAAGTTGCGGCTACTGTTCATGTACCGTATATAAACAGTAGCCGCTTGTGGGGAGAAAACGCGTGAAAAAAAAAAAAAAAAAAAAAAAAAAAAAAAAGAGGGGAAAACGCAGAAACTGAAACGCAACGCAGCAAACGCCAACCCAAACACACACTAAAAGCGGTGAAAAAAAAAGTTATGGATCAAAGTGAGAATCGTGTGAAAATATAGAAAGGAAAATAGGTTTTACGCCTAAAAAGAACAAAAGTCAGAGCACAGTTGTTGACCGATTTTCATCTCCATCGTATAGTAAGTGGAGCTATGTATTTTAATGTTATGAATATTGATACCAACTTATCTTGGAATATCAATTTTTTGAGGGAGTTTTAAACTATAGCGTCCGTTCCTAATAATAGAGTTTTTAATCACCAAACTAAAACATCAATTAGTTTTTGGTGTAAACGGAAATTGAACCCTAGATCTCTTATTCAACCATCAGAGATTTTACTAGTTGAATTAGTTGGAACTTACTTTTGACATATCATTTTAGAATGTTTTGGGATGTTTAAAATATATATTATACAATATCAAATTATTAAGAGTAAATTACTAAATGTCAAATAATACAAATTATTTAGTCTTAAGTCTTAACATTAATAACACTTCACACGATAAGAAACTTTATAATAAGTCATTATTCACACAATAATAATTAATAAAATAATATTTTACTAATTGCTATTATAAAGCCAGGTGATATAAATTAAAGAAATTGATATAGTGATTTAAAAAAAAAAATTCTTAATAAAAGGGATTAGATTGGTTAATTTATTAAAAGTTTCAAATTTTAGTTTTTTATTATTTTTTTTATAAATAAATGAAGGAAAATATTAACAATCACCGTGTAGTGCTTGTTAAAATTTTCCTTTTTGAGTCTCAATTAAAAAAATAAAAATAAATAAATAAATAATTTGTCATAAAAATTTATCAAAAATTGTTCAAAATTTTGAAAAGCTGTAAAAAAAAACTCCCACACATGAATATGTTGGAAATTTGGGATTAGATTGGTTAATCACGAAGCTTCTAGCAAGTTGCACTCCCACCTACTACCCACGTGCATTGACTCCTAATATCACACTTCAAAGCCTTTTATCATTTTCAAGAGGCAAGAGTCATTTCCACTCCGACCTACTATCATGTATTTTCTCTTATCTCTTTGGAACTTGAGATTGGATTTTTTTTTATTTCTTCTTCGTCATCGACTCATCGTCTTCTTCTCCTTCTCTAGGTTTTTTTTTTTTTTTTTTCCTAACAAGTCATTTGGTGCACACACATTTTCTCTCTTGTATATTGACTTCTTTTTTTTGGGATAGATGCGCCCTCGCCAGAACTATCAACTGAGCTAGTTTTCGTCCTACTTGTGAAAGTTCACATTGCACTTATTAATAAATAATTTTAAAAAAAAATTAATGGACTGTTTGATTGAAAGAGTAGAAAAGTGGGAGGAAGAAAAATAGAAATAGAATAGAAAAGTGGAAAAATAAAAAAATAAAAAAAAATTTCATCGTGGTGTTTGGTTTTGGGTGAAAATGTGAAGGTATAAAAAATATAATTTGTATAAATTTACTTTTATGTTTTTGCTAGATTTAAAAAAAAAATTATAAAAAAAAATAATTAAAAAAAAGAATGGATTGACAAAAAAAAAAAAAAAAACCAATGAAGGAAATTAAATATTAAAAAAAAATGTGGCAGTTGAACAGAAAATGACAAAAAAAACAAAAAAAACAAAACAAAACAAAACAAAGAAGAAACCTAGCAAAACCTAGTTTGCTTGTCAAAAAGAAGCAAAACCCAGTTAACATTAAGCAATAGCACAACTGCACATAGGTGCTTTAGTACATAACATGGCAAACGGTCTAGTCATGTTGAGTTCAAGTCGAGTTAATCAGGTTGTGGTCTAAACAGGCTGGGTTAAAATATGGGCCATTTTAAACTGGTTGAAAACATGTTGAGTCAATCGGATTACGAGTTGGACAGGTTCAGGCCAACTTGTATTTTCACATGAAAAAAATAAAACTTAAAAAAATGTCAAATTTTTATAATGAATGAATCAAATCAATCAAAGAAATGAATTGTACATAATACCCTTTATTTTATTTTTTTTCCGTTAAGTAGGCACCTATTATTATTAGACTATTTGTGTTATTAGTATACATGTAAAAGGAAGAAAACAAAAAACCAAAAAACATAAAACTTTCCATATCTTTCCAATTCTGATAGTTTTGTGCATAACTAAAATTCTTTACACTCATAATAAAAAAATCTTCCATGTTAATAACTCATAAGCATAATGCTTATAATTACAAATTTACATCTTGAGAGAGAAATAGATTTTAAGGAGTACAAAAAGTATATATTAAGTTTACACACTTTTAATTCAAAGTTCACATATGGTCTTTTGGACTTTTTTTTTTTACTTTAGTTTTGTATTGTGCAAGTTAGACTTAGTGTTAGTATTTAACTTAGTGTAGACGTTGATAGTTTTTAGACCCCTTAAAATAACAATTGAATTAACCTAGATAATTAGCCAAGTTGTTACTTAGTCCAAATTCCAAATCTAAGTTATCACAATCAAACAATCATATCATGCAAAGCAGCGGAAAGATAAATAACACAACGATATGATCACCTAGGAAACCAAACTAGTAAAAACCTGAGGAGGATTTAACCTAACTATCCTCAAGGTAAACTTGAATCCACTATCTTGAAAGAATCGAAGTTCATACAATAAGACTTACAAGCCCCCACGCTCGACTTCTTATTGCTACCCACTAGTAGAACTTACTAACACGACCATGTGCAAGCTCCGAGACCACGGACTCCTTCTTTCTTGGATTCTCTAGCAAGTACAAGCACAAGCACAAGCACACTCGCTTGTGTTTCTTTAAGCTACAATAGTAGCAACTGAATTGATCATCAAGGTGTAGATAACATCTCCTCCTTTTAAAACCCTAAACTTGTGTAAAGGAAAGCTCCTCACAGATCTCACAAGAGATTTACACAAATAGCAATATGAGCAACTCTAAAACGTGGCTAGGGTTTGCCTTTTATACCTAGGGCAAAATAGAAAACCCTAAACGTTTTAAAACAAACTAGGGCTGAGTTGGAATTCTGCAGAAAACGCATTCTGACTCGATTTTCGATTGATCGAGCCTAAGCTTCGATCGATCGAACCAGGCTGAAATGCTTTATTAAATCTGCATCAACTTGAATCCAATTTTACATAAATGAATCAACTTTGAGCAAGTCTAAACACGACTAAACATATTGTTTTGATCATGGTTTACCAACAATACACATTAGAGTTCTAAATACATAAAATCTTAAGTCTTTAGAACCTAACAGACGTGTAAATGTAATTGTAAATGATTTTGCCTTTTGTATTTTTTTTCCTCTACTATTTGATATTTAACTTTGTGTTAGATGTTTAATAATGCAGATGTATAGTTGAAAATGCTTTTGTCTTTGTATTTATTTCCAATTAATTAATATTTTTTAATAAATGGGGGCATGGCCACGGCCACTAGTGGCTACTAAATGGCTTAATAGTGTTTATGCAGTACTTTATGCATTTATGATTAGGGGTGTTCACCAAATTGCATAAACCGTACAAACCGCAAAAACCACACCAAAACCACCCGCAAAATGGCATAACCGCACTGCACCGCACCGCAAGTAATAGTGCTCCACACCACACCACACCATACCACACCACATGGTGCAGTGTTGTTTACAGTTTGTTTTATAATAAGAAAATCACACAAACCGAACCGCACCGCACCGCACCCTCTCTATATATTAATATATTTAATTATTTTAAATATTAAATATATTATTAATAGTTTAATAACCCTAGTTTTCAAAAACAAAAATAGTTTGATAACCCTAACAAGTGTTGATTAGGAAAGCCAGCCCAAAATAAAGAAAAACTAGCTTAATAGTTTAAAACTTGGACCAAAACAAAGGGAAAAATAAGTTTTGGGCTGGGTAGAAAAAGTCCAAAATTTGAAAAATATACCCACTTCAAATCATTCAAACCGCATCTTATACACCGCACTACATATGTAACCGCAAAAATGAGGTGCGATACGGTTATGATTTTGGCTAAACTTTAAATCGCACCGCACATATGATCGCAAAAATAAGGTGCAGTGCAGTTATAGTTTTAGCTAAACCACACCGCAAAGTGCATTGCTAAAAATGGCCTAAAACAAACCGCACTGCACTGTGAACACCCCTTTTTATGATTATACACCTAGCACCTTGGTATGTGGTCTAAATATTTTTAGGGAAAAAAAATTAAATAGGTCAACGGGTTGGTTGGGTTGGCCCACAAGAAACGGGCAGGCCAGGGGTTGGCCCGTTTTTAAATAAGAAAAAATGGGCGGGTTTGAGTTAGGTTAGCAAATTTTAGCCCTTTTTCCATGTCTGTCCATTTTTGTTCTCTCTAGTTTTTCCCCAATTTGGAGAGAAAAAATTTTGGTGTGCCCAAGGAGAAAACAGTCGAGCCCCACCAATTTGTTTTCCTCCCCTCCCTTCAACCAAACACTCACAAAAAATGTTTTCTCTCCCCCTTTTTTTTTTTTTTTTTTTTTTTAGAAACAAGTCCATGCCTGAAAATTATTACTAAGAAATAGAACAATCCGCTAAAACAAAAGCATCTACATTTGACGAAACAGATTCCATCCAAACTAACAAAGGAAAAGAAAGCTTAGCTCTCTGTGCTAAAACATGTGCAACAACATTGCCTTGCCTAACGGTGTGAGAGAAAGAAAAACTCTAAAATGAGTTTACATGAAATAAAGTGTCCCTATCTAAATGACCATAAGATGAGGAAAACAACTCGCCCTTTTGAAGAGCTTTGATACAAGTCTCCAAGTCTCGTTTTTTTTTTTTTTTTCCATCCTCCCAAAATCCACCCAACCAAACATACCTTAACACTAGGAAATATATAAAAAATGATCAAAAATTTAGTTATTTCTTTCTCATAAAAAATATTATATCTCTACAAATATTTTACCTCAAAACAAACAAAGTATTAGTGACTTAGTTTATCATTAGAGCATTGCAAAAAAAAAAATTCCTTCAAAATAAGCAAACTCAAATACTCTCTCTTTCAAATAACAATATCTCTCTCAAAGTGTTAGTGACTCAGTGTAGCACAAAAATTTTAGATGGATGATTACACTGCACAATATTGTGAGTGTTTATTATATGTTCAAAACACCAAAAAAATAGGCATGATTTAGATAAAGCCTCCATGATAATGTTAGTGTGAAAAGAGCAATACCACACCACCACACACCCTTGGTGTAATGGTCACTCCACAAGTATAAGTGGTTATGGGGTGTGCGGGGCAAGGGCCATGGTTCAAGTCTCTAGAAAGGAGTTTCACACACATATACATTTAGATTAGGCTTGAATATAATTTTTATCTTAACCAAAAAAAAAAAAAAAAAAAGAAGAAGAAGAAGAAGAAGAAGGAGCAGTACCACTATATTAGGATTTGAGAATCTCCGGTATATCACCTTCAATTTAGTTTCTATGGCGGCATAATAAAAGCCAATTAATTGCTCACCACAATCTTCATAACAAAGAAAGCCAACTCAAGTAAATATTCTTTTTATAGTATAAGTTTTTGTAAAGTGGAAAGGAAGAACTGGGATTTTTTTTTTTTTTTTTTTTTGAGAAAAAGCAAGAAACCGGATTTAAGTCTTTAAAAAAGAACTTCATGCACATATACACTTAGATTATGCTAAATTATAATTTCTATATATATATATATATAAAATAAAAATACTGCGGGGGGCAATTTTTGCTTCAATATTGTGAGTACCAAACTAGTGGTACTCTAACTTCATTGGCTCATGCCTTATAAGGTAAAAAGGGGGAGGAATTCTTTCCAATGTGTGACAACAAAAATGCCTAAGGCTCCAAAGATCTAGCCCTTGGCTTTGAAGCAAAATTGCCCCCACAAATACCATAATAGACTAAACCCAATGGGTTGATCATCCAAAAAAAAAAAAAAAAAACCCAATGGGCTTCTCGTTTAACAATTTTAGGGCCTCTCGTTCAAAAAATAGGGATCTTTGTCTTTGAAAATATTTGTCGATTATATCTAGTGATTAATTAATAGTTTTGAACCCAAAGGGAGACAGAACCAATAAAATAATCCTCTAATTTATTTAACAATTTGATAAATAAAAATATAAAATATTATGGACAGACAAATGTCATCTCCACTGAAGTAATTAACAGCTTGGGAGATACAAAAAATGTTCAAAACATCTTAGACCTTTGCAACATGAGGTGAAGGGTGTTTGCCAGCAACACATAAGTCCATAACCAGATTGTCCGGACTGAAATGAACCGAATAAACCAAAGTGAATCGAAATAGATCGAAGTGGACCGGTGATTACATTAATATTATATTCCTAAAAGTCTAGGGAAACACTCTTAATGTACATTTTGCCATAAATAATACAGAAGCCAAGTAGTGATTGAAGTACCAGTGGGTAAGTAATGGAATTCAATCTTGACAAATGTATAAGAGCATCTTTAGCAGTTTCTTTAAATTTTTGTATTATTTAGTGAATGAATAGTGACTTTTACCTTTTATCTACCTAATTTATAAAATACATTTTCCAACAAATTCTCTATATTTTCTCTATCCCATTAAAATATTATTTCTTCATTATTTCTTTAATATTTTTTTATTCATTTTTTATTTTCCCTTTATTCACACAGGTACAAAAAAGTTAGCTTTGGAATTTTTTAATGTGATAAATTCTTTTCCTAATCTACAGTAACTCATCAAACTTGATGAGTTACTGTTCCTGAGAAAAAACTAGGAACAAAAAACTTTTTGAGATATAAAGAGACTGTTGGAGCAACAAATTATGGTTTTATTCTCGATTATAGAGAGAATTTTGGGTTTAGCTACACCGTTGAAGATGCAGTTATATCAAAATGTGCGGTAAGATAGACTCATTCCTATATTCCTGCACACACGTGGAAGTGCACTATCATCCCCAGAAAAAACACATCACTTTCCATCATATGTGGGGCAAAAATTATATAGACCAAAGAAATTAAAGTCAGGACACCATTATTGACTGATTTTCAAGGATTTGGTTATTATCAACTACTTCGCTGTACTACAATTTGATCTCTCTCTCTCTCTCCATTGAGATGTTTTTCGTGGACAACTGTATCTTGGCTAGATTGCTAGAACTATCAATTGAACTAGTTTTCGTACATTTTTTTTCTAAAAGTTCAATTGATCTGAAAGCAACTTGGACATATTGCTTACACCAAGTTCAAGTAGGTAAATTGAACAGAAGTTTCGAGCAGACCAAGAAGCAGACTTCACTGTCAAAACAGATGACAAATTCACCAATGCCCTACACTCCCTTTCCAGTAAACGTCTTCAAAGAATCAACTTGAAAACATAATTACCTCTAGATATCATGTACGCATGTAACGCTAGAGGCTTTTTTCACAACTTATTTTGAAAGTTGCTGAGGTGAGTATTACAAAATCATTTTTACATGGCTCACCACTGACTGACATCATGTTCATTGTGCACCAATCACAACATACCACCTCAGTAGTTTTGAAAACTTTTGGGTCACTAAGCATATTAATTAAGAAATTCAAAACATGATAGCCACAATAACCATAACTTTCAATACAACATAAAAATTTGATGGTACATTGGGACTGCATAACATAGATTCTTCAATTATACTCCTGTTTAGTTGTATGGTTACACTGATGCTCTGGCAAATGTATACATCTGAAGCTAAACTAATTACACAAGTTGCAAGGCCTCTTCCCGTTTGATGTCAAACACTTTGATAAGGGCATCCTCAACAACCTAGTTAAAATCCAAAAGGAAATTATTATATCACTTCTATAGCCAATATCATTAAAAATTCAGCATGGCATTTAATGGCTGGGAGTTACCCTAGCTTATGACAAAGGATTACCATGGTTAAAAAAAAAAAAAAAAACATTCTTCTACTGTAATAAAATTACCTTATCTGGAGTAGAGGCACCAGATGTTATACCAATTGTTATGGGACCCTCTGGTAGAAAGTTTTCTTTCTCAACCAACTCCCCATGCTATTGCAAAGTCACATTGGAACAATTCAAAGACAAGAATTTAGAGAAAAGGGGGGGGGGGGGGGGGGGGGCGGGGGGAGAGAGAGAGAAAATGGGAAAAAGATTTGAAATTTAATATCAACTAGTCACAGACCCGCGCGTTGCGCGTGATTATTTTTTATGGTGATCTCATTATTATTATTATTATTTTGTAATTTGAACTAATTTAATGAAAAGTAATGCATTTCATAATCATATTTATCACAAAATAATTTTTTATTATTGTAGAATTGTTTTATTTAAAATTTGAAACCTTAATTCTACCATAGTTGGTTGACTAATTTTTTACATCTCTAAGTCAATTAAACACGTTTTGCATGCTACATGTAAACCTTCTTTTCCATAAGGGTTGAAATAACGTGTGTAATATTTTTTTTCTATGGAAGTTAAAAAGAATAAAATTCACCTTGTCTTGATGTTTTCTAAAAATTAAATTTGGAGATTCTCTTTCAATAATTGTGAAAATTCCAAGCAATAATTCAGAAGGTAATACATGTTACATGTTCATGCTTTGATTGTGTAATTGTATGATTGATTTGGGTTGTAATTTATAAGTTGAATATGGTAGTGTATATCCAAAAGGGCCTAACTATGTTGTTTAGGATATTGAATATAGTGTTGTCTGTAATTTATAGAGTAACGACGGTTGTAGTAATTAAAAATTGGTTTTTTATTGTCTTTTAAGTTAATAAAAACCTTACATCTACTTTTTTTTTTTTCAAAAAACCTTTACATATTTTTTTAACGTGAATCTTTACATATACCTTAATAAGTAAACCCTATACATTTCATTTTCTTAGATGCATAAAAAAAAGACATCTATTCCATAATAATAGTGACTAATTAGTTTTTTTTATGTTCTCATTTATAACGTTTCTTACTATTATCATATTTTACTGGCTGTTGATTTTCATAATAGAGGCATTAAATGAGAGTTAAATTCTTCAAACCTTTCATTAGATTTTAAAAGTCATGGTGTGTGAAGAATATAAGCATTTAAGGACTTTTTTTTATATTTTATTATTTTTAAATAATGTCAAAAAAAAAAATATTTTGAAAATTTTCATCTTTATTTCTTATATATTTCTATTATTACTTAAGAACGTTTTCCTTTTAGTTTTGATAATAAATATGATTTTCTAGATTAAAGTTTGATTAGTTTCAAGTTTAAATTTTGTATGATTTTATTTAATTGTTGATTATATGATTTAATTAAGTGAATTTAACGATTTATTTATTTGCATTGTAAAGTTTATAATAACATTCGTAGGGTCATCTTTAATTAAATTTTTACTCCTTTAGCCGTCGGTCTCTTTGTTTTCCAATTAACGGTTACTAATTAATTTATTTAAATGACGTTTGATTTCTTTTACTAATCTCTTTCTCTCCCTCTTTGTTAACATCCTATTGTTTTCCCAAATTTGGTGATAATTCTAATGTACTAAATATGCATATTGTAACGTTTATTTTTATTTTTATTTTACTCCATTTTGCTGCCATGAAGTTAGTACATCCATAAATATTAGTTTATTATTTTATGATATGTTTGGTTTGATATTATTATTATTATAAATTTAGTGTTTCTAAAATAGCATGTGTTTTGTATTCTCTTTTTTCTATTAATGCATTGTAACGTTTTATGGAAATACTTTATAAGAAAATTGTTTATTCTTTTGTTTTTTTATTTATTTTAAATTGAGTGTTTCTAAATTGATATTTGTTTTGTATTTCATTTTTCCATTGATGCATTGTAACATTTCATGGGAAGACTTTATAAGAACAATTTTTATTTATTGAATAAAATAATATATGTTTTATTTTTTTTTAAAATGAGACAAAATATAAATAATTATGATATGGAGGATGTTGCTAAATTTAAATGTTGAATAAAATAAGATGAGAATAAAATAATAAAAATGAAATGTATAGCAATAAACACCATATTATTTTAGTTATGCTAGGTAATAAAATAATATTATATTTTTATATACTATCTTTATAATGCAATAATATAACATTTAACAACCAATGAGAATAAAAAAGATAACAACATAAAATATAAAACTAAATTGTATCAAGCTCGATTACCTGTCAAGTCCAATTTTAGCAAACTAACTGACTTCTAGTAGTCTAAAACTGATTTCTGCAATGCATTTGGTGGAGCTTTCAATACTGCATCAGTATGTTTTGATGATCAACCTGTTACACTAAAATTAAAAAATATATATATATACCAAAAATTGAAGGAAAATATATATATATATATATATAGAGAGAGAGAGAGAGAGAGAGAGAGAGAGAGGCTTTTGCGTGTGGAAAAATAGAAATTATGCATGGAATAAGAGGGAGAATGACATTTTATAGCATGAGGATAAGAATAAGAAGAGTCAAAAATAAAGGAAGATAAAAAGATAGAATAATATTAATATTGAGAGTAGTGGGGATATGAAAAGTTGAAATGGAATGAGAAAGGTTGAAGAAAGTTAAGGTAGAGAGTAGTGGGGATATGAAAAGTTAAAATGGAATTGAAAATTTAATAATAAATAAGAATAATTAAAAATAAGATAAATTAAATATGATATTTTGATTGTAATATAATAGAGTTTTTAATTCACTTTAAATGTTAAAAAATTATATAAAAAAATTGATAATGAAATGGCTGCTGACGTGGCTTAATAGGAGCGTAGCAACATTAAATGCTACACTTCAGCTTTTAGTAATATATTGATATAGAATTTTTTTTTTTCCTTTAAGCTGAACTGAAAAGGCTTTGGATTGGGCTTGATAGTGGAACTAAATAAATAAAAGGTAGGTTGGATTAATTATATAAATTTATTTTAGGGTGATAGTGAGAGTAAATAAATAAATAGTGGGCTGGGATTTATAGGGAGGTGGGCTGGATTAATTATATAAATTTATTATAGGGTAATAGTGGTAGTAAATAAAGAAGTAGTGGGTTGGGATTTATAGGGCTGTAAATTATAAAAACCATTTAAAAATTGAAGGGAAAATAATTTTTTTTATAAAGAGAATGACGTGGCAGCTGATGTGGCGCAATGTGGGAGCAGCAGAATTAAAAGCTACGCTTCAGCTTTTAGTAATATATTGATTGAAACATTGGAACTCTATGCATTCATACTCACATTCAGCTTATATGCAATTTTGTTGCCAGGATCTATTCTCTTCTCACTGTCAATCCAGTATGAGGGGATTCCACGTTCTTCTGCAATCTCTTGTAGGTGCGAGGTGTTGCTTGAGTTCCACCCACCAATCACCAACATTAGATCTAACTTTTCCTCTACCAGCTTGTACATTGCATCTTGGCGCTCCTGACAATGAAGCAAATTACTAAATTAGTTGAAGTCCACCTGAAAAATCAGAAAGCCTGGACATAAACATATTGGGTGGCAGCTGTCTCAAGGCAGATTAGCTTTTGGCTAAAATGCAAGTTGGTTACACTACAAAGGGCATATGAGAGGGTAGATGAAGGGCTGTTAACGGATGTAAGGAGAAAATTACTTGATTGTATTTTAGTACAGCCAACAAAGAGGATAAGATGAAGATGGTGATCATATGAAGAAAGATTACATATTCTTAAAATTGTTGAACACAACATTTTAATATAATTTTAATGGAAAAGCAGTACCATGCACTAAGAAAGGAGAAAATTACTTGAGTAGCATCACAAATGGTATTGAAGCTTAAGTGCTCATTAACATTTGCCACTCCATACTTGCGCATCATTGTCCTTTCTACTAATTTACCTGTCAAATGATTGTTTTCCTCTTTTTGGGTAAGTGAAAACTATATAAAAATATCACAAGTAACAACTTCTTGTAAAAATAGAAACTGAAGTAGTTTAAGTGCATAACTAACCAATCTCTTCTGTTTCTCCCTTGAGCATTGTTGTCTGATTTGCAATGCCAAGCTTTACCAGGTCACTATCTGGATCAAACTCCTTCGAAACTGCATATTTAAATTTCTGCAGGCAAGCCAATAATTATCACTAAGACCATGCATTATTCCAAAAGTAGTTGACATTAAAGCTCAAATCAGAAACAAAAATCTGTACCTTTAGAAATTCCTCTTTGGTTGAGCTAGATCCATTAAGTTCACCCCCAAGAATGTAGTCACACACATACATTTCCTGCATTAATTAAAAAGTTCATAGTAAAAGCATGTTTCTTGAACAAAAATGTATGTACAGTTCTACACCAAAAACAATGAAATGTAATAAAACAGAGTAAACTTATTATCTGCATCTTGGACATACCTCTGTCATATTCTTGACAATAATATACTTCCCAGCAAAAGATGCAGTTGCTACTGTTTCCTCATGAGCATATTTACCATGAATGATTGAGGTGTAATCTCCTTTCTTGTGCTTCTCAACAGTATTCCAGAGCTTCACACAAATTTATGAAGTATCATCTGAATATAAAAAGGAATACTTATTTTTTTTTTAAATGCATGACAAAACAGAAGCCAATATCCGCAAAAGGTACCTTAGACACCCATGGGCAAGTTGTATCAACAATTTGTACATTTTTGTCACTCAAAGTCAACATCTCATCCACTGCAGCTCCAAAAGCAGGCAAAATAACAACATCACCCTTATCAACAACTTCAAATTGCTTCTTCCCTTCCTCAGGGGGAATATTCTGCACTTCCATCTCCTCCAAACGCTGTAATAAAGATTTAAAACTTCATTAGCAAAATTAGTTAAAACCAAATATAGAACAAATGCCATATAAACCAATGAGGAACTTCTCGCAACATATTACACAATATCCAAACTTAAGGAAATTCCCTGAAGTACCTAGAGAAAGGAATATTTTCTTAAAGTCTCTTATTATGCAGTCGGTAAAGTAGTAAACTCATGACTAACATAATTATCAGCTATATATAAAACATCAGTAGTTTCAAAAGGCATATAACCACAGTTGACTACTTCCATTTTTCTCAAAATTCAGCACCAGAAAACTGTAAAAAGAAACCAAAACTTGGCAAGTTCCTTTCAAATTCAGGCGTATGAAGGCCAAGTATAAGATTGAAAGACCTTATTAACAGTTGGGTTGTGAATAATCTCATTGGTGACCCAAATCCTCTCATCCGGAAACTGTTTCCTCACCTCATAAGCAATCTGAACAGCCCGCTCAACACCCCAGCAAAAGCCATACGCTTCAGCCAATTTCACAGTAACATTTCCCCATTTATACTCATATCCATTCTCCTTCAAAGTCTTTATGATATCACCTGAAATTTCCCACACAAAAATATTAGCACAGGAACTAAAGATGTTTTTTTCTGAGACTGATCCCGGCGTGCCAAATTATGCTGGATTTGGGGCTCTAATGCTCACAACTTGCATAAGTTGTCTATCATATTCACAGGTCAAATTTCTTTACTTGATAGAGGTTTGCTGTATATATTTCAAAACTTGTAATTATATACCTGAATTTTTATCAAGGTTCATAATAGTGTTATAGTTGGTCATACTAATCAGGCTATGATTACAATTTACATATTGATGCCTGTCATAATAATCAGGAATCTCACTTTTATTATTTCTTTAGTAATAAACCAAAGTTAGGATGTTTTTATACTCTAGTCTAATCTAAGTATATATGTGTGTGAAACTCCCTCTTAGAAACTTGAATTCCGGCCCTTACTCTCGACACCCCACAAGCACTTATACTTGTAGGTGATACAAATTTATAAATTGTAATTCCTGATCTATCTCTCATCATCTATTTTTGGGTAACGTTTGTTTTTTTTTTTTTTTTTTTTGGAACTATTTTTGGGTAACTAAAAGTGTTCATATTGACAAATTACTGTAATCTACAAAAGGGTAATTAAAACAATAACTCTAGGCAGAAGCAGATATCTAGTTCTTGAGCCAGAACTAAGATGAGAAGTGGCCTTTAGTGAACAACAATTGGGAAAAAACTTAAGATTGTGCAAAGCTTGAAACATGCCCTAACATCCTCAAAAAAGGTGTGTGATTACATACCTACTATATTTCAGCATGCACGTGAAATATGCCCTAACATCCTCAAAAAAATTAGAGGACCATCACTTTCCATCATATGGAAAGTGGAGCAAATTATATAACCCAAGAACTATAAGTCAAGAATTTCAACAACTCTGTTGTACTAGGATTATGATTTTTCTCTTGTGTGTGTGTTTGTGGCTTAGTAATATTATTCAGTCTCACTTGTAGAGAAATCAAGATTCAAATCTCCTACCTAACTTCTTGTAAAAAAGAAAAATTAAAAAAAAGAACCTTAAGAAATCAATATAAGATAATTGATCCCAATCACAGACAAATTAAGTAGTGTCCCAAGATACCTTCCTCCAAATCAATGGCGGCTATATGAATTGTTTTTAGGATGGTCACTAAGAAATTTAAATTATACAAAATCTAATAAAGTGACAACTTAAATATTTGCTACAATTGTGAGTCAAGTCACTAAAGATTGCAAAATTGTTGGGATTGCAAAACCAAAAAGAGTATAACAGTCGTCGCTATCAAAGAGAACTCACAACCACAATATTTTTCATAGTATCATTTTTTAAGGAAAAATGAAATTAGAGATTATTTTGTTGAATATGTTGAATGGTCTACAAATTTAATTGATTAGTGATTTTTATCTTTTTGTTTTATAATAGACTTTTTGTTGAACAATTTGTTCACTTGTTGTTTGTTATTGTCTTGTTTTTGTTTGGTTTATATTTGTTGTTATTTGGGCTAATATTTATCGTTATTATTTAAGAATTTTTTTTAAAAAAATTTATAAAAGGGATTAAGGATTATGTTTGGGGGGCAGAATTAATTTTGGAGTAATGCTACGTCCACAACTTTTTTACAATAAATCTTATGCAAAAAATTGTTATTGATGGGTAAAAAAATAATATCGGTATTTGGGTCAAATTAGAATTAGCAACAACTTATTACATTGACTTTGTTGTGAAATTATTGTTAAAATGTTGTAAATATAATATTACTTTTATTTTTGTTGAACCCAAATTTTTGTAATTCTCAAGTTAGGGTGTTCAACATTTTTATTAGATTGGTCACAATAGGTTAGTTTAGCATATAATATTTTTTTAACAAGTATATATATACATTTTTTTGCAAGTCAGGGTGGTCCTGTGACCACCCTAGCTTGCATGTGGAGTCCTCATCAGTGCTCCAAACCAAAATGAATTTATCATCATAAACATAATAAATTATTAGAAAGTTTATTTTATTTATTTTATATTTTTAAGTAGCAGTAAAGATTTAAAAGCTAGGATAATTAGGGATGTAGAAAAAGTAACAAGTACACAGCATATCATACCAGCAATATGTGAACTAACGGACGAAACAGAGGAGCATTGACCCCCCACAGGACTCTGCCCCCCCCCCCCCAAAGCATAGCACAACAAATGAAGTCTCTCAACTTCTACTCTCTCGGTAAGTTGGGTCGAGAGGTGGATAGACTTGGAGCTTACATCCATTCCTCATCTGATTCTGCAACTGTTGAACCATCTTTGCCAATGTTGGACCAGGATATAAAACTTCCACATTCCAAATGGCAGTCAACCAACGTAGTTCTTCAGGGGGCATAAAAAAAAAATCACCACACTCGATGATCAAACGTTGAAGCCTTGGCATTTCACCTTTCCCCATAGAGCAATGTACAACTTGCATTTTTGCCATTTTAAAGACTTCAAGTTGACAAAAACTTCTTTCATCACAATCGAGGGTGATCTGATGATGGCCATCTCCTACTACTTTGAGTATTCGAAGGTTTGTAAGGCTACCCAACACTCTCATCACGCCACCACCAAATAAGTTTGCGCCTACAAATATGGTTACCTTTGTGAGTGTCAAGTGGAATGAAGTTGGACTTGAAAGCAAAATAAGGTCATAAATCTTCAGAGTTTGTAAATGCCGCAAGGGATGGAGGCTTGACAAAAGTCCTGACTCCGTCCATCTTATAGAATGCAATTCTAATTTTCGTACATTAGGAAATCTGGCCTTGGCAAAGAGACTCTCAATGTCTTTATTTATAGCTATACCAGTAAGGACTTGAAGATTCGGTAAAGTCACTGTATTGTCAGTTCTCGGTAGAGATGTTGGCCCATCCAAGTACAAATGTCTTAATTTTTTTAACTTCCATATCCCTTTAGGCAAGCATTTTATTTTATAAATTGTCCTTTCAGAATTTCTCAGGTCCAACGTCTCTAGATTCCAAAGGCTGCATATGGAATCTGGAATGACATGAAGCTCTCCAGATTGAATGCTCAAGTACCTCAAAAGGATCAGGTTTTCAATTTTGTTGGGGATCAAACAACAAATGCCCATATTACTAAGCTCTACCACCCGAACCAACTTGTTAGTTTCACATAGCCATTTCAAGTAGTTGCTTTTATCAAGAGGACTCTCGAGCTTGACAACCTCCCCAAAGCCTATGAAAGAACGACTATTTGAAGGCTCACAAGGGTTGGAAGAAATGTCTGGATGGTTGGCACTGTGGATGGAAATTCTACGGGATTTGCTCATGGGTGAAAGGTTAACATTTGAACGAACCTCAAGAAACTTCTCTTCAGCACTTATCTTTATACAGAGGTGTCGTAGAAGATCATGGATACGACATGTTTTGACTCCTCCATCAAGCCTCTTCGTTGCTATTTGAATCAAGCTTTGATCAATGAGTTCCTCCAAGTAGTCCTCAGCAACATCCTCCATATTTCTACTCCCAGTTTGCTGTATGAATCCCTCAGCTATCCAAAGTCGGATTAGTTGCATCACTGGTATCTCAAAGTCTTTTGGGTAGATACCAAAATATAGAAAGCACGGTTTCAAGTGTTGGGATAGGTGGTTGTAGCTTAAAGCCAATATGTCTCTACAAAATGATCTATTTTGATCCAGATACCAATTGACATGGCCAATCAATTTCAACCATGTTCGATGTGTTTTCTCCTTATTTGCCAAAAAACCTCCCAATACCACAATTGCAAGTGGTAAACCATGGCAACTTTCTACAATTTGTCTCCCTAGAGTTTCAAGTTCCGGAGGACATGTATCTCCCCGAAACACCTTCTTAGAGAAGACCTCCCAACTTTTATCTTGGTCAAGTGATTGGAGTTCATAAGGGGGAATATAAATACTATTATTATGACTACTTGCATGTAATGCTACTTCTTTTATTCTGCTAGTAATCAATATTCTACTTCCATTCAAGTTTTTAGGAAAGGCAGTACTTACCTCATTCCATACTTCAGTTTTCCAGACGTCGTCCATGACAAGTAGGTACCTCTTGTCTTTCAAGTAATGGGACAACGCACTTTTCAATTCATCGTCATTCAAATCTTGCAATCCTTCACCATTCTTTCTGTAAATACCTTGCACGAAATCTGACAAGGAATTTCTCAATGTATGGTCTTGTATGTGTTCCAAGAACTCAAACAATGCCTTCATAAATTCTTCATCATTCATTTCCACGGTACCTTTCAAGTCTTCAACCAGCGTCCCTTTCAGTTTATCCTTGTTTAGGCTATACTTAATTTCCAAACCATGGAGTAATTCTTCTTTCAATTCGACTTTCAACATAAATTTTTTCAGTTTTGGCATTGGTGTCACATCCTTCAAAATTTCAAGCAACAGGTCTCTGATTCTATATTCTTGAGAGACATAAACCCACCCTTGGACATCAAAGTAGTTCTTGACATTATTATTGTTGTAGATCTTCCTAGCAAGAGTGGTCTTACCTAGACCCCCCATGCCAATGATTGAAACAACGTTATGTTGCAAATTCCCTTCAATAAGCTGCTTCACCAATGCCTCTGTGTCATGACCAAAACCCACCACATGATCTTCCTCTACATATCTCCTGCGCCTGTGCAGTATCTCCTCGGCTTTTGCATCTCCTCCAGATGATTCAGCTATTTCTATGCCATACTTGCTCCTATTGTTGTAAGTTTCCTTGATCAAGTTCTTGATGCTCTCTATCTTGTGTGCTACCACATGAAGCGCGATTACTTTGTCAAAGAAATGGATTACCTTCCTCGGCTTGCTTCTTTTCCTGTGCTTGGTCATTGTCATGATGAATGTATCAATAACATCCTCAGCCTCATAGGCTACGTCCCTGATTTGGTTGACCAACTCCTTCACCAAGCCACTGTCATGTCGCTTCCCTTCAGTATTTTGGAGGAAGACGTTGACCAGAGACAGCTCGTTCTTAAGTAATTTGACTTGATCCTCCACTCCAGCTAGCAAGTTTGATTCTTGGGAAAGCAACTGAGTCAGGTTCTGCAACAGGAAAGTCACAACAGCGTCTGCCATATCTGCTTATTTGTTTCTTTGTAAAACACTAGAACTTGTACAAGAATTACAGATTTTTTTTTTCTTAAGGGGATAATCCGGAAGGGTGAAGGAAAGTGTTTTATTCATGTTGACTCAATGTCATGTGGACTTCGAAGTTGGAAATGAAGGGTTGGAGTGAAGATGAAAATTCTTGGCAGGAACATTTTGTGGTGCAAATTCAATTATCTCCTGTCCCCTATCGGACCAATTTGCTTATGATAGACACGCAATTTGCTATGATTTTTTTTCACAATTGTTGAAAGTTGAAACTAATTGTAGACCCGCGCTAAAAGTAAAGGCACGCTATGAGAACGAAGGAGACACTGAGGTTTCTTATTAACTTGATATACAATGCTGACAGATTACTAACAACTAACAACACTAACCTCCTAATTAAATAATCAAATAAGAAGCGCTACCTTCACAGTATTTTCACTACAAATTTAAGATAATAAGTTGTTATTGGTTTTAATTTAAACACACCATTGAATTTGCGTTTTTGTCCACTAGTAATAGTTAATAACAACTTGCGGCTTAAGATTTGTTGTTGAAGTGTGGTGAAAATGTTTGGACATAGCATTTTTCCTAATCAAATAGGTACACGTGGTAAACCAACCAACTCTGTCTATACTCTATCGCTTCTCTCCAAAAAAAAAAAAAAAAACTCTTGTCTATACTCCACACAAAAAATGACACGGTGGAGATCAAAGACTAAATGTAACGACTTGTAGCACAGCTCCAGTTCTTGTGAGAAGATGATGAATGACATGTCGTAAATACCCAGTTGGCTACACGACTTGTAGTTTTTTTTGCTTTCCTTGAAGGTATTGTAGGACGGCCAACGAGGAGGATAAGGAAAAAGACATGTCACTATGTTAGTGTGTTTTTCCTTTCTAGTATTTTCCCTTCATTCTAATTTCCTTTTCACTTTTCCATTTGGAAATCCAGATCATTGCTTGCTTGTGATCTATAATAAATTGTCACTAAACACCCAAATGACACAGATGGTACAAGTTATTGTAGATGGAAAAGGCCTTAGTGGCCTTGACCTGAAGGTGATGACTAAAAATAACAGCTGTACTAACAAAATATAGGATTTTCTTTCACTGCTTATTTTTGTTAGTGTTGGAACTAATCATGGTTTTTTCCCAGACTGATCCCAGGTGCCGATTGTTTATGCTTTATTTGGTTCTCTAATGTTCACAACTTGCATCAGTTTTCTTTTCTATCTCATTCACAGGTAAAATTGTTTTTTTTACTTGATAGAGGTTGGCTGTACCTGTATATCTGAATTATGAGTTTTCAAAAAAAAACAAACAAACAAACAAACATATACTTGAATTATGATCAATATTCATAATAATGTTATATTTGGTCATACTGAGTAACTGATCTTGCTATTCTCACTAAAGATAATTTACGTTCTAGCACCTATTATAACAATCATGACTTTTGCTTTTACATTTAAAAAATGACATATTTAATAATTTTCAAAATTGTATACTGAGATTCTGGACTTAAGAATGGTTATAAAAATTAATAAAGCGTATTTCCAGCATCGGTACTTTTACACTGTAAGGGTGCACAGATATGTTAAATTGCTCATTTTCTTTTCAATTAATAATTTAATTTTGGTTTGATATTGCCATTGTTGAAACCATGATTTCAATTTAATACATACTCATCTGTTCCGCTATTTTCTTTCTTGAACATCCAAAAGATTTGGGCCTTACAAGATGGAACTATGGTTATCGTTGGAGGAAAAACTAATCGAGCCAAGGCTGAATTTCCAGAGGAAATGAACCGCTTACCTTTGAACTAAACTTTGGCACAGAAGGTTCAGTGCCCATTATTTCAGAACCAATTTCTATTACTCGGATTCAACTTTCCTTTCCTACTTGATGTAAAATATAAAATAAAAAAAAGACGGAAATCTATTTGAGGAAAAAAAAAAAAAAGGCTTAGGAAATTAATATAACGTAATTGAATTCAAACACAGATTAATTATGCTATTCAATATAGTATTGTCCTAATCTCAAGATTATACCTTCCCCCAAACCAAAACGGATTTATCACCATAGGTCCATAGACAAAAAGCAAAAACAAAAACAACACAGTAAAGGCTTAAACAGCTAGGATGATCAGGGAAGAGAGAAACAATGACCATTCAGGCCAAAGCATAGCACAATAGATCAACTACTTATCTCAATTAGTTGTTGGGAATGGATTCAGAGGTGGATAGACTTGGAGCTTACATCCATCCCTCATCTGCAACTGTCGAAGCATATTTGCCAATTCTGGATCGGGATGTAAAACTTCCACATCCCTCAAAACACTCAAGCACCATAGTTCGTCCAGGGGCATCGTTTTAAATTTGCAACGCTCGATGACCAAACGTTGTAGCCTTGGCATTGCACCTTTCTCCATAGTCCATTCTGAACCAGTTACTTTTGCCATTTTGAGGACTTCGAGTTGACAAAAACTACTTTCATTGAAATTGATTGTGGGAAAGCGACATTCAACTACTTTGAGTATCCGAAGGTTGGTAAGGCTACCCAACACTCCCCAGGTAGATTGCGAACAAACTGTTAAATTCAGCAAGGTTATCTTTGTTAACTGGAGTGAAATTTCATCTCTGAGACCCATAACAAATTGACGAAACTTCAAAGTCTGTAGATGACGCAAGGGATGGATGCTTGACAATGACAATAAAGAACACTCTGAGCTCAACAGCTTTCCTGAGGGACGCAATCCTAATTTTCTTAGGTTAGGAAAACTTGCCTTGGCAAAGAGACTCTCCGTGTAGTGATTTAATAGTATACCATTAAGGACTTGAAGATTGGGTAAACCCACTTTATTGTCAGTTCTAGATAGAGATGTTGGCCCATTTAAGTATAAATATCTCAAATTTTGTAACTTCCATATCCCCTCGGGCAAGCATTTAATTTTAGAATTTCTCATCTCCAGCGTCTCAAGATTCCAAAAGTTGCATATAGAATTTGGAATGACATGATGCGCACGAGATGAAATGCTCAAGTACCTCAAAAGAACCAGGTTTTCAATCTCTTCGGGGATTACGCAATAAATGGCCATATTACTAAGCTCTACCACCCAAACCAACTTGTTACTTTTACATAGCCATTTCAAGTAGTTGCCTTTGTCAAGAGGACTCTCAAGCCCGACAACCCCCCCAAAGCCCATTACAGAACGAATATTTGAAGACTCACAAGGGTTGGAAGAAATGTATGGATGGTTGGCTAAGTGAATGGAAATTCTACGACATTTGCTCATGGGTGAAAGCTTAATATCTGAACAAACCTCAAGAAACTTCTCTTCAGCACTTTCCGATATACAAAGGTCTCGTAAAAGATCATGAATTCGACATGTTTTGAGTCCTCCGTCTAGCCTTTTTGTTGCCACTTGAATCAAGCTCTAATCAATAAGTTCCTCTAAGTAGTCTTCAGCAACGTCCTCTATATTTCTATTCCCGATTTTTCGAATGAATCTTTCGGCTATCCAAAGTCGGATAAGTTGCCTCACTGGTATCTCAACGTCTTCTGGGTAGATACCAAAGTATAGAAAGCATGGTTTCAAGCGTCGAGGTAAGTGATTGTAGCTTAGAGCAAATATGTCCATGCAACTTGATCTATCCTCAGTCAAATACGAATTGACATGGCCAACATATTTTGACCATGTTCGATGCGTTTTCTCCTTATTGGCCAAAAGACCGCCCAATACCACAATTGCAAGTGGTAAACCATGGCAACTTTTCACAATTTGTCTTCCTAGAGTTTCAACTTCTAGAAGACATGTACCTCACCCAAACACTTTCTTAGAGAAGAGCTCCCAACTTTTATCTTCATCAAGAAATGGGAGTTCATAAGGGGGAATATGAGGAATACTATTATTAAGACTACTTGCATGTAATGCCACTTCTTTTATTCGGCTAGTAATCCATACCCTACTTCCATTGGAGTTAGTAGGAAAGGCAACACTAACCTCATTCCATGCTTCAGTTTCCCAGATGTTGTCCATGACAACTAGGTACCTCTTGTCTTTCAAGCATTTGAACAACAGACTTTTCAATTCATCATCATCCAAATCTTGCCATCCTTGACCATTCTTTCTGTAAATACTTTCCAACGAAACCTGACAACGAGTTTTTCAACTTAAGGTCTTGTATGTCTGCCAAGAACGCAAACAATGTCTTCTTGCATTCTTCATCATTCATTGCCTTGATACCGTTCAAGTCTTCAATTCGTTTCGTTTTCAACTTATCTTTGATCGAGCTATAGTTAACTTCCAGACCGTAAAGTAATTCCTCTTTCAATTCTGCTTTCAAGATAAATTTTCTCAGTTTTGGCATTGGTGACACACCCTTCAAAATTTCAAGCAACAGGTCTCTGATTTTATATTCTCGAGAGACATACACCCACCTATGGAAATCAAAGTGGTTCTTGACATGATTGTTGTTGTAGATCTTCCTAGCAAGAGTGGTTTTGCCTAAGCCACCCATGCCAATGACTGAAACAACGTTCCGTTGCAAACTCCCGTCAATAAGCTGCTTCAGCAATGCCTCTGTGTCATGAGCAAATCCCACCATGCAAACTTCCTCTACGTCTCTCCTGCGCCTGTGTAGTTTCACCTCTGCTTCTGTATCTCCTCCAGATGATTCAGCTATTTCCATGCCGTACTTGCTCTTATTGTTGTAAATTTCCTTGATGACATAATTGATTCTCTCTATCTTGCTTGCAACCTCGTGAAACGACATTGCTCGGTCACAAGAATGGATTAACTTCGTCAGCATGCTTCTTCTCCTGTGCTTTGTCACTGTAATGATGAATGTATCAATAAAATCCTCGGCCTCATAAGCTACGTCCCTGATTTGGCTTACCACCTTCTTCACCAACTCATTGTCATGTCGTTTCCCTCCAGTATTTTGGAGGAAGACGTTCATCAGAGACAACTCATTCTGAAGTAACCTGACTTGATCCTCCACTCCACCAAGCAATTTAGATTCTTGGCTAAGCAACTGAGTCAGGTTCTGCAACAGGAAAGTAACAACACAGTCTGCCATGTCTGATTGATTAATGATTAGTTTCCCTCCTTTGTGGGTAAAACACTAAAACTTAGTACAACAATTTCAGATTTTTTTTCTCAGGGGGCAGAGGGTTGTTGGGAAAGGAAAGTCTGGAAGGATGAAGGAAAGTGTTTTTTGTTGACATGTGGACATTATAGTTGGAAATGAAGCGAGGAGGCAAGGTTCCTAATAATGGAGTACTGCTTTCTTTTCCTTGTTTTTTCGCTGGTAGGAGACGTTACTACATTAATATCCGTTTTACAATGCTGCCACAGATACTATTTATACTAGTATAAATACGCGGTTTATTTTGATGACAGCTCTTCTCTCTGATGAATCTCTACTAACAAAACAATCAATCCCATTCTCTCTCTCTCTCTCTCTCTCTCTCTCTCTCTCTCTCTCTCTCTCTCTCTCATATCTTGTCTTTTGGCTTTTGCTTCTTTTTTCTAACCCCAATTCTACACAAACTTTCAGTAACAGTCCCATGGGCCTTTTCCCTCCTCAACCCACCATTAATTTCATTATCTCTTCAATTCTATTCTGTATGAGTCTTTCTGTTACAGCCCCAATGAGAATTCCACTCTTTTCATGGCTTTTCTTCATACCCATTTGCTCCATTTTTCTGACCTTCAGTAGCCATGTGGTGTCTGGCCATTGTTTTGACGATCAGAAATCCTTGTTGCTATTATAGAGCCAAGTGATATAAATTAATGAAATTGATATAGTGATTTTTAAGGACCTATTCCAATTTAATGATCTTGGAATTTAGTATACAAGTAACAATCAAGGAAACTTCCACCTAAAATAAGTTGGACTTTTGGCAAGAGAGAAAATTGATGTCTAGAAATTTCATACTATTCCAATTGTTTAGGTTTGTAAGGGACCTATTCCAGTTTAATGATCTTGGAATTTTGTATACAAGTAATAATCAAGGAAACTTCCACCTAAAATAAGTTGGACTTTTGGCAAGAGAGAAAATTGATGTCTAGACAAATCAAGCTAAGGCCAACGAAAATGGATCATATTCTTAATTTTTTATCTCTATTTGTTCCATTTACAAGACGTATAGTCAATGCTTGGCATATAAAAGTTGAACATCTTATCTAAAGTCCATCATTTGAAAACTTGAGAAAAAATTTATTTAAACCAACACAATATATAAATTATAAAGGAATCAAAGAAAAATTGTCAAAAATAATGAAAATTTAATCTATACCTAAATTCTTATAAGGATGAACACAATAGCATTATCCTTTAAAAAATATAAAAATAAAAATAAAAAGATAAAAAAATCTATACTCATTTTGTACATATGATAAAGTCCTATCACAAAATTTTTTGAGACTCATGTTGATTAGTAATTAGAAGTTATAAACGAATAATCATTAATATATATAAGCAGAGATCTCATGCAGGAGTGCGTGAGGTCTTGCCAAGTGATGCTCTAATTTTGCATTAAGCATTTTTTTTTACCTCTTTCATTAAATTTTTTTTACTGTTATCCAAAAATTTACATTAACTTATTTTACTGTTATCTCATTAGTCTCTCATTAATTGCCTAAACTTACATCACATTTTTCTCTCTTTTTCATGTCTTTTAGCATACCCACCATTTTAATATTTTAAAAAAAGCAAAAAAAATAGTAATTAAGGACTAATAGTAATAACTAACCAGATTTTTCATATCTTTTAGCATACCCACCATTTTAATATTTTTTTTAAAAAGCAAAAAAAATAGTAATTAAGGACTAATAGTAATAACCAGATAAGGCCTTAGAGAGAGATAAAGAGACATAAAAATGTTGTGGATTGTTAAATAAAATGCATTGTTTCACTACAAAATCAAAACGCATTGTTTCACTATAAGGCACCATTTAGTTGGAGTGAAAATATGGAGGATGGAAAAGAAGGAGAGGAAAATAGGGTAGGAAATGAAATTTTCCCTTGTTTGGTTCAAGAGAGAAAACAAGAGGGAAAGAAAATGGTGTAGAAAATTTTCCCTCCGGACTCACAAAATTTTGTCCTCCCAATTTGGGAGGAAAACTAAGGAGAAAAGATGATGTGGGCAGTAAATTAGAAAAATACCCTCATTTTTTCACACTTATTAGACCCTTTGGTATTTTGATATAACAAAGACATAATAGTCAATTTATATAAACTACATTTTCCATATTCCCACCTTTCTCTCTAACCAAACAAAAGAGTTTTTCACCCTCCCACATTTCCACTCCTCCAACTAAACACATATGAGGGAAAACCAAAACTTTTCTATTCTCCCAATTTTCCATCCTCCCATAATTTTCCATCCTCATATTTTTCCTCTCCTCCAACCAAACAAAGTTTAAAAGACCTGAGACTGACAAAACATTTGAAAGAGAGAGAAAGAGAAATCTAGGGGATGTCGCCTCCGTCATATTGGCCTCCCACCACCATCAAGGTGTCGAAACCCCTACAAGTATTTTTTTTTTCTTTTTAAATTAGGAGATTAAATATGATTTAGGTTTAGGTAATTTGGTTGAATAGTTTTCGCTTTGGGTATATAAGTAGAGAAAATATTTGGTACACAATGTAAAGCCATATTCTACCATGGTTTTAAATCATCTATATAAGACACATGCATACACATTTGCCCACATCATGTTTTAATGTCGCACTATCAATGAGTGGAAAACAATGAGAGAGTTGGACATAATTTTATTTCATTATATTAAATATGTGAACATAACACAAATTATTTGATTTTCACGGTCTTATTACTCTTTTGCATTTATTTTTTGTTTCATGATTTAAAAAAAATTAATCTTACCTTTTTTTTCGAGGGTGAAAAATTAATCTTACCTTGAGAAGGCTATAAATATGCAGTAAAACAGCAGTTATAAATTGCACAAACATAACCATTATAATTATTCAGTTCAACGAATGAGTAAAAAAAAAAAATTTGGAGGAATATTGTAGAATAAAAGTTGTTACAAAATGTCTCTTTCTTAGAGACCTCATGCAAGAGTGCATGAGGTTCTGCCAAGTGACACTTTAATTTTGCATTTAGCCTTTTTTTACTTCTTTCATTAAATTTTTTTTTATTGTTATCCAAAAGTTCACATTATCTTATTTTACTGTTATCTCATTAATATCTCATTAATTGCATAAACTTACACCGCACCTTTCACTATTCTTTAGGTCTTTTAGCATACCCATTGTTTTAATTTTTTTTTTTTTTTTTTTTTTTTTAAGTAAGGGCTAATAGTAATGACTAACGAGATAAGAATCTAGAGAGAGATAGAGAGACACAAAAATGTTGTGGATTGTTAAATAAAAGACACTGTTTCACTATATATTACCAAAATAAAAGACCTGAGACTAACAAAACATTTGAAAGAAAGAGAAAGAGGAATTTGAGGGATCATCACCTTCATTATGCTGACCTCCCACCACCATCAAGACACCAAAACCACTACAGGTAATCTTTTTTTCTTTTTAAATTAGGGGTTTAAATATGATTTAGGTTAGGTAAAGTAGAGAGAATATTTGGTGCGCAATGTAAAGTCATATTCTACTATGGTTTATTTTAAATCATCTATAAGACACATGCATACACACTTACCCACACCATGTCATAATGTCGCACTATCGATAAGTGGAAGATAGTCAGAGAGTTGGGTATACTTTTATTTCATAGTATGAAGTATGTAAATACAACACAAATTAGTTTATTTCATGGCCCCCGTTACTCTTTTGCATTTATTTTTGGTTTCATGATTTAAAAAAATAATAATCTTACCTTAAGAAGACTACAAATATGCAGTGAAGCTACTAAAACAATTTTTAATATCTCAAAATGTATATGTTTCTTTACTCTAATTTGGTTTACTTTTTCTTTATAATTTATGTACAACATTATTCAAAACAGTTTTACATAAAATATCAGAAAATTATCCATGCGTCGCATGGGTAACTTACTGTTATTGTAAATTAAGGTAGGAAATAATGGATTCAAAATGACAATGCTTGAAAATTTATCATCATATAAACAAAAGCCAACACAAACTAATGCATTTTACAAGACACGACACCAAACGTTAAAAAATACGCATTTTACTGTGATGACAGCTCTTCTCTCTGATGAATCTCTACTAACAAAACAATCAATCCCATTATCTCTCTCTCTCTCTCTCTCTCTCTCTCTCTCTCTCTCTCTGATCTTGTCTTTTGGCTTTTGCTTCTTTTTTCTAACCCCAATTCTACACAAACTTTCAGTAACAATCCCTTGGGCCTTTTCCCTCCTCAACCCACCATTAATTTCATTATCTCTTCAATTCTATGCTGTATGAGTCTTTTTGTTACAGCCCCAATGAGAATTCCACTCTTTTCATGGCTTTTCTTCATACCCATTGCTCCATTTTTCTAACCTTCAGTAGCCATGTGGTGTCTGACCATTGTCTTGACGATCAGAAATCCTTGTTGCTATTATAGAGCCAAGTGATATAAATTAATGAAATTGATATAGTGATTTTTAAAAAATCTTAATAAAAGGGATTAGATTGGTTAATTTTTTAAAGGCGAAAAGCCACTTTTAGTCTCTATATTTTTAGACAATTCCCATTTTAGTCCCTACATTTTATTTTTACCACTTTTAGTCCCTATCCTGAAAAACGCTTCCCGTTTTGGTCTCTGCCGTTACATCAGAAATGGAAAAAGCTGACGTGGCAAACGGCAGAAATAAATAATACTAAATTAATGTCCACATGGCCTAAATTAATAATAAAAAATATTTTTTGGCATTTAAAAATGCCTTGTCAGCATTTAAATTAAAAAAAATTAATTTATTAATTTTAACTAAATAGAAATAAGTAAAACAGAATTAAAAACTAAAAATCATATGAATTGATATTTAAGTGTGTCTTGAACAAGAGCAACAAGAACACAAACCTGGATCCAAGAACACAAACCCAGAAATTTATAAAAATAAAAATAAAAATAAAACCAGCAAATCTTTGTCGTTGAGGAAGATAATTTTAAAGTGAAAGTTTCTTAGCGACAAAGATTTACTGGTTTTTTTTTTTTTTAATTTCTGGGTTTGTGTTCTTGGATATGGGTTTGTGTTCTTGGATCTGGGTTTGTGTTCTTGTTGTTCTTGTTCAAGACACACTTAGATCTCAATACATATGATTTTTAGTTTTTAATTTTGTTTTTAATTTTTTTAATTTAGATGCTGACGTGGCATTTTTTAATGCCAAAAAAAAAATTTTATTATTAATTTAGGCCACGTGGACATTAATTTAGTATTATTTATTCCTGTTGTTTGCCACGTCAGATTTCTCCGTTTCTAATGTAACAACATGGACCAAAATGGGAAGTGTTTTTCAAGATAGGGACTAAAAGCAGTAAAAATATAATGTAGGGACTAAAATGGGAATCGCCTGAAAATGTATGGACTAAAAGTGGCTTTTCGCCTTTTTTTTAAGTTTCAAATTTGAGTTTTTTTTTTTTTTTTTTTGTAAATAAATGAATATGTCGGGAATGTGGGATATTTAATCATGAAGCTTCAAGGAAGGGGCACTCCCACCTACTACCCACGTGCATTGACACCTAATATCACACTTCAAAGATTTTTATCATGGTGTAAATACTCTTTTCGTCCCTACATTTAGGGGTCGTTTCAATTTTGGTCCCTACATTTCTATTTTACCAATTTTAGTCCCTAATCCAATTAACGCTTGTTATTTTAGTCCTTTCCATCAGCCAACAAACGGATATGGCTGACGTGGCTAACGGATTGATTAAAATATTAATAAAATCCACCGTGTCTCTTGTTCACCCATGCCACCTAGGTTCCCGCCCCTTTATTCGCACGTGACCCTCACGTGACCCTCACTAACCCCTAAATCAGTACCAGAAACCCAAAATCCCCCAAATCGGTGCCAGAAATCCTAGACGCCCAAAATTCGAGCTTCGACCTCCTCTCCCAAAACCACGATCAAAACCCTAGACTCCCAACACAACTAATCCTCATCTCCCAAAACCACGATCAAAACAAACAATCTTCGAAGCCCAATGGAAGCAAGCTATTCAACAGGTTCCAACGTGAGGAGGAGAGCACCAATGACGTGCTATTGTAATCAAAAACCTGTCCTAGTTGTGGCGTGGACTGAAGACAACCCTAGCAGAAGGTTCTATGGTTGTCCAAACTACTGGGTATGTCAATTTCAGTAAATTTTTTGAGTGGGTTTTTGTTAATTTGAGTATGTTGTTTCAAATTGTTGCTACAATAGTTTATGGATTTCCATTTTTCATTTTTCAGAGTATTATCTGTGTTTCAAGTGGGGCGAAAGTGTAGGTTCTTCCAATGGCGTAATTATGAGATATGTGAACGTGGTAAGGTGCTTATCCCACAGCAAAGGCAAAGGATCATCAAACTTGAGGCTGAACTTGCAGACTGCAAGAAGAGAGAGAAGTTTTTAGTTGTAGTTGTGGCATTGTTAGTGGTGATATTTGCAATTCTATGTTTGCTTAGGTAGGGGGTGGAAATAACTTGTGTGGGTTGTTGTGCTTGGTAGTGCATGTAGGGTTGCAGTGTTTATGTATGAAGGGTTGCAGTGTTTATGTATAAAGGGTTGGCAGTGTGCTCTATTTTGGTAGGATTAGTTATTAGCAATAACACACCTGCTGCTTATTTTGTACTCTTTCTGTTGAGAAATAAATGAATACCTTTCTCATTCAATTCAATGTGTGGATGTGTGGATTGGAAATGTCCCTATTGAACCAAGTAGCAGATTTTCAAGTGCATGCAACAAATAAAACTGGTATTAACAGATAACATATTCCAAGAAAGCACTATACTACACATATAAAACAAGACAAAAGGAAACAACAAACTCAATCTTGAAATCCAAACATCTTAATTAACATACTGCCAAACTTAACCCAAACATAGTTATCATTAAAAAAAGCAAAAGTATGTTTAAATAACGGCAGGGCATTGTTCAACTGCCAATCTTAACCCAAACAGCAGGGCATTGTTTAACTAATACCAATTATACACAAAATAAGGGTTTGGCTATAATTATACAAAACACAAGCCATTCATCAAAAGATATAAATAAAAAAAGCTATTCATTTCTTCTTGGAGCATGTGTTGATGACTGACTCCCAGCAAACTTGATAGCCCCCATGTATCTAAATGCTTTCTTGGAAGCATTTAGTGTCTCTGATGTGACCATCATTTTCCTCCTTAGTCTTGGAATTGGACCGATGCCTAAGTTGGGTGGTGCAATTGGATTGGATGATCCTGTTGGGGTCTGGTGTGCACTTGGACTGGAGCTATGCATGCTGGACTGGGGTGGTGGAAAAGGCGTGGCAGTGTTGTGCATGCTAGACTGGGGTGGTGGAAAAGGTGTGGCAGTGTTGTGCATGCTGTACTGGTATGGTGCACGCTGTATTGGTATGGTGCACTTGGGCTGGATGAGAAGTGCATGCTAGTCTGGTATGGTGCACTTGGGCTAAATGAGAAGTGCATGCTGGTCTGGAATGATGGGAATGGTTGAGGAAATGCACAAGGAGCGAAGGTATGCATGCTAGACTGGAATGATACAGATGGCTGAGGTGGTGCAAATGGGGTGGCTGAGCTTGGTTGAGCTTGAGCTTGTCCTGTTGGCTAATTGCTATTGGAATAGTTTCTGCATCTACTGGTCTACAAACAAGAAATCCACATTTATTGATATGTAATATGTAAAAACTCACACATTTACTTGACATATATGGTAGAATGTTACCTTTTTGGCTGTTGTGGTTCTATTTGTGGTGCTTGGTATGGAAGAGTTTTCTCCAATCTGACCCTTACAACTTCTTTTATTGTGTCCTATTTTACCACAGCTCCTACACTGCTTGGAGATACCAGCTCTCTTACCTGCTGGTTCACCAGCCTCCCTTGTCCTCTTCTTCTTGGGCCTGCCAAGTGGTTTTCTTTTGATAGGAGGTTGAACAGGTTGGACACCACTGGGCCTCCACATATTCTGCCCATTGATAGGTGCAATTACTGGCTCATAACAGGCCTTATATATGGAGACATGAAAACACCTATGGACATACTGCTCAACTTCTTGCCTATTGAAGAATATGCAGGAAATTGCATGGGCACATGGTATGCCAGTCGTATGCCATTTCCTGCAATTACAATGTCTTTTTTCCATGTTCACAATGAAGCTTTGTAGTCCACTTTTAACCTCAAACTGTGTATGACCTGCCCAACAAGCAAGCCACTTACTACTTGCAATCTTTTCCCTATGCAATCTCTTAAGCACTTTAGGGCATATCTCTGATTCCACTCTTATGATCTTTTGTCTGTTATCTTGAAACCTGGCCATAATATATAACCTGATGGACTCCAGCTGCAATCACACACAAGATGTTAATTTCTTAATGTATCAAATAATGTATCTAACTAACTGTTACTCAAAGGCTTAGATTCTTACTATAGTAATTATAGGCTTATATCTAAACTTCAAAATCCAGCTGTTAAAACTCTCACACATGTTGTTCACTACTGTATCACTCAACCCATCCTCACTGAACATGTGTCTGGCCCATATGGTGGTTGAATGATCTTGCAACCAACTGTATGCATCCTCATCAATTCCCTTTAGTTCATCCATCAGCCTATCAAACTCAGCTTTATAAGTAGCTTTGGCTGCTTTCCAAAACAACTCTCTGATCAGAACACTAGGATAGTTCTTCCTGAGATTATTGTAGAGGTGTCTGCAGTAGATCCTATGCTTATATTGTGGCCAATTATTAATGAAGGTCTGCACCAACCCCTATGAGTACAACAACAATTGTGGTGTTAGTATATAGATATGGTAATGCATATAGATATGGTAATAAACATACATACCTTCTGCTGGTCTGATATAAATGTCCATCTTGTGTTCTGACCTATGTCTGCAAGTAGCAAATTTATGAACCATGTTCAGGAGTCTTTAGTTTCAGCCTCCACTACAGCATACGCAAGTGGGAAGTACTCTTCATTAGGGTCTCTGGCAACTGCTGTGATTAACTGCCCACCTGACTTAGTCTTCAAGTGGCAGGCATCCAAACCAATTATTGGCCTGCAACCAGCCATAAACCCTTTCTTGCAACCCTCTAGGCATATGTACAACCTCTTAAAATATGGAACCCCACAGATCAAGTCCATCTCAGCAGCCAAATCACCTTCATTGAAGGTGTGTACCTTCATAAGTATGGTACTGCCAGGGCTAGCCCTCCTCAACTCTTCATAGTATTCCCAAAGTTGATTGTACTGCTATGTGTGAGCCCCATCAACATATTCTCTTGCCTTCTCCCTAGCCTTGCTGGCTTTTCCCGGAGTTATGTTTAGTGTAAACTTCTCATGTACAGCATTTTGGATGTCTTTTAGTTTCATGTTAGGTTGTCTTCTCACCCTCTTCATCAACTTCCTCCCAATATATGAAGAAGTGCACCTTAGATTCTTATAACTCCTAGTGCAAGTATGTTCCAGGTTCAGTGTTCTTAATTGGTAGCTTTTCTCTCTTGGCAACTTTGCTAAATATGCCACAAACTTGCAGTTTTCCTAGTAAACTACTCTTACCCTCTGCAAATCATTTTTTACAAACCTAATCCCCCAACCACCATGAACAACATAATCAATTACAACTTCTTTGAATTGCTTAGGTGTTGTGAACAACATATCTTTCTCAAATCTGATATGCTCAGCCTTAGCAACTGGCTTAAACACTAGGAAGGTCCTCCTTTGTCCCCTTCCTTTCCCCACAAGTGTTCTCAGTTCATCTTCAGAGCCATCATCAGTATCATCCCCAAAATCATCATCAGATGATGATTCCTCAAGACTGTGCAACTCCTCACTCTCATAATCAGAGTTTATTACACCAGCACCTATTTGTACTGGTTCAATAACATCTTCATCAGAACCATCCCAACTATCACTACTATCCTCCACAAACTCCCTCTCAGCATGATTCACTACATCTTCATCCTCTAGGCCACTTCCTTCACCATCACCTCCTCCACTGTCACTGCTATCAGTTACATCCTTGTCCTCAGATAGGTGTTGAGTCATAGGTTCCTTACCGTGTCTCCTAGAATACACCTCTGCAGCATCAACCTCAACAACATCATCATTATCAACCTGCTCAGCCATTGGTGTGTTACTTTCTCTCCTAGAGTAGGCTTGTTCAGCATCTACTTCAATGTGATCCTCATTATTATCCTCATTATTATTGTAATAATCTTCACTACCAGAATTACTATTGTCACTATCTTCATCATTACTGCCACATCCTAAAGGGTTTTGCTCCACTGCCAATGGTTGCACATCTACCCTAACATGCTTACATTCATCCACTAGTATAGGATTATCCACAGGGTGCTCTAAAAACACATGAATTTCTTCATGACCAATCACTAAATCTGTCATAAACATGGCATCATCATCATCAACTATCAAATGGAAATTGGCTTTCTCTAGATCACCACCAGGCATTTTATACCAAATCCTACTCACAGAGGTGTACCCAAACTCCCTGCATATACCTTCAATCTCTGTCTTGGACCACCTATCAGGATCACAATTGTCCACTACATCCACTTTACCTCCCACATATTTTCTAGGGTTATCAGTAAAATATCCACCATGATGCACAGACAAACTAAATAGGTCACTCATGCTGCATGCAAAACACATATAAACCATTAGTTAATAAAATAGCACTCATTAGTTATTAGTTAAATAATACTGCACAACAATGTCATAAGCATTTCGTCATGTTAAATAGCACAAACATAATAGAAAGCACAAACAAAATAGAAAGCACAAACAGTCAAAAGCATTTTATCATAAGCATTTGCACAAAAAAACAGGGGAGTAGAGGGACCACGTTGGAAAGCACAAACAAACACATATTAAATAGCAATGTAACTAAGAAACACATTTTGTCCCGCTAAGAAACACATTGGAAGCCACAAAGAAACACATACCCAGACAAGAACCAATAAACAGTCAAAAGTAACTAAACAAACATAATAAAGTCAAAACCCAAACAATGTATACAAAAGCAACATGGTGGCCCCTACGCATAATATAAAGCTAGCTATATATAAGGACATACACAGAGAAAGAGCTAATACCTGTGTGTTTGGTATTTATCTCACAGATATAGAGATCTCACTGCAATAGCGTGTTTCTCTACTTTTCTTTTCTCTGCTATTCCAAGAAAAATGGGTTTTGGTATATATATTTCTAGGTTTGTTTGTCTGCGATGGGGGTTTTTTTGTTTGCTATGGTGGTTTGATAGCTATCTCAAATCGGGAATGAAGGTGGACTGATTTGGTTTGGGGGAAGGTGGACCGATTTGGGGGATTTTTGGTTTTTGGTACTGATTTGGGGGTTAGTGAGAATCATGTGAGGGTCACGTGAGAATAAAGGGGCGGGAACCCAGGTGGCATGGGTGAACAAGAGACACGATGGATTTTTATTAATATTTTAATCATTCCGTTAGCCACGTCAACCATTTTCGTCTGTTGGCTGACAAAAAGGACTAAAATAACAAGCGTTAATTGGATTAGGGACTAAAATTGGTAAAATATAAATGTAGGGACCAAAATAGAAACAACCCCTATATAGGGACGAAAAGAGCATTTACGCCTTTTATCATTTTCAAGAATCAAGAGTCATCTCCATTCCCGCTCCCACCTACTACTATGTATTATCTCTTTGGAAGTTCCAGGGAAAAGCCTTGAAGGAGAGAGTTTCAAATAATAGGCAAACTTGAGATTGGATTTTTTTTTTTTTTCTTCATCTTCGTCATCGACTCATCATCTTCTTCTCCTTCTCTAGTTTTTTTTTTTTTTTTTTTTTTTTTTAACAAATCATTTGGTGCACACACATTTTCTCTCTCTTGTATATTGACATTTTTTTTTTTTTGAATAGATGCGCAGAACCATATACTGAGCTAGTTTTCGTACTACTTGTGAAAGTTCATATTGCACTTATTAATAAAAGTAAAAAGATTAAAAGTAGAAATAGGACAGAAAAGTGGAAAGGTAAAAAAAATTTTAATTTTTCTTCATGGTGTTAGATTTCAGATGAAAAATAGAGGGATATAAAATGTGGTTCATATAAATTTATTTGTATGTCCATGCTAGATAAAAAAAAACAAATTATAAAATAAAATAATTAAAAAAACAAAACACATGAAAAAAAAAAAAAACAAACGAACACGACAAAAAAAAAAGGACAAAAAAATGAAGTATAGAAAAAAAAAAAAAAAAAAAAAAAAAAAAAAAAAAAAAAAACCAATGAAGGAAATTAAATACTAAAAACAATGTAGCAATTGAACAAAAAATGACAAAACCAACAAAATAAAAAAATAAAAAGAACAAAACAAAGAATAAACGAAGCAAAATCCAATTTGCTTGTCAAAAAGAAGCAAAACCTAGTTAACATTAAGCAACAACTGCACATGGGTGCTTTAGTCCATAACATGGCAAATAGTCTAGTGGTGTCAGGTTCAAGACGGGTTTATCAGGTTGCGGACTAAACGGGCCGGGTTAAAATATGGGCCATTTTAAATGGGTTGAAAACAAGTCGAGTCGATTGGGTTGCGGGACAAACGGGTTCAGGCTGAGTTGTATTTTCACATAAAAAAATAAAAAATAAAACTTAAAAAAAATGTCAAATTTTTAGAATGAATGAATTAAATTAATCAAAGAAACAAATTGTACATAATACCCTTTGTTTTTTTTTCCGTTAAGTGGGCACCTACTATTATTAGACTATTTGTGTTATTAGTATGTAGGTAAAAGGAAAAAAACATAAAACCAAAAAACATAAAACTTTCCATATCTTCCAATTTTGATAGTTTTGTGCATAACTAAAATTATTTACACTTATTATAACAAAATCTTCCATGTTAATAACTCACAGGCATAATGCTTATAATTACAAATTTACAAGTTGAGAGAGAAATAGATTTTAAGGAGCACAAAAAGTACATATTAAGTTTACACACTTTTAATTCAAAGTTCACTAATGATATGGACCTTTAGACTTTTTCTTTTACTTTAGTTTTGTATTGTGCTAGTTAAACTTAGTATTAGTAAGTTAGTCTTAGTATTTAACTTAGTGTTAGATGTTTAGTAATGTAAACGTGTAGTTATAAATGCTTTTGCCTTTTGTATTATTTTTCCTCTACTATTTAGTATTTAACTTTGTGTTAAACGTTTAGTAATGCAGATGTGTAGTTGTAGATGCTTTTGCCTTTGTATTTATTTCCTTTTAATTAATTTTTTTAAAATAAATGGGGGCATGGCCACTACCACTGGTAGCTATGAAATGGCTTAATAGTGTTTGTGCAGTGCTTTATGCATTTATGATTATACGCCTAGTACCTTGGTATGTAGTCTAAATATTTAAAATTAAAAATTAAAAAAAAAAGTTTAAAAATGGTTCGACGAGTTGGTCGGGTTGGGCCACAAGAAACGGATGGTCCGCAAGTTGGCCCGTTTTTAATTCAAGATAAAATGGGCGAGTTCGAGCCAGGTCAAAACGGGCGGGTTTGAGTCGGTCTGCAAATTTTGGCCCGTTTTGTCATGTTTGTCCATTTTTGTTCTCTCTAGTTTTTTCCCCAATACGGAGAGAAAACATTTTGGTTGGCCCAATGAGAAAACATCCAGGCCCCATCAGTTTTTTTTCCTGCCCTTCCTTCAGCTAAACACTCACAAAAAATGTTTTCTCTCCCCATTTTCTCTCCTCTTTTTTTTATCCTCCCTAAAATCCACCCAACCAAACATACCTTAATACTAAGAATATCAAAAATTATCAAAATTTTAATTATTTATTTCTCATAAAAATATTTTACCTCTGCAAATACTTTACCTCAAAACAAACAAAAGTGTTAGTGACTTAGTTTATCATTAGAGCATTTCAAAACAAAATTCCTTCAAAATAAGCATAGTCAAATACTCTATCTCTCTCAAATAACAATATCTCTCTCAAAGCGTTAGTGACTTAGTGTAGCACAAAAATTTTAGATGGATGATTACACTACACAATATTGTGAATCTATTATATTTTCAAAACGCTAAAAAATAGGCATGATTTAGATTAAGCCTGTTAGTGTGAAAAGAGCAATACCACACCACCGTACACCCTTGATGTGATGGTCACTCCACAAGTATAAGTGTTTGTGGGGTGTGGGGGGCAAGAGTCAGGGTTCAAGTCTTCAAGATGAATCTTCACACACATATACACTTAGATTAAGTTAGAGTAAAATTTCTATCTTATATAAAAAAATAAAATAAAAATAAAAATAAAAATAAAAAAAGCAATACCACTATATTAGGATTTGAGAATCTCCGGTACATCACCTTCAATTTAGTTTCTATAGCGGCATAATAAAAGCCAATTAATTGCTCACCACAATCTTCGTAACAAAGAAAGCCAACTCAAGTAATATTTTTTTATAGACCTGATTAGTATAAGTTTTTGTAGGGTGGAAGGCAAGAACCTAGATTTTTTTTTTTTTTTTGGAGAAAAAGCAAGAAACGGGATTTAAGTCTTCAAAAGGGAACTTCATGCACATATACACATACACTTAGATTATGCCAAATTATGATTTCTATCTATATAAAAAATAAATATAAAAAAAAAAAAAAAACAACAACTACTACTACTATAAGGTTGTTAGTTGTTACCCCATCGACACCGCGAGATCTACAACATCAATCACAGCAATACAATGAAAAGTTAACAGGTTGCTAATCTAAGAATACCTTGTTGTCCATTAGAAATTGAAAGTAACCTAAACAACTATTATCAAGAGCAAAGAAAAAATGTTGATGAATGATGGCATAAAGCTAAGTGCCGAATTGGACAACCCATAAATAGAGATCGACAATTACTGTCCATAAATTCAAGCACCCATGGCCCACCAAGACTCTCCAAAAACCCAACAACCCATCCACAACAAATAACCCAAACACCACCTAGAAGACAAACCATATGTTCCTTTTTGTACCAAACATATAACAAAAAGTAACTTATATACACACAAAAATTACTGTGAAATGTCGCATAGCTCCATAACGGAAATCATAATAGAAAAAGTCACCAATTATAGATCTACATTATAGGTAGATAGAAAAACAAAGATTCCAAAGTATAAGTTAACAACACTACATAGGATAGGAGATGTATATTCGGTAACAATACTATAATAGACTAAACCCAATGGGTTGATCATCAAAAAAAACCCAATGGGCTCCTCATTTAACAATTTTAGGGCCTCCCGTTCAAAAAATAGGGATCTTTGTCTTTGAAAATATTTGTCGATTATATCTAGTGATTAATTAATAGATTTGAACCCAAAGGGAGACAGAACCAACAAAATAATCCTCTAATTTATTTAACAATTTGATAAATAAAAATATACAATATTATGGACAGACAAATGTCATCTCCATAGAAGTAATTAACAGCTTAGGAGATACAAAAAATGTTCAAAACATCTTAGACCTTTGCGGGGTTTTCCAGGAACATTGGTGTGGCTACCAGCTTCTTAGCCGAGTTGTGGGCCCTTAGAGACGGGCTCAGTTTGTGCAAAAATCTTAATCTGCTCTTTGTTGAAATAGAAATGGATGCTAAAGCTATGGTAGAGCTGCTGGCTAACCCATTATATTCTAATAGAGTTGCTTTTCCACTTGTTGATGACTGCAGGCTCATGATTTCTCAACTTGCTCAAGTTCGGATCAGCCACTGCTATTATGAAGCTAATAGCTGTGCTGACTGCCTTGCTAGGATAGGCGCAAAGCAAGCTAGGGACTTTGTTTTGTTTGATGCTCCGCCTGTGGACATCTTAGAGTTTATGAACTCGGACATTTGTGGTGTATTTCATAATGGGCTTTGCCCTGAATATGCTGTACCTCCTTAGTTTTCTTTAATACATTCCATGGTTATCAAAAAAAAAAAAAAAGTCCATAACCAGATTGTCTAGACCGAAATGAACCAAATGGACCAAAGTGAATCGAAATAGATCAAAGTGGACCAATGATTACATCAATATTGTTTGGACCGAAATGAACCAAATGGACCAAAATAAATTGAAGTGGACCAGTGATTACATCAATATTATATTCCTAAAAGTCTAAGGAAACACTCATAATATACATTTTGCCATAAATAATACAGAAGCCAAGGAGTGATTAAACTAATTTTCACGAGTACTAGTGAATAAGTAATGGAATTCAATCACACATTGACAAATGTATAAGTTATATCAAAATATGCAGTAAGATAGGCTTATTCCTATATTCCTGCATGCACGTGAAAGTGCACTTAACATCCCCAGAAAAATTACATCACTTTCCATCATATGTGGGGCAAAAATTATATAGACCAAAGAAATTAAAGTCAGTTCACCATTATTGACTGATTTTCAAGGATTTGGTTATTTTCAACTACTTCGCTGTACTACAATTTGATCTCTCTCTCTCTCTCTCTCTCTCTCTCTCTCTTCATTGAGATGTTTCTCGTGGACAGCTGTATCTTGGCTAGATTGCTAGAACTATCAATTGAACTAGTTTTCGTACATTTTTTTCGAAAAGTTCAATTGATCTGAAAGCAACTTGAACATATTGTTTACACCAAGTGTAAGTAGAAATTTGAACAGAAGTTTGTCGAGTAGACCAATAAGCAGAGTTCAGTATCAAAACAGACGACAAATTCACCAATGCCCTCCTCTCCCTCTCCAGTAAACGTCTTCACAGAATCAACTTGAAAACATATCCACCCCTAGATATTAGGTACACAAGTAATGCTAAAGGAACTTATTTCAAAAGTTGCCAAGGTGTCAAGTAGTGAGTATTACAAAATCATTTTTACATGGCTCAAACATCATGTTTATTGTGCACCAATCACAACATACCACCTCAGTAGTTTTGAAAAATTTTGGGTCACTAGCATGTTAATTAAGAAATTCAAAACATGATAGCCACAATAACCATAACCTTTCAATACAACATAAAAATTTGATGGTACATTGGGACTGCATAACATAGATTCTTCAATTATACTCCTGTTTAGTTGTATGGTTACACTGATACTCTGGCAAATGTATACATCTGAAGCTAAACTAATTACACGAGTTGCAAGGCCTCTTCACGTTTGATGTCGAACACTTTGATAAGGGCATCCTCAACAACCTAGTTAAAATCCAAAAGGACATTATTATATCACTTCTACAGCCAATATCATTAAAAATTTAGCATGGCATATAATGGCTGGGAGTTACCCTAGCTCATGACAAAGGATTGCCATGGTAAAAACAACATTCTTCAGCTGTAATAAAATTACCTTATCTGGAGTAGAGGCACCAGATGTTACACCAATTGTTATGGGACCCTCTGGTAGAAAGTTTTCTTTCTCAACCAACTCCCCGTGCTATTGCAAAGTCACATTGAAACAATTCAAAGACAAGTATTTAAAACGCGCGCGCACGCGCGGGGGGGGGGGGGGGGGGGTGTGGTGGTGAGAAAATGGGAAAAAGATTTGAAATTTAAAATTGCAATATTGGAACTCTATGCATTCACACTCACATTCAGTTTATATGCGATTTTGTTGCCAGGACCTATTCTCTTCTCACTGTCAATCCAGTATGAGGGGATTCCACGTTCTTCTGCAATCTCTTGTAGGTGCGAGGTGTTGCTTGAGTTCCACCCACCAATCACCAACATTAGATCTAACTTTTCCTCTACCAGCTTGTACATTGCATCTTGGCGCTCCTGACAATGAAGCAAATTACTAAATTAGTTGAAGTCCACCTGAAAAATCATAAGGCCTGGACATAAACATATTGGGTGGCAACTGTCTCAAGGCAGATTAGCTTTTGGCTAAAATGCAAGTTGGTTATGCTACACAAGGGCATATGAGTGGGTAGATGAAGGGTTGCTGATGGGTGTTAACATCTTCTCTCTTCCTTGATTGTATTTTAGTACAGCCAACAACGAGGATAAGGTGAAGATGGAGATCATACAAAGAAAGACCGCATATTCTTAAAAATGTTGAACACAACATTTTAATATAATTTTAATGGAAAAGCAATACCATGAGCCAAGAAAGGAGAAAATTACTTGAGTAGCATCACAAATGGTATTGAAGCTTAAGAAGTGCTCATTAACATTTTCCACTCCATACTTGCGCATCATTGTCCTTTCTACTAATTTACCTGTCAAATGATTTTTTCCCTCTTTTTGGGTAAGTGAAAACTATATAAAAATATCACAAGTAACAACTTCTTGTAAAAATAGAAACTGAAATATTTTAAGTTAATAACTAACCAATCTCTTCTGTTTCTCCCTTGAGCATTGTTGTCTGATTTGCAATGCCAAGCTTTACCAGGTCACTATCTGGATCAAACTCCTTTGAAACTGCATATTTAAATTTCTGCAGGCAAGCCAATCATTATCACTAAAACCTTGCATTATACCAAATGTAGTTGACATTAAAGCTCAAATCAGAAACAAAAATCTTTACCTTCAGAAATTCCTCTTTGGTTGAGCTAGATCCATTAAGTTCACCCCCAAGAATGTAGTCACACACATACATTGCCTACATTCATTAAAAAGTTCATAGTAAAAGCATATTTCTTGAACAAAAATGTATGTACAGTTCTACATCAAAAACAATGAAATATAATAAAACAGAGCAAATTATTATCTGCATCTTGGACATACCTCTGTCATATTCTTGACAATAATATACTTCCCAGCAAAAGATGCAGTTGCTACTGTTTCCTCATGAGCATATTTACCATGAATGATTGAGGTGTAATCTCCTTTCTTGTGCTTCTCAACAGTATTCCAAACCTTCACATAAATTTATTAAGTATCATCGGAATATAAAAAGGAATACTATTTTTTTTTAAATGCATGACAAAACAGAAGCCAATATCTGCAAAAGGTACCTTAGACACCCATGGGCAAGTTGTATCAACAATTTGTACATTTTTGTCACTCAAAGTCAACATCTCATCCACTGCAGCTCCAAAAGCAGGCAAAATAACAACATCACCCTTGTCAACAACTTCAAATTGCTTCTTCCCTTCCTCAAGGGGAATATTCTGCACTTCCATCTCTTCCAAACGCTGTGATAAAGATTTAAAACTTCATTAGCAAAATTAGTTAAAACCAAATATAGAACAAAAATAATATAAACTGAGGAGGACTTCTGGCAACATATTACACAATATCCAAAGTTCAGAAAATTCCCTGAAGTACCTAGAGAAAGGACTATTTTCTTATAAAGTCTCTTATCATGCAGTCAGTAAAGTAGTCAACTCATGACTAAAATAATTATCAGCTATATATAAAACACCAGCAGTTTCAAAAGGCATATAACCACAGTTGACTACTTCTAATTGTTTCAAAATTCAGCACCAGGAAACAGCAACAAGAAACGAAAACTTGGCAAGTCCATTTCAAATTCAAGTGTATGAAGGTCAAGTATAAAATTGAAAGACCTTATTAACAGTTGGGTTGTGAATAATCTCATTGGTGATCCAAATCCTCTCATCCGGAAACTGTTTCCTCGCCTCATAAGCAATCTGAACAGCCCGCTCAACACCCCAGCAAAAGCCATACGCTTCCGCCAATTTCACAGTAACATTTCCCCATCTATACTCATATCCATTCTCCTTCAAAGTCTTTATGATGTCACCTGAAATTTCCCACACAAAAATATTAGCACAAACCAAAACTCCCCAATCAAAGCACCAAAAAAGTAACATAAGGAAAATGCTAAAGTCACTACTATGATCAGTGCCACATCACAGCACAATAAATATTACTTCTTTTTTTTGTGTGTTTAAAATTTAGAAAATCATAAATTCACAGCAACATTTCTCAATGAATGAAATCATAAATTCCCTCCTTAAAGCTCATGATTATATAAAATTTAAGCACAAAGTGATAGCTATTAAAAATTTAAACTTTAATTCAACCCCATGTAGATTTTACAGCTACCAATGAAATTCGTGCTTATTATAATGAAATTTAAGCTCCATATAAGTAAAAATTCGCACTTGAAATAACTAACTTTCTTTCTGAATCATTTTCACTAATAAGAAACACGACTCAACAAAATTAAATAAAAAGTTTTCATTTTTAGAAATTTCTTGATTGTTTTCTCGGGAACCAAACGGAGGCAAAAATTAGAAATTTAGCTCAATTTGATATGAACTTTAGACTGAGAAAGAGAGTGAGACTCACTGGTGTACTCGCGGTTCATGAGCTCGAGAGTCTCTTCCTTGTAACCGAACCCTTTCCGATTGTAGTTCTTGCTCCTCGTCAAGTTCTTCCTGAACACCTTCGCGTCGAAATCGGAGTCCACGGCCACCGACGCCGACGAGGAAGAAGAAGAATCATCGGCGGAGCACTTAACGGAGAGCGGCTTTCTGCAGCGGAGAGCCGCGGGTCCGGCGAAATTTTCCGGCGAGAAGAGGTCTGTGCGAGTGGGAATTCGACACAGTTGCAGAGAAATCGCCATGGTAGAGAGAGAGAGAGAGAGAGAGAGAGAGAGGAGGGTGCGCACGATAGCTGAGTGATTGATTTTAGGTACGCATTTTCGTTTTATATTTATTCACAGCCACAACTCTCTCAAAGTACCAATCAAACCCACTCGTGTTTCATGGAATTTTTAAAATATTTCATGGTGTTTTTTAAATGCGTTTTTGTGTGTCTCGTTTTTTTCGTGTTTTCTGTGTGTTTTGGCTTGTTGTGGTTGTGGGGTTTATGATTCCTAATCAATCGATCACAACATTTGGGCATTTGGTGAAATTACGATTGAGTAGTATTAGATTTAACAATATTTTTACAATAAATTATAGATAGTAAGTTGTTATAAATTCAAAATAACTGAAATTACTCTTTTTTTTTAATTAATAATCGTTAATAATAATCCGATATTTAAAATTTTTTGTACAAATGTTATAAGATTTGTTATGCAAATGTTATAATTGTAGCATTTCTCCTGCACTGTAGGGCATTTTTTTTTTTCATGATTATCTGTTTACTTTTTGCCAAAGATTATTACAAAGGTGAGGATTTTGTCTTTAGTAGGGGACAAAAGAAGATTTTTGTGGCAAAATATTGTTTATATGTTTTTTGTTTATGACTTAAGACTAATACTGATGTTATTTGGTGGAACTTATGAAAGAGAAATAATTTGGTAAAACTATTGTTGGATTAAGGAGGTTTTTTTTTTTTATGTGAACTTAAAGAAGAAGAAAAAAGGTTTTGGTGTAGACTCATCGAACTCACATCACGTGACGATAAAAATAATTCGAATAAGGAGTGATTAAGCATAAGAAAAAATTTGACACTGTAATTCAACATTTTGAATGCAGAATTGACAATCTAATTTGGGATTGAAAATGCCAAATTGCAGCAGTTGCCACATATCTATTACCCTGCCTGAAATTAAACTTGTGAAGGAAAGATAGTTAGATAAAAAAGAAAAAAAAAATCATTAAAAAAAATATGTGAAGGAGGTCTGCATTAGTCGGTTACAAACTAGCTAGAAGCCTAAAACTAGAAGCCTGATGGAAATAATTATGTGGATGAGGTCTTCTGACCTAATTAAAAAAGATATGGGTATCAAATACTAAAATAATACAGCAACTTTGTGGAAACTAAAAGAAACTAAGCAAAACTTCTTTCAATTAAAGACAATGGGAAAGCAGCAAAACTTTAAGCTTAAAGCTTAAACTACATAGAAGATTCCAATTTCAATTCCAATTCAGCCTTATACTTAAGCTTTTGTCCTGCCTCTATCCACACACCAAAAAATAAAAGGCTTCTCTGTCCGTGCCCAAAAATAATCAACGGCACTAACAAATTGGCGGCAAGTAACGGGCACTTTATTTCGAGTAGGAATTAAGATCCGTTTTGAAATTAATAAACTAAATTTTGAAAATTAATACATTTTAAATGAATGGATAAAATTTCTAGAATGTAAAATGGAGTTGGTTAATAACTCTAAAATATCCTAACATAATACTAGCATGATGAATATTGAATGGAAGACATTATATACTCATATTCTTGGGTTTTATATGGGTATAGACAATAGAGAGTCTATAGACCACAAAAAAAAAAAAATAATAAAATGAGTTATTTTTTGACAATAGAATAAAAAGAAAGGTAAGGCTTTCAGTAGCTCATCAACCAGCCCCTTCTGACTCTCAGTCCTCCACCACGCACTCAACCAAGATGCTAATTCACAAAAAATTATACGAAATATTTGAAAACCCATCTCTCTCTTGGACATTATTTAAGCAACTCGGGTTTCTTTCTGTATTTGTGGAAGGGAAGTAAAGAATATTTGAAGGGAGTATACCGGTTTTTTGAGAACATATGCTTTTGATTATAAATATTATATTAGATGGAATTCTTCCAACCCAATAAGTGATGATTGATAAAACCATTCACGTGTGCTTTTAGTGACATTATTTAATTAATACAAGTTTGAAGAAAAACTTTGTCCTTCTCAAAGATGATGTACTCTAACTTTTCCATCCATTCATCTTCGATATGAAAATGTGTTAAATGCTTTTTTGTTATTGATATCAACTTATGTTTTATGTATGTCTGTTATTGTTAAATATATGTGATTTAAGCTTTTAGAGATTTTTGTAAGCAATTTGAGCTTTTGTGTTTACTTGTTTTGTTTTTCATACGGTCCGCATAATGTATTCATACATATTTTCAAGAAAGACAAGTATTGTTGTGTTCTAACTTCTAAGTGTTATTGTTCCTTCAATCCGTGTTCATTACGTGGTTTTTTAGGATTGTTTGTAATGGATACAACATATTTTTATTTGTAATTAATGTCATAATTTAATTTGCAATTAAGTTTTGTCAAAAAATTTGCCGGATATTGTTAGGTTTATAGGTTGGCAAATTCCACTTGTAATATTAATTAAGTTTATAATTAGTTATTATAATTTCAAGATTAAGGCTACATTGGTTCAACTAAAAAGCTTTTACTAAAAAACAATTTACAGCATTTCAAGTGTTTATGCCAACTAAAAAACCCGGTCAACTTGAAATCATTTTGCCTTTGATTGTAAAATAGAGCTGGTTTTGGTGTAAAATGAAATTCACTTTCATTTTCCCTAATTTTATTTTCCGCCTCACTCATTCGAACCAAAGATAGACTTGAGTTAAGTTGAACCAAATGTGGCCAATCAAACTAGCCTTTGCAACACACCCATAAGCCAATCAGATAATCGTGACCCAGTCAAGTGACCTACCCATGAACCAATCGGACCATCGTGACTACCCAGCCACTAACGCCAACCACTATGACCACCCACCCAAAGAGATCTCATTGCTACCTTTAGATCGAACTACTGATCTTGTCATCTCTGCCTCAAGCTTGTCTTCATTGCCTCCAAATCGAATCATCGATCAACTATGAACCTCTCTCTCTCTCTCTCTCTTTGGGTTTATATTGGAATTTTCTATTATAATATTTGTTTGGAAGTTAGGAGAATATGAGAAACTAGTAGAAAATGTATTTTCTAGAGCATTTTCAAAAATACAACCAAACACCTGCAAATATTTTTTAGATCATTTTTTCAAAATGCAACCAAACAATTAAAAATATTTTCTTTTTAGAAAAATATTTTCACTTGAAAATATTTTACACCGAATCAAACACAACCTAAGTATCAAAGATGCAACTCAAAAAAAGAAGGAAATAAAGACTTTGATTGCCATTCTCAATTCAATCAATTGAAACATAGTTTCTTTAGACTTTTAGTTAAAGTTCAATCAATCGAAATTACTAACCCTTTATTAATACATTAGAACTCTCTCTCTCTCTCTCTCTCTCTCTCTCTCTCTCTCTCTCTCTCTCTCTCTCTCTCTCTCTCTCTCTATATATATATATATATATAAATTTGTAACTCCGATAACCTTTCATTTTACTAACACATTTTAATCCAAATAAATAACATGATTATAGGAAAATTTTAACTTTTATTTTTCAATCAATAAAATGCCTCTCTCTCTCTCTCTCTCTCTCTCTCTCACCCACACCCACACCCACACCCACACCCACACTTTTTGTTAAATAAAAAAAGTAGAATTTTTTAGTATTGAATATAAAACATGGCTCCGTTAGTGCTCAAAGTGCACTACTAGTCAGTAGTCACTCCTCATTCTCGGATTGGTGTGAGTGTGGCTCCCACAAAAAACCTCGGCCAATCAGTGAGGAACAAATTTGCAACCAAGCTGATAGTAGCTATTAAATTTAATATATTATTACCAGAAACCGGAACAAATTTGCAGTCGGCATGGCACCTTCTGTGGGACCTATCATATCCACATGGAGTGGACTGAGTGTGCCACAACTGCCTAGCTGAAAGAGCACCAGAAGATTGATGAATATAAAGTTTCTTTCTTTACAATTCTTCAAAGATATTGCCTAGCAATGGAGAGTTGCTCCCTACGTTCACCAACTGTAACCACAGTTCCATCTTCCCCATCCCTAAGTGGGTTCATTGAAAAACCTTTTGTACATGGTCAGTTCATCAAATTTCCCTATTCCAATAGATACCCACATGCCAGAAAGCTAAAATTTTTTAATGTCAGAGCTCAAGCCTCAGGTACGTAGTTATCTTCCCACATTTCATTCACTTGTGAATTGGGTTTGTTTTAATATGTCTCATTGATAAATTGGCACTTTTGTTTTGGGTCTTTATGTATCTTATATAGTGATTTTGTATTTCCCTATATCATGAACAAATGGGATTCCTCGCCATTGAATAAGTTGTCATCATCTTTTTTAAGATGAATAATGTGGCAATCATCTTTACTTGTTTCACATCCTGCATTAGTTGCCTGTGTGTAGTACTTCTCAATCGACCCCTATAAAGTTGTTTCCAAATGATCCAATGAGTTCTGCAGACAAATGTTCTAGATAACATAGATTATATTGGTGGACAGGTGATTTAATGGCAGTTGAGCATTATGTGAAGTCATAGTACAGGGAGTGCTGACCTCTATACAGTCTGCTAAGATGCAGAAGAATGGTTATATTTTTTAAATACTTTAGGGGAAGTCTCCAACTTGACTAGGTAGGGTGTTTCTATATCATGTCAATGAAGGAGGTCCCAATGTAATTTCCCTTATAAAAATAAAAAAGAAGAGAAATACACCTCATGTGGTGTAAGCAAATAAGCATATGCAATGTGCAGATACAATGATCTAGTCCACATGAAAATTGGCTCTTTGTGTGTGTGCGCGAGAAAAAATGAAAATTAATATAAGATTTGCTTCTTTGTTACTTCTGATGATATCATTGGAAGTTTAAGCAATGGTCATCTGCAAATATGCACTGGTCAATGCACAATTATGCTTTTGTGTTGCTGAACTTGATACATACTTGATATGTGTTTGTGTTGTGCATAAACACAAACTGTTAAATGAACAGACAGAGTTGTAAGTGAAGCATAAGTGATGCAGATCATGCTGCTGCAAGTTCCTGTAACAATATTACTTGCAGTTATGTGACTTATGTCTTTAACCTGCATATGAAAGAGAATTATTTTGCCATTTCTACTCCCCCCCCCCCCCCCCCTCTTTTATCTAGGATGTGCCGATGTGCCGAAACAAAATATTATCATTTTTTTGTATCATCCATTCCTATGTGTAATTCTTGTTTTTCTACAAGGCACAACAAAGGTCCAGTCAGAGGCAGTTGGAGCAGTGTCAAAGAAAGAAGATTTGAAAGATGAAAATCTTGTATTTGTTGCTGGAGCTACCGGTAGAGTTGGTTCACGAACAGTGAGGTTACTTTCTGCTTCTAACTTCACTCTTAAGTAAAATTATTGTTCAACTTGATGCCTGGTATTCAAAACTATTAAGCTGCTGTAATCTTCTTCAGGGAGCTTTTGAAACTTGGGTTCCAAGTCAGAGCTGGCGTGAGGAGTGCTCAGAGAGCAGAAACTCTTGTGCAAGTACAAGTTTGATTGTTAATTACAATATTCTACTACCTTTTCTCTAAAATATATTGGTAATGAGAAAATAGTAACTTATTGCAGAGTGTTAAACAAATGAAGCTAAATGTTGAAATTGCAAGTGAAGGAACTCAGCGTAAGAAAATAAAGCTTTGAAAGTTTCACTTTTATCTCTGTGTTGTTGCTATTTACTTTTCAAAACTTGGGCAGGATATGAAATTGCCATTTAATAAGATATGCTCTTATAGTAAATAACAGGTTGTTTTTGGTCTTTAGCCCAGCTGTAGAAAAGCTTGCACTTGTGGAATGTGACCTAGAGAAACGAGATCAGATTGGGCCAGCATTAGGCAATGCATCAGTAGTCATATGCTGCATTGGTGCCAGTGAGAAGGAGGTCTTTGATATCACTGGACCATATCGAATCGACTACCTGGCTGCCAAAAACCTTATTGATGCAGGTGAATGAAGATGCCACTGATCATAGCTTTGCATGAGCTAAGTAGTTTGGGCTAACACCCACCATAGTTTTGCAAGATCAGGCTAAAATTTCACAATATATTATTCTGTAAGCCCTAAAAGAAATCTATGGAAATAGAAGAATTAAATGGCCTAGAAGTACTTGAATCACAGGATTTTCTAATTAATTCTTTTTAATAAATCTGATATAAAATTTTGGATTTTCTCTTGTGGAGTTATGCCTACATCAGATATACCAGCAGGACTAAACAATTGACATTCTGGCCAACTTGTGCATAATTCTCACCTGACCATTTTGGGAAAGATAACCTTGAAACCATAGTTAGTTTTAAGCTGCATGAACTGTGTATTGTTAAGCCCCTGGTCATGAATCATCATGCTCCAACTTGGCTTGGCCTTGAGATGGAATGGGCTTCTGAACTCAGGCAGGGCCAAAAAAACAGCTTATAGTATCTTCTTTTTGGGGACGAAACCTAATTGAATTATATATGTGTTTATATATTTATATGTACACACATAAATACATATGAATATGAATGCATACATGTATATGTATGTGTTTGCTTAGAAGGTATTAAGTGAAAATTTCATATTTTAGAAGAAAGGACTAAACTAAATCTATAGGAAAGGTTCTTGATTCAATTTCTTTTTTGGACTTTTAAACATGTTGAGTTTTAATTAGACATCATTATTTCATGTAAGAATATATAAAGTTTTAATTAAAAAAATTCTCATATAATATTGACTGCGCTAAAGATTTATGACTTTTATATAAAAATTGTCTCTATAAGATATTTATCGCTTTATTCTCATTTTATAAAATAATTTTTGCTTCCTTAAAAGTCTCAACCTCTATTTTGAATTTAAAAGATCTGAACATTTTTTTGTTGTTGGGGGGTGGTCAGGGGAGAGGGAGTTCAGGCCCTGCTTCTTTGTTTTTTTGAAATCTATTATTTGGGAAGATGGGAAGGAAAATGCAGTGTCACTGTGTCAGTTGTTTTTTCATTTTGAGAATGAAACTTGATTAACCGATTATATTTTCTTATAAGCTTGAAAATGCAAGAATTTTGATTACTTCTTTTACTATGCAGCAACTGTTGCCAAAGTTAAACACTTCGTTTTACTTACCTCACTGGGAACAAATAAGGTTGGGTTTCCTGCTGCTATTCTGAAGTAAGTCGTCCTCATATTTTGCAGTATGTTGCTTATAGTCATTATTAACAAAGCGAATTATATATACCCCTCTTCATTAGGTTTCTTATATTGATTGTTCTTCTCTTCTGCTTGTAGTTTGTTTTGGGGAGTCCTGATTTGGAAAAGAAAGGCGGAAGAGGCACTACTAGCCAGTGGACTTCCCTACACTGTGGGTGTAAATAATATTAAGTGCAGATAAATTTGTCAAACTATGGGCGTTTTTGTTGTTCGGTTACTAATTTAATAGTTTTCTTCAGATAGTGAGACCTGGAGGCATGGAGCGGCCTACTGATGCCTACAAGGAAACTCATAATATAACCCTCTCACAGGAAGATACTTTATTTGGGGGCCAGGTGTCAAACCTTCAGGTGCTCTTTCTATACATTTTTTCCCAGTTTGCAATAATAGTTTAGCCTTGAGCGCAACTCTTAAAATGATTTTTTTTTCTTGGATTAATAACTTGTAACATTGTTCAATTCATTCAGTATTCAACAAGTCTTCTTCTATGTGAGTGAAGAATGATTAAAAAGCTCTATGAATGTGGTCCTGCCAATCAAATAAATATTGTAAGGGTGATAGCTATGTTTCCATACACTTTTACTTTTGAGGTTTGAAAATTCTATACCTTAAGTAGAATCACATTGCAATGACCATTCACCTTATAGGCTATTAAGCTCAAATCGCAACAGACACGACAAAAATATGGAGTAATTATAAATAGATAGAATTTTGTGATTTGGGGTTAGGAGGAGCGCATTCACACAAACAAAGGAAATAAAACAGTTACACAAGATAGCAAAATTTATCATTGTCAGCCAACTTCAAGCTTATGTCCATGGGCTACTCTTAACCAAAATCTACTATCAACGATACAAATTTCAACGGCTCTCAATCAAAACTCAAAAACAAGATCAATGATTCACCAGCCACTAGATTGATGAAGAATCTCTCTAAATTCTCACAAACACAAAATAATTTACAAACATCACAAAAAGACAAACCCACAATCCAAAAGCCCCAATACACCCAATAATTCTTTCTCACACAATAAACAAACACTCAAATTACTCTTCAAGTAACCTACTTCATGTTTCTTATAAGAGTTTTCTCTTCTCCCCGTGTGGGAGGACCCCCTTGTGCCAAAGCCACCAAATCCCTTGCAATAATGCCTATTTGTAAGACTTCAATTCTTTTCCTTAATGGCCAAGGAGTACCCAATTTCTTCTTCAACAAAACAAACTCTTTCCTTCCATATCAAGGGGAATCATTTTCTTCCACACCAAGGAAAAACATTCCTTCCACACCAAGAAATCCTAAACCAAGTCTTATTAGGAATTTGAACAAATTTCTAGCAATATCTTGAATTAAATTTAAATGTTGAGCCTTTTCAAATTGGAAAACTCAACTCAACTGATATTGCATGTTATGTTCATTAGGAAGAAAAATTTTCAATTATTGACAAAATAGTGAAAAAGAAAGATCAAATGCTAAAGAGTCATATAATTCTTCACATACTTAGCATCATTTCCAGACCAAAGAACTTATTGCAAGTCTAAACCTGTGACTTTTTTTTTTTTGACATTGCATCTGTTTTATGTATTCTGGATGTTCCTTCTTACTACCCATGCATGTGATATTCATATACTGCATTGATTGATCACTCGGTACAGTGTCGTGTCATATTTTACTTGTATTTTCAATATGCAGAATTAATCTTGACATCCACATCTATATTTGGTCAAAGAAACTTGTCACTTTCCCATCAACAACAAAAGCAACTTGCATTGATGCAGGTGGCAGAGCTTATGGCAGTCATGGCCAAAAACCGCAGCCTTTCATACTGCAAAGTAGTGGAGGTAATTGCAGAGACAACTGCACCATTGACTCCCATGGAAGAGCTTCTTGCAAAGATACCATCTCAACGTGCTGAAATTTACTCACCAAAGGTTATTTTCTTGCCTAAGTGAGTGAAAACACTTATTGTATTCCATGGACATCAAACATGCTTGAAGGACTTAATGATTGGCTTGAGCTACTGAAGTGAAAATTCAAGCTCAACAGGACAATACTTTTTAAATTTGACTGCTAAGGGTAATCTAAGACGAATGTCTTTTATAATTTAGCATTTCTACAGTACTACTAGAATTAGATAAGTCATTAACTTGGAGGGCTAACCCAAACTTTTGTTTATGGTTTTGTCATTAGTGATATGAGAACTTTCACCTTTCTCTCTATCCTAAGTCCTAACTCTAGTGCTCAAATGGTATAGACTTTCTGCTACTCTTCTTTTTCAAGCATTGCCTTTTGAACTTTTGTGAAAAGGAGAAAGTATTGAAAATCCTGAAGCAGAAATGGCTCCTGTATAGTAGCCTCTACTCCATATTCAGTCAAGAGATGATCAATTATACTGGGCTAAATCCATATTAAGATGATGGTATAGGAATCTTAATGGACAGCATGGATCAGAGGTCCAGATTTTACTCATGACCTATGGCTTGGGGGCGGGGGAGGGGGGTGGGGGTTGAATCATAGACAACTTGCCTTGACTAGAATTGATGAAAGATCAATCAATTGATTTACCTCTCTCATTGGATAGCTCAAATGAAAACTATTGCTAAATACTTTAAGAGCCCAATTCAAAGTTTCTTCTGGTTTCATCAGGAATCAGGTGCTGCAGGTGGGCCTGGTTCATCACCATCTAAGACTGTCGAGTCCAAGGAATCAAGCACTCCCATCAAGAAAGATCCTTCTGGTGCAAAAGCATTGGCAACAGAACCACTCTCTCCTTATGTTGTGTAAGTAGATATATTTCATCTTGCTTATTGTATATGGGATATGATATATCAGTAAGAAAGAGTGAGTTGACCCAAGTTGAGGGAAAAAAATGTAGAGGAAGGCCTAAAATCACATTAGTAGAAGTAAAAAAATGACTTGTCAATTAAAGGAGTAACAATGAGTATTTATGACTTTAGAAAGAATAGAATGAAGAAAAAGAATACATATGGCATATGGCCAACCTAACTAATCTATCGAGTTCCATAGCCAACCCTGCAATTTTGGTACTAAGGCTTTGTTTGTTTGTTTGTTTGTTGTTAGCAACCTCTTATTTATCTTGTCTTCCCTTTTGCCAAAGCTATGAAGACTCAAAACCACCAACGTCCCCTATGTCAACCCCAAGCACTACTGGCAGTGCCACCAAACCTATTTATGTAAATGCTTTTTTTTTTTTTTTTTTTTTTTGATAAGTAATAAGAATTCATTGATTAGAAAAAGACACCCAAGCACACAGGGAGTATACCTATTTATGTAAATGCTAAACCAGAAGTGTCAAAGTCCACACCTTTACTGGAACCTGCAGGAGTCATCATTGAAAAAGAACCTACTCAGACTGAAGTGAGGAAACCAAGGCCTCTCTCGCATTATACATGTTAAGCTCACATACTGGACATCATTTATTCTAGAACTTCTCCTTTTTCTTTGACATGTCTGTTTAACAAAAGAGATTGTTGGACGTCCCAAAAATATTTATTAGAGTCATCAAATTATGTTTTGCCGCCATTGAATATCATCTCAGAGGACTATATAGAGAATTTTCCATAGTTACAAAGATTGAGATATCTTTGAACATCTTTTGCATTTATACCAAATGTATGTCAAACAGTGTAGAACTCTGACCACTAAATTAGTTTGTGGGTCATAAAACACATTTCTTGTCATTGTTTTTATTGTCTTTGTTGTTTCTGTTGTTATTTTACAGTTATGATGATCTGAAACCACCTGTATCTCCTACTCCAACTCCACCTGTTGGTCAGAAAACTATAAACATTATCAACGATGTACTTTCAAAGCCTGATACTTCAGATACTGAAACAAGTGCAACAGGGATGAAAACTAGCACCACTGAGACAAAACCTGCCCCAGAAGAACGCCCAATTAAAAGGCCTCTTTCACCTTATGTTGCGTAAGCCATCTCTGATGCTTTCCTGTTGAATGATATACATGGGACAAATTCTTATGAGCTTATTTAATTTGATAGTTATGAGGATTTGAAGTCATAATGGTTAAATGATTAAATTCACCATCTACTGGTGATTTAAGCTTTTAGGATAAGTGGCTATTTATCTTAGTATCAGAGAAGTGATTCTAAGGTCGAATCTTGTCTCCACTTTACCTCTTATTTAAAAAGTTAAAAAATCCCACATGTTGGACCTCACTTATTAAGGGAGAGTCCATGCCCACATATGAGAGGGAGTGTCAAAAATTAATTAATTAAAAGTTACTCTTTCCTATTTATCATATGCCACCTAGCTCTCCATCCCCAGCACAAAGTGGTCCCAAAGTAACACCTAAGGTGCCTCAACACCAGTACAAGTTGTTTCACCATCTACTAGAGGCAACTATGTAGCAAAGACCATTGTGACTGGTGTTGTTGAAAAGGTTCCTCCTCAGAGTTCAACTTATCATGATTCACCCTACCCTGTGTAAGTCTATGATCACTGTAATTATAAAAGTAATCTGCTACTATATTCTACACTTTTAAGGATGCAGTATGCAGTTTGGTAGTACAATTCTTCTTCTTTAGATCTTGTCTCCTTTTTGTTCAATCTATAAAGTAAAGGCTATACGTTTAAGGTTTGTTACTCCATTTGTTCTTTTAAGACCATTACTTGTTAAAATTGCATGAAAGAGGATTGCAGTCTACCAACAAGACTTGGTTAAAATATTTAAGATATAAAAGCAAAGACATAATAAATCCAGACTTTAAGCAAATTAGTTACTGATACTTTATCTTTTCAGATGGCTTCTTTGTGCAGCATATAGACTAAACAAGTGGTTGTGATGATCCTCAGTGATTTAAGATTAAGATGATAACTATTTGTTCCCTTCAAAACATAGGTTTTACAGAAATTTCCCCTGGTTGTATCCCCCTCCCCAAAAAAAAAAAGTCTTCTGCTAAATTATTTGCATCTGCCTAAAGGTTGAAGTCAATATTTTGTTGTCATTTCTAGGATCCTTAGTCACTGGACAAGCTGCCAGAGTGATTAAGTTTGTGTCCAGATTTATGCTTATAATATAAATTCTGTTTTATTTTCTTATCTGCCATGATGAAAAGCCTTGCATCTTACTCTTTCTTTTATGATTCCTGCACATCATGTGCACACTTTGTTTTCAGATATGATGACCTTAAGCCTCCCACATCACCATCTCCTACTGTACCAACTGCATCACCCCTTCCAACATTGGAGGTAGATGGCCATTCCAACATGGCTAATTTTTCAATCAACAACATAGCTCAATCTCCAACAGAAGATAAACCAAGGGAGCAGCATCACACAGGACCAAATCCAAGTCCACTTTCACCTTTTACTATGTGAGTTTTACCTGGTTTTCCATCTTTTCTTTTTTCATTAGAAATATTTCCATGAAGGGTGTGTGAGGGGAATTGATTAGACCATTCCACTCTGGAAATATTTTTCCAAAGCATAAATTAATACAAAATCCAGGATGTGATCATCCCAGTTGCACATAAAGGAATAAACAATGTACTTATTTTCAGATGGACCAAGTTATTAGTGTTCACCAGAGAAAATTTTAGTTATTTAGATTTAGACCTATACATTTGGATGGTCTAAATTTGCTTGCTTTCAAACACAGTTCAAGTTTAGGTCACGGTCAATTTATGCAATCAGGGGAATAGTATATTGTGAACTGATCTTTTTTCCAATAAATGACCAGGTATGATGACTTGAAGCCTCCAACTTCCCCAATCCCATCCCCAAGGAGATCTTAGAGAAATAACTGCCAATCACTTTCAACAAGGTAATAATTATAAATTTCTGAGACCCTTTTTCTATGAATTGAGTATACATCCTTTGAAGCTAAAGCCCTTATCACATAAGTGACTGTGAGTACATGTCTGGAACAGAACCATTGAAGTATATCGCAATGTTGCACTGTGGAGTCTATACAGGTTTACTTGTAATTAATGAAGAGGCAAGCAACTGAGATTCCGGGAGTAGCTTCTAAGGATAATTCTTGTTTATTGCCAACATTGATCCTTACCTACAATTATTCCTTTTCTACATTTTTCTTCTTTTTCTATTCAAGATGTGAAACAGCAAGTTCAGCTTGACTTAACTGAATAATAATGATCCATGTTTCTAATTGTTTCTTATAACATCTTTCTCTTCTTTTGTTCTGTGATACTCTGCACCTATCAAACTCCCTTGAGTTGTAAAAGATATTTATCATGATTGATATGCAACAAACATGGTGGTGTCAATGCTGAGACTGCCTGAGTTGGTTGGCCTAAGATTATAACTCTCTTCTCTTCCTCTTGTTCTGTGGATAATTTGCATGTTTTATTCAAATGATTCCGGGGACATTGAATCATGATATTTGTCTAGCGTTCCATCTTTTTTTTTCTTTTTCTTTTTTTCTCTCTTTTTTTTTTTTTTTTTTTTTTTTTTTGATAGGAGTCTAGCATTCCATCTAATGATGGTTTGGCTCTCAATGTCTTTATATTGATGCTCTGGAGTCTAAATCTGTTGTCTCTTCTTTTGCCGTGAGTCTATTTCTAATCTGGGATTTTCTGACAATTTGATTATAGTAGGAGCAAGATATGTTTTTCTAGCTTCCTTTCATGGCTGCGAAAATATATATCCTAAAAAGGTGAAAAATGCTAGATCTCGTTACAAGCTAAACGCAAGCCTTAAATCCATAAGGATTCCTTGAATCCACCAAAAATAAACAAAAACTCATTTTTACTGAAAAGTTGTTGTGAAAAATCGGTTGTGCAAAGATTAAAGAATGGAAAAGAGAGAAATCAACACACAAAATTTATGTGGTTTGACAGTGTGCCTACATCTACAAGAGCAAGCAACTAAAAACATCCACTATATGAGAAAATCACGTCACAACATTGTTTACATATAACAAAACCCTACTTGTTGCAAATTCTCAAAATACCTCTATGCACCGTAATGAGAGTAGCAAGAGGGGCAACTCATTCCACTCATTAGGTGCCTGAGCTAACAGCCCATAAACAAATATGAGTAAACTTCAACAAAAGTTAACTGTTCATATTCATGTTGCATATTGCTAACTATTTTCCAAGTAAAAATAATTCTATATAGATTCCAATTGATAAAGAATCATAATATGACTCTAATTTAACTAAGAATTCCTTAAAACACCCAAAATTAAGAAAATAGAAATCCGGAAATTACATAAAAATATCAAAAATAAATAAATGATAGATTTAGACATATACTCTCTTTTAATCAAATCCCTCCATTGGAATGAAACTTGACCTTGGGTTTTTGTCTAGAAATTGAAATCTTTTGCTTCAAATGAAAAAGATATTCGATGTTAGATCAAAATTTTATTTTCCCATAAAATCATGATGATTTTGTTGTATTGATCTTTAACAAATCAATTGGATTTTATGAATGAGTTTCAGTTAACTCAACTAGTTAAGTTTATTGTTGTTAAATAAGATATCTAAGATTCAATCATCACCTACGCTAAAAACCAATTGGTATCTTAATCTCATAATTATGAGAATTATGGATTATGAACTCACCATCTATATAACTTTAGCTGCATCGTCCATATTAACTATAAAAAAACTAACCCCAATATAGTAACATACATTGAAAATTGAGGGCCCTGAGGCAAATAATATAAAGATAATATGTATTATTTAAAAAAATGAAAAAAGATCAAAGATAAAAGATAATAGTCTGTGTCTGGGTTGGGCCAAATTATAAGCTTATCGACATCTGTTGAGCCTGTTAACGGTCCAGGTTCGATATTATCGGGTCGGGTCGGGTCGAGGTCCATATCTGAGAATTTTTCATGTGCAGCAGTGTTTAAGGTTTCTCTGACTAAATTCGAGCAAGAAGAAGAAGATTACCCGAAAATCAGAAAATGGGTACCAATCAGAACCCAAAGGAAACGCAGAAAAATAGCTTTGGTCCCTCCTCTGCCAAGGCTTACCTCGATCCTCACTATTGGTATCTCTTTGTTTTTCTTACTCTGTTTCCTTATTTACCACTAGAGTTTTCATTAATTTCCTCAACTGCTTCTTGTTGTCTTTTCAGGGATGAGCGTTTTTCTAATGAGGAACATTACGAGTGGTTCAAAGATTACTCTCATTTTCGCCACCTTATTCAAGCCCATATAAAACCCAATTCTTCTGTACCTTTTCTCTCTCTGTCACTGCTTTTATATATAATTTTTATTGGGCTTTTGATTGGTATTGCATGTGTTGAATATACTAACTTTTAAGTTGTGTGGTTAAAGAATCTTAATGTTTTGAGTAAAGGGTCTGATTAAGTAATGAGTTTGAAGTAAATGAAGCTATGAGTTAGTAAGGAAATTGGAGCTTAATTTGAGTTTCTGATGTTCTTGTGCAATTTATGAGCTAGTTTTGGTGATGTTTTCATGTGGGTTTTTTCTTTTGACTTGTTTCTTGTGGAAACTTTTGAATTTTGTATATGGGACTTGTTGGATTTGAATGTATCTATTTCTAGTTTGATTAAACACAGTGACATAACTTGGTATGGAGACAAGTTGCTTTTTTTGGGATTTTCTTAGTATTCCATGTGTTAAATTTACCAACTTTTTAAGTTGTGTGGTTAACGAATATTAATGTGTGGAGTAAAGGGTCTGATTAAGTTATGAGTTTGAAGTTAATAAAGCTATTAAGTTGGGTTTGGAGATTGGAGGAGCCTAATTTACTTGCTGACCCAATTTGAATTTATGATTTTTTTTGCAATTAATGAGCTAGTTTTGGTGGTTTTTTCATGTGACTTTTTGAGTTTTGACTTGTTTCTTTGGTGGAAAGTTTTTCCTTTTGTATATGGGATTTGTTGGATTTGAATGTATCTGATTCTTGTTTGATTAAACACATAACATGGGATAGGGACAAGTTTTTTTTTTTTTTTTTTGGGGGATTTGCTTAGTATTCCATGTGTAGATTTACCAACTTTTAAGTTTTGTGGTTATTGGTTTAAACTTTAAAGAATCTTAATGTATGGAATAGAGAGTCTGATGAAGTAATGAGTTTGAAGCAAATAAAGCTATAAGTTAGGTGTGGAAATTGGAGGAGCCTAATTTACTTGATGACCCAATTTGAATTTATGATGTTTTTGTGCAATTTATGAGGTAGCTTTGGTGGTGTTTTCATGTGGGTTTTGAGTATTGACTTGTTTCTTTTGGAAAGTTTTGTCTTTTGTATATGGGGCTTGTTGGAGTTGAACGTAATCTGATTCTAGTTTGATTAAACAAATAACATGGTATGGGGACAAGTTAGAGATGATATAGTTGTGCGATGAAGGTATTGGAGCTGGGTTGTGGGAACTCACAGTTGTCTGAAGAGTTATACAAAGATGGGATCACTGAGATAACATGCATTGATCTGTCAGCCGTTGCGGTGGCGAAGATGCAGAAGCGATTAGCATTGAAGGGATATAATGGTGTGTTGATTGATATACCTACAAACTTCTTTATTTAGTAATTGCTTATGTGCCTGTATAAGGACTCATTTCTCGTTTATATGTGTTTGAACTTTAAAAAACCTTTCTTTAGCATTCAACACAACAGTGATTTTCATTTGAGTAGCAGTTGTTTTGCCTGAGGATTGCTGATCCTGGCAAAGCATACATTATGGAATTTATGGCTTTTATGTAATCTGCCCTTATATATAATTACAGCAAAATCTATTCACTTTGGGGGAACTACTTGTGATTTGAATGAGCTTGCTCACATCTTCAATTAAGAAAGGTTGGAACTCAGTAAATTGTATACTTAGATGTTTCTCGAAGCAAATAGAGAGACGAGGGAATTCATACTTTTCTTGTCACAAACTGTGGAATGCCAGATCTGGAGATGGATTCTTCCTCTGTTTGGACATATTTGTCAATGCTGCTGAAAAGTTTCTGCCAGTATTTTTTCTAAACAATTAGTCTACTGACAACTTTTTTCATGACTACTGAGGTGGTAAATTATTAACGATAGTAAGTAAAGTGGTATTAGTTGTGGGCCCAAGTGAATTCAATAACACGTTGCTACAATAACAAGTTGTGAAAAAAAAAAGGGAAAAATGTTGTGCATATGGCATTGTTGTTTTATAAATTACTAAACTCAGAATTAGGTTTGGCTAAGTAATGCCTGTCCAAAAAAAAATCTAGTAAAATGAACTTTTTGCACTGTGAAAAGATATGCTTCTTCACTTATTTATAATGAAAAAGTAAAAGAGTATTTTCTCTCAATATTATTTAAATTAATTGTAGGAACAAATTTCTTCAGTTAGAAAGGTTAATTTTTAACCTTAGTATTGTTCATTGGTTTTGTCACCTGTTTCACCAGAAATAAAGGTTCTGGAGGCTGACATGCTAAACCTGCCCTTTAGCAACGAGTGTTTTGATGTCGTCATTGAGAAAGGAACCATGGTAAACATGCAATTCATGATGTTTTTCCTTTTAGAAGTGCTGGAATTTCTATATGATGCATTGAATTCTCATAATTATAAACTCTCCACTACGTAGTCTATAACTTTTAATTGGTCAACTATGTATTATAACTTTTGATTTTGAAGGATGTATTGTTCGTGGACAGTGGAGACCCATGGAATCCGCGGCCCGAAACAGTAAATAAAGTCATGGCAATGCTTGAAGACGCTCATAGGGTTTTGAAACCAGATGGGATTTTTATCTCAATTTCTTTTGGCCAGGTATATACTTCATGAAGAGTTAATATAGTTTTTGTTTGTTTGTTTTTTTGTTTTTTTTTTTCCTTTCCCTTAATTTTTTTTGCTATTAATCTTAGTTCTTACCCTGAAATTATATCTCTTACAGCCACATTTCAGGCGTCCTTTATTCGATTCTCCAAAATTTACCTGGTCTGTTGAGTGGAATACTTTTGGTGATGCATTTCACTATTTTTTCTATGTCTTGAAGAAGGTTAGTCCAGATAAAGCCCAAGTCTTAAATTTTTTGTATACTTGTTAAGGATATCTTTATTATTGTGAGCCATTTTGGAAGCCAGAAGGTATTGAAGCATTCTCTTGTTTTCTCTTGCATTTGACGTGTGTATGTTTTGTTCACTATGGCATTTGAAAAGAATTTTTAATCAGGCATAGAATCACATTTCAATATTTTGCTTTTCTATAACTTTTGGTGATGCCTTCATCTTTTGTCATGAATCTATTCTGGGTTAAATTTGTGCTGTTGATATGTTCTTATTGGATTCAATTCCAACGGTTTTAAACTATTTATAAGTCAATTAAACTCTTTGTGATGTAAAATGATAAAAATAACATGTTCCAGGGAAGGAGATCATTGGATGGAAAAGTATCTAGTGAGAGGGTCCAGCCACCATCAATTAGTCTACTTCATGAAGAGTTAGAAAGTGAAGATTATATTTTCCGGACCAACATTGATGAGATGAATTCTTAAAATCAATTGTATTTTTGCTCTACTTTCCCCCTTTTTCAAATTTCCTTTTTGTAACCTTGATTTGATTTAATCAAAGTAGACACTTAAAACAATATAACCATCAAAACTATAGTTCTGACATCTGTGTGATATTGATATGAATGCGAAGAGTAAAACCATCTCAAGCTGATGCTGCTATGGCATGGTATTGCCAAAGCTTATGGGTTCCTTTCTAATTGGTGCCTTTTTTATTTCTTGTCGAAAATTTGCAATTCAATTACAAATCTTAAAGCTGCCAACGGATTGTTGCAATTAGTTAAAGATCTAGATTATATTTCCCAATCGTTTGAGATTCATAGATAGAACCAGGTTGCTTAAAACTATTGCCAATATCGAATCCTGAGTGGTTGTTCTGGGATGTGTATAATAACCGTGCTGTTCACAGCTGAAAGCCGTCTCTCTCAACGAGTTACAGGATAGAATTTAAGTGCCATTCAAAGTGAGCAAAAACAAGAACAAAACATTTTATTGTGAGGCCTTTTTAAATGTGAAAATCCAGACATGTTGTGCAGGTAGCAGCCTTAGAAAACCATGTAGAATATGATTCATTACTCAAGGACCAGAACCTTTTAAATCTTCTTCTTCTTATTATAATTAGTATTAATGTTATTGTTTTAATCATTAGGCTAATTAAGGAAGGATAAGATTTAACACATTGAACTTTCCATGACTATGATTTTTATCTTTGTAATTCTTAAAAAAATTAAAACAACTAATGGAAAAGTAATTGTGGCTGAGGCAAAAGTGAAAAAAAACAACAAAGACCACCCCTCTGTGGAATTAGGAAATTGGGATATGACTCTGAAAGTTAATGGATTCGTTCTTCTTTTTTAAATGATTGGATTTAACTTTTAAGCAATCATTTCTCCTCCTTTCGAATTGGGACCTTGTGATTAGTTGGTCACTTGGTTGACACCGTGGTTTTGACTTTTGAAAGGAAAATAGGCAATAAAAAAAGGGAAAATAATATAATAAACTAATTCGCTAGAGGAAGGGCTTGAACCTTCGACCTTGTGGTTAACAGCCACACGCTCTAACCAACTGAGCTACTCCAGCTCTGACATACACCCAAATATTAAAATAGTTTTTTGTCGTCAACGTATTTGCATAATATTTTAAATAAAAATTATATATATGTCTTTGGACTTTTTTGAGAAGGTTTTGTTTTCCCTCGGTTTATTTAGCTTATTTCACCACATACAGGATTTTAAAATCTCAATTTTTTCTTTTATACAGTTGTAATATAGCCTTAGCTTATTTGATTCTTCTTCTTCTTCTTTTCTATCTAACTCTCCTTCCCATTTGTTTTGTCTTGCTGACAAGCGTTTCTCACAAGAAGCAGCACAGACCACAGAGGCATTTGCCTCTCTTTCTCTCTCTAGTGAATGCTTGGTTGCTCCACAGCCACAAGTGTGTGAGTGAGACACTTTCTAATTGAATCATAGTAAAAAAGACAGGCACACAATATTATGTGAGTGTTTGGCTTGCGCGTTTCCTGGCGTTCTGTGAAGCTGCGTTTTGGACTGCTGGGACCCACGCGCACGCGTAACTGGGAAAAACGCAGAGCCTGAAACGTGAGTTTTATTGACGCTACGCACCGTTTCATTTAAGCTTACTGTTCATGGCCCAGTTTCATAAAATCAGCTAAGTTCAAAACGCACCGTTTCACTTAAAAGCTGATGCACACCGTTTTGAACAGCTGAAACAAAATATTAGTCTTCGCATACCATTTCTTGCGCGTCCTGTTCATGGCATAACTGAGTGTGCAAACGGTGCGCAGCGCTCCAGAATTTCCCTTGCGCGTCCTGTTCATCGCGCACCAAGCTTGGATGATCAGATCCTACGGTGCGCAGCAAATCCCAACGGCCATGAGGAACTTCTCAACAACCAGAGGTAGAATGGTTTCAATCCCCTTCAATGCTCTGTCCGAAGCCTCTTCAATGTGTCTCACCTACCCTCCAACCACAAAGTTAAGCCCACTCTTCACAGCAGCTTTTGTTTGCAACCCCAGTACGCAGAAGCAAAAGAAAAACTTAGCTCTGTGCTCACCTTCTCTTCGCGTGAACCATCGTTGCCGCCACTGTGGAACAATCCATTCACGGGTAAGTGTAAATCCATGAAGCTTCATCAAAGTCTAATTCCATGAAGCTTCTCCATGTGCTTGTATTTAACCGTTTCTGTGTGTTTTGTGTATTGAACAATGTCTGTGTGATCTGCTCTCTGTTTCTCAGTTTTTGTATTAATCCATTGTTTACTTGTATGAACTTCTTCCTCCAATGAAATCCAATAAATATGTGAGTTTACATACAATGTTCCAGCTGACCATGCCTAACTTGTAAACTGCACCCAAACTGTTTGTTGAAATGCCTTACTTACTTGTAGACCGTAAAACATAATTTCTAGTTGAGCATATGTTTGTCTGTGGTACCATGAGAACTCATACTTTGCAAAACTTGGGAATTCAGTGAGATAAACAATAGTGACCATGCCTTACTTCATCAAATAGTGGTTTTTTTGTATCCCTCGGTTCATTTGTGTTTTTTGCATTCAATAACATAATCCAAGTCTCTCTGTTCTATGGTTTTTGTACTTATCATTTGGGCATGCCGAACTAATCATGAAATGTACCCGAATTGTTTGTTTAAATGCCTCAATTAGTATACACGGAAGTTGTAGGAAAAATGGTTAAGCAAAAGAAATCTGTGGAGGGTGGTGGTAATGCTGAAAGAGCTGACTGGAAAGACCGTAATGAACTACAAGCCTTTTGTCGGTTATGTGCTGTTCAAGTCATGGAGGGCCAGAGGCAGGCCACTGGATTTTTGACCAAAATTGGGGCTAATGAAGTGATTCGGCAATTGGCTGAGATGGAAAAAGTAGTGACTTGGCTGCAAATAAAAAACAAATGGGATAATTTAAGAAAAAGGTGGAAGATTTATAACAAGTGTTTGGTGAAGGAGACTGGGTTGGGTTATGATCCTGTAACTGGGAAGTTTGACGCACCTGATGAGTGGTGGGACCGAAAGATTGCGGTTAGTTGTGATCAAATTGTAGTTCTAAAATATTGTACTGTCTAATCCTATATTCTTGTGTTCTAACTATTTGTTGTCCACATGCAGGCATGTCCCGAGGCAAAAACGTTTAGAACGCTTGGTTTGCCGAATCGTGAGCTCCTGGACATCATGTTTGGAGGCACGGTTGCAACGGGGAATAAGTCATTCTGCACGAGTGGTCCAATACCAACGGAAACCACCGAAGGGTTTGGGGACTCCGATGATAGCGTAGAATTTGTTGACCCCCAATGTGAACCCGATGTGAATGTTGACGCAATGGAGGTTGAAGGTCCATCATCGTCAAGGGCAGGATCGACAGTGAATAAGGGGAAAGGCTTGGCAACCACTGTCCACATCTTCAAGCCAATTTGCAAGAAACCAAAAAAAAAGCGTTCAGCTGCGCAAGAGATGTCGGACTCGTTGAAGAGCATCTCAAATGTTATTGTTGAGAGATCTACTCTTAGTGCCCGTGCACCATCTGCTCCCACAGCAACTGCTCAGGTTAAAGCAATTCTGGATATGGTGTTAAGTCTTCCCGGAGTGTACGCGGGTCATTACCTTCATATGTTCAGCACGATATACTTCATAGAAAAAGAGGCGGGTAGGCACATGTTTGCAGCACTTGCCGATAACAAGGATGTCCAGCTGAAGTGGCTAGAAAAAGAGTACCAAAGGCACCCTGATTATCATTTTGAGTGAAGGAACCTATAGATTGGCTTGATAGGGTTGTGTAGGCTTGGTGTAATAATCAAACTTAAGACTTGTACTTATTGCACTATCATCTTTCTTTTTTTGGTAGAAACTAACGCTTGTTTAATTATGGGCGTATGTAAGACAATGCTCATCATTCCTATGTGTTTGAGCTATATTTATATATGTTTGTCCAATGTTGCTTGAAAATGAAAATGAAACGTTTTGTTAGAATTCAATGTGTGTCCTTGTATTTGATGTAGACTTAATGTTTATTTTGTTGTTGTTGAAATTATTTAAATTGTGATATAATTCTTCAACAGTCCGAGAAGATTGTTACATTGGTGATTTAGGCCGGAGTTTCAGTGGAGTCCTACTGGCAGAGAAGAGGAGCATTGATGACCTTATTTTGAATGCTGGTTCTGGTGGTGCTGCTGCTGCTGCTCCAGTTGCTGTTTCTGCCCCTGCTGGCAGCGCCGGTGGTGTGTTGCTGCAGCTGCCCCTGCTGTTGAGGAAAAGAAGGTATACATTACTCTAAACCAAGGATCAAGGGTGTGTGTTGCTGCTGCCCCTGTGTTGCTGCAGCTGCTCCAATGCGAAGGTACATATTTTGAGCTATAACATTTTGGTTTTGGCGATGATCAAGGAGGGATGATTTAAAAATGTGTAGAATGTTAAAATTAGGGAAAGGAATTCTACTGCTGCCCCTGTGTGTTGCTTGTACAGGGAAAGGAATTCTAAAATTAGTGTAGAATGCTAAAATTAGGGAAAGGAAAAAGTGTTGCTAAAAAGTGTAGAATGCTAAAATTAGGGAAAGGAAAAAGTGTTGCTGCTGCCCCTGTGTGTTGCTTGTACAGGGAAAGGAATTCTGTTCTTTATTTCATGGCAAAATGGGCTCTTCAAACAATATCTTTTGAATTCTCACCCTTGACCTTACCTTAGAGGTGATGTAATGTGGAAGGATGTTTGTAATTTGTTTATGGTTTTTTAATTTTTCTGTTGATAATTTATGAATTCTCACCCTTGAATGGGCTACATCTTGACCTTACCTTAAAAGTGTTTATTACCTTAAAAGTGCAATTAACTCTAAATCAAATTGTAAAGTATATAAAAATTTACACAGCTAACAAATTAATCTATGCATGTCTTTTTTTGATTCATCATATTGGCAACCTAGAGTTCCAAGCAAATTTCATTTTGAGTAATAATTGTTTGCTAAAGGGGAATGAAACATCGGATGAAGCCTAGAGCCCAACACCCTTCTTAAATTTTTGGTTTTGATATTTTGATTCATAATAAATATGCATTATTTTTATTTGCAATTCCAAATCAAGTTTCTCCTGTTAGGAGGAACTCCAAAAAAGATGGATTGTGTGTTCCAAGCCACTTTCTCAATGGCGTAAACTCCATGAAAGCACACAACATCCTCATAGTACATTAATCATTATGTAGTCATGAAATAAATGAGGTTTTCATACATTGTTAGTGTAATTTTACTGCATGGATTCCTGATCTGAGATACTTACTAATTTTTGTTATATGGTTTTAAAGCCATTAAGCTAGGATAGTTAAATTATACCTTGTCAACAGAATGTCAAATTGAGGAAATTTACTACCATTAATTTCATATATATATTGCTTAGCTATGGCCTATGGTCAATTGTATGACAGGTGCTGCTAGTGGGGTTGAATAATATTCCCCCCTTTATGGGCTACATCTTTTAGCGCCTAACTTCCCGTGCCAAACTTCCTGTTTTTGTCAATCATATATATTAAAAATATTCAAAAAATAAAATAAACTTGACATGTGCGAGTAAGGCAAAGTTTAAAGGTGGAAGAGAAAAAGATTGTGTTGATGAGTACTTGTTAAGAAGAGATGCTTTTAGAGAGGAAGTGTGTGTTTGAGGCGGTTTATGATGAGAGTGATTTTTATTATACACACTCTTGCAAGCAAAATTTGCACTGAAATTTTTTTAGCCACAATTTCCAAGTTCATATTTTAAATACTTCTCGTGTGTGTGTGAGAGAGAGAGAAAGGGACTGAGAGAGATGTTTACTTACCGAAAGAATCATGGTGTAGTTAAACGCACCAATTTCGTTTTTTCCCCCAAACTTGTTTTTTTTTTTTCTTTTTTCTTTTTTTTAAATTTTTGTTTTTTGTTATTGCTTATACTATTTTCTGATTATTATTTTTTCTTGGTTGTGTGGCAGTTTAGATATAATCCGTATTTCAAGGCTTTGAATTTTAAGGTCGTTATCTTGTAGATCATTGTTCAATATCTAGAAAGCAGTATCAAGGTATAAAGAAGGATGGATTTGCAAAATGACTCATCTGATTCCCAGCAGCAGTAAGTTTCTATACTTTCCTCTCCAAACTGTTAATCTACAATTTTGATATCGCACTGGATGAAATCGTGAAAGTATATGCCTAGGATTGTTAATTTATTGCCACGACCATAGTTTGAGCCTATTACTGATACAGGTAGCTTAAAATCGTACAACTTGTTTTTAGCCTACATATTATACTATCACATCAATAAATGTACATGCAATTAAAGTCGGTAACATATGCAGGGACGCGGATTTCGAGATGAGCGATGACATTGTACTCGCAGCATATCTAGCCGGGTGTGCATGTCTAGCTTACGTGGATACATACATGACGAAAGAACCATTGCATACGAATCCACAAACAGGCTTAGAATGGGTACAATATATTTTAACTGGACATCCGAAGTTATGTCGAAGAAATTTTAGAATGCCAAGCTATGTGTTTAGAGATTTGTGTAATACACTGCGCCAGTATGGATATTACGGTACCAGAAATGTTGCCTTGGAAGAGTCTCTGGCAATGACATTGATGGTACTTGGTCATGCTGGGGGTAACAGGATGGTGCAGGAAAGATTTCAGCACTCGGGTGAGACAGTGCATCGACACGTGGCCACGATAGTGAAATTGTTAGCCACCGTTATGGCACCAGACATTATCCAGCCTGCTGATCGTACATTTCAAGCCGTGCCAGAACATATTCAGCATTCACATCGATATTGGCCACATTTCAAGGTACCTTCAAAAATAACTTGGTATCTAGAGTGCTGCATCGTTAAATTATCTTGATGGTCGTACCACGTATTTTATTTCACATGGGATTTTTATCCAATTTGGTTAGGGTTGCATTGGTGCGATTGATGGGGTCCACGTCCCTGTGGTCGTTAGTGAAAATGAGCAGCTCCCATATTATGGCAGGAAGGGGATCACCATAACAAATTGCATGTGCGCATGTGACTTTGACATGAAGTTCACATTCGCATGTGTTGGATGGGAAGGGTCAGCGCATGACACGAGGATCTTTTTAAGCTGCCTCAATGATGAGAGTAACAACTTCCCAAAAGCTCCACCTGGTTTGTAAATATGTAGTTTAATTATAGTATTAAAGTAGATATGCATGTAGTGAAAATGTTAACGTAATAAACGTGTTCATTTGCAGGAAAATATTATTTGGTTGATTCAGGATACCCTATGAGGAAGGGGTTCCTTGCACCATATAAGGGGGAGAGATATCACATTGGGGAATTTCGGCCTTCTGAAGTGCTGCATCGTCCAGAGGAGAGGTTTAATTATCTCCATTCATCACTCCGTTCGGTCATAGAACGGACTTTTGGAGTTTGGAAGAATAAATGGAAAATTTTGAGACATATGCCATCCTTTAAGATACACACTCAAAACTTGATCATTGTTGCTACAATGGTTCTTCACAATTTCGTTAGAGCACATGAGATAAACAATGGCGCTTCACGTTCCAGATCTAGAGGGGGCACATCATTTGGTAATGAGAGAGGTCATTATGATGTCGTGGCAGAAGCAATCTCAATATTGGATGAACCTGAGATGAAACAGGTTCGTATTGATATCACAACATCGATATGTGCGGACGATAATTTGTAGTATAATTGGGACCATAACTGATGGTTCACAAACATTATGGATTTGTTTTGTTGTGAAGCATAAGGATCAAGTGTTAAATCTGTATCTTAGGAACTTGGAGGAAACTTGATAGTTTATCTAACGAAAATGCTTCGAGTGTTTTGTTGTTGGCATCGACTGTGTAATTTTCACAAGTAGAAATATGATTAATTTATCACTGTCGTACTACGGTGCTTGCATCTCAAATTTCTAATATGTTAGTGTGAAAAAATTTATTCAACATTCAAAATAGATTTCCAATGACTTGTAAAATAAATTTGCATAACATAAAGGCAAAAACAAATACTTTTTCTTCAAATAGACTGTACAATATTCCCAATAAATGACATAATTCACATATGTGATTTATTTAAATGCCATCCAAGCAAAATAATATCAAATAGAAAAGAATCCAAATTGTGCAACACACATTGAAGGAAATATATGTCCCACAGTTATTACAGCACACATTTATGTCCCAAAAGAATCCCTTTATTACAGCTACTCATCAGACAGCACACACTTATGTCCCACAGCCTACAGGTAGTGTCTTGGTTCCCAGTAGCCAATATTTGTCCATCTTGCTGCCAGCTGAATAAAATATACATGTCAAAACAATTAACAAAGTTGACAATAAGGCTCAAATAAGAGTAACAACTGATACAATTCTAGCATGAGGCTGCAAAAGAAAAAGGAAATTTAAAGATGTATTGCAATACTTGTTTCTTGTATTGAATATATTCACTGTGAGAATATAAGGTCATCATGTGGGAAAGAAACCCAAGCAATAGTCATCAAATACTTTCACATATGAAAGGCTTATATGTTTGTTTAGTTTGTAGGACATTTTTGTCTTCTCTATCAAGCATAATCAATGCTCTTTTTGCCCTTTCCCCTTTAAAATTTAACTCTTTTAGGTGGTGTCTCTGGCTCTGCCCCATTCTTATGGGGCAGGAGGTGCCATTTGAGATTTAGGAATTGCAAGGCCAAAAAAATACATCAATACAAGAATGGTACAAAGTTAAAAATGGAAGAGTATTGTCACTGCGCTTGATGGCATGTCTTGGTTATCACCCATGAAAAAATGACTGTTCAAATCAATATGTTTCTTAATTTGACTTTTCCCTTTGTTTTTTATTTATTTTTAAAAAATGTTTACCTTAAGTGTTATTTGACCTTAACGTCTCTTAATATGTATCTTCTCTCTCTTTTCAGTAAATATAGATATGAACAGCAAAAGAAGAAAAGAGAACAGCAGAAGAAAAGTGCTGGTGAATGTCTTCCCTAATTAGCGTTTGCTGATTTTCTCTGATTTATGTTTCTCAGATTTCAGAAAAGTTATTGACCAATGTGTGCTCTTAAATGTTAGCCAATCGCATGGATATGAAGGAGCTCAAAATGGGGTAACATACTTGGTCAAAATTCATTTACAATTCTTCAATTATATGGGTCTTTGATTTCTTTTTTGGTAGTTACTCACTAAGGTCTGACTTTGGTCAATAGTATTATTGATTTATATAGACCAGTCTGTTTCATGTAAAATTCTAAAAGCATATTTCAGCATGATTATCTGGTTGTTTAATTTTTATTGGAGAACGAAAATGTAATGTTTGAATAATGTCATGCACAGTGTTGGTAAAAGCGAGGGGCGCACTTAAGCGCAAAGGCCTCTTGGAACCTAGGCGCAAAGCGCAAGCGCGCTTGATTGAAGTGAAGCGCACATTTTTAAAAAATAATTTAAAAATTTTAAAAATTATTATTAATGAGAAATGCAACAATCAAATGATCAAATTATCATATAAATTGAAATAAAACTTTTTATATAATTCATATAACATTTAGATATGCCCTACTTTTGCAATTTTAACACAAAAATTGCAAGTCAAGTCATTTTAATTTTTTGGATAAGCTAGATATCAATACTTCCATGTAATATTCTTTCTTAAATCTCCTATATCTATAATGCCCTATGACTAATTAGTAATATTAGTTAACAATTTAATCACTTAATGACTAACTCTGGAAGAATTAGTTTGCTTTGTTCAAAATCAACCACTAAAGTAACTAAACAATTACCACATATATTATATCATACGTTTTTTTTTTTTTTTTTTTTCCATGAATGGGCTAAGAATATGAGGACATTGCAACATGGTAATTGGTACAAAGAAGCGAGGTGGGTTACTGTTTCAAGGAGAAAAAATAAAAAATAGAGAAGATTTAGGAGGTCGTGGGTTGGGTTTTAGGACAAGTTATATTCAAAATAATTTTTTTTGGTAAGTAATTTACACTAAAAATATAAACTGTAATGCTTGTTAAATTTCACCTGTCAAGATCCTATAGCTCATTCACAGGTTTTCTTATTACTTGTTAAATTTCAATCATAAATGCACCAAACCAAGCAAACTAAAATCTAACTTGTACCCCTGCCAGATAGAAGCAGCAATGAGTCTCCATTTTGGAAAAAAGTGTATTGTTGAGAACAAATCTATCATGGTCTCTAATAATAGTAAAGAAAGAAGATGGAATTTATTCAAAAATGCAGAGGTAGCCACTTATTAAGACAACCAACAACCATTCCTTGCAGGGGAAAAAAAAAAAAAATACAGTGCACACCTGGAGAATTTTGCAAACCATTACTCTTAGGAGGAGCAGAAACATCTGCTTTGTCTGTGGCATTATTCTTTTGAAACTTTTGCCTCTTTGAGGAGTAATCCAATTGGCTCTGTATAGTTTGATCCCTTTCCTGACAGATAGAAAGGACAAGATTTGCTAATAAGGAATGGAGCAGTAATCTGTTCACAAATGATAGACAATACAGCATTCAATAAGCTACCGTAAACCATACTTAATTTCCTTATAACTAACTGGGGGAACTCAGCATTACAACTATAAAAGGCTTCCCCCAAATAAAAAGCATTACAAGTATAAAAACAACGGCAACGAAAAAAGCCTTAGTCCCAAAATTTGGGGGTTGGCTATGGATCCTCAACACAAACTTGGCATTACCAATCACAAAATTAAAGACAACCTCCTAAACAATGACTGTCGAAGGTAAAATGTAAAACAATTTTCTCATTAAATAGAAGAAAATGTACTCCAAAATCGTCAAAGTAAGCAAAATTTCTTTTCCATAAAAAAAATGAACTTAGTTCAAGCTTCAATAATATATAGAGTTGTACAAACTACAATGATATTAAACTTTCAATAGTACAATTTAGGGTGTGTCCACGAGAATTGAGCAAAAGGGTTTTATAAAATTCACACAAACACATATCACCAATAATATTAAAGATACAAAATATGGTTCTAATTAGAGAATGATGGTGAAAATGATGCATGCATCTAACCTCAATTGATAAGGTGAGGTTTTATTGAGTTCATATGAGCTGTATTAACCCAGCAGGAGAGAGAGAGAGAGAGAGAGAGAGAGAGAGAGAGAGAGAGAGAGAGAGAGCAGAGCATGCAACTAGGATGCCTTTATATTGCTATCTAGCTAAGGGTACATACATAGTCTGAAGTGATTGACCTATTCTAATATTACTATAATGTGTGGATTCATTAGATTATATGAATAGATCAAATTTTTCCATAGCTAATTTTGCATAAAGATACCCAAAAGCACACCAGCTCAATGCAAAAATCTTGACTCAAAATGAAGAGTTGGAGTAAGAAAGATTTGATCTCAGTGTTGCACTACTTCAACTATGATTTTAGCTATTTTCATAAACTTTAACTGTTAATCAACAGGCAAGCATACCTTCTCGGCTGATACCACTTTTGTCAACTGAAAAGTTCGCTCTTGCTCTGAAAAATGACAATCAAGGAGCAACAGTTAGTACAACCACAAGCCAATTTTGGAACACCTAAAGTCAAAATGATTCTTGATAACATGAAACAAAAGGTTTAAGAAAGAAAAAGAGAAAGTGAACTCACCCAAAAGGAAAAAAAAGCACATAATACTACAAAGAAGCAAATCCCAGATATTACCAAAAAGAAATCTCCTTGTCTGCATTAAGGATTTGTAAAATCCTATATCAGTGAAGGGCTACTAGTCCTATCCTACAAACACAAATCCTCAGTCCCACTTTTTTTTGTGTTTCATTTCACACTCAAGCAATCAAAACCCAGAGCAATTGGTGGAGCATACAGTGGGCATATCAGAGGGTTTTTATTCCTAAAATTCTCATCAGAATCTAATTTAACAACCTCTCCTTAAGAGTCAGATTTGGAAAATACTGCAGCAACCCTTATAAAATTTCGACAAAGTAATCAATACCCTTCATTTATTTTTTAATAAAATCATCTAATCCTTCAAGAACAACAACAAAAATTCTGTTTCTCACCTACAAAATATCAAATGTATGTAATTATATCTCTCTTCTGCACAGACTAAAAACACAAACAGAGACACAAGGTATAAGTAAAAACTCACCTAAATCAGCTTCTGATTCTGAATTACTATTCTTCTTCTTCTTCTTCAGCAAACCATGGGCGATGAAACTCTCTCTCTCTTCAGCACAGAGGCCTCTAAATGCTCAGATATTATCACTCGGAAAAAATACATTTTTAAACAAAAAATTTCAGCAAAAAACCGAGAAACATTTATGGAATTTTAAAAATCGAATGGAAAGGGGAAAGCTCAATACCTTCAGTACTGGGTACGACGACATCCATTTGCAGATAAAACGAATCCACATCTTGCTAATCGAATTTTGAGACATTTATGGGAAAAGAGGTGTCATGGGTCGGAGCTGGAGGGACGGTGGGGAAGAGGGTGAAATGGGTTTCTGGAAGGAAGAGAAGACAAAGGCGTCGGACTGGGGATGTCTTCCAATAGATGGATTTCTCACTTGGGCTCTTTGCCGGCGTCGGACCAATGTAAGTCTTCCTTCGTCAATTTTTGGTGCGCGTGGAACTCTCCGAAGGCACAGGCGTAGCTGGGTACGGTGAGGAGTGGAAAAGAAAATTATGAGTGGAAAAGAAAATCAAGGGTAAAATTTTGGTATTTATATGCTACAGTGATTTCAGCTGAGCTACAGTGATTTCAGCCAAATTAATCTACCCACGTTTTATTAATTATGTGCTACAGTGTTTTCAGTTTTCAGTTTTCAGTTTTCAGCAACAATAAGCTCAATCCAAACGGACCCTATGTGTATTTTGTTATAATAACACCATTGAATGCATTCTATCATTTCTATGTGAATCTTATGGTTCTTTTCTTTTTATTTATTTTTAGATGAAAAAAGGACTTTTCCGTCTTACTAATATATGATTGGCTGGTTATACTCCTCCTTGAAATCAAAGTCTACAATTTTGTCCTTAAAACTTTTAATTAGTCAAAATTATTGGAGGGTGTTAACCCTGAGAACTAAGGGTCTATGGAGCTTAGTCGGTCCACCAGTAAGAAAGAATAAGTCAATCACAAAGCTCTAACTCAAAGCTATTTGGTAAAGAAGATCAATCAAGCTCAAAAACCCTCCACCACTAGTGCAGTTAGTCAAAGCGCTCCCTTTTAGAGCATTATTATTGATAGTGCTAAAAAATCATATTGTTATTTTTAGCACCACCAATTACAAAACTATGGCTGCATTGGTGGAGCCAAAACCAAATAATTTGGCTTCTTAACTACAATACACAGCTACTTTTGGCTGTGAACTTTAGCACAAATGTAAAAAAAAAATATATATATATATATTTTAAGTTGTGTTCACATTGGTTCAATTATTTAAATAAATTTTTTTTTTAATCTTTTCTTTTATTTCCTTCTCTTTTAGTCATTCTTCCCATTGCCCTCTCTCTCCTCATACTCCCTCATTTTCTCTCTTCTGCTTCACTCCACCTTTGTTGATCTGCTGCCTAGCCGCCACAAACCCACCTTGCTGACTCGTTGCCCAATCGCCAACCCAACTCCAATCCACCCGTAGTGCCGACCCATCTCACCGATCAACCCAGCTCTGATCCATCTTGCTAATCTGTTGCCAAATCTACAGGTACTTTCACTTAACTTTGTCCCTTTGTCCATTTTTCTCAATTTGCATTTGGGTCTTTGTGTGTGTGTTTCTTTATGGCACTAAAAGCATGGATTGCCTATGTTTCTTGCATCTATAGTAATATTTTCTTTCCAATTGTCTTGAAAGTTACATCCATGGGTTGCTCTTTGTTTCGCAAGTTGCTTCTTAATGACTCAAATGAGAATAAGATAATCAAAGAAGTTGTTTCTTGGAGAAACCACTGCATTACAAAGTTTGAAAAAAAATTATTATTGTGGTGGTTGATGTTTTCTTTGAAGAATACTTAAGAAAGCCAAACAACGAAGACATTGATAGATTGTTAGCTCATGGCAAACGTAGGGATTTTCTAGATATGTTAGGTTCAATTGATCACATGCATTGGAAATGGAAAAATTGTCCAGCTACATGGAAAATTCAATATTGTGGTCATATTCATGAGCTTACTATTATTTTGGAAGTAGTAGCATCATATGATCTTTGGATATGGCATGCATTTTTTGGGTTCCCTGAGTCAAATAATGACATTAATGTGTTAGAGCAATCTCATATATATTCTGAGCTTGCACAAGGACGTGCTCCTACAATTAATTACTTAATCAATGGTCATGACTACACATTGAAATATTACCTTGTTGATGGCATATATCCAAAGTGGCAACATTTGTGAAAACAATCCCAGCTCTACATGGACAAAAACGAAAATTATTTGTAACAGCCCAAGAGGCATATAGGAAGGATGTTAAGTGTGCATTTGGAGTGCTTCAAGCACATTTCGCAATTGTTTGTGGACCTGCATGATTTTTCCATCTTGAAACACTCCAAGAGATCATGAAAGTGTGCATAATTCTCCATAACATAATTGTTGAAGATGAGCGAGATGAAAATGAAGTGGTAGACTTGGATTATGAACAAATTGATGGAATGGATAATCCTCCTGTACAACTGTCACATGAACAAGCTGATGGATTTATGGCATACATTCAAAGTTATGAACGCATTAGAAATCGAGAAATTCATTCATAACTTCAATTGAATCTCGTTGAACATTTATGGCAATTGCAAGACGAGTCATAGGAACCTTTTATATATATATATATATATATATATGTTGAGAAGCATGAGTCATAGGAACTTGAGCATGTGAATTATTGATGTGAGTTTTTGTTGTAATTTTATATGAGTTATGTACGTGAGTAATCTATGAACTACATTGTTCCAGCTATAATATGTGTTCCATTATATATGTTTTTTAATAAGGTTCCTCCACTTCATAGTTTACATTGTTCTAAAATTGATTCCTGATGATTGAGAAATTGTTTTAGTAAAAAAAAAAAATTATATATATATAATTTGGGGTTAAAAAAATATTATTGTTACACTAAACGATTATTTGTTATCATGTGGCGGTGGCAGCAGTGATGGTGGAGGCAGCGGCGGCGGCGATGGCAGTTGCGGTGGTTGTAATTGTTGTTTATTGTAATGAATATATTATTTTATTGTAGTAGATACATTATTTTATTGTGTTACTTATATTATTTTATTGTGTTGAAAGCTAAAATAAAACCACTGATAGTGGGTATTTTGTAAAGTAAGAAGGTAAAATAGATAAAGTAGTTTTTTGTGGTGCCAAATAACTAAATTTATGGTTTCACTAATGTGGAAGCTCTTAGCCAATAAGATTGGGGCAATGAACAAGGCATGAGCCTTCTCTATTGATTTTTTTTTTTTTTTTTGAGAAAATTCCCTATTGAATTTGATTGCTTGTGAAGATCAAGTATATCTCCAATTACCTTAGCATTTAATGTTGACACCTACCGTCAATCGCATTACATAATAATAGAGAAGTGTTATATCATGTTTTATTCTATTTTAACACGTCAAATTATACGTGTCATATTTTAAGGAACTTAAATACGAAAAAAATAAAAGTATTTATTTAGCATCATATTTATGTTAAAGTTTAAATTCTTATTTATGAGAAACAAATTTTAATGTTCTTTAACCATTCTTTCAATGTTCACACCTATCGTCACTCACATTAGATTCTATTTGACAAGTGTTTTACTCTAGAGCCCATAATAAGAGATGAGTCTCCTCTCATGTGTTTACTCTGTTGTGACATGTCAAATTATACATGTGTTTTAAGGAGCTTAAATACAAAAAGAAACAAACGTATTTATTTAACATCATATTTATAAACTTTAAATTTTAATGTTCTTTTAACCATTCATTCTTGAGCAACTATTTTAAGATTTGGTAAAGATCAATCCAATTCAAAAACCCTTTGCAACTATGACAGTTAGCTGAAGTGCTTCCTTTTAGCCTACAATATTAGGGCAATGAATAAGCCATGAGCCTTCCCTTTTGAATCAAATTGCTGGTGGAGACTTTAGTACCAAATTCATCCCTAATCACCTTAGCATTTAATGTTGACATCTACCATCAATCACATTACATTCTATTTGACAAGTGTTTTATTTTGCAATCCATAATAAGAGAAGAAAGGAGTGTCATTTCATGTTTACTCTATTAGTCTATTGTATAATGTCAAATTATGCGTGTCATGTTTTGAGGAGCTTAAATGCGAAAAGAAATAAACATATTTATTTAGCATCATATTTATGTTAAAGTTTAAGTTCTTATTTGTGAGCATTAAACTTTAATATTCTTTAGCCGTTCATTTAATGTTCACACCTACCGTCAATCATATTGCATTTTATTTGACAAGTTTTTTACTTTGCAACCCATAATAAGAAAGGAGTATGCTCTCATGTTTTACTATGTTTTAACATGTCAAATTATATGTGTCATGTTTTAAGGAGCTAAAATGCAAAGAGAAATAAACATATTTATTTAGAATTATATTACGGTAAAACTTAAATTCTTACTTATGAGCATTAAAGTTTAATGTTCTTTTAATCTTTCATTCATGAGAAACTATCTAAAGATTTGGTAAAGAAGATCAATGCAGCTCAAAGTCCCTCAGCAACTACTCAAACGAAGTGCTTCCTGTTAGCCAACAAAATTAGGTCAATGAACAAGTCACGTGCCTTCAATTCCTTTTTGAATCAAATTGCTTATGGAGACTTTACCAATTACATCCCTAATCACCTTGGCATTTAATGTTGACACCTACCATCAATCACATTACAAACTATTTGAGAAAGTGTTTAATTCTGCAATCCATAATAAGAGAGAAGTGTCCTATCATCCTTTACTATGTTGTAACATGTCAAATTATACATGTCATGTTTTAAGGAACCTTTTTTGTTTTTTTTTTTTGTTTTTGTTGAGAAATGAGGGTATCTAGATTCCACTCCAAAACTCTTCAAGTATTAAACTATTCCCTCAGGTGTATATAGTCTTCTCATTCCACACACACCAAGTTATTATAGGGAGGAATCCCTTATGGGTGGCCCTAAGATGCTAGTAAGAGATTTTGAATCTAGAATCTTGTGAATATCATAAAGCCTTAGGAACCAATTATCCTTAAGAGCTTAAATACAAAAAGAAATAAGCATCATATTTACGTTATAGTTTAAATTCTTATTTATGATTATTAAATTTTAATGTTCTTTAGTCATTTATTATTGGGATACTATTTAAAGATTTTGCTGAAAATATATTAATTCACTACATCTATTGAGTTGACTATACATACTTTAATTAGTGGGCTAGTTATTATAATATTATATGAGAAGTCTGAGCATTACTCTCAAATTATTCATTTATCTTCTTTAATATGTTAGATTCTACGCTCCTACTTAACTAGGATTGGTGATTAAGTATTCATCTTTATCTCAATTGAAGCACGCAATCCATTGATTACATATAGAGATTTTGAATGCCCTCTCGTATACCTAACTCAATGGAGCTTCTCCATTTATCTCCTCTTATATAAAACATGTTCCCACTTTCTCCATCTATTATTATATTATAATTGTGGTTGCTGTTTATTTTATTATTATTATTATTTTTATAAATCTCAGTTTCGTTTGGTAATTGACTGTGGATGTAATTGTGAATTTTTTGTTGAGAATAAAACAATAAACAATGAAAGAAACGAGTGAAATTTAATAAACAAATAAGGAAACATGAATGACTTTGGAGACGTGACAAAATTGTTGCTCTTAGACAAACTTTTCCCATGTACACGAGTTGTTAATGGATTACTTTGAAGATGCAATCAAGATTTTTGGGAACTTCAAATAGCAATTTTGGAGAGTTCACATGATTCGTTGTGTTTCTAAAATTTTCTGATTTTGCAAGAAAAATCAATTTTATGTTAATAATGAGAGTTTAAACAATATATATATATATATTGTTACAAATAAAGTGTTATAACTGTTAGAAAATTTTTAGAAACAATCACCCAATGTTCATAAACGTTAAAATATCAAGTAGTGCAATTCTTGACCATTAATTTTGCATAGTCTCACCTAACATTCGATCGACCTAATTTTGAGTGAGATCAATGAAATTGTAAAAAAGAAACTTTCGATTAACATTCACTTAACCCAATGTCCCAAAATATTCCGAAGTTACTCAAATGCAATTTTCTCTTGTTTTCTATTATTTCTTTCTCTCTTATCTTCTAAAAGGATAATAACACTCTTCCACTATCAAAGTGGAATTAAAATAACATTCTTCTGCTACCAAAAGGGAATCAAACTTGTGTTACAACCTACTTTGATATAAAAAAATATTTAACATTTCCTTATTTTTCTCAACTTCTCAAAAATTAAATCAAAATAAAAATTGCAGAAGGGAATCAAAAGGGAATCCAAGGTATTTTTTTTTCTAATACATGGGTAATTTAACATGAATATTCATGCTTTTGCACAATGAATCAAAAGTTTTAATGCATACTAAGTTTGAAACTGATGATACAAATAATCGTCAGTTAATTCCTTCATGTAGGTCGAATGGATAATGATATGAGCCTTTTAAATAAAAGACCAAACGATAGGACTCAAAGCATAGGTGTGGTGCTAACCAAGAACCCTCCGATGATTAAGTTAGAGAAGAAAATCGAATTAAGAGAGTAGAGTAATATTGTTGAAAGTGTTTTGTGTATTAGGGTTCCTTTTATTGCCATTCTGTCTTGTAACTATTAGGATCTTTATAATCGTGCACTTATTGTGTTTGTAATTTCTAAGTCATTAATAATTGATAATCATGGCTATTAACTATTAATGAATCGTTGGTTGGTTACAAAATCTTCTCTGTCTTTAATATCATTATCATCATCCACTATTGATGGGGCAAAAATTTGAGTGGCATATCAGAAAGGATTAAAAAAACTGTGTTTTAGAATTTCGATTTATTTACAATGATTTTCTCACTTTAAGTGAAACTCTCTCTTTACCTTCTACTAATGATAACTCTTTATCATTATTATTATCTCCTATTGATTGGGCGAAAATTTGAGTGGCATATCCAAAACACCGATCAATTTTTGGTGTAAACAGGAATTGAACCTCAAATTTTTTATTTAACTATTAAAAACTTCACCAGTTAAGCTAATTAGAAATCACTTTTTGAAAATTATATATATTCATCTTATTTCATTACATTCTAATTCGGGTGGACGCATTATTTTGTTGCGAAAATGTTTTGAGAACTCCTATAAAAACTAATTTAAAAAAAGTCACAACCCAATCCCCCTCCCACAAAAGGAAAGCGAAAGACGACGCCGTTTATAGTAAAAACTTCCGTTAATTTCCACAAAAGTAAAATCTATTTAAACCTCTGTCTTTCTCTCTCTCTCTCTTTCTTTATCGCTCTGTCTTTCTCTCTCTTTCAAGCATTACTCATTCTTCATGCTCTTCTATTCGCATATACTTCCTCTGTAAGCTTTTTCTCGCTCTCTCCCCCATTTCTCATCGCCGGTTTGGTCATCCTCATCGGAATCCACCCCTCTTTTCTCGTCGGAAAAACCGTATTCTCACCGCCGCCGATCCGAATCCGCTCCCCAATTGACCTATATATTATATATTTATATCTATAGAGAGAGAAAAATCAAAATTTTTTTTTTGGTATTAAGAATTTGATTGATTGCTTTGATTTTTGTAATTTTATCTATGGAGGATGGTATGAGCAGCGATGAGGACTATTACTCCGATCGGGACTCGCTTGATGGCCTCGAGAACGAGGACTCTGAGTTCCACTGTACCCCTCCAAAGGGTCCCACTACGAAGGTTATTTTTTATTATTCGATTTTGTTCTTTTTTTGAATATGGGGTTGTCTTTGATGGTTTTGGAGTTAGGAATTTTTGTTTTCTTTTGTGTTTTCTGGGTGTAAAAATTGAATCTTTAAGTGGGTTTTGGTTTGTTTTGTACGGTAATTGCGTGTAATTATTCTTTTTTTGGATTTTAAGAATTGGGGATTGCTGGTTTTTGAGCTTAATTGATGGTATTCGTTGTGAATTTGGGTTTTTATGTGGGTTAGAGCTTTGGAAATGATTTGATTTTAGGTTTAATCTTGATGGGTATGTTGGAAAGTGGGAATTTGATCAATTTTGAGTGAAAAAGCAGTTGCCTTTTGTTGAATATGTCAACTCCAGTGGATGAATCAAAACCCTTTTATGGAGCAAACATGAATTTTCTAGTTTATAAGATTCTATGCCAGTTTGGAAAGTTGGTCACGTATTTTTTTGTCTATATGCTATTTTTGTCCACACTTGATTTGGAAATTGACCATTTTTTCTGAACTTTGGTGGGTTTTTTTTTTAACAGGTAATTACAAAAGAATCTCTTTTGGCTGCTCAGGTAAGGAAAACAAATGGTCTTTTGCCTATATCTTGCTCCTTTTTAAAGGTTTTGTGATATTGATGTTTTGAGTTGGGTTGCATTAATGTAGAGGGAGGATTTGCGGAGAGTAATGGACTTGCTATCCCTTAGAGAGCACCATGCCCGGACTTTACTAATTTATTACCGCTGGGATGTCGAAAGGTTGTTTGCGGTGCTTGTAGAAAAAGGGAAAGCTTTCTTGTTTGATCAAGCTGGTGTTACAGTGGTGGAGCATCAAGGTCTTGAGTCACCACTTGGTTCTACAATAACGTGTGATATCTGCATGGACGATGTACCTAGTGTTGAGGCAACAAGAGAGGACTGTGGCCATTGCTTTTGTAACAACTGTAAGCACTCTTCCCTTCGTTTGCATTTTCTTGTGCTATGGTGCAGTATACTTTGAAGTAGTAAAGTCCTTATTTCATGTGCTGAATTATTGCATAGGGCATAGCTAGGCTGAGATTGACTCTTAATCACTTTGACGTAATAGTTTTAGTGGATGAAACAAGACGGAGAGTTAATGTCAAGTTAGAAACTTGGTAAATCCTTTATAATCAAAAGGATTTTGACTAAGTAGGACTAAACCAGAGTACATGGAATGTATGTTTAGTAAATGTAGAGACGCAAATTAAGGGTTCTAAGACTTGGATGGTTCAAAAATACCAAAGTAAATCCCATAATTTCTAAGACTTAGATTGTTAAAGGATTCCAAAGATTGAGTAAATCCCATAATTCATAAGTATAGAGAGGGATGTGAATCATAGGATAAGGATAGAGTGGATGAAGTGGAGAAGTGCATCAAGAGTTTTGTGTGATTGTATGGTATTTATCGACCTAAAGGGGAAATTTTATAAGTCTGTTATAAGACAAGTTTTGCTCTATGGTATTGCATGTTGGACTATTAAGAAGTAGCATGTTCATAAAATGAGTTTAACTGTAATTCAAATGAGAATGTTGAAATGGATAAGTGGAAATACAAGGAAATATGAGATTCTGAATGAAGAAATTCACTTAAAGACAAGGGTTGCTCCTATTGATGAAAAGACGAGGAAGAGTCACTTGAGATGGTTTAGTTGTGTAGAGAAGAGCAATTAATGCACTAGTGAGGAAAAGTGAGTTGATTCAAGTCAAGGAAGACCTAAAATAACATTAGTACAAGTAATAAAAAATGACATGTTAATTAAAAAGGTGGTAGAGAGTATGATTTTGAATAGAATAGAATGGTGAAAAACAATATGTGGCCAACCTCGGTTAGTTTGTTAATGATCCATAGCCAAGCCCAAAATTTTGGGACTAAGACTTGTTTGTTGTATTCTAGATCATTCTCTCTCTCTCTCTCTCTCTCTCTCTCTCTCTCTATATATATATATATATAAACTGGGTAAATTATACCAACATCCCTTGAGTTTTTAGGAATGACACTTACCCCTCAATCTTTCTCGAAATGACACTTCCCCTCAAGTTTGTGATCAATCTAACATATGAGTCCTTATTCTCTGATGCTGTTAGTAATATATATATATATATATATATATATATATTTATTTATATATAGATTAAACTAGGTAAATTATACCAACATCCCTTTAGTTTTCAAGAAACAGTGCTTACCCCCAAACTTCTGTCGAAATGAAACTCCCCCTCATGTTTGTGATAAATCTAACAAATTAGTCCTCATCACCTGACGCTGTTAGTAACTAATGGAAAATTCCATTTTTCCCCCCCCAAAAAAAAAAAAAAAAAAAAACATGCATTCACCAACTATAAAAATCTTTGATTTATCTGTCATGTACACCACCGACACCCATCATGCATGGAAGAATGAGATCCATATCACCATTTCACACCAATGGCCACACTCACAGCACCTTTGACCCATTGCTGTCATTCCATCGTTGAATCTTAAAATCTATAGCTCTTGCAATACTCTTCAACTCCTTAATCAATTTCATGGATTCCAATCTTCTATATTTCCAGTGATGCTGCAGAGATGGACTGGTGAGATGGTTCGGCTTAGATGAGAAAGAGAGAAAAAAAAGAGAGAAATGAAAGTGGGGAAAAGAGGAAGGGAGAGGAAATATTGAAAAAGAAGGATTTTTTTGGTAAATAAATTAATATGTTGAACTTAGTGGGAACAGTTGAAAATGAAGGATTTTACTAATAATCCAGCAATTTGGAACTTTGCTTTATTTTAGAGGCAACTAATTTTATAGTAAATAAAAAAAGTAAGGGTACAACAGTAAATTTAGTAATAAGACAAGGGTAGGTAAGAACATTTTGTTTAATTAAAGTGCATTTTAGTACATAGAAAATTCAAGTGGTTGTTAATGGTGTTATGGTCAAAGTTGGTTTTGGGGTTGAATGTTATTTCAGTTGAAATTTGGGGATGAGTGTTGTTTCATAAAACCTCAAGAGAGGGTGGTGTAGTATGAAGTTTTTACTGTTGTTTGAAGTATTTTTATGTGGGTGTGTGTGTGTATATATATATATATTTTTTCTTTGCTAAGCTTGTATGTTGTTGAAGAGATGCAACACTTTAGAGTATGAACATGTATGGTCATAGTGATATCTCTCCTAAATGGAATTGCTTGATGCTCATGCTTTGCCATAAGTTGGCATTAGTTGTTATCCTCCATATTCAGAGTGTTCATCATCTTGAACACGATGTTCTTCTATATCAATAAAATTCCTATTACCAATACAAAAAAAAAGTTGTTATCCTCCATTTCTTTCACTATATTGCAAATTTAATCTTGTGTTGATGCTTCATTTTTTAGGTTGGACAGAGCATTTTATGGTGAAGATAAATGAGGGTCAAAGTAGGCGCATTAGGTGCATGGCACACAAATGCAATGCTATTTGTGATGAAGCTGTTGTTAGAAATCTAGTCAGTAAAAGGCATCCTGATATGGCAGAAAAATTTGAGCGTTTTCTCCTTGAATCATACATAGAGGATAACAAGAGGGTTAAATGGTGCCCAAGTACTCCACATTGTGGGAATGCAATACGCATTGAGGATGACGAATTCTGCGAGGTAGAATGTTCATGTGGTATGCAGTTTTGTTTCAGTTGCTTGTCAGAAGCACACTCGCCATGTTCATGTTTGATGTGGGAGCTTTGGGCCAAGAAGTGCCGAGATGAATCAGAAACAGTTAATTGGATAACAGCTCATACAAAACCGTGTCCAAAGTGTCACAAACCTGTGGAGAAGAATGGTGGTTGCAACCTTGTGAGCTGTATCTGTGGGCAAGCATTTTGGTGAGGGTTCTTTTCCTTTTCCTTTTTGGCTTAATGTGAGGGTTTTTTTCTTTTCCTTTTCTTTTTTATCTTTTGGTTTGACTTTCATTTTTTCTTCATTTTTTCAATTTGATGCCTACTATTGTTGTACAAGCTGCTTTTGCTTTTCAAAATTTCCTTTATGTTTATGGCATGTTCTTTTATTTTGATAGTATTGCCTTAAGCTTATACCTGTAGTTGCAAAAAATCTTGTACTGTGAGTTTTACGAGGTTATATCTCCAACCAAAGTTCTGTTACATTGATTATGTTTTATTTATTTACAATTGTCTAGTAGGCCCAGTAGTGAGAGGGCTTAGATGTCCTAATTTTTGGAAACCCTTTCCTGTGAGAGAGAGAGAGAGAGAGAGAGAGAGAGAGAGGGCTTAGATGCCTGAGATCTTCTTGGCTCCACTGTGAGCCCTGCCCCCTCTGTGGTCTCTGTCTCCATCCCCTCTATGTGTCTCGTGCCGGCCTAGATCGACAGTCAGACCTTTCTCTCTAGCCGGTTAATGGCGGTTCCAGCCAGATCTGTCCAGATTGGATTGGATCCAAACTCCTCATGCACTGCTGGTGGTCTCCCATTCCTCCAATTTGCCTCTCCTTTGCAGATTTGAAGTTTCTCTGTGTCCACTCTTGTGAGGTTTCTCTGAGTGAGACCCCCTGACCTTGTGGGGTTTGTTGCCTCCCTTGTGGGTCATGCGCTGTCTTGGTGGTTTTCTATGCACAATGGTTTTGCCTGAGTTTTTTTTTTGGTGCTTTTATGGTTGGCTCTCATTGAGCTTAGATATTGAAGTTGCATTTCTTGATTATATTGCTGCTGTGTTTTCAGGTGTTTGTTTTAGATTTGCTTGTGATCTTCTTTGAGAGTTTGTTTCTCTACCAGCATATGCTCCTGTAAATATATTTTTGGCAATATGACTCTGCCGATTTATCTCCCAAAAAAAAAAAAAAAAAATCTAGTAGACCTATGACCACATTAATCTCATAAGTAGCACATACTCCCTTTGTCCCAAATTGTTGGTCCTGTTTAGAAAACTAGAAAACCCAAATTTTTAAGGGAACATCATTTATTGTCTAGTTTCTTAATTAAAAATATAAAATTTTCCAAAATTACCCTTAAATAAAGTTCTCAAAAAAATTTATGCTTGTTTTTGGTAAGGGCATAATAGGAAACTCAGTAAATTGATTGCTATTAATTTTAGAAACAGGACAAAATTTTGGGACATCTCAAAATGGAATTACAGGACCAACAATTTGCCAGTGCTTGAAGTTTATACATTCATATGAACACTGTTTGTAAGGCAATCAGCTTTGGCACAAATGGCACTTCCTCTTACAAGTTTGGGTGGAGGGTGAGGTCATGTGTTCAAATCGACGAGGTGCATCTGTAACTTGCCAATCAAAAATATGTTTACACTTTTTGCAGTAAACTTGATGATTATATCAAGATCACCTTGCTTATGGGGATGTTAATTATAGTATCCAGATCACCTTGGTTGTAATATTGCTAATCGTTTTGCATGCGAAGGTAGACAGTTTACATTTATGATGTTGGGGAAACACATTATGGTACTTTATTGCTAAACTGATTGGATTGGATTGGATTGGCTCAATAGTTCTGCTGCTGTTGTTATAATTGGATAGTTATAGTCTTGATTGATAAGTTATAGACATGCACACACAATTAGTAGTCCTTGAATCCATGACCTCACCCTCCATCCCGTTATTATGGATGGAGGAAGTGCTATTTAAGTTGGAATGCATTGGCACTAAATAGGAGAGTTATACTGAAACATCTGACCATGTCTTATCATAAGTTCACTTACTTAATTAGTGCTGTGTTGAATCGGAGCTTCTTTGCCTGCTTTGATGTCTGTTCAGGTTCATATGGTCATCATCTCTTCTACCTGTCATTCCCCTTTCCTTTCATTTTTTTTCCCTTCTTGGTTTCACATCTTATGAAACCATTCGAATGGCATCTCCTCCCCTTGTAAAGGTAAGGTTGAGGTTGAGGTGGAGGATTGAATACACGTGGGTGTTTGTGCAACTTACCAATAAAAGAAAACATTTGCTGTTACTCTATACTTGTTTAAAGTTCCAGATCAAATGTTTTTGGTGGCATCCCTTGGGAAGATTCATGCATGAGTTGGTCTTATAACTTCTACCTTCTTTTCTTTTTCATCATTCCAGCTACCTCTGGTCTTCCTTTTAATCATTCTCTCTCTGTTATTAAGGTTGATGCAAATACTTACGTTCTACTTACTTTTGGATGCAGTTGGCTGTGTGGTGGGGCCACTGGCCGAGACCATACTTGGTCAAGCATATCTGGTCACAGTTGTGGTCGCTACAAAGCGGAACGAGAGAAAAAATCTGAACGTGCAAAGCGGGATCACTATCGGTATATGCACTATTATAATCGTTATAGAGCTCACACAGATTCTTTCAAGCAGGAAAGCAAATTGAAAGAGATCATACAAGAAAGGGTGTCAATTACAGAAGAGAGGGATTCGAGGCTCAGAGATTTCAGCTGGGTAAATAACGGGCTCCTTAGACTTTTCAGATCCAGGCGTGTTCTTTCATATTCATACCCATTTGCATTTTATATGTTTGGAGATGAGCTGTTTAATGATGAGATGACGAAGGAAGAAAGGGAAATAAAACAGCACTTATTTGAGGACCAGCAGCAGCAGCTTGAGGGAAATGTTGAGAAACTTTCAAAGTTTCTGGAGGAGCCCTTTGATCAATATAGTGAGGATAAAGTGATGGAAATAAGGATGCAAGTTATCAATCTGTCAGTGATCACAGATACTCTCTGTCAGAAAGTGTGAGTATCATTACTGCTTTCACAAAAGCTTTGACTGTATGGGACTCTTGAAACTCATGCACTTATAAATCTCCTGCAGGTATGAATGCATTGAAAATGATTTATTGGGTTCTCTCCAATATGGTAATCACAATATTGCTCCTTACAAGTCAAAAGGCATAGAGAAGGCATCAGAACTTACTGCTTGCTGGAAAGCCAATAATAGTGACAAATGTCCACCTTCAGATTGTGGCGCAAGTGGTAATAATTTCGTGACACTTACATGGGCATCTTAGTTGGGAATAACTAGTAATGTTTCTGTGCCTGTCCCTATAAATATCAATACAAAACTTTATTAGGTTGTGATCTTTTGTCTTGATTTATTTTAATATTTTTTGACAGTCATACATATGTATTGGTTGGGAATAAAGTAACTAACAAGTTAATCTGGACTCAATATTGTTCTGCCTATAATATGGTCATATAAAACTTAATTAGGGTTATCATGATATCTGATGTTAATGTTACTCTGCCTATAACATGATCGTATACAAATTTATTAGGTTTATTATGATATTTTATATCCACGAGTTCTTGCTCAAATATTACTTCTTCCTCCCATAAGATCAGGGTTGAAGGTGAGGTTGTGGGTTCAAGACCCACTGGGTATGTGTGTACTTTACCAATTAAAAAGAGTTTATTATAACATTGGACATCCATGTCTTTGTACAAGTAAAATATTGCAATGATTAATTCTGTTGCTTTAAAATGTTGCAATGCTTAATTTTGATCCACAAATGCACTGATTTGGTATCATATGCCTCTAATTTGCTAGAAATGATTTGGAATTATTATTGAGTCGATAAGCTGCCATCCTCTTTCTGTGAAAAAAAAAATTTTTGGAAAAAAGAAAAGAAAAGAAAATATTAGAGCATCCACATTGGTGGAGCTATAATTTTAGCTATTTGGCTTCACCAAAAATTACTTTATCTATTTTACCTTCTCACTTTACAAAACACTCAACATCAGTGGTTTTATTTTAGTTTTTAATACAATAAAATAATATAAACAACACAATAAAATAATATATCTACTACAATAAACAATTCATCTATTTATTATTTTTTTTCTCTATTCCTCACTGTCCTCAAGCACTCATAGCACCACCACCAAACCCAGCAACCCCAAACCCAGCCACCTCCATCAGCACAACCAACCCAATCACAGCCACCCACCACCCACTGCTGCAACCACAACCAGCCCACCAGGACTCAAATTAAAAAAAGAAGAAACAAAAAGAAAGAAACGAAATGAAATAAAAAAAGAAGAAAAGAGTACAGATGACTAAAAAAAAAAGAAGAAGAAAGAGTACGGGTGATCTGAAAAAAAAAAAAAAATACAGGCTATCTGGGAAAAAAAAAGAAGAAGAAGAGTACAGGTGATCTGAAAAAAAGAAGAAGAGTACAGGCAATCTGAAAAAGAAGAAGAAGAAGAAGAAACGAAAAGAAAGAAAAAAAATTAAAGGGAGAAGAGTACAGGCGAGATTGGCGGCGAGTGGAGGATGAGATTGAGGAAAAAAAATCTGAGGAAAAAAATCTGAGGTTGACGAAGAGAGAACTGAGTTGCAACGGGAATAAAGGAGAAAAGGAAAAAAATTTGATTTAAATAATCTTTATCAATGTGAACGCAAAAATAAATTTTTTTTATACCTTTAAGCTACAGTGCACAGCTATCTTTGGCTGTGCACTGTAGCTGAGAAGCTATAGCTGTGCACTGTAGCTGAGAAGCTAAAATATATACATTTAGCTCCACCAATGTGCTCCTATTTTTGTAATTGGTGGTGCTAAAAATAGCAATTTAGCTTTTTAGCACCACCAATGTGGATGCTCTTACCACCAAAACTTTTAGTAGCTTTGTGGGTTGAGAAGGTACTAATAGCCTTGCGGTGTGTATGTGAGAGATTGAGCTCACATGTCCAAACTTTGTTGGACTCTAAAGTTTAATATGGAAGGTTTCAATATGAAATCTAGGTTTTATGCTGCAAGTCTGTAACATGATTTTGCCTTTAGTAGTTAATATTTCATTTCATTTAGGGTGGAAAGTTGGGATTATTTTTGTTTAAATGTAAACAAATGATTTCTCAGATAAGCTTTTGTAAATATAAGTGATTATAGGTGCAGTCTAGATGTTTAGTCATGCTAACGTATATTGAAGTTTACCTGACGCACTGTAAATGTTTGGTGGGACTGCAGAATTGGATCGACCTTCAGGCTCTGGGAGTTCAGATGAGAGTGGATGTTCTTCCAGGAAGCGTGCTAGAAAGGATTCTCCTGGAGGTGGCCTTTTTGATCTAAACTTGCCAGCAGAGGTCATTGACAGAAACTGAATTTGAAAGTTGCACCCTTTATATAAATACAATAGGTGTACAGCTCTGACATAAGACCCATGTTTCCTTTTACGGATTGATCAATCTGGACCGTAGCACCCAAGAACTCCACCTTTTCCCCTTTTTTTTCTTCCTTTTCTTTTTCTCCCCTTCTTTCTTCTCTCTTTTTTAGCCTGGGTTTTATGAATCTATTTTGTTATGATATTCTCGAAGAGAAATTTAGAGATTAAGTGCATCTTTCCTTTCCTCTTCGAAAATACAACATTGTATATAGCCTTCGATTGGGCAATAGATATGTAAATTTTCTCCTGATACTTGAGGAACCCTCTTAGAAACCTTCTGAGATATTTTCATATTTTTCAATGCTGGAAGTAAAGGTAACTTTGCTGAATCTTTATTTGATTTTTTGTGTAGTTTAATGCTGTATTGTTTCTGGTAGGTTTCCTTTATGGATTCTGTTTTTTCTTCTCCTGTTAATGCTGCTTATATGGAAAAATCAGTTTCCCTTTGCAGAATGGTCTAAGGTCTATCATGTGATTCTTTGTTGATCTGCTTTTTCAGGTATAGTGATAGGAGTTTTAGCCAACTGAGGCAGATGAGGTTATGTATTCTCAGAGTTCTAATCCTCTGTTTCTCGTCTGTTCAACACCAATATGTCATTGAAATCTCTTTGATTTTGAAAACAATGATTTCTCAGCAATATTGTTCATTTGCATTCAGGAGCATGCTTATATAAATCTAAGTTATTCAATTATATATAAATATATATAAAAGGATTTTGGAGCTTTATTCCAAATTGTATTATTCTTCGAGATTTAAATTTAGAACACGTCTAGGATTCTTCGAAATTCCTTGCCAATGAGGTGGTAGGCTCGATCTGGGTTCATCCTTCATCTTTTCTCATTGATCTTCATCCTTGTTTTGGTAAGTACTAGTGCATTTCAACATTGTACTGATCTAAATCGTTCAAATGTGCAGATCCCCATAAGGTTGAAAATAATTTGGTCAAAGTTTTCCTCCCAACTCCAAACAAGAATGTCCTGTATCCCATTATGTGATTGTTTATAATACTATCGACCTTTATTATTTACATGCATTCGTTAAAATTTAAACAAGTCAGATGACTAAAAGTATGGATAGGTTTTTTAGGTTGTCACATGGTGGGGGGTTTGGGGGAAAATACTTGGCCAAATAATTTTGCCTCATCTCTCACAAAGTAGAAGTAATTCATTCAACCAGACGTAACTACAAAAATTGAAAATCCAATTTCAAAATTGTAGAAAACGTGTATTCTATTTATTAATCTACCATCATTCAAAACTTACTTTTGCATTCTTTCGACATGAAGTTTATAGGTGCAATCTCAAAATGAACTCTTTGATGTGGAACTCGTACATTAATTTTTTTCTCTCTTAGATAAATGGTGAATTTAGTGAACGATTTAGATCAGTTCAATGTGGAAATCACATTAATATCTTAGATAATTAGTGAATTTAGCTTTCATATATGCATAGAAGTCACATTAAACTCTTGATCCTGATCGTGCTCTTTCCTTTCTTCCCATTTCGAAGTATCTCTTAGGCCACTATGCAAAGAGTTTACAATTGGCTAAAATTTTGGGTAATTTTGATTTGAAGCCTTAAAGAGTTAAAGTTTAAAAATATAGATTCATACTCCAAACTTTACTTAATATCTTGATTGGAGCCATCCCATTATTGCTCGGTACTAATGAGTCCATTAAGTGCCACTAAGGACCATTATGTATGCAAGTTAAGCCAATCAACTCCTGCCATGTCACTTAAATGATGCCAAGCCAATTAAACGGTAATAAATTTTTTTTTTAACATATAGATTATTTTGTAGCATGTAGTAATAATAATAATAATAATAATAATAAAAGGATAGTAAATCTAATTTGGATTAGGATATGGGGTATTGCACCATGTGCAATTCACCTTCCCCTCTCTCACAAATATTTTTTTATATTTTACTTTTTATCTTTTACTTTTTACTTTTGTTTTACTTTTTTTAATCAATGGTTGAGATTGATAGTTGCAAAAATGCAACTATCAATCTCAACTATTGATAGCAATTGCACCCGGTGCAATACCCTAGGTATTGCACCGGATCCAAATCCATCTAATTTATAAAAACGGCTTGTGTCCAGTGCATTTGTGCACTGGGTATGATACGATTCAAGCACATGTCTAGTTTATATGGACATACGTATGAATTGTATCGTGTCCAGTGCACAAATGCATAGCACAAGCTTCACTCCTAACTTATAAGCTCACAAATAAAAACTATTTTATCTAATCAACTCCAATAATATAGTTTCAACTAATAAAAATTGATTATTAATTTCAAAATTTAGTCACTTTTTGTATGAATGAATCCAACACAAATAATTTCAACTATATTTACTCATAGATATGTGAAGGAGTAAAAAAATATACTCAATAGTATTTACTATATATAAGTATATATGGGAAAAAGATAAATTAATCAAGCTTGTGAAGAAACTCATAATTCATAAAGATTAATTTTGTGTGTGAAGTTTCTTTTCCTCTTTTATGTATGTAATTAATAGATTAGCAGACTATTAGAATTATTGGATTATACAGTTAAAGATTTATGCTAATTTTGAGATTTTATTGAAAGAGATAAAAAAAAGAAATTAGAAAATAAATTTTTTTTTTTTTTTTTTTTGGTATTGGGAAAACAAATACGGGCCATTTCACAATCCCATTTTTAATTTTTAATCCAATAAATAGATGTCCCTTTTCGACTTTCTTTTCACACGTGTGAACTTCCATGACTGTTACTTCCCGCCACTGCAAATGCCGTCCTCATTGCCCTCCATGATCACGGTCTCCGACGCCGAAGGCGGGCTCCGGCAACAACTCGACTCGGCTCCTCCGGTCTCAGGTGGTGGCCTCTTCGTGCCCGCATTCGGGTTGCTCCCTTCTTCGAGTCTTCCAGGGTTTTCGGGCCGGATCCTGATCCGGTTCGGAATTTGAACCGGTCAGACTCGACTCGAGGACAGGTATGCATGCTTCACGGAGTCAGAGAGCGTGAGTTCTTATTTTTTTACTTTTTTTTTCTACATTTATGCATTAAAGAATTTACAAGCAAATTGCTTGTGTTCAATTCAAAGTAAAGCTTTCAGTTACTAAATTCAACAGTTTTTTTATTTTATATTTTTATATTTAATTTTTTTTTATAAAATTTAATTTAAAGTAATTTAATTTATATAAATTTTCACAATTTCTAATGCTGCTAGAAATTTTTTTTATATTTGTTTACTGGGTACCAAACGATTATAGAAAGAAGTGTTACAAGGTTTTGATATTGGTCTTAGAATTAAAATTTGGGTGTCTTTAATAGTTGGGATCCTGTATTTCAAAAGTTGTAGCTATTTTATGTGTTGGACAAAGTTTTCCTCCAGATCGAGTTGGGGAAATCACCCTTTACATGGTGGTGAAACCGTCCACAGTATTAAATCACATTATTCATTAAATCATGTAAACATGTTACATGATTATTAAGTACGTCATGTAACTAAAAGTACACACAGATGCTCGATTGAGTTGCCCGTGTAGTGGGTTGGGAGAAACTAGAAATTTTTTGTCTTGATGTGTTTGGTGTTCACCAAGATTTGTTGGTTTGCCTAGTTTGTTGTGTTGGTTATAGTGGTGTAAATGCATTGCATGTTTCTGGTGAATGAAACTGCTGTGGTGCATTGTGGTTTCAACATGCAAAGTTGTGATGTCGTGGTGTCTATTTTGTAGTCGAGAAGCACAAAGCCACCCCAGACATGCAGCTGTTTCAATACCACTGTGATGGTTTTCCTGATGAGAAGAGGTTCAAAGGAAAGAAAGGTGTTGATCTACTTTTGGCACTGCTGCTTCTCCTGCTAATATTAGAAATAAAAGAAAAGAAGTTCTCAATATTTATATTTATATTCCATTATTGTTTAAAGTCAATCTTCCTACACAATCTTGCATCGGATTCTTGAGATATTAAGCCTTAGTTTCTGTGCTAAATAGTAAAAATTAATCATTTCATCTTCTGAATTTCACTCATCTTAATTTATCTGGTCCTTTCATATCCACCATCTCAACCTTATATATTTGATGTTACTGCTGCAGCAACTATAAACTAGGTGGAAGGCATGGAAATAAAGCCTCTATTCTTGAAATTTGATTGATGGGAAGGGCTGCTTTTCCAAATTGATTTTTGTTGGTTTAGATGACTGCAGTTTGAATTTAGTAGACAAAGAGGTTGTGACATTATAATTGGCAATAGGTTGAAAGATTCTTATAGGGAGGAGGTGAAGGTTGTATTAAAGCTCAAGAGGGGTCAGGTTGAAGTTGCTGCAATTGTAAAGAAGCCCATCACATTTAAGGGAAGTGTTCAGGGGGTAATATACACTAAGATGAAAAATGGTGAAAGTTAATTTCTCTAAGAACAAACAAAGCCAATAAGAAAAGTTATCAAACAAAATTGGGCATGTGGCCCTATCACCCTTGGATAAACATGAACAGGGGTGAGTTATCTAAATAATTCACGTTCCATTATGAACTGACTTCTGTTATTCTGAGGGAGCATACACCCTTGACAATTCTTTTCATGCGCCTCTGGTTTTCATGAGGTGGTTTTATTAACTTTGTTTACTTCATGTGACGAGCTTGGTTTCCCATATGTTCTCAGGAAACTGAGATTGCTGGAGAATGTAAATATGTTCCCTGCCTGCACGTTTGAGGATCTAGTGAATAATATGGAACATAGACGCAAGGCTAGATTTCAGATAAGTTGATATTTCTGTTTATAAATTTATTCGTTGATTTTCATTTGTTTAAGTTGGTTCTGCATTTTGATCAATTTGTTGATAAATCCATTATTGAATAAATTTAAATTGTAGCTTAATATTTGAATTTTCTGCATGAGTTATTTTCATTGTCTGAGGTCATTGCCTCCTTAATCGAAGTTCTTAGCCAAAATAATAACAATAAATAAGAAAAAGGAAAAAAAGAAAAAAAAGAAGAAGAGAGTTTGAGCATCTCATGATGCCCTTTCAATTTTTTCGGTGCTTGTATTCTGTTTTGTGGTGTTCTTATACACCTTTCCCCATGAATAAGTTTATTTTGATTATTGATTTTTTTTTATTTTTTTATTTTTATTGATAAGTGAAGAAAGGAAAATTGATAAAGCCCAAGAGTGATAGGAACTAGCCCAAGTCCAAGTCCAAGTCCAACACCTAGTCCATTATTTTTAAGTAGAATATGTTATTTTTTATTATTGAAATTTTATAGAATATGCTACATTTAGGAGTAACTATGTATCTTTAATCAGTTGTAATTGATGTTTCTTCTACCCTAGTTTGAGATTGATACATTAATTCACTGAAGAACTCAAATAACTGTTGATGGAAGTCATTCTCAACAAATTGAAAGTTACATAATAGATAATACATTTTCCCCCCACTTTTTTGGCAAGGGAAGGGTGATTGATTTGGGGACTCCATGAAATCATTGGCTCCAGAGAGGGGCAACCACCCTTAGGAACCTAAAACTCTTTATGCCTCCTTTTGAAATATGGGTGTGAAGGAGCACTTGGATGATATCTAATACCAAAATAAGAAAAAAAGGAAGAAGGGTTGAGCAAGGTGAAGATAGACGTAAGCATGTTTCAAATATGGTACAGGAGATCTGATCTTCAAATAATTTTTTTTCTCTCCATGATATGTCGCCATAACAGTGGGGGCACTTAAAGCAACCCTGGCTTTCCACTTATCTTTGGTTATTGAAGGGTAGGACCCTCACTGTGGCACTTACATTTTTTTTGTCCACTGTGGCCACTTAAGATATACAGATAAAGTAACTTTCCATGTGATTGGGTCCTGCAAAGGTTTAGCTATATGTGCAAAATTTTATTTATGAGTCAACTAAAGGTCGTTTTCTAATACTTCAAGGTGTCTATTGCTCCATAGTGTCTAAGCTATGGAGCTTACACCAATAAAACCTTCATCTACCCCTCCCCTTCTCCTTCCTTTTCCAAAAAAAGGTTCTCTATTGCTCCATGGTCGTGATAATCCTCTCATCCCTCTTGCCCATCTTGTTATACCATTATAAGATATGCATGTTATGAGTTTACCTAACAGATTGACTAATAGATTGTTTTACGAGTGGTGGATTAATTTTTTGGACCGTTTTCTTTTTATTTCATGGTCTCTATTGCTCCATACATGTGATAATCAACCTCCCCTCTGAAAAATGGGAAAAAAAAAAAAATCTGAAAGAATGATATAAAATGATAGTTACTATCCTATATTAAAGTTTTAGAGTATGAGAATTTCTTTCTAGACCTTATTTATTCACATGTGCTTGGGGAGTGGTGTGATCGGTTGAGATGGTGGTTGAATGGGAACGGAAAATTTGGTGTTCGTTCTTAACTTCTTATTACAATGCTATCCATGGTCCTAATGGAATTTCCTTCCCTTGGAAAAGTATCTGGTGTGTTAAGGCCGTCAAAGAGGGTGTCCTTTGTTTGGATAGCTGCTTGGGGTAAGATTCTTTCCAATGACAACCTTATCAAGAGGGGTCTTTTTAGTCTGTTGGTGCTGTATGTGTAGGTGTAGTGAAATGGTGGACTAATTTTTGATCGGGAGATCAGCTGCTTGCTTTTTTTTGTGGTTCTTTGTTTGACTGGTCTTGGGTTTGGGAACTTATATCTGGTGATTCCCTCCCTTTGTTTCTTAGTTCACTCATTTTTTTGTAATTAATTTCTTCTTTGTTTCTTTTTTCCTAGTAACTTTTGGACTGCTTTGTGCATTTTTTGCCTAAAGTAGCTTTTTTATATACATCTTTCTTACTTGTCAAAAAAAAAAAAAAAAAGATGTTTGTGGCTTATTGGGTGTTGCTGTCAACGGTAGCAGGCCTATTCTTTGGGCCAAGGAATTGGGTTGGGAAGCACTTGCATCATGTTTTGAATCTTATTCTGTTATGCTTAATGTTGATAGTGTGGAAAGAATGTAATAGCTGCACTTTTGAGGAAATTGAAAGATCTATTGATCAACTGATATCCTTGTTGATTTAAACCTTGTTTGATTGGTCTTGTGTGTAAGGTATTACACATTGTAATTCTATTTTTGAGTTTCAAGACTCATTTTGTTCATCTATACGATTCTTTGTAATTTTTTTTCAGATTCTTTGTGAACATGAAGTAATGTTCCCTTTCAATGACTCTGCCTATATGAATCTAAGGGGTAACAACCATCATCCATCCTGCCCATCATATTATACAATTATAAGATATGTGTGGTATGAGCTTACATAATGGATTGGTTTGCAAGTGGTGGATTAATTTTTTGGACTGTATTCTTCCTTATCTTTTCTATTTTGGTAAAGAGAAATAGAGATAATTAAGGTTTGCTTGGAGGGAAACCTATACCTCCAAGTTAGATTAGTGAACAATTTGTAATTTTGGAAACCATAACTCTCCTTTTCTTTTTCATTGTCTACATTTGAATTTATCCATGAACTTTCAATTACATAAAAATAATTTTCAACTCCCTAGAATTTATCAACATAAAAAATCATAACTTATCCAAGTCTTAACTAATTTATTTGAATTAACTCAACATATCTTTATCATAATAATGCATTTGTAGATGTGCTGCACAAGAAGTTTTTTTGGCCAAAGCAGCAACATGACTAAGAGAGAATTGTTAGGGATGAGACACAAGTCACACTACAGACAATTCATAGACTGCTAAAGAAAAAGTTTTTGGCCAAAGAAGTGGCATGGTGAAGAGAGAATTGATAGGGATGAGACACAAGTCACACTATGAACACTTTAGTCAATCATTATTAAAATTTATTGACTTTGGCTAATATTTGTTGCTTTAGTGGCTATTCTGCTGATGCTATAATTGAATTGTGACGGTTCAATGCTCTTGGATAATATTAGCCTGACAATTTATCATATAACGGGTAATTGTACTAATCCATGTTGTTTTGGACTTTGGGGTTTCATATCATATGCCTTAAAAAATTTATCACATTTCTTATCCAACTTTTCGTTTATGCATGTTCAAATTGCTTGCTTGCTCTTAGATCGATAACTTGATATCATAGCAAGTTATTAAATATGGACTGGATGACCATTGGACTATAAAAATGAATTAAGTTATATATTGTGTGCAGATTGGAGACAGGAGTAGAAGAAGAAGAGCCCAAACCAGAAGAAGATGCTTTTTGCCCTTATCATTGGCATTGACTAATCTACTGTCATGCCTTGGGGAAGTACACACTTAATGTGTTTCTCGTCTGGGTTTTGATGCCCTAGAGATCCTCTTTCTTCTTTGCAAGACTCTCTGCTCTTTCATCGGCTAATAGATGGGACCAAATTTTCATTAATCTCGAAGAAAAGATTCTTTTACTTTCCTTGAGAGAACCTTCACTTCGGGGGATGCAAACATGGTTTAGAAATATTAAGTTAAATACATATTTTATTGCAGGTGGGTAGTAACGAAAGTGAGCTCCCTAGGTTGACATAGAATCACTTGAAGTGGCATGTTTTTGTGTAGCACCAAAAACTTGTACTAATTGGTTTTCAAGTTACTTGCTTGAGTAGAGATAACAAGCTGTGCTTTTATATTAGAATAACTAGTTAGGCTGTTTCAAAACATAAACTACATAGATTGTTTTTTAATACATTTTAAGTGGGGGAGAGGGATTCAAAACTTGTATATCTCCATTAGAAACTTGGAGAAACACTATTTAACGTGGAAGACAGTCATGGCATAAACTGTATAGATAAAAAGTCAGAATGTTCTATCCTCAATTATTTTTTTTCCTTGCTCCCACTATAACTTAAAGGGGATTGTATAATTGGATTTGCTTGGTTATGCTTTTTTCCCTTTTATTTTATATTTTAAAAATTGAAAGTGTTGTTTGACCTAATTATTTTTTTAATGGAGTAGTTAAAGAAAAGGCTTGGCTATTTTAAATACATTTACAATAGACAAATGCATCTTTCTAAATCTTACCTTTTTCTTGTGATTATCTCTTGCACTAATTCTAATGACTTTGGTTTTTGTAGAATCTTTTAGTTTACAATTATACAAAGCCGTAATCGAGACAACATTTTTAATAAGCTGCAAGTATGTCTGTCAGTTTCTTTGAGAATTGGAAATTGACTTGCTCGAGAATGAAAATGTTTGTTTTTTTCATTTACTGATTATTAATTGACATCGAAATATGAAACACAAACATGGCTGTGACTTCTATTTTGTTTGGATCTCAGTTCCATTACTAAATTACATGGTTTTTCTAGTTGACAATTGGCCTCATGCCAAATTAGAAACTTCTTGAAATGTCACACTCTTATAACATTGTTTAACTTAACTGCAAAATATAGTAATAGCTTATGGTATATATTTTTAAGGAACTGAGAAGTACATTACAATTTGATCCATGTAGCCTAAAACACAGCCTTCACTTGCATTCAGAATGGACAGCAGGTGTATGTATATCCTTGAAGAAAATGATTTGAAATACATAATGAGAAAAATTTGAATGGCTCTCCAAATTGCAGGATTGGCAAAGAGTAATTTTACATGATCAATTGCTCTGTTTGTTTTCCCTTTAAGGAGAAGAGAATCCACTTTGTTTACTACATAATAATTGTAACTTATCATTAGGATAAGACATAAAAAGTGATTAACATAACAATCATTGGTTAACGTTAAGCTACAAATATGAATTTATAGCATGACAGAAAAATTTCCTAGGTTATTCTATATGGTCAAATAATAAAGAGGAAACAATTCAAACAAAAAGGTAATAAATAGAATATCTTGAGCTGGTTTTAAACATCTATGAAATGAATTTTTTTTTTCCCAAAAAAAGACAAAAAGGAAAAAAGAAAAAGACATTGGGGGTACACTACCCAAAACATGTAGGAAACAGCATTGTGCTCAAATCCCAAACCCCATTTTCTCAAAGCCCTCAAGGAGGATGTATGTCCTGAAATTAAATGGCCCTCCCATCAAATTGCTCTACTAAAGCATGTTTTCTCTACAAATTTAAGTGAAGTTTTCCTTTTTAACAAGGAAAATACTAACGATGCTCTTATGGTAATGGATAATAATCTATTTAAAGAAAATTTTTACGGGAAAAGAAAAAAAAAGCAATTAATGTTTTGACAATTATTTCTATTTTCCATAAAAGTGGTATCAAAACTTTCTTAAAATGAATTGTTAACCATTTTCCTAAGAGCACCCGTTAGCATGACCTTTTTAATAAAACACCAAAAAAAGGAGGAATGATTCCATGGTCAACACTCATTAGTAACATCTAGCATTGAGCTAAAGGTTACATCTATTCATTAGCTCAAACCTACTGCATAAAGGGAATGTTTTTATTTTGAATTCTAAGTATTTGGGATATGTCAAGGATTAAAAGTCTAGTGCCACTTCTATTAGCTTTAGAAAATATAATTTGATTTAATTTTATTCGTCACTGCAAGGATTATACCAAAGATAAAGTGGGATGAAACATTTGCATGAATCAAGTGGGATTCATGTAAATTTTACAATATGAATGATCCAGATCAGTTTGACCTCCTGATTCTTACATTTAATTGCATGATATTTATAAGAACTCTAAAAATATATCTAAATAGGCTAATATCATAGGTGGCTCCTATCCTTCTAGACCTTACAATGATCACAAAGTTTGAACTGCATGGGAATATCAACCTCTATTTGGGCAAGTTGGACCCAAACTACATGTGCTAATTGTCACCAATCTGCTCTAAAATGATTTCTAAAAAATTTTCAAGTTCCCTTTCTTCATTCTTTGTTCTGGATAGCAGTATAGCACCCTCTCCCAAAAAAAGGCAACAACCTTTCTCAGCAAGTTTTTGACTAGACAAATTGGTTGAAAACTAATTGTCTCAAAGAGTTAAGCCAATTGAAAGCCCACCAAACCAGTCAATTTCATGTCAATCACACGTTGATTTAACTTTGGACATTCACCTTTCAGCCCTTTTTAGGCTACCTTTCTTTTTTCTAAGTGCTGCCTTTTAAGGCCTAGGGACCAACACCACTGCAATCCTCCCCTAATGTTGCTATCAACTCTAATCTTCTACGGACCACCGAACAGAATAAGAAAATAACCGAAAGAGTAGAAACGGATATAAGATATGATATCTTGGATCAAGATAATAAAGTTGTGTAATTCAAAATTTTCATGGCTATATGATTTTTAGTGCACTTTCAAGTTTCAACTATGAAAAATGAGGCCTATTATGCTGGAGATCTTTTTATTTTTTATTTTTTTTATTCACAATTATTGAATGACATGAAATATTAAGATTATTCCTTACTTTAAAGAAAGGAAAAAGTATTTCTCTAAAATGGATTGAAAGAATATCCTCTGACCCATAATATTGTGTGGGTTCTAATGTCATAAAAGTCATCAAAATAAATTATATGATAGTAAAAGCACTAGGTTCATATCAGTTTAGAAAAAGAAAAAAAAAAGGCCTTGAATTAATGAGAAATGTTACGTTCATGATATTTTCACAATAAATTATAGGTGCTTAGTTTTTATTGGTTATAATTTGAATTTACTACTGAAATTATTTTTTTGCTTCACCATTAACAAACCCATAACAAACTATCATTTAAAATATATTGTGAAAAATTATAAACATAGCATTTCTCTGAAGAAATGGATAGAAATATTCATGCTTCACCTTTTAATTAGTTTACAATTTTGCTATAAGCTATTATCCTTTCACCCCACCCCCCTTTTTTAAAACACACTATGTATAATGGGCAGTGAACGTAAAAAAGCATATAACATGTCAATCTAATTCAAAAAAAAAAAAAAAAATTGGAAAACGTTATGTTATAAGAAAAGGTTAACACATAGTATCTTGTTATAAACAAACCAAGTGGATTTATTGTAATTTTCTTTAAATGAAAATTTTTTGAATTTTTTTTAGATAATATTTTGTACAGAGTAATAATTATCACATACTTAACTATGGTACAGACACCATACACATTCACAATTAAAGTTGTGAAATTGTGTTAGTATTTTGAAAAGACAATTTTACAATTTCACAATTTTAAAGGGGGTGTATAAGGAGTGTGTGAAATGGCGAGGGAGTGTGTAACTAGATTTAAATGTAAAAAAAGCATATAACATGTCAATCTAATTCAAAAAAAAAAAAAAAAAACTAAAACGTTATGTTATAAGAAAAGATTAACGCATAGTAAGTTGAATTGAATTTAAATATCTTGTTATAAACAAACCAAGTGGGTTTATTGTAATTTTCTTTAAATGAAAAATTTTTGAATTTTTTTAGATAATATTTTGCATAAAGTAATGATTATCACATACTTAACTGTGGTAGACACCGTACATATTCATAATTAAAGTTGTGAAATCATGTTAGTAGTTTGACAACACAATCTTACAATTTCACAATTTTAAAGGGGGTGTATAAGGAGTGTGTAACTAGATTTAACATTTTTCACGTAAGTTACATGACACAACAGCCATATAGGGACTGCACTGTGTGAACTTTGAACTGTAAGCAAGTCCAAGTCCCTTGAACTCCCGCTATATATTTATATATATATATATATATATATATATATATATATATATATATCTTAATCACCAACCTGTCTGTTGTCACTTTGTTCCTATTTAAATGGCCGAGTTTTACTTTTGCACATCATCTTCAATCAAAAGCCACGAAATGTCTTACTTCTTTTAATGCAATACAAAAAGCCCACCATTGCAAAAGCTTCAAAGGTGGTATAACTTTCTTAGACAAGGCACTAGTCAAAAAACTGACCACCCTTTTCAAGTATTTTGTACTATATGTAGCACTAGCACATATACTTTCCGATGTTATCCTTGCACTATATTTCTTAGCTCTTGCATATCAAAAGGACAAATGGGGTTGTTTTCCCTGATTTGAATTGCATATATCTGAGAACCCATTTGGTCCTTGAACCGCTAGATTTTGTTGAGCTTTTCAAAAACACATACCCGTGAGTAGTCTCATTCCATCAATATGTGCTAGGTTGCTTATAAGCAGGGTTTTTGCTGTTACAATTAATGTTCTTTGGATGCATCTGTCATGCTGTTCTTTTTCCTGTTTAGTAACTTTGTCAATATCTGATGGTAGTATCTGCTGGCACTGCTGTTGTTTCAGTGAGTGTTTAAACCGTGTGGTTAAAGCCAGTTTTGATACTGTCATGCATGAAATAAAGTGGCGGGTTTCTAGTTTGAAGCCATTCGACTTCATGGAAGTAAAAGTTTCTAGACACAAGCGTTCTATGAGGTAGCTTCATGTGTTTCATTATCATCATTTTTGTTTAGCTTGTCCATTTTCATATTCTGTGTACCAATGTAGGCTCAACTGCTTTCGTCTTAGTGTACCTAAGAAAGCGTGCCACCATAGCTCTCAAAAAGTTTTTAGATTTTTTTTTTTTCACTAGCAAACCCCATCAACTGTTGGATACTTTGCCTTTTTGGTTCTCTTAAGAATTCAACTGATTTTATTTGCATCTATGTAAATAAACCTTAGGAAAGAAATTCTTATGTTTCAGTCAAGGTGAGAAATATTAACTCCTCCTCCTTATCACTTTCATAAGAAAAGGCTAGTTCTTCCTTTTTTGCTTGCCTGCAAGTACATTCAAAGACAAAATGTCATTTATCCTTTCATTACATATTTTGCTGCATTGCTTAGTGATTTATTTTGTTCCTTTACAATGACAGTGATCCAATTAAAAGAAAACTCAAGGAAGACAAATCAAATAGCATCTCTGAATCTCCTTATCGAGTTAAGATGGTAAGAGGTTAAATTCTCTGTTTTGCAACTTGCTTTCCTAAGTCTTGAACATTTTGGTGAGGGCTTCTTCTACTAAACCAGAAGTTAATTTTACTCTGCCCCCTAGATATTATACCCTTATTATGGTGCAGTGTCCACTTTGATTATGAGTTTAAAACCATTGTACAAACTAGTTTTTTTGCATATATGTTGTAATTTTCTGATGACATTTACTAGAGAAAGCAGTCATATTAGATAGGTCATGAGCACTCATTCAGAAGTCATAATTAATTCCCTGCTCATTTACAAGTTTGGTCTAATTGTTTTGCTATTATAATTTCCCATAATGATTATAATCCATTTTTTTTCTTTTTCAAAAAAGGAATTCGGACAACCTAAGGCCTATATTGAAGCCAAGAAGAAACAACCCCCTAACAGTGACATTCAAAGTTCCTTGAAGCAAGAGGTATATATCTTTACTTATGTGAACTCATCACTGTGGCTTATTTAAGACACTTTTTGAGTTTTGAGCAAAATAATGGCACATCTGGTTACTGAATAAGACATTTTTGCATTCAATACTCCATTAACCTTTTGTTCTTAATCTTTGTGAAATTGAGAATCCCATAAAAGGACATCTTATATTGTGCTTCACTTTTGGCTTCCTGCAGCCAACACTATGACTGCATGGGAAATACATAAATACATTATACATGGAAGGGATCTTAGGGATGGGTACATTTCAATCTCAAATAACCTGCATTATGCCATATGTAAAATAGTTAGTCTAGACTGGACTCAGATTATTGATAAACAACTCCCATTCCCAAAGCAGTGAAATGAGATACAACTAATTAGCTACAAGGAAACTGGAATTTCAGTGCCCAAATATAAGGTGGCTGAGACAGAATGTAAAAAGGACTTGAATATAGAAGTGTCCTTGCTATGTATAGTTATTTAAGCTTCAATCCCATGATCAAGATCAGATGTCCTCCTAATCCGCATCCATTGAGTTATTTACTACCTTTACATCTCTCTCATGTGTAGGTTCTGCAGCTTCAAAGACGATTACATGACCAATTTGTGGTACGGCGAGTATTAGAGAAGGCATTAAGTTATCGGCCTCTTTCACATGATGCTATGATAGATAACTCAGTCCCCAAGGTAATTTCTCTTTGTAAAATGTGTATTTGTTGTGATACAGATGCCCGTAGAAATTCCAGAGAACTTCATTTGTGATACACTTCTTCTGTTACTTGAAGAATTCAAAAAAAAAAAAGAAAATATGTCAAGCTGAAAGATGCATTAGATATGGCCAAGTAAAAGTAAATAATGATCTCTTTACTTGTCAACTTGGGACTTCGGCAAATCCTCAATAAAATTTGAAATGGAGAAACAACAGAGCTTGAGGCTTGGTGCTTATATTTACAATTTTTATCCAATAATATGCTAATTTTTTGAATTATTTCTAGTACTTGGCACATTTGAATCTGCTAATCTTGCTTCTAACAATCGTTTGATAATTCCTTTTCTTGACATCAGCCTGCCCAAGAACTGATCAAGGAAATTGCAGTGTTAGAACTAGAAGTAGTGTATTTGGAACAGTATCTTCTTTCTTTGTATCGGAAAAAATTTCATCAACAAAAATCATGTGTGTCAACCGTGGAGGGAAGATTGAACAAAGAAATGTTTCGAAAAGTACCTGAATATGATATTATGTCAGAGAAAGAAGATCCAGTCACCCACTCCACTCATCATATGTTGCCTCAAAATTCAATTGGCAATCCACTACAGGAGTGCAATGACATTTGGGGGACACAAAAGCAGCTGGATTCTAGTATTCATCGCAACCACTCATCACTTTCTCAGCGTTCAGCTTGTTTATCTAGAAATTCTCCTCCTATGAAATTTTTAAATAAAGGTGTAGGCTCGTACCATTCCCTACCTTTGTCAATGCTGGAGGTAACTTTCTATGCAAACATTAGTATATTAGCCAAGATGCTATTAACATTTTCCTTGTACAGTATTCCAATAATCAGTAGTACCTATAGCTGGCTTGAATGACAACATGGATGTAGCTAATTTGTGGCTTCAAATGTTATCTCTTCAGCAAGCTCAGACTACTACTTCCAGTGTAAGTTTGGCGGAGCATCTTGGGACCTGTATCTCAAATCATATACCAGAGACACCAAACTGGCTTTCTGAGGAGATGATTAAGTGTATTTCAGCTATATATTGTGAACTTGCAGACCCACCTTTGATCAATCATGACTACCCTTCTTCCCCTAATGCATTATCATCATCACTAAATGAATATTCTTCACAAGGTCAGAGTGATAAGTGGAGCTCACAGTGCAAGAATTTTTCATCATTCAATTCAAACTTCGATAACCCTTTCCACATTGAGGGATCAAAAGAGTTCAGTGGACCTTACTGCACCATGGCAAAGGTGCAGCTGATATGTAGAGATCGCCAGAAGTTAAGAGAAATTGAATACATGCTACGAAGATTTAGGTGAGCCTTTCTTACTGTAACAATCCTTATAACCTTTGTCATGCTATGTGGTCTACTTTTAGTGGGTCTTTGCTTGCTTTATGCTCCATCTGGTATCTAAAAAGAACACAAAAAGGAATAGGAAATTGGTAAACAAAATTCTTATCAGCACAAAATGAGCATCATGAAAATATGGTTTTTTGGACCAATATTCTATAGTTTGATGCAACACTAAGCAGACTTGAGCTCTACCTTTGCGTCAGCAGCAGTTTTTTCAGTGATTTGCAATTTGCATTAGTGTGTTATACTTACACAGTATGTTTAGACTTTTTCATGGTTAATGCTTTATGAAGATGTACAATCAGCATTAAAAAGTGATTCCTTTGTTTTATTCTTGGTTGCTAATAGTTACCTCTTAGTATAAGCACTACAGAATCTTCTAATGCATTAAATGGAAAATAAGGTTTTTGTTGGGAATTTTTGTGTGAAGTGTGATGATATTGTTGACTTTCAGGCATCATAACCTCTGCTCTCATAACACTTTCCTTGCAAATACTAATGAGGCTAAAGAACCATTCCCTTGCAGGTCACTTGTTTCTCAATTGGAAGAAGTTGATCCTAGAAAGATGAAACATGAGGAGAAGCTAGCCTTTTGGATTAATGTCCACAATGCACTAATAATGCATGTAAATTCCTATAGCCAAGAAACTCTAAATCTCATGTTGCTGTTTTTTTTTTTGCTTGAGTCTGTTAGGATAACCAACCCATTTGTTGTCTATTGTCCAACAGGCATTTTTGGTCTATGGGATTCCACAGAGTAATCTTAAAAGAATGTCTGTACTACTTAAGGTGGGTAGTGCTTCTCTGGTATTTTCTGAAGGGGGGAAAATGGTGTATAAGTTGCTTACATTAGCTTGTGCCTGATGCAGGCTGCATATAATATTGGCGGTCACACCATAAGTGTAGACCTGATACAAAGCTCTATCCTGGGATGTCGATTGCCTCGTCCAGGACAAGTAAATCCCATTCCTGATATTAATATCAAAAGATTAAAAACCTGTTTGTACTTGCCGTTTAATCTTAAAAAAAAAAAAAAAAAAAAAAAAAAAAAAAACCCTGTTTGTATTTATGATCCTGTTTTTCTGGTAGAGATTAGTTGTTGGGCTCAACATGTTGTTATTCATTTATGATTGGAATTTATATACCTCCTGCTTGATTAGGACTGATTTAGCTCACTTTTGCTGCCAGTGGTTGTGGCTGTTGTTTTCCTCAAAGATAAAATTCAAGGTTGGGGATGCACGGAAAGCATATGCAATTGAGTACCCTGAACCTCTTCTACATTTTGCACTTTGTTCAGGAAGCTATTCTGATCCTGCGGTAGGCCCATATCCTGACACTGTTCATTATACTACTTGTCTCCTTGGAAAATGATTTTAATTGCAAACAAATGTTTCTTGAAGTTCATCCAGAATTAAAAAATCTGATGTTGACAATTTTTTTCCCATATAATTAAGATCATTTAATATTCTGAAAGTTCAGACTTGTGGGCATAATTCAAAAGTTTCTTCAATGGCATTGAATGAATTACTTGCTTACATGACACATTGTTATTACTTAGTAACTTGCTTCTCTTTTTCAGATTTTCAAATAATTCTAGAAGCTGCAAATTCAAAATCATATGCCTAAGCTGAAGTCATACCTCATATGACTCCACCACACAGCTGAATGTTGAAATTGTTGTCTAAATGGCCTACCTTGTAGGTCTCAGTAGGTTGACATTCATTGATAACGGATTTGTCAAAGCTGAACCGAATATAGGGTCTAAGTTGGGTGGCATTTAATAAAATCACTTGGACTTAATATAGCATGACAGGAATGGAAGTGAGATTTGTTATTTTATAGCATTCAATTTTATCCAAGGATCTTTCTCAATGACTGTTCTTTATTTAGGTCCGCATATACACTTCCAAGAGAGTATTTGAGGAGCTTGAAGTTGCGAAAGAAGAGTACATTCAGTCAACCTTCAGCATACGTAAGGATCAGAAAATCCTTCTACCGAAGATAGCGGAGTCTTTTGCAAAGGATTCAGGTTTGTGCTCAGGTGATTTGGTGCAGATGATTGAGCATTTTGTACCTGACACTCAAAGGAAGAGCATTCAGCAGTGTCAGCACAAAAGAACTTGGAAGGGAATTGAGTGGACCCCTCACAACTTTACTTTCCGCTATATGCTTTCAAAAGAGTTGGCTTAACAATGTCTTAGCATAATAAATGCTCAAGATTCATAGTATGTGGCAGGTATTCCAGATTGTTTTAGCCTTTATGGCTATTTTTGTTCCTCTATATGTGAGCAACTGCAGCTAGCTTAGTTAGTTCAGAATGACAGTTGAATCATAGCTGAACCTTGGCAAGAAAAACGAATGGAAATGATGATCAAAGAAGGTCAAGATTTTTGAGATTAAGAATATCTAAAAGATACATCAAACAAATTGTTTTTTGGATCAGAAGAAATTTCAAACTTGAGCTTATTTGATCACCAGTCTTTGTTGAGGGGAGAGGATGTGATTTGGCTGTCATTCCCAGTCATCTTTTCAAGTTCTTTTGACAGGTATTCATGTACAAACAAATGAAAGCAGTGAGGAATAGGTTGATAGAGTGGTAGCATGTAGTTATTGTAATATGATTGTTGTTTGGCTGGATTTTGTAATGTAAAGTATCTCATTAGTGTTCAGAAAGATATGTTTATGCTGTCTGGCTGTTTTTCTTATCTGTTCTGGCCTATTTGTAAAAAATGCTGAATGAATGTCAGAGATGAGTTGTGGATGGTCTTTGAATCAAATGGCACCTCCTACCCTTAAGGTGAGATCGAGATCATGGGTTTAATCCTATGCGTGTTCCATAGCAATGTATTTAATTATTAATGAACATTAATAAAAGGTATTTCTAAATCTTCTAAAAATGCTTTTCTATCAAAATAAACTAGTTTCTAGCATACAACAGATAAGTTGAAGCAAAGTCACACTCACAGTCAATTGACAGAGTAGGGAAGAATCAGAGTAAGTGAGGTGGAAAACATGATCCTAAACAATGCATGCTTTGAATGGTTATTTATTTCTTTTGCTGAAAAGTGCAAGAGAAATTTTGATCTAATTACACTGCTGGAAAGTTCAAGTGTAAGGTGGTAGAAAAAATTATCTTTAACCAAAAAACATAAAAGAAAGTTAAAATATAGATAGTATTGACAAATACCATGACATAAACATAATCATTCAAACAAAAAAAAAAAAAAAATGAAAATCTAATCATTACATAAACATGAACATAATCATAATATTAACTAACATAAATTAAAAATTTATTTTGTTAATATATTTGATCTTGTTGTTTTAAATTGTACAAAAGTCATTCCAAAGGATCTTATAATTATATAGCTATAATTATAAATAAAATAAATTAGAGATCCTAAATCAACTATGACACCAATAAAATAATATAATAATATTAGAAAGATAATCAATGATTACTTCTTCTCTAAATTGTTCTGCCATAACATTCAATTATCAATACCATCGCTTAAATCAGTTTTTTTATTTATATAGATGTATAGATACGTTGTAGGTGCAGAAACGACCCCTGCAAGCATCCTCATACCCTCTTCCATCCCTTTTGAAGATCACAGCCAAGCTCTCCTTTGAGAAAGTATCTCTTCGATCTCTCTTTCTCCTATATATTTCTTGGTTTTTCTCATCTGAATTTTGTTTTGATTAGCTGCCTGGTTAAGATTTTTTTTTTTTTTTTGGTAATCAGTTTCTATTTTTTATTTTATATTTATTTTTGTTCGTAAGTTCGTAATTTGTCCGCGTTAAACAGCTCTTACATGTCATAACATTAATATTACTTGCCGATACATAAGATATATATGCTCTTGCTCTTATTGTTTAAAAGCATGTGAATTCAATTTGCTGCACCAAGACATAAAGGTTCAAGTTCATACTGCATGCAATTCATTTATTTTAGAAAAAAAAAAAAAAAAAACCTAACTTTGTTAAATTGATAACCCATTAATTTTGTTGAAGTGGGCCATGTGTGGCTTGAATTACCAAGCCCAATTATTCTTCTAAACCAAATACAAGCAGTATTAGGAAACCCAATTCAACTAGGATTATAATTCCTATTACAAGCCGACCTACATATATATATATATATATATATATATATTAGGTTTGTGATACTTGGGCAAGCAGTGAGAATTAGAGATAATTCCTAATAACCTAGCAGCCGCATAAGAAGAAAGAATAGTGTTTTCTTGTCTTGTGGGTGAAAGAGAGTTAGGGTGTATTGGGAATTGGGTTTCTTGAGAGTGTTCTTGTGCACTATTGTATCTCCTTATTTTATAGTGAAATCCCTGCAACTCCGTGGACGTAGGCAAATTGCCGAACCACGTAAATATTGTCTTGTGCGTGTGATTGTTTTTTCTTTGACGTGTGTTTTCTCTATTTGTTTTGTTTCTCACAGGTTGGAATTTTGGTTAAAATTCCCTAACAACTGGTATCAGAGCCTAGGGTTAGGCTTGAGTGGGAGCAATGGCAGAGGAAGCAGGAAAGGCGTCTGGAATAGAAAAGTTTGATGGCACAGACTTCGCGTATTGGAGGATGCAGATTGAAGATTATCTCTATGGGAGGAAATTGCATCTGCCGCTTTTAGGGACAAAACCTGAGGCTATGAAGGCTGAGGAATGGGCTCTTCTTGATAGACAGGTACTAGGAGTTATCAGGTTAACTCTGTCTAGGTCTGTTGCACACAATGTTGTAAAGGAGAAAACCACAGCAGATCTGATGAAGGCTTTGTCTGGTATGTATGAAAAGCCGTCAGCAAACAATAAAGTGCACTTGATGAAGAAACTGTTCAATCTGAAGATGGCAGAGAATGCATCAGTAGCACAACATCTGAATGAATTTAACACTATCACAAATCAATTGTCGTCTGTAGAAATTGATTTTGATGATGAGATCCGTGCACTGATCGTTTTGGCTTCTTTGCCAAACAGTTGGGAGGCAATGAGGATGGCAGTAAGCAATTCTACAGGAAAGGAAAAACTCAAGTACAATGATATACGAGATTTAATTCTGGCTGAGGAGATTCGTAGAAGAGATGCAGGTGAATCCTCAGGATCTGGTTCTGCCCTAAACCTTGAGACAAGAGGCAGAGGTAGTAACAGAAATTCAAATCGGGGCAGATCAAAATCCAGAAATTCTAATCGGAACAGAAGTAAATCTAGATCAGGCCGACAAGTACAATGCTGGAATTGTGGGAAAACAGGTCACTTTAGGAATCAATGCAAAAGTCCTAAGAAGAAGAATGAAGATGACTCTGCTAATGCTGTAACAGAAGAGGTACAGGATGCATTACTTCTTGCAGTAGACAGTCCACTTGATGATTGGGTTTTGGATTCAGGAGCTTCGTTTCATACCACTCCACACCGAGAAATCATACAGAATTATGTTGCAGGTGATTTTGGTAAGGTGTATTTGGCTGATGGTTCAGCCTTGGATGTTGTAGGTATGGGAAACGTCCGGATATTGTTGCCCAATGGATCTGTTTGGTTACTGGAGAAGGTTCGTCATATTCCTGACTTAAGGAGGAATCTGATTTCTGTTGGACAACTTGATGATGAAGGACATGCAATACTATTTGTTGGTGGTACTTGGAAGGTTACAAAGGGAGCTAGGGTATTGGCTCGTGGAAAGAAGACCGGTACTCTGTACATGACCTCAAGTCCAAGAGACACAATTGCAGTTGCTGATGCAAGTACTGATACAAGCCTATGGCACCGCAGACTTGGTCATATGAGTGAGAAAGGGATGAAGATGCTGCTGTCAAAAGGAAAACTACCAGAATTGAAGTCCATTGATTTTGACATGTGTGAAAGTTGCATCTTAGGAAAGCAGAAAAAGGTGAGCTTCTTGAAAACTGGCAGGACACCGAAGGCTGAAAAATTGGAGTTAGTACACACTGATTTGTGGGGGCCTTCTCCAGTTGCATCCCTTGGAGGTTCAAGGTACTACATCACTTTCATTGATGACTCAAGCAGAAAGGTATGGGTTTATTTTCTGAAAAATAAATCAGATGTATTTGAAACCTTTAAGAAGTGGAAGGCCATGGTTGAGACAGAAACAGGTTTGAAAGTAAAATGTTTGAGGTCAGATAATGGAGGAGAGTACATAGATGGAGGGTTTAGTGAGTATTGTGCTGCACAGGGAATTAGGATGGAGAAGACCATTCCTGGGACACCACAGCAGAATGGTGTGGCTGAGCGCATGAACAGAACTCTCAATGAGCGTGCTAGGAGTATGAGGTTGCATGCTGGACTACCAAAAACTTTTTGGGCTGATGCTGTTAGCACTGCAGCTTACCTGATAAACCGAGGACCTTCAGTTCCCATGGAGTTCAGACTTCCTGAGGAGGTTTGGAGCGGTAAAGAGGTAAAGTTTTCACACTTAAAAGTTTTTGGTTGTGTTTCTTATGTTCATATTGATTCTGATGCTCGTAGTAAACTTGATGCAAAGTCAAAAATATGTTTTTTCATTGGCTATGGTGATGAGAAATTTGGCTATAGGTTTTGGGATGAACAAAACAGGAAAATCATCAGAAGTAGAAATGTGATATTTAATGAACAGGTTATGTACAAGGACAGGTCAACTGTAGTGTCAGATGTTACAGAGATAGATCAAAAGAAATCTGAGTTTGTCAACTTAGATGAATTGACTGAAGGTACTGTCCAGAAAAGGGGTGAAGAAGATAAGGAGAATGTAAATTCACAGGTAGATCTGAGTACACCTGTAGCTGAAGTCCGCAGATCTTCCAGAAACATTAGACCTCCACAGCGTTATTCACCCACTCTAAATTATCTCCTGTTGACTGATGGTGGTGAGCCAGAGTGTTATGATGAAGCCTTGCAAGATGAGAATTCAAGCAAGTGGGAGTTAGCCATGAAGGATGAGATGGATTCCTTATTGGGGAATCAAACATGGGAACTGACTGAATTGCCAGTAGGAAAGAAGGCTTTGCACAACAAGTGGGTATACAGAATAAAGAATGAGCATGATGGTAGCAAACGTTACAAGGCTAGATTAGTTGTTAAAGGGTTCCAGCAAAAGGAGGGCATTGACTTCACAGAGATATTTTCTCCAGTTGTGAAGATGTCAACAATTAGACTGGTACTAGGAATGGTGGCTGCAGAAAACTTACATCTTGAGCAGTTAGATGTGAAGACAGCATTCCTTCATGGTGACTTGGAGGAAGACCTTTACATGATTCAGCCAGAAGGGTTCATTGTTCAAGGACAAGAGAATCTAGTCTGCAAACTGAGAAAGAGTTTGTATGGCCTAAAACAAGCTCCAAGACAGTGGTACAAGAAATTTGACAGTTTTATGCATAGAATTAGGTTCAAGAGATGTGAAGCTGATCATTGTTGCTATGTTAAGTCTTTTGACAATTCTTACATTATATTACTGTTGTATGTGGATGATATGCTTATTGCAGGGTCTAGCATTGAGGAGATTAAAAATCTGAAGAAGCAATTGTCCAAACAGTTTGCAATGAAGGATTTGGGAGCTGCAAAGCAAATCCTTGGCATGAGAATCATTAGAGACAAGGCTAATGGTACATTGAAGCTTTCACAGTCAGAGTATGTGAAGAAAGTCCTTAGTAGATTCAACATGAATGAAGCTAAACCAGTGAGCACACCCTTGGGTAGTCATTTCAAACTAAGCAAAGAACAGTCACCGAAGACAGAGGAAGAAAGGGACCATATGAGCAAGGTGCCCTATGCCTCAGCTATTGGCAGCTTGATGTATGCTATGGTGTGTACAAGGCCAGACATTGCACATGCAGTGGGAGTTGTGAGCAGATTCATGAGTAGGCCTGGAAAGCAGCATTGGGAGGCAGTCAAGTGGATTCTGAGATATCTGAAGGGTTCATCAGATACATGTCTTTGCTTCACAGGTGCAAGTTTGAAACTGCAGGGTTATGTAGATGCTGATTTTGCTGGTGATATTGATAGTAGAAAAAGTACTACTGAGTTTGTTTTTACTCTAGGTGGTACAGCTATATCATGGGCTTCAAATCTACAGAAGATTGTTACTTTGTCTACTACAGAAGCTGAGTATGTTGCTGCCACTGAAGCTGGAAAGGAGATGATTTGGCTACATGGTTTCTTAGATGAATTGGGTAAAAAGCAGGAGATAGGCATTCTACACAGTGACAGTCAGAGTGCAATCTTTCTTGCCAAAAATTCGGTTTTTCATTCAAAGTCGAAGCACATACAAACAAAATACCATTTTATCCGTTACCTTGTTGAAGATAAGCTGGTAATGCTTGAGAAGATTTGTGGATCTAAAAACCCGGCAGACATGTTGACTAAAGGTGTCACTATTGAGAAGTTGAAGCTGTGCGCAGCTTCAATTGGTCTTCTAGCTTGAGGACAGGAGGATGAGTTGCAGGGATGAGGGATTGTGTTATGGAGGATTGTGGTTGATATTTGCAGCTTGTGAGCCCTTAAGGGCTAAGGTGGAGCTAATGGAGGAGTTTGCTCATGTCTCTTGATCAATTCAAGCCAAGGTGGAGATTTGTTGAAGTGGGCCATGTGTGGCTTGAATTACCAAGCCCAATTATTCTTCTAAACCAAATACAAGCAGTATTAGGAAACCCAATTCAACTAGGATTATAATTCCTATTACAAGCCGACCTACATATATATATATATATATATATATATATATATTAGGTTTGTGATACTTGGGCAAGCAGTGAGAATTAGAGATAATTCCTAATAACCTAGCAGCCGCATAAGAAGAAAGAATAGTGTTTTCTTGTCTTGTGGGTGAAAGAGAGTTAGGGTGTATTGGGAATTGGGTTTCTTGAGAGTGTTCTTGTGCACTATTGTATCTCCTTATTTTATAGTGAAATCCCTGCAACTCCGTGGACGTAGGCAAATTGCCGAACCACGTAAATATTGTCTTGTGCGTGTGATTGTTTTTTCTTTGACGTGTGTTTTCTCTATTTGTTTTGTTTCTCACAGGTTGGAATTTTGGTTAAAATTCCCTAACAAATTTTATTTATTCATGAAAAGTAAATTTTGTATAGGCCTTATTGGACCTGATTTGCTATCTTATTAATTCCCATTCTCTGAGTAATTAATTTTATATATAATATAGATAGTTGTTCAAGGATTGCAGTTTGTTATTTGAGGACAACTTGTTTGTAACTAATAGAATTTATAATTTATACGAAATTTTGATCTATATTTCTTATTAAAATGATTTATCTACTAAAATAAAAAAACTAATGCAATGTTTCTCCTTTCTCCTATTCTCAAATGACTAGGATGCGGACAATTTACAATTTCATTAAGGACATTCACCCCGAAACGAAAAATTGGAAAGTTAAAGTTTCAGTAGCTGAAAAAACAATGCCACAAACATCAACGCAAGGTGTCAGCACATATCAGAGGATATTGATTGACAATATTATACACATATTTTGAATAATCATTCTAGAGGCATCCTATATTGCTTACTTTAATTGGATCCATACAACCTTTGTTGTAGTAGATATAATTTTATGACAGTTGGATAATACTCTAACGTTTACTAATGTTACTGATGAGCATGAAATATATACAATAAATTACTCTCATATTTACATTTTTAGTTACACTTTTATGCTATTTTGTGACTGAATATAAATAATCTTTGTTTTTTTTTAGGTGATAAAGGTTTTACATAATAATTGATAAAGGGAATTAATGACAGAAAAGGAATAGAAAAAATCATTGAAGAATCAATTCACATGGAAGTTAAATGCTACAAGATGGGCCCAAAGTCAAGCCAAACCTTGAAGAGATCCAGTGAAGCAAAGAAAAAGAAAGCCCAATCCAGGCGTGAAGTGTAGAAAGAATAAAAGAAAAGAAAGATTGAAAATTAAAGAATGAGAAGTGAGGCCCAATTCTAATGTCCTGGACATGTGGCCTACAACTAATAATAAAGTCCTTGTTTGACTTGTACTTAGAATGTGTCAGGCGGCTTCTCTCTTTTAAGTGCTATAGGTAGGGATGACCATACCCATTGGATAATGGATATCCAACCCTACCCGATCTAGATGTTTCGGGTAATATCCGGTTCTTCATGGGTAGAGCTTAACCGGATAGGGTATGAATATTATCTAAATTGTTCGGGTAGGGTATGGATATTATCCAAACCCAACTTGTATTAAAAAAAAAAAAAAAAAAAACCCTAAACCTTTCTCACCGCCATTCACACTCTCTCTGCCTCTCCAGACCAGAGCTATTGACCTACTCTCTTCTCTTCCCAACCCATCCAAGCACGTCTCTTGGTAAGTCATAGTAGCACTGATCCACCATGTCTGTGAATCGTTGATCTTGGCCTCCGTCAACACCTTCTCTCCTTGGCCTACCTCCATCTCCACCACCCTCTATCTGTGAATCGCTGCCACTCACAAGTTATCCAATAGCAGAATGTATTGAGGAAAGCCAGAGAGCAGAGCAGAGCAAGCACAAAATGGTAGGCTAGTGAGAGAGCAACCCTGTTTCATATTATTCAAGCTATCAGGAGGAGTTGGTTGATAGATAGTTTCTTTAGAATCAGTAAGAAAGACGAGGAAAGAGAAAAAGTGTTTGTTGAGAATTTTTTTTTTTTTTAATTTTTTATTGATTAGTTTTTTCTTTTTTAAGATTGGTTAGTTTTTACGTTAAAATGTTTTGGATTAAAAAAAAAAAAAAAGGTTTTCGGGTAGGGTATGGATATCCATGGATAATATATTTGGGTAAGATTCGGGTATGGATACTAATGGGTATTGATAATTGGATATCCATGGGAAAACTTTTCTGGTAGGGCATGGGTATACCCAATCCATACCCTACCCATGGCCATACCTAACTATAGGTCCGTCTTTGTGTGATATATAAATATGAGCAAACAAAAACCTTGTAAGAGGAAGGTTGGGGCTGAACATATAGAGCGCATCTATCTCTTTGGTTTTCTTCCAGATAGTTAGTTTTATTTTATTTGTCTAGTTTAATGTTTAATATTTTATTTTTATGTTTTCTTTCAATTACTATGAGTAGCTAAATTTATAATTAAGGTTGAAGATGAAACATTGTTAAGGATTATCAGTATTGTTTATGTGATTTGATTTTTCCCATAATAGTTGTTCTTTATTGATTTAAATTATTCTTGCTTCATATCAATTGACTAAGATGAGATTCTAGATATGAGTTCAATCATGTTTTTCTCATGATTTAGGATTTATCTTAATTAATTGAATGCTTGGTTTATTATTTCTTGTTTGTAAACAAATACAATTGATGACTTGATTTTATACTTAAGAAGCGAAGCGAAACATGCTTTTGATTTTTAAAATAAGGATTTTAATGAGAATATTTTCCATGATAGCAAGATTGATTTCTAAATTATCATGCAGTGGGTTGGGAAAAATTAATGATCATAAATATATGCTGATATGACTTACAAGGTGGATTCCAAAACCTTAATTCATTTCTCTTAATTGTTTACATATTTTTACTACTTTATATTAAAAAAAAAAAAAAAAAACCTAATTCTTGATAGTATATATGAACAATTTTTTTTTTTTTTTTTAAATGTATTGCAAAATCTACTAAATAGGCTTTTCTATTCTATCAAAACAAACTAGTTTCCAACATAATATGTTGAAGCAAAGTCATGATCAAAATTGATAAAGTAGGGACAATTATGAGTTAAGGAGATGGAAACCATGATTATGAAATAACATGTACTTCGGATGGTTATTTATTTCTTTTGGTAATTAACTGTGATGGTAGGCTAAGTAAAGTCCAATTCGTCCATGTTAGCCATCCATGACCAAATCATGTCTAGAACAATCCACGAGGGGGGCCAACAAAAAGTATCACAAGTATGAATAAGGTTCGTCTACAAACCTCATGATTGTCTAGGACAACCCAATCGTCCGTGGTTTAGGGGGGTATAGATGACGGAATAATGCTTAGTAAATTTTGAAGGATTTTTCTACAAACTCTATGCAACCAGATCACGATCTATTATTCTAGAACGTGGAGAGGGTTTCTTGAAATCCGCTCCATTTTCTCCATTAACTCCACACATCTCCCACGATGATAGTGGATCCGAACAAGTAGATCCACTCTTAACCCTCTATAAAAGGATCAAGTCTCATTCAATTGAGGTAAGTTCTACTATTCATTAATTCACAATCCTTGTGTTCTAGAGAAAAAACTGACTTAATCGTTGGAAGGTCCTTGGCCGGTTCACACCAGTCACCCTTGAGAGTCTTTTTTTTTTTTTTTTTTCACTTCAAGTCATCATTGTAGCCAGGAGCATTTAGCATACTAATTTTTGTGCATCATCACACTATAAGCAATAAAATTAATCAATATAACTAATCATCACAAACTTAATGCGTTTATATAGATATAACTTTTAAGTATCTTTATCCAACAATATAAAGGAAAGTTAAAACTTACAACACACATAGACATAACAATATGGTAAAACAAAAAAAGAAGAAGTTATATATCTATAAGGGATGACGCAAATATAAGTGATTCATTCTTTTTGAGTTATTTCTTGGCTCCTTCACTGAATTGAGAGTTCTAGAGGGCCAAAAGGGCCAAATACCATCTTTGGCCAAAATAATTAGCAATCTACCATTGTTTGGGAAATATTTAGCAACGTATCACTTTTTTAAAACTTGAGTTTGTGAAACTCGAGTTCCAAAAACTTAATTTCTATAATGGCATCCGCTAACCTGGAATTTTTTAATTAAAAAACTCCATGTGGAACTTGAGTTTGAGGAACTTGAGTTACTTGTAAATAAAACTTGAGCACTATATACTCGAGTTATGCATCATAGAGATATATTGACGTTTGAGAGTGCAATTGATGTTTGAGAGTGCAAGTGGCAGATGAGAATAATTGCAGGAGAGTACTAATGCTAGAGTGACTAGCTGTAGAGGGCAATAGGTGTTTCTGATAGTTGAGGGGTAATGGCAGAGAGTTCATAAACTTCTTGTCTTTCGAAAAGCATTAACTAATGCTACACATCTGCACTGATTGAAGACTAAGTTCACTTTGTTGACTTCTTGTTTTGATCAGTACTAGAAAGTTCCTTGGTAATGTGGATGACTTCAATTTGGGAAAGAAAGTTCCTTGGCAACTAGCTGCACTGATTGAAGTCTAAGTGCATAATTGTTGGGTTTCATAGGTCGAACTTGAGTTTTATTTCTGAGTTCAAATTTTCATAGAACTCAATTTTATAGAGCTCGAGTTCCACACTGCAACCAACTCAAACTACAAAACCTCGAGTTCCATGTGGACTTTTTAATTTTAAAAAATGCCAAGTCAACACATAACTCGAGTTTATGGAACTCAAGTTACATGTAAAACTCGAGTTTTGCAAAATCGAGTTTTAAAAAAGTGATAGATTGCTAAATATTTCCCAAACAGTGGTAGGTTGCTAATTATTTTGGCCAAAGATGGTATTTGGCCATTTTGACTGTTCTAGAGAATAAGGAGTAGATCTTAGTTGGCTTAAGAAAAAATGGTGGCGCAGTGGGGAAACGTTTCTAGCTAGCAAGCTTGTTTTTGGTTAGATGGTGAAGTGGATGGAATTTTGGATACAAGTGAGGGTTGGAGTACCCCTTTTTTTATAGTGGGGAAAGGGGAAAAGTCGATCTTACCAACTTTTTCACTTGCGCCAATAGGCTTTCATGAGTGTGCTGGTTGGTTTTATTTTTTTTTCCTAATAAGGTTGCTAAGTTGTATATGTTTTGATTAAATTCTCTAACCTTGAAGATGTGGTGGCTGGAAGCTAACTAAGCATTAATGACTTGTTTGGATTGAGGGGAAGGTAGGGAGAGTAGAGAGAATTAAAGTTGAGTTAGTTGAAAATTAGGCTAATTTTCGGCTAACGCTACTCTACTCCACTCCCTCTCTTTTCCCATCAATCTAAACAATCCATGAAGGGTTGAAGGCTTCAAGCTTTATGAGAGTTTGAGTTTGCTTGGTTGACAACAACCTAATTTCGTGTTAAAATTTAAGTCAAATTAAGAAATGCTACATCATAACGTTTTCATAACAAATTCTACGTGGCAGACTGTTACTAGCTCTAATTTTGGCCCAGTATTAATTTTTTTTTTGGGCCACCGGCAATAGTTAGTGTGGGAACACAATCTATTTGTTCGCTTTGGGGGATTTTCACCCCAGGCCAAGGGCTAGACCTTGTAACCTGTAAGGCTTGACACCCCGCACGGCTTTGTCCTCTTGGCGAGTGTGGGCATGCTCATTTTGCAAAGTCTCACATCGCTTAGAGAAGCGCCCCCCTTATGCTTTATAAGCTTGAACTCAAAGCATAAGGGTACCACTACAAGCTCGATACCAACTATGAGAGAGGAACGTTACACAGAGGAATGACTATGAGACAGGGTGTAAGAAGATTATGGAAACTGGTTAATTAAGTAGATTACTAACAACATATAAGAGACAACATGGAAATATGGAATAGAGCACAGTACAAGATACAACAAACTAAAGGATATTATTAGATTAAACAACTTTTTTACATCAGACATAAGAGACATGGGAATACATTTTACAAAGAGAGCTTGCTTTTGTTTTTCTAAACTTACTCTTGCCCTCTTCAAACTTACAAGAGTTCTATTTATAGGCCTTAAAAGTTACTGATATTCTACACACTTCTACAATATCCATATCAGGACAAATAAAGGCTGTCCTTATGGATTAACAAGTGTCAAGAGCATAGTGGGATTGTTGGATTGCTATCTTCCTCCGGATAAGCTTGCCATGGGATAAGAGTAGTTGCAGAGTCCTTCAGTGCTGGGCTAGCAACAGGTGTCAACTGAGGTGGGGGCAAAGCTGCACGGATGATTTTATCCAAGCATCATTTTGACAAGGAGAAGCTACAGTAATTTTTGGAAGGATTATGTCTGAAGACGTTTCTAGGACTTTTGACTAGGTTTTTTTTTTTTTTGGCTAAAGATATCTAGTCCCATCCATCTCTTCCTTGGAACCATTCTTCATCAACATTTTCATCAGGATCATGATTATGATATTGCGGATCATCATATCCAATAAGAGGATTTGGCATTTCCCAATGGTTTTCATGTGGCCATTGTTGCGTACAAACATCTGGGCCAGTTGGAATTATTTCAGGGAGAATACTCTTATTAAGAGATTCCGCCATAGTAAGAGAATGATGACAAGATACCCAAGAGACATCCAAATGTGTATGGAGAGTTCCGTCTGAATTGGTGACCCAATACATCTCAGCAGGATGAAAAATTCCTTGTGCTTGTATATTACTTTTAGAATGAAGTTTGGCAACCAAACATGCTGAAGTGACTTTGTGGCCAAATCTGGGGTGCTCTATTTTATGATATTTTACCCATTCACCATTATGAGCATCATTTTTTAGAATTTCAGACTAGAATTTATGAAAATATTTATTTCCCTGAGGGAAAATATAACCATAAAACTCTGATTCGAAATGAAGACACAAGTAATATTCATTGAGCAAGTACCAAATATAAAGGTAATGTGCAACAGTCCAATTGGTTATCCAAAATGCAAAAGGGGTTTTCCATGGTTGGTTTATATCAGGGAAGATAGCAAGGAAATGGCTTTGGTGCTTTTTGAGGTAATCATGGAGGGTTTTAATAATTCTTTTGGCTCTGGCTTCAAGGGTTAAGGTCTTGATTTGGTCTTTTATTTCTGAGGGGAGGTTTTCTATCATATTAAGGATATCATTAGGGTCTGTAGAGGAAAGACTTGAGGATGAGGATGGGTCTGTAACAGGATATACACATAAAGGTGGAGGGATAATTGTGGTATTAAGGACTGGAGGTTTCTTGGAAAGGTAATCAGTGATAAGGTTATCTTTACCTTTAATGTGTTTGACCTGGAAAGACCATTGTGAGAACCAATTTGTCCATCTGAGTAGCTGAGGATGTGGAAGCATTTTCCTTTTAAACTGGAGCATTTTGGGGAAGGAAGACATGTCCATTTCTACTAAAAAATTGTGTCCAAGAAGATGAAATTGGAATTTTTCAATTCCATGCTTGACTGCAAGAATTTCTTTGAAAGTAGAATGATAATGGAGTTCTGAGGGCTTGAATGCACCACTTTTATAGCCACAAATATTTCTTTTGCCATCAATTTCTTCAAAAAGAGCTGCTGCCCAATATTCATCACTTGCATCTGTCTGCAAAATCCGTTTGCCTTGTCCTGGAATCTGTAAGGGAGGAAGCTTTTCTGATAACCTTTTCAATTGTTGGACCGCTTCTGTGTGAGCAGAGTTCCATTCTGGGGGAGATTTTTTCAACAACTGAGCCAAACAGTTCTTATATCTGGAGATTTTTGGAATAAAATCCGACATGTAATTTATAATTCCAAGGAACTGTTGTATTTGCTTAGCATTTGTGAGCTTGTCTGGAAATTCAGCCAAGGAGGACACTATATGAGGCTGCAGAGTATACTTTCCATATGAAATGTTTACTCCCAAAAAGTCTATAGAAGACTGTCCTATGACCATTTTCTTCTCTGAAAGCATTATTCCTTGGGATTTCACTAAGTTATAAAACTCAGTGAGCAACTTGGCATGGGATTCTTCATCTTTTGAGAACAAAAGGATATCATCCACATAGATTAATGCGTTGGCTAAAAGTGGCTGGAACAACATTACCATTGCTTTCTGAAATTGGGATGGGGTATTTTTAAGGCCAAAAGGCATAACAGTCCATTGGTAATGGTGATCTGGGATGCAAAAAGCCGTCTTGTATCTTTCCCTTGGATGGATGCCTAGCTGCCAAAATCCTGCTTTCAGATCAAACTTGGAAAACACTTTTGCATTTGAAAGATGCTGGAAAAGAGCACTCTTGTTTGGTAGAGGAAATTTGTCATCTGCAAGGAAGTGGTTGAGATCCTGGTAATTGATTACCAGTCTGAGTTTGCCTCGAATTTGCTCAGCATGCTTGTTGACATAGAAAGCTTCACACGCCCAGGGAGAAGTTGTGGGTTCAATAAGGCCTTCAGATAGGAGAGTGGATAGTTCTTGGGTGGCCAAGGCTAAGTGTTCTGAATTCATCCCTCTGTGACTGGCTTTTGTGGGGTTAACATCTTCATTTTTCTTAAATGGAAGGTATATGAAAAATTTTGGATTTTTCCACAAAGGATTTGGATTTTTAAGGAGGAATTCAGAATGGCTGTTAGCACAACAGTCATTAATAATCTGGAGTTTTAAGGAATCAAAAGGGTCCATGGTAAACAGATGGGGTACTTGGGTCCAGGTAAGAAGGTGTTGTTTGTGCATGAGCCCTTTTGAGGACCATCTAAGGCTTGGTATTTGATGGAGAAGATCAAATCCAATGAGAAGGTCTCTGCCTGTAAGAGGGGATCCAAGGACTTGGTGTTTAATGGTTAAGGTTGGGAAGATTCTGATAAGGATAGGCTTACTTTTTAGGGTTATAAGGAATGTTTCTCCATTGGCTGCTCTGAACATCTGATGATGGGGTAGCCAAAACTCTTGAGGTAAAATTCTGGGGTGAAGGATTGTTGCTGCTGCTCCTGTATCAAATAAGGCTATCACCGGAATAGGTCTAGAGTATGTATCAAGGAGAAGGTGAACTTGGGCTATCGGAGTTGGGTTGGTCAAAGGGGCTATTATTGGTTGGGATGTGTAGATGGTTTGAACTTCTAGATCTGAATCATATTCACTGTCTGGTTCTGAGTCTACTTCCGAGGTAGAATAAGCCACAACTGCCAAAGCTTGAGGAGAGTATTCATCATCCAAAGAAAATAGTGACTCTATATCCGAGAAAGGAATGTCCTCTGCATGAATCTGGGCTTGTTCAAGGAGCTTTGCTGCTTTCTCCTTTTTTGGGCAATTTCTTGCAAAATGGCCTGGTTTCCTGCGTACAAAGCAAGTTTTCGAAATTTTTCCTTTAAACTACTTCCTTCTGAGAAACTTCCATTTCTTTTTTCTGAAAGTGGTTTTCCATTTTCCCGCATAACGTCCTTTCTTTCCAAAATATTTTTTGAAATGATTTCTTTTTTTCTGTGGACAGGCACAATTTTTCTCATAGCACTTTATTTGCAAATCTTTTCTCTTGCAATTGTCTTTGAGTTTGCTATGGACCTTATCAATTTCTGAAAGAAACTCTCTCTGGTTGCAGAGCTTTTCCAAAGTAATAAGCACATGTTGGTAAATTTCTCCCAAAGAGGCTTGTTGTAAAGTTATTCTTTGGAGATTCATCATGCAAAGAGTTTAATCTCCCAACGGTTCTGGAAGGGAATTGAGAAAAGTATGCTTGGCATTAACATCATCCATACCATTAAAAGAATAATATCTCCTTGACATCCTGTCAAAATGTTTTTCCAAATCCTTCCTTTCAAATGAGCAACATTTCATCAAAAGGAATTCTTCTCGTGCTACCTCCGTGTAGTGAGTTGCTGAGCTAAGAAATTCGTTATGAACAATTGTGAAAAAGTCTTCCAATGTGTTGCTCTGGGCTGCCTGTCTTTGTCTGTATTCTCCAAGATTGATCCACCATTCTCTTAGCCTTCCTGTAATCCTTGCCACAAATTTAGCAATTATCTGAGACATAGTGGCATTTGGGGCTTGAAGTTCAGCAATACACCAAGAATACATGTTAAAAATCTCATCATGCCATCTGGAAGGAGGAGCATTGTCAAGTGTAAACAAATGCTTTGAATCTGTAGTTGGTGAATAAGCCAGCCTTGCCTGGTAATCTGGGATGAATGGTGGTGGGGAAAATATTGGTGGTGGCGGGGATGGAGGCTTTTCAGGGCGAAGAACATCATCTTCCTCTTCCATTTTTGGTTCATTGTTTGTCATGAATACCTCTTCTAGACCACGATCAGACAAGTCTAGATCAGAGTCCTCAATTACTGGAAGCACAAAAGGCTCTCTAGAATCATTAAGGGTAAGAGTTTTAAGGAATGACGAAATTGGGTTTGGAGGATCAGGGTCTACATTCAACATGTTCATGTCTAGAGGTCTTGAGGAAGCACCAACAGTTGGGTTTGGAAGTTGGTATACTGTTTCTTTATCTTTTTTCGTGAAAGGAGAATCATTTTGGGGTTTAACTTGTGACTTTGGTTGAGATGGAACTGGCCGTATAATGCTGGGGAGAATTCCACTTGGCCTAAAGGGATTATGACTAGGGTGTGTCATGACTAATGGTTGTAGGTTTTGAGAGGTTGGAGAGAACGGTGGGGTCAAGGGTATGGCTAGGTCTTTATACAATAATTGCTGAGGCTGGTAGGGCATCTGGACATGCATTGGAAGGGCCTGAGCGGCTTCTTTCCGTGATTCTTGCATAGATTGGAGTTGTAACAGTAACTGCTTTTTCTCCTTTTCTTTTTGTCCAATAAGAGGAAAGGAAACAGACAAGTCCTTGACTGTGGAAGCAATGGTCTCCAACTCTTTTTCAACTGCCTTGATTTTCTTCTTCAAGTCTTCAATAAGAGTATTGGAAGACGAAAAGGTATGATTGACTGCTTCAGCCATCTTTTGCTGATTATCCAAGATTTTTGAAAGGACCTTATTTTGTGCTACAGCATTCTCCGCTTGCCAATTTAAAGCTGCTTCTGCCGAAGAAACCTGCTTCTTAGTACCATATGAATTAGTTCCAACAGGATTCTTTATTTTCCAGACATGTTTGGTGCTGGTTTGAGGGTGGTCAAAACTTTCTAATAGGGGAAAGTTCTGGGAATAGGAAGGGGAGGCCTGGTCAAACATGTAGCAAGGGGAAGATTCTGGTATCTGGGTTGGTTTAGTGGGAAGAGGTTGACATTTTAAAGTTTGGGGAAGGACTTTCTGATCGTATGGGATTAATGGAGGTTTCTGGTTTTGGTTGTAATCTTTTTTGGATGGAGAGGGAGAAATTTGTTTTTTGGATCTGGGATAAAGAACATAATAGTCAAACCTTCCAGAGGGTTCTCCTAAAATGTCAACTTCTGGATCTCCTGCTTCATATCTTTCTTTGAGCTTTTGCTGTGAGGATTTTTTCTTTCTCTTGGGCCAATCTTCTTCAAAACTTTCTTCTTCCTGGCAGTCAGCACAATCACAAACGTCACACCATATGTGACTAGAAGGTGATTTTCCTTCATAACAAGGCTTTCCATCTTTTCGAAATGCTTTGATTTGAAGTCCATCTTCACTGACATATGATACCGGTTGGAGCAAAGCTATTTGAGTTGGAAAAACTGTGACATCCTTCTTCTCTGATGGTGCCATCAAGAATTTTGTTTCTACTTCACCATTTTCTTTCCTGATAAAAAGAGGATCTTTTGACTGGATTGGTTTAGTTGCTTGATGAAGCATTTCATATTTTGTAATCCATGATTCAGGGAAAAGAGACATCATCCGATCCTTGTCGAGTTGCCTTGGAACAAAGGTGCACATAGGTGTCATTCTTGGGTCGACTTGAATCAGCAACGGATCATTAGATTGAGCTATGTCTGGAACCGCCATGTCAAAAGCATGATTCTGAAGTCTATAAGCCAGCTGAGAGTGAAGTGTGGCTGCAAATGTATCCTGCACCTGAGAGGCTCCTGTAATCTGGACTTGTACTTTAAGAGCATCATAAAGATGGGGATCCTTCAGAGACATGTTGAAGTTAGGAAAAAGGGTGACAAAAATTGTACCAGCATTTAGGGTGGTCTGGACCGTTCCGATGACTGCATTTTGATATTCCCAAAATCTGGAGTCAAGAAGTGAAATTCTAGAGACTACAGGGAGTCCCTTTCTTCCATGGAAAGTTAATGCTAATCTTACCGCTCCAAAGTGGAGGTGCGTGTATCCCTGTTTCTGCCATGGAATTATAAACTCTCTGGGAAGTGCAAGGGTAATGAAATTTTCTGCTTCACTAGCTGGAATATGATACTGGTCAAACTTGGAGGCTTGGACATATTCTTTGACAGTGGAGGACTGAGAAGGGCCTAACAATTTTTTTATGGATTTTTTAAAAGAGACTTGAGGTTTATCAAACACAGTATAAGGATTTACTATCGGGAAATCAGTGATGGGAATTTTACTATCTTCAGGTACGTGAGAAACATAGATTGTGTTCCCACAGTTAGTAATAATATTTCTCAAGCCAAAATAGTCGTATCCTAACAAGAGCTTGTATCAATGGCTAAGTTGTGGGCTCCACATCTCCAAATAGTTAGATGTTGATAATGCTCTTGTTGAGTAATACCAGAAGCTAAAAAGTTTAGGGCATGTTTATTAAGAGGATTTAAATATAATTTTTTGTTTTGGAAACTATAAAAGTGTGGATCCCACACTTGAATCTATTGTTTGGCTAATGTTTTTTAAATACAATTTTCATAAAATTATTTCATATTTTTCTTGTTCAAAATATGATTTTTAAAACCATTGAAGGATGTTTTTAGGATATAGAAAATGTTTTTAATGACATATTTATAAATAAATTGAAAATTGTGGACCTTGCAGATTTATCCAAACTCTTTTATCTCTTAAATTAAGAAATTTATTTTTATCACTGAAATTCTCACATTTCAAATTTGAAACTTATCATTATAAAAAAAAGTGCATTAGTAATTTAGTTCTATTCCCACAATTCAATTTTGAAACTTATCATTGTCTTAAAAAAAAAAAAAAAAGAAGTAACGTACACACTACTTTAAGTAGAATCAAAATTAATAATAATAATAAAAAAAATCTCAAAGTAGAAATCGTCTCACAAACATCATTTTTTTCGTTTTCATTATTTTGAAAATTATTCTTAAAAGTGGGAGCCAAACATATATATAATGTAAAAATTATTCTTTGAAAACTGGTTTCACGTTTAATTTTTTGAAAATCATTTTCATACCGTTTTGAAAAAAAGAAGAAGCAAAAATCCTACTATTAAAATCATCTTAGCCGTTTTCAAAATCCTAATATGATATAATTTTATAAAAACTGTATATAGAGAACACTAGTCAAATAATAGATTTAAGAGTGGGACCCACCATTTAATGGTTTGCAAAACAAAAAAGCATATATTTAAGTCCTCTTGCAAAACATGCCCTAAATAGTAAAAAAAAAATGAAAAGAAAAAGAAAGAGGTAAATAGCCATTTTCCCAATTTTCATATTCTATCTTAATTTCTTGAAAAATGAATATTTTCACAATCTTAAAAAAAGAAAAAGAAAAAAGAAAATGAGAAGTTTAAAAAAAAAAAAAAAAAAAGAAGAAAAAGAGAAGCATTTTGATTTGATTAGGGAAGTCTACGAGGCAGTTGGACACTTTTGACAATAAAAACAACAGAGAGTGAGTGGTAATCCATATCAAGTGAGAGAGCACCACAATCACTTAATCAAATATAAAGAAAATCCCATGGAACAGAGACACTCTCACGCGATTGCTCTTTCTCTTTTGGCGCTTCTGCAGTACTTTTTCCCCGACTCACTGCTCTGAAAACACTGAGACACAAACAAACCTCAGCATTTATTTCTTTCAAAACTTTCAAACCAATACACACTCACACACACAGAGTGACAGAGAGTGAGAAAATGGAAGAAGAGGGAATTGGGTTAGTGCTAGCAAAAGCCACAGAGCTGAGATTCAAAATCAGCAATTGCATTCACAAGGCTACCACCAGTTCAACCAATGGCCTCTCTGAACAAGAAGTCACTGATAAAGATGAAGAAGAAGACCAAGAACAAGAAGAAATGGAGAGGCTTTTGAATATTTCTGATGCCCTTGAATCCCTCGAAAACCAGCTCTCTTCCTTGCAGGTTTTGCCTTCTAGACCCCTTTTTATTCATTTGGGTTTTTCTCTAAAAACCCTAATTTGGATTGCTCTAATTTTTGGACATAATGTGTTTGTGTGCGAAATGGGGTCTTAGTCTTTGATAGTTCTCTAAATTGGCTCAACCCCAGAAGAAGAAAATGATAAAAATTCAATCTTGGACGGTGTTGGTTTAGATGAATGCAAGAATTAATTTACATGAAACCCATTAATTATTCGTTGTTCCTTTTCTTCTTATGCTTGTAAAAGAGATATACAAGATCTATAATTGTACACAAACAATGGAAGAGTGTAATTTCCTGTTTTGGGTTTAAGCTTGTGTCTAGAACATATTGGGAATTTAATAAATTGGAAGAGTATTATGATAACCTAGAGTATATGCTCCTGGGTAAGAGCTTAAATTGCCTAGCTTGTCAGTGGTGAATGCCCTTGGATTACCTGGCAACTGGTTCTAGTTGGTGGGTTCAGTTGGCTGGAGGTTTTACTAGCTAGAAGTGGGTCCAAAGGGCTCTTCTTTTGAAAGGTTCCCTGTGTTATCAAAAAAAAAAAAAAAAACTTGAGAATAGAGTATTATGAATGGTTTTTGAAAAGTAGGCCTTAGGAATTATTGTAGACCTAGTTGAATATTTTTTTTTTTTTTTTTCTTTTCTGAATTTGTAATAACTAATTGAATTGAAAATTTTAAAAATGCCCACAAGTTTATTCTTTTGATACTTTTATTTGTGGTTTGAAAATTTTGAAAGGTGATGATTATCTCAACAATGAAACTTGAGATTTAGGCTTAATTATTGATGGAAAAACCACGAGGATTTCAATGCACCCATGTAATAAAGTGATTTCTAAAACAAAGGTGATGATGCAGAAATGGTTTCAAGACAACTCTTTTTAGTTTCAATTATGAAAACTACATTTGTATGCTGACTAGTTGCATGTTGAGGTTAGGATTTTTTTAATTAGCAAATCACACATGCACCCATCACCCGTTCTTATGGGGGGCCAGTGGCGGCTTTAGGAATTATTTTTAAGGTGGTCACTAAGAAACTTAAATTATACAAAATTTAATAAAAAGACAATTTGAGTATATTAACGTCATAAAAAAAATGCAAATACATGAAATATTACAATTTTTGTATTGACAAAGAGAATAAGGAAAAAAAAAAACTAATAAAACTAATAAAAGATAAAGTACAAATTGAAACTGCTGAGATGTGAATAATAAAGTGACCACAACAATTTTTTAACAAATCTTGTGCAACAAGTTGTTAGCCTGTTATTGGTAGGCAAAACATGTCAATATTGAACCCAAATTAGAATTAATAATAGCTTACCATATAAAATTTATTGTGAAAATGTTATGGATATAGCATTACTCTTATATTTATTGGACTCAAATTCTTATGAGTCGCAAGTAAAAGTGTTTAACTTTTTTATTAGGGTGATCAAAATAGGTTAATTTAGTAAATAACATATTTTTTTGAAGTATATATATACAATATTTTCAAGTCAGGGTGGTCCCAGAACATATTAATTTAAAATAATTATTTATATAAATTTTTTTTTTTTTTTTTGCATATATATATATATATATATTTCTTTTGACAAGTGAGGGTGGTCCCAGGACCACCCTCACATACAAGTAGAGCTGCCAGTGTGGGGGGCTAGGGCTCATTGGCTAGAAAATGGGAATAAGTTAAGAAGAAAATGCGTGTGTCAATTGTTCTTCTATAATGTTATGTTGAGAAGCAGTGAGGCGGTACTATCTACTAAAAAATGATCACATGCTCTAATTTGTAACATGTACAATTTGACATAGGGACAGGGTGTGAAATGTGGAAACTCTGCACAACAAAGACAAGGGTACATAACTATAGGTATAGTTGTCCTTGTGCGACAATTGCATACATGCATGGTTGCGTTCATTTATATCTACATTAAGGTTTGTGCCTGTTAAAAATACTTTGTGATATTTCTCAGATGGTTGATTCAATCATATACAATCATCATATAAACTATTTAACAGGTCATTCGGCTATATAGTTTATATAACAGGTCTTTTGGCTGTAGTACCACCACACCATTTGGGCGAGTTGGTACCTTCCCAAGCCTTAGTGCTTGGAGGAGTAGGGGGAGGGCGTGGGTTCATGCTGCAGGGGCAGCATTTTTCTTATGTAAATATTTCTAACCATCTCACAAAAAAAAAAAAAAAAAGGTCATTGGGCTGTAGTATGTTAAACTCAAAAGAAATTATGAAAGGACATTTTTTAAAATTTTTTATTTTTTTATTTTATATGGACTGGGGATAGGTGTCTTGTTTATGTCAATGATCATGTCATAAGAAGTGTATTAGTATGCTAGTATATGATGACCTTTTGAATGTTGCATATACCATTGAACATTCTATATAGGCTGATGGTGGATCAATTTGGTTATTTTGTATTTGCCATAACCTACGGAGAATGTGTATTATTTTCATTATCTTTGGTCATGTCTAACTTCCTTCCAGTGCTAAGTTGAATGCAGCAAAAGTGGTTAGTGTCCATGTGAGGGTATGGCACATTACAATTTTTAAGCTAGAATACTATCTATTCTTGGAATTTAGATCATTCATTGCCTTTCAGTTAGTCATGTAGTGAATAAACTTTCTGGTCTATGTATCTCTTCCCCATCATTGATCTTTCTGCTTTAACGTATTCCAACTTTAAGTTTACTAGTAAGGAATGTTTTCAATGTATCAATGTAATGCTACTTTTTAAAAAAAAAAAAACATCAATACTACGCTTTACATACTCTTCCTTTCAGCTGTATCAAGGTACTTTATGTGATAGTAGAACTAACTATACATATTAAATAGAGCACAATGACGTGTGTTACATCCAACATTACAGCCTTACTTAAAATCAGCTGCTATTTAGGTGTTTAAAGTCAAACTGGTGTTCTCACTAAGAATGCTTAGACAATCACCCTCGTTAAATTAGCATCCATGACCATGCTTGATGTCTATCAAAATTTTTGAAAGTATTTGTGACTATTTTTTATCCATTAGCTAGCTTACTTGCTCAAAAGATTCTTATACTATATATTTGCTTGACAAATTCATGCAAGAAGCGTGAAGGTAATTTTATTTTAAAAGTTAATTGTATTTTTATACCATTAGTTTGTGGGATTTTATTTTAGTTCTTATTAGTTAATTAGGTTTTTATTTAATCTCCTAAATTCAAGTTTATTTCTTTAATTCAATATTTGAGATTTCTTAAGTTAATTAGAATTAAGGTTTGGTCGCTATCAAGATTTCTTCAGTCAATTATTGTACTCCAATGGAGATAGTTAAGACTGTTTGGTTGAGTAAGAAAATTATTTATTTGAGATTTTCATTCAATAGCGTGTTGTTGATTCTAGGCAACCCTAGGTGCTGATTTATAGGTTTTGCTCTCTTGCTTGGTGCCGATTCAAGGCAAGTTTGGAGCTGATTTCTAGGTTGTTTTTAATTTTCTGTCCTTTCAAGTTTAGAATTGCATTAGTTTTGGTTTTGTTTTGCATCAAATTTGATATCAAAGAAAACTCGACATAGTCTACAGAAAAACCAAGAAAGCCTTCATAACTGCTACCCTCCACAGTAAACCATTCCCATCCCCACTGGCGCAACCCGTCACGGAAGATTCAACCTTCAAATTCTCAAATCAACCCCTAAGCCAGCTCAAGTCAAAATTCCCCATAATTCATCCCCCAAAATAAAAACCTTGTCATCAGATGATACACTCATTTTGCATAGCCTCAAGCCACTGCTGTTGAAACCAAAGACATCACCCATAGCCCAGCTGCCTAAACTTCCTTCAAACACTTCTGCCATTGTCATCTTTTCAACTTTGTGTTGCTGTCACCTAAACTTCCCATAGTTAGAATAGTTACCTCTACATCTGCATCTTCATCCCCAATCATCATCCTTGACAAGTGACAAAATCATAGGTCTCCTTCACTCAATTTGATCCCAATTTACAAACATCAAATTGTTTGCTGTTGGTGGTCAGAACCTTGATAGTGGCTCCCCACGCTTGTTGCCAAATTTGTCTTTAGTTTCTGTGTGCACCATGAAAATCACAACCTTGGAAACCCACATCTTCTCGAGACTGCATTGCCACCAAAACTTCTCCAGAAAACCATGTCATCCAATGACCATAAGCCAAGCAATGTTGCCGCAGGCCATTGTTATGTTAGTCCAGGTTGGCCATCCACCCCTCCCTTTCCACCACAAATCACTTGAAGTAGCTGCCTCTCTAACCAAGCTTAATCTTGGGCCCTCTTTAAGCCTCACATGGTTCAAGTCTGCAACCCATCTATTGCCACCATAGCTACACTGAATGGGGTCAAGTTTTTGCCACCCCAGAGAGTTATTTCGGGCACCAAATTTGACATATCAATGTTGATTGATCTGGTTTGACCTAATTGATCATATTTAATGCAGATGGATGTTGAGACTTTTAGGATTTAATTCTCTTTTATTTTCACATTTGATGAAATTGATTACAACTTATTTTTTTTTCCATTGTTAGGTTAGAGATTTATTTCTAATTAGGTCCCAGAATGCATCTTTGTAAGCAGTTAATGATGGGTTTATAAAAATTTTGGGTGGGGATTTTTCCCCCCTGTGCTTGGTGTTGATTCTTGTGCAATGGGTTCTTATTATGCTTGGTACATATTTCAAGCAGCCATAGGGACTCACTTTAAGGTTCTATTTTTCTGTTTTATTTGCTTGGTGCTGATTCCAAGCAAACCCTAGGTGTTGATTGATTCCTAGGTACTATCCCTCTGTTTTAAGCTTCTTTTTGTTTCCCAAACACAAGTCTCCCTTGTAGAGTTTATTAAAGTTTATTGTCATGCATCACAAAATTTTGTGCAAAATTTATCCATGGATGCTCTGTCTATTCAACTCTATTCTGCTCAACCCACTCACACAAATGCATTTGCTAAATTTGTCACAATAAAGAATTAGTGATATATCCTTCGGGTTAGGCTTACTGGATACTAGATTTGATGATGACATATGTTCGTTATATTACAATTCATAAAAATAGTTCTCATATGTTCTACATAAAACCTTCATCAACATATAAAAGATGTTTGTAGAATGTAGACATGTAATTTTTTGGAAAATATTGACTCTATTCTTTAATTCCTAGACCTTGCAACTACAACAACGATATGAAAGAGAAGTGGCCCTTGCTGAGATTGAAAATAGCCGTAAGATGTTACTTGATAAGCTCAAGGAGTACAAAGGAGAGGATTTGGAAGTGATACATGAAACTTCTGCTTTTGCTGGTGAAACAGTGGAGCACAACAATGATCTCCTGCTTCCTCCATATCCAAGCCGCCCTCCACACTTACTTTCTCTAGAGAATGGTTCTCTACCACGGTTCCCTTCCACACTTAAGTCTATACAAAATGGAATAATAACCAGCGATCCAATGATAGAAGTGAAGAAGAATGCCGGTGAGTTAGAGGCGAGTCAAATGCAAACCGGGTCCAAAAATTCAAGGAAAGGGTTGGGATGTTTTGTAAGTGCAGCAGGCAAGACAGTGCTTACTCTTGTTGGTGTGGTATCTATCTTAAGCTTGTCTGGTCTTGGGCCTAATTTTGCAAAAAAGGATAACCTTTTCAAGTTTTTGGCCCTATTTCAGCAACCTTCAGCTGAGGAAAAGAGTTCAAATATCCAATGTCCACCTGGGAAAGTCCCAGTGGTGGAAAATGGAAAAGCTCGGTGTCTTGTGAAAGAGAGAGTTGAAGTGCCATTCTCATCAGTTGTTGCTAAACCAGATGTAAACTATGGGTGTGGGTAATTTGTATTCTTTCTTCTTTTTGTATATCACATTTCCTTGTGATATTAGTATTGAATTTTCTTCAGTGGCCTATGGTTGTCATCATTTTTGTCATTAGTGATCTATTTGGCATGGCCCTGGTCTTCGGAATATGCATTGCACTATTCAGGGTGTAGCCAACCTTCTTAAAGGAGCTTTTTGCCCTTTGACGTTGCTTAAAGAATAAAGAAGTGCAATGATAATATTACAATCTGTATGACAACATAGATGACATAACCTTCAAAATATTAATATCAAACTATTAGTAAGAGCTTCCCCAAGATGACGCTGCGGAATTGAAATTGTCTTCTTTCTGTTTGGTGGATTGCACGTCTTCTATCTACAAACCCCAAAACATTTGTTCCGGGACACCAAATCATGGTACAAACAAATAAATTATTAGTAATAAATAAACAAAAAACCTTAACTTTCAAGACTCAAGTTTTTAAGGGTGGTTTTATTTTATTTTATTTTATTTTTTTATTATAGGTACATAGAAAAAGGGGAGAGGGTCAAACTACATATATGAGACATTACAAAAGATACTAGGGGAGGGGGAGTGGAGCTCAAACTATAGACATGAGACATTACAACGGATGTTATTATCAGTGACGGCTTCAAGAAATTTTTTTAGAGCGTCATTAATAAATTAAACAAAACTTATTAAAAAGAGAATTTGAATATACAAGTTATTGACACAAAAAAATGCAAATACATAAAATTTTACAATTTTCTTTTGTGAGTTTTTATTTTAAAATCGTTACATAATAGTTCATTATCAATTGTCATTATTTATTGTTAACGTGGGTAGATGTGACCATTTTATTTTGTTAAGTTCGTATAACATTTTTATTTTTATGTGGTTGTCACTATCTATTTGTTATTATTTTTATAAAAATATTTAAAAATAAATGAAAAAACTCAACTCTCTAGTACTATATTCATTGTTGCTTTAGATTAACAAAAAATATTAATTGTTGCTTTACATAGCTACACTTATCCATACATAAATAATACATTAAGTGTCTACTTAATTAATCAAATACTTGAACAATCACTAACTTTACTATTTTTTTTAATCACTGATTTTATAACAAATAGTTACTATAACATGAGAATAATACACACATTTGTAACAAACCTTCTATCTTTACTAATTATTAAATTATATAAAGTTATATTATATTTATACTACACACGCACACATTCACACAAATAATAATAATAATAATAATAATAATAACACACACAATTAGTATCACATACACTTTCAGACACATAATATATAAATATTTAATAAAGAGAAACACTTACAAACACTCACTTTTTACTCTTAGCCTCCATTTGAATATCAATGAAAATTATTTCATTATTCAGCTTATTTTTGCTACTATTCATGAGCCTCATTGCATTTTTTGGTACTATTTATGAGCTTCACTGTACTATTTCAGTTAACTTTTACATTTATCTACAGTATTTTCAGCAATAAGTTTTCAGTTTTAGCAAAATAAATGATATCCAAACAGATCCTTAGAATTAGTGATACCTAAATTGTTAGATAAATAAGAGAGATGAAATGAGATTCATGAGAGAGAGAGAGAGAGAGAGATCTGTGATATGTATTATTGTTTGGTTTTGGAATGGACTAATGTGTGTTGTTTGGTGTTGGACTAGGCTAATCTGTGATCAGGTCATCAAGCTGTGCAGGATTTAATCCATGGTCTGCAAAAATATTTTTAAAGATAAATTAAAATAGTGAAATATATATATATATATATATATATAAAGTTTCAAGTGAGGGGGTTCAAATGAACCCCTTGAAGACCACGTAACGCCACCCCTGGAAATTATCATTGAGCCATTGAGCTATTGAATCTCAAAAGGTAAGTTAATTCCTATCCCAAAAAAAAAAAGGTAAGTTAATTCTATTATATTTTGGTAAAAGTAGTTATGTACATTTGAAGGGGTGAATTGTAGCTTATTGAAAATAAATGAAAAAACCATGTATAGCAAATAAATTGACAATTTCAATTCTAAGGAACATTTGCCTAGTAAAAACGAGGATTCAATTAAAAAAAAGTGGGGTTGGGGGGGGGGGGGGGGGGGGGGGATGGGGGGATTGTTTATAGAGTAATGCTATAGACATAAACTATTTTAAAATATTTTTATAAACTATTGATGTGGCAAATTTTTATTAGTTCTAATATAGGTTCACTACAAACATCACATTTATGTTTACCAATAATTATTTGAAAATTACTAAAACTACATCAGCAGTTTGTAAATTTTTTATAAAATAGTCTGTATCTGTAGTATTACTCTTGTTTATATGTTTGCTAATTGGGTAGTTTTTATTCTCATAAGGTAACCAAGCAGTAGACTCATCGATTTGGGGATTAATGTATTTAGAGATTTTAATAGAATTCACCACACTATTGGTCCATGGGATTTTAGGAATGTCTTAAGAATAGAAAGTGAATTAATCTATATTTATATGTATCTAAAAACTAAAGCGTAACTGTAGGGTCCACCTTTGGGAGGTTACTTACTCTTAGGCGAATAGGCCCAAACCCAACGGGCTCGATACAATAAATTTGATAGAGAAAATGGGCTCAAGAACTGGGCTTTAGTGAGAGCTTCAATAGCCGAACATGATCATATGGAGATGGAATGATCGAACGCATGAGGTAAGGGTAAAAGTTTATCCTCAGGCTTTGTCCGAGGACTGATTCTTCTTCTTCTCGGTTCTTTGGTGCTTAGCAGCGAAAGCTTTCAGGAGCGGTAAGAACTGCAACTGTCTTCCTTCTTTTTTCTCTTCTTTCTTCCCTCCTTCACTCTTGGAGGGCATCTTCTATTATATATCTCCTTCTCATTGATCTTGGCCGTCCATTTGTTGATCATGCAGGTTGCTATTTGAGTGCCTGTCCCATCCGCCGCCTTCCTTAACTTGCTGTGAGTTGCAGCAAACAAGGTGATACTATTCAGGGGTCATTTCTTTATTAATGCGGCTAGACTGTCAGTTATAGGCATTTAATGCGGAGGTGACAGCCTCTCCTAGAATTGCTCCTCCACCATTCTCCTATGGCTGGCCCATTGGGCTCGTAACTTCCTTTAGGATGCTCGAGGAGACTGCCTCTGGCGACGTGGCGCTTTCCCCTTTCTCGATTTTGGTCTGCTGAGGACAGGGTCGTTCTCGGCAGTATATCTTGGCAGTCTGGGTTCCCTTTGTTTGTCCTCGGGCATTTCTTCCTCCTCAGCATGGGCCTTGGGCTTGATATAAAATGGGCTAGAGTCCCCAGATCCTTTGGCCCCACAATAGCCCCTAAAAATCCTGCTGTCTGGCTCCTCGGATGGGGAGGAGGATTTTGATATTCTCGGGCCTATATCATGGTCGATTGAGTTTTGTTCCTTTATGAGCGTTAGGGCCTTTTCACCTGCCCAAGGCACGCTCTTGGCGTTTCGGCGTATGAGGTGCACTGTCATTAATACTTTTATGAGATGACGCGGATCGCTTCGATATACGGAGTGTGTATTCAATGGCGCCTTTATGAAGCGGCGCGGATTTGGTGGTTGAGGGTTCCCTTGGGAATTGGGCGAAATTTATTTCGCTTGACATTCCCTCTTTGAGCTTTGTGCGCGGTGAATTCCCCCAGATTTCGCATTCTATATAAGGTGCCCTGGGAGAACTATTTTCCACATCTACTAGCCCTGGAATCCTGTAGGATTTCCAAGTTTTTTCCACTTTCGTGAACTAAAAATGCCGCCTGAATCATGGGCGTTGCGGCTGAGGCAAAGAAAGCGAAGGCTAAAGATCTTCCTATTCTTCAACCGGACAAGAAATAGAACTCTCCTCCTTCGACCAGGAATCGTAGCTAGTTCAGATCGTGCCAGGTCCTTGATTATCCTCCAAATGCCAACCAAGAACGTGCAGGAGTTGGTTAAAGAGGAAGGGGAAGAAAGTGAAGCGAAATTGAGGGGAGAACGACTTCTTTGGAGTACTGATATTAGATTCTGGATAAGAGTTCGCTTCAGGGCGGTCTCAGCAGGTGAAAACCAATTCAGGTGGTCCCGCCTCTTTTTCTTCCTCATCGCCTGTGCCAAGCACACGGGTTTGGTGGCTGCTGGAGCGAGACTGTGAATCCACCATCACCACCAGTCTTCTTCGTTTTATTAGCTAGCTTTGCAGCAAGCCTGCCTCGGCTATTCTGTAATTAGTTGTAAAACAAGCCTTCCTCGACTATTCTGTAGTTGATTGTAAAACAAGCCTTCCTCAGCTGTTCTATAGTTGATGTGTCATTATTTCATTTAATAAAAAGGGACTTGTGACTTTTACTTGGTGAAATTTTTTTGCTTGCTTTTTTTTTTTTTTTTTTTGTGCATTGCCTCTACCTTTCCTAGGATCTAGTACTGTTAACATCGTCGGCAACGAGACATCAGCATCGTGACTTTAACACGGTCGGTGATGGCGCCTAGCTGCCCTCTTTAAATAGTTTAACTATGTAGGAACAGCCGAGCATACAACGATGCGTTTCATGTCGCAAACCGTGTGATCGTTAGAAAATGCTAGTTTTAAAATAAACGATCCGAAGAGGCCATGGCGCGTCATGGTTCTGTCCGACACTTATAGGGATGCCAAAACGTCTATTTCTCCTGGTCGTCTGGTTCGAGGACCCAAGCGCAGCCAAGGCTTTACTTAATGCTTAGCAGGAAGTCTAAGGACTGAACATACCTGAGACTCTATGCGTAGTAAAGAAAAAGTGTTAAACCTTCAGTGCAAACTCCCTCGTGGGTTTGAATTCGAGGACCGCGCCAGACCTTGGTTCTGTTTAGTACTTTTTTTTTTTTGAAGCAGCTAGTTTCCCCATAGATTTGAGTCCGAGGACCATGCAAGACCTTGGTTCTATTTAACACCCAGATAGTTGTCATAAGTTATTAGTTTTCTCATAGGTTTGAGTCCGAGGACCATACAAGACCTTGATTATGTCTAACATCCAGATAATTATAAAAAATTATTAGTTTTCCCATAGGTTTGAGTTCAAAGACCATGCAAGACCTTGGTTTTGTTTAACACTTAGATACTTGTCAAGAGTTATTAGTTTTCCCATAGGCTTGAGTTCGAGGACTGTGCAAGACCTTGGTTCTGTCTAACACTTAGATACTTGTCAAGAGTTATTAGTTTTCCCATAGGCTTGAGTTCGAGGATTGTGCAAGACTTTGGTTCTCTCTTCCAAGGACTCGTCATTACTAAAGCCCCATTCCACCGCTCCAGTGGGTCAGAAGATATCAATACTTATCTTCCAAAACTAGTCCCATCGTGGAGCCCCCTTGAATTGCTTCGCGCGGCCGCCACTTCCCTCAATCGGGGCCCAACGGGGCAGGCCACTAGATTTATGAGGGTCTGACCACCGGTGGGGGCGAGGGCCACGCACATGGTGCCAGAGGCCTATTGAGCTGTAAACCACCTAGCAGTTCTCCCCTTGTGGTACAGTAGACTGGCCACCATAACCTCCTCTAGGGGACTTGATCCTGCCTTAACAAACCGTTGCACTCATTATCGCACAAGCAACTTTCCCACAGACGGCGCCAATTGTAGGGTCCACCTTTGGGAGGTTCCTTACTCTTAGGCAAATAGGCCCAAACCCAACAGGCCCAATACAATAAATTTGGTAGAGAAAATGGGTTGAAGAACTGGGCTTTAGTGAGAGCTTTAACAGCCGGACATGATCATATGGAGATGGAATGATCGAACGCATAGGGGAAGGGTAAAAGTTTATCCTCGGGCTTTGTTCGAGGATTGATTCTTCTTCTTCTCGGTTCTTTGGTGCTTAGCGGTGAAAGCTTTTAGGAGTGGTAAGAACTGCAACCGTCTTCCTTCTTTTTCCTCTTCTTTCTTCCCTCCTCCACTCTTGGAGGGCATCTTCCGTTATATATCTCCTTCTCATTGATCTTGGCCGTCCATTTGTTGATCATGAAGGTCGCTACTTGAGTGCCTGTCCCATCTGCCGCCTTCCTTAACTTGCTGTGAGTTGCAGCAAACAAGGTGATACTATTCAGGGGTCATTTCTTCATTAATGCGGCTAGACTGTCAGCTGCGGGCATTTAATGCGGAGGTGACAACCTCTCCTAGAATTGCTCCTCCACCATGCTCCTATGGCTGGCCCATTGGGCTCGGAACTTCCTTTGGGATGCTTGAGGGGACTGCCTCTGGCGACGTGACGCTTCCCCTTCCTCGATTTTGGTCTGTTGAGGACAGGGTCGTCCTCGGCAGTATATCCTGGCAGTCTGGGTTCCCTTTGTTTGTCCTTGGACATTTCTTCCTTCTCGGCATGGGCCTTGGGCTTGATATGAAATGGGCCGGAGTTCCCAGATCCTTTGGCCCCATAGTAACATTTATTGTTGTTGCGCTCCTGTTTGGCCGCCTCATTCTCCACGTCATTGCCACATCATTACTTTTTTCATATTTATTTTTTACTTTTAATTTTTTGACACTATTAAATATATAAATACATTGGCTTTAAAAATTCATTTTTGGCAGTTTTAACTTTACATAGTTATCTACTTTAATTTTAATGTTATAACTAAGTATTGTCTATACATATTTCTCTTAAACAGTTTTAACTTTACATATAATTTTGCCTCTTTATTTTCCTTTATTTTATCTCTTCTTATTCTCATCCTCTTACTATAAATTTGTCACTCTCTTCCATTTTATGCATATTTTATTTTTCCACACAAAAAGGTTCTCCCTCTCTCTCTCTCTCTCTCATTTTTTTTTTTCATTTTTTATTGGATTTTTTTTATGAAGTTTGTACACCCATTGTCTTATTATTGACTAACTCATATGTGTTTCTTGATGCATGTATTTTTTTTTTTTTATCATTTTATTTGCAACACTAAATATTTTTATTGTTGTTGACTAGATTTGGGGAAAAATTATATTATAATATGTTCATATTTTGTGTTATTGACAGGTTTTAGTTTATTTGGAAAATAGCAGGATAATTTGGACAATATAATGAAAAATAGTTAGTGCAGTTGAAGAAGGACTTTGTGCCATTTCCTTCACTGTTTGTAAATATATTGTTTAACAAATTAACACCAAATTGTTATATATTTATTATATGATGTTTTTAGATGCGTGAGTAATAGTTTTTAAGCATTTACGAATATTTGTATTGCTCATCTTCCTTATCTCATTAATGTATTTTTTGAGATTTTTAAGAAAACAAATTCAATTTCGAGTTTAAAATTATTTATTTCTCTATTCATTTTTTGCATGCTAGATTAGATGTTAGATTAGATAATGACAATATTAATACAATATTTGGCTTGATTACAATCATTATGTATTATAGGGTAAATTTTTTATTTTATTTTTAATTTGGTTATGCATTGAATATTTGGCTTGATCACATCACATTTGAAATATTTTACATATTCAAGAGACTAAGTTTGACTTTGATGTGAATTTTATTTTTTCCTTCTTTTTTTATTTGAATTGTAGTTTTGTTGAATTTTATTATTATTTTTTGATATATTTCTTGGTATTTTTGACTGTATAGTAGAAAAAATTGGGTTTGAAAAAGTTTTTTTAAAACTAAAAAATAATTTCCAAATTTTAGTTACTTTTTAATAATACACAAAATGTTATAAAATGATTTTTATTAAAAAATTAATATTTTTTCAACCTTTTGAATTCCTAAGAAAAATTATATTGTTTTCATTTTGGTATGACAAAAATTATATATTACATTTGTGATCGTCACTATAACAAATAAAAATATGATTGATATATATTACTATTTATTAAATTAGTTTAAATTGTAAAAATAAATTTAATGAGACCATCATAAAAATATTATCACACGCAACATGCAGACCACGACTAATTTAACAAAAAATTAGAGACAACTTCGTTAAATATTCTTATAAAAAAAAAAAGTCAGTACAATACACGATCCAATGCTATAACCTGATGGTCAAACCCTTGATCATTAGGTCAATACAACCCTTTTATAATTTATAAACCAAAACTATGTTCTCCTTGCCACAAGCAGCCTATGGTTTTTAGGCATGTGGTAGCAGATGAGACAACAAATACTTGTCTACTACAATATATAATTGTCTGATGTTGTCGTTTCCTTTTTGAGTTTGATTAACAGCTCCTACTACTGTTGGGATAAATCCTTGTATATGTGAATTAAATTAAATATAACTAAAGCAAAAAAAAAGAAAAAAGAAAAGAAATATATAGAAGTCAAGAAAAATCAACCAACAAAAACACCAAAAAATTACGTGGAAGTGGAAAACTCTCTAGTGTAAAGGGAAAAACTACAGGATAAATCTGATTAATCTACTATAATAAAATAGAGATTACAACACTCAAGTTATACCCAAAATCTGAGTTCACAATAAATTGGTAAAATATAATAATATCTCTAGAAATAAATACAATCTCATCATAAAACCTGGTAGCAATATCTTCCACCTTAAATACTTCAATTTTCTGTGGTTGTAATACCAAATAATTGTCCTAGAGAAAACCCACAATTTATCTTCCTAGTGTGTCTTGAGCAAAAAGAAAATTCCTCAGTGCCGCACAAAGTACTAATCTTTTTTTTTTTTTCTTTCTCTCTTCAGTTGACTTCAAAACTGTGTTTTACTCTTCAGTCAATCTGAATCCCTCTCTATTCATGAAACCCACACACAAAGCTTTATATAAAATCTTTGAAGCCACCTGACACTCCTATTATAACGAGGAATAGGAGTTTTAAACCGCGTAAATCTACTTTTAGTCCTTTTATTTTGACTTTTTTTCTATTTTGGTTCTTACATTTTCATTTCATCATTTTTAGTTCTTAAACCGATTAATATATGACATTTAAGTCCTTATCGTCACCTAACTAACAGAAAAAACTAACGTGACTAACGGCACATTAAAATGATAATTAAAAAATTTATTTTGACATAAAAAAAAGCTACATTAGCATTAATTTATTAATTTTAATTAAATAAAAAAATTAAAAACAAAAAATTAAAAATCTAAGAACACAAGCACATAAGAACTTGTTCTTCTTAAACCAACAAATAAAACCCAGCAACGACATTAAACCCAGAATCAAAGATCAAACCCAGATTGAATATCAAAGACATCTAACCCAGAATCAAAGAAAATGGCGACTCAGATGAGCAAGAAGCGAAAGGTCAGATCCTCCGCTTTCCTTAACTCCTCGTTTGTTTCCCGAGGAAACAGAAATGCGAACCTAACAGAACCAGTCGTTTCTCATTTCAAGCGTTTGTTTACTTGTATTTATTACAGTTCGTAGCTGACGGAGTTTTCTACGCCGAGCTGAACGAGGTCCTGACTCGTGAGCTCGCTGAGGACGGTTATTCCGGCGTCGAGGTTAAGTTTACGCCGATGCGAACCGAGATCATCATCAGAGCCACACGAACACAGAACGTTCTCGGTTGGTTTCGAGTCCGTGATTTGTGATCTCAGTGTGTTTGATTTTTCTAGGGTTTGTGATTGGCTAATTTGTAATATTTTGAATTGATTGTTTATTGTAGGTGAGAAGGGAAGGAGGATCAGAGAGATGACCTCGATGGTGCAGAAAAGGTTTAAGTTTCCAGAGAACAGCGTGGAGCTTTACGCTGAGAAGGTCAACAACAGAGGTCTTTGCGCTATTGCTCAAGCGGAGTCTCTCCGATACAAGCTTCTCGGAGGTCTCGCTGTTAGGAGGTATATGCTTCATTCATTTATATATTTTGTTTTTGTTTTTGTCTTTGATGTTTTTGATATTCAATTTGGGTTTGCTCTTTGATTTTGGGTTTGAAGTCGTTGCTGAGTCGCAAGATTCTCTTATATTCAATTTGGGTTTGCTCTTTGATTCTAGGTATGATGTCTTTGTTGGGTTTGATGTCTTTGATATTCAATCTGAGTTTGCTCTTTGAAACTGAGCTTGATGTCGTTGCTGGTTTCTTTCTTGATTTAAGAAGAAAATTGAAGAAGAAGTTATCATGTTCTTAGATTTGTAATTTTTTGTTTTTAATTTTTTTTATTTAATTAAAATTAATAAATTAATGTTAATGTAGTATTTTTTAATATCAAAATAAATTTTTTTAATTATTATTTTAATGTGCCATCAACCACGTCAGTTATTCCTGTAGTTAGATGACGGTAAAGACTAAAATAAAATGTATTAATTGATTTAAAGATTAAAAATGATAAAATTAAAATGCAGGTACTAAAACGAAAAAAAAAAAATCAAAATATAGAAACTAAAATTACATTTAAATACTCATGTTTTCCTATTTCCCCTTAAAATAGAAGTCCAAGTGGGTTGGAGGTGCCGTGCACCTCAACAACTACACGATTTTTCGTGCAGACAAAATAGACGCCAAAACGTGGCTCCTCATCCCGTGAAGAGCCGCATTGCTACAGTAAACATAATGAGGAGCCAAAAATGTGGGGTTCTTTATATAAACCACCCAAGATTGCTCCACTACCCATAATACTATTTTCCAAATCTCTAACTAATTCTTGACCAAAAATAAGTCCTATTGCATTCACAACTTGAGAATCTAGCAAGAGACCATGAGCACCTCGGAAGTGATCACAGGGTTCACAGAAGAGCAAGAAGCTCTGGTGGTGAAATCATGGACTGCAATGAAGAAAAATTCTGGAGAATTGGGTCTCAAATTCTTCTTGAAGTAAGCCAAAGTTAAATCTTTTCTATTTCCATCTTAATTCAATGTCTTATTGCTTCATATCAATAGCTGTTTGAACATATGGGAATTCAAGAAAAGTATTGGACTTAATTTTTTTGTAGGATATTTGAGATAGCACCTTCAGCTCAGAAGCTGTTCTCCTTTCTGAAAGACTCAAACGTTCCTCTGGAACGAAACCCAAAGCTTAAATCCCATGCCGTGACTGTCTTTGTTATGGTAAGCTTCCTTAATTGTTTGTCACATACTTTCTATGAAGATTGATGAATATAAATTCTGTCCTATTTTCTTGTGTTCTATTTTATACCCCACGATATTATATATTTAAATAAAAAAAAATTCGGGGTTAGGAGAATATATATGTGATAATGATTCTAGCTATTCAATCTAAACTATTGAGTATTGACCTCAAAAAGAAAATAAAAAATAAAAATTCAAATTCAAACTTAAACTATATGATTACCCACTCTCTCTCTGTTTTTGTTTTTGTTTTTTTGTTTTTTTTAATAATAATTTTTAGTTATAGGTTTAGTGAAACTGAATCCATGTTATAGTCAACTATAAATAGTTATTCTATAAAAGGCCTATTAATCCTAATCATGACATAATTATTTTTGGATTATTTTGTATTGCAGACTTGTGAATCAGCGGTGCAACTTCGGAAAGCTGGGAAAGTTACTGTGAGAGAGTCAACCTTGAAAAAAACGGGTGGTGTTCACTTCAAAAGTGGGGTGGTTGATGAACATTACGAGGTACGGAAGGCACAAGAACATGAGAAGTTGTGAAGTGTCAAGAGTTAAAAGAGTTAAATTGTGAAAGAAAAAAAAGTTCATCTCAAGACACCCTCAGTTGTTATTTTACAACTCAATTACTATTTTACAATTCAAGACACCCAAAATTCACTTCATCTAGGTTTGTTTGCTTAAAAAAATTTGCAACCTTGAGCAATTGCATTCGGGATGCAAAAGAAACTCTATTTTACATTTTAGCCACTAAGTCCTTATAAGCACTAGCATCTGGAGGTGCAAAAAAAACCTATTTTGCATATTCAAACATTAATTTATCTATTTTATCAACCTATTTTACAACTCATTCTACATCTCTTTTTTAATTTTTACATACAACTAATAAAATAAGAAAAAGTACTATTTTCTCTCTTTTTCCTCCCACTCTTTTTTTTTTTCTCTCTATACACAACCACAAGATTAAAATAATATATATTTTTTCTTTACAACCCATGAAGAGTAAGGTTGCATATATGCAACCTTATTGTTAGTTAATTTCAATTTTTTTTTAAAAAAAAATTTATAAACCTAGATGGAGTGGATTTTGGGTCTTGGGGTGTAAAATAGCAACTAAGAGGTGTTTACTCCCCCAAATGCTAGTGCTTATAGAGCACTAGTATTCGGGGATGCAAAAAAAAAAAAAAAAAAAAAAATTTATTTTGTATCCTCAGACACCACTTTATTTATTTTACCAACTTATTTTACAACTTACCATACATTCTCATTTTTATTTTTACATACAATCTAATAAAATAATATAAACTACCTAATAAAGTAATAAAAAGTTCTATCTTCCCACTCTCTTTTTCCCTTAACACACAACCATAAAATTAAAATAATTTTTTTTCTTTACAACCTATGAATAGTAAGATTGCATATATGCAACCTTACCATAGCAAGGTTGCAAAATTTTTTAAGTTTACAAATTCAGATAGAGTGGGTTTATGACATCTTGAGTTGTAAAATAGCAACTAGGGGGTATTTATACCTCCAATGTTAGTGCTTAACATTCCCTTGTCAATAAACCATCGGGAAAATTATATAAAAAGATACAAAGTTTTTTTTATTGTTTTAAATTATGTACTAACTTTTCAATTATGTCAAGTTTTAAATCTATAAAACTGTTTAAATTTGAAATTTTGTCTATCTCCGTTATTTATTTTTAATTATTATTAAAATTTTGGACAATAATCAGGTAAAGAAAAATGAGAATCTGTTGATATGATTTTGTGTTTCACTTAAGTAATCAATTTTGATTTTCCTAACAACTTTTTTACTCTAAACGAAATGTTCTTTCTCTAAATCGAGTTTTCCCTCTCTAGCTACCTTCACATGCCTACCAAACTGATTTATAAATAAGCCCTTAAGTAAAACGTTGATTTTAATAATTTATTTCTAGTTTTTCTTTGCTATATTACTGCCTAAAATAAATGAAATGAATAATGGAGATGAAAAAAAAATTAAATTGAAATTATTTCATAAATTCAAGACATTACTTGACCAAAATAAAAATCCTAAGACCTGATCTAGAACAAGATACAAACTTCCGGTATTTTTATGTAATTTTAACTAAATTATATATATATATATATATATATTTTAAAAATCTTGTTGATATTTATCATATTGTGCTTGTGGATTCTTTTTATGTGTGAATAGGTAAGTAAATATTTCCATGACTTTGTAAATGGTTAACAGGTCACAAAGTTTGCACTGCTAGAAACCATAAAGGAAGCAGTACCGGAAATGTGGTCGCCGGAGATGAAGATTGCATGGGGTGAAGCTTATGATCAGTTGGTTGCGGCTATCAAATCTGAATCGAAGCCTTCCTCTTAGACTTCTGGAATATATAGAAATAAGCATAATCTCTTCCTTTATGGAATGAGTTTGCAATATTCCATGTAAAAACACAAGCGTTATTTGTGTATCTATATGCATGTATTCATGTGTATTTTGGGTTTATATTATGGATATCAATTTTCTAAGTAAAATATGTTTTACTTGATTTTTTGTGCTTTTGGGGGGACTTGGCTAGAATTCCTGCAGGTGATTTTGTCGACCTTGTTAAAACCTCCAACTCTTAGATAATACAAAAAATATTAATTATATTATTTTTTCTATGATTTTTTGTTTTGATAAGATTATTTGTTCTATGATGTACCTATGGTTTGTGTTGGATCATTAATTTTTTTTTTTTTGGAAAAAAGTTATAGTGATCTAAGATTCTATATTATATACCCTACTTGGTAATAGATATAGCAAAACGGATAAGAATTTCTTGACAGAACCTGACTCAATCCAAAAAATACCTGATTGACCTGAACCTGAATTTTTTTCCCAAAGAAAAAATGGGTTAAACCGTGACCTGACCTGATTTTTTGTGACTCGACCTGCGAACTGAACCATTTTTTTAAACTTTTTTTTTTGGGAAAAAAATAAAAAATAAAATTGAGACAATATTGGTTTAATTGTTTATTGTGAACATAACTACATGCAAATGAATTGAAAGATGAGTGATTGAGGCATTCTGTAATGAGTAAAGATTTTTAGATATCAAATAACAAAGTACATGCTAAGATAATCCGGTTACAATTGAGTTAAAAAAAATATTTAAAATTATAAACATGTATGAGAAACATTCATCAGTGTGAAAAGATTGAAGTCAAAGTATCAATGAGATGAAACATATATATATATATATATATATATATATATATATATATATATGTATGTATGTATGGTGTGCTGAAGGCAACCAAAAATAAAACCTATACTCCTAAAAATATATGTAGTAGTGCGAGTAAGGATCGTTCCCACGAAGAGTATTTAGCCTAGTTTTATAATACGTGAACAAGGAGGGAGGGGGGGTTTGAGTATAACGAAAACAATTTTAAGAAAAACAACTAAGGAACAATTCAAATTAAAGTATCAAATTCAATCAAGAGAACAAACCTTGGTCTAAGTCAATATCCACCATCGGAATTTTACAACTGATCATCGATGCAAACATATATCAATTCACACTTTGAATATTCACTGTTGGAACTATTTTCCTATCTCTCCTTAGTCATAGTTAATTAGAAAACAAGCGATTTAATTAACCATAACTACTGAATAACCCAAGACAAGCGCTAAAGGTTTAATCTAGTAGCAGCCTTAAGAATTAGCGAGATCGATGAAACTAAACAACACAAGCTCAAGCAGTTGTATTTTATTTAGTCAAGTGTTCTTTCTAAGATCTAATAATTTTTGACGCAACAAATCATTAAATCTTGGTTGCTTCACAAGTTAGAGAGATCAAACAATTACGGATTTGATATCTAACTTAGCAGTAGATTGTAATGAATAATAAGCTAGTAGGCCTTCTAGTAATTAAACGAGACAATCATGAAAATAGGCACAGAAGAAAATTCGATATTCAAAGCATAAATTGAATAATAAAAACAAATTAGATCTCACAATTTTATTGATTTCGAGGCTTTAGTTTCCTTCGACCAAGTATAAAAGTATAGTCAAGAAGGGCCATGATGAAAACTCCAAGGAGAAAATTAGAGAAGAGGGGAGAGAGAGAGGCATGTATCTGTCCAATCTAATTTCTCCTCCCTCTTTTACATGTTAATTCCCCTTTTCCCAAGCCTACAAAATCTTCTAAAAATATTCTAAATAATAATATCCAAATTTGACTAATTAAGGAAAAATATTAAAAATAAAACAAAGTCCTAATATAACTAGGAAAGTGGTGTTTTCCAGCTGGAATTTTCGTGCACCAGATCTGGAAACTTCTGAAAATAAACCCCATCAGATCTGTGTATTAGAATTGTAGGCAAAGGAACATTCCAGAATGTAAGCAGTGCAAGTGCAGCAACTTCAAGCCTGATTTCGACCTTGATGTAGCCCGTATCTCTCAAAACTCATGAAAGTTGTAGAGCTTTGTCTTGGCATTCCATAGCATCTTGAATCATCTCAATCGGAGCTTGGATGAAAGAGTTATGCCCAGATTACGAAGCGATGTCAAAGCTGTCTAGAATCGCCCAATTAGCTACGTTTTGCACTTAACGCCTCCATTTGCATCCTAAATCAGATTATAAGAATAATGAGTACATTTAGGCACAAAATAAATATAAAAGACTAAACATTAAGGGAGAAAAATATGACATTTTGCATTCTTATCAATATATATATATATATATATAGGCAAAGTTTAGAGAAAGTCTAATTAGAATTTCAATTTAGAGTTCAATTTTGCGCCATGTGCTCTTAATTATTTATTTTTAGAGAGAGTTTTATTTCTTAATTTTAGAATTAAATGTGAGACCACATCATAAATATTCATCTAAGCGAGTTATTTTTTTTATACAAGATAGAAATTCTACTCTAGATAATCAGTTTTGATTTTTTTGACAACAACTTTTTTACTTCAAGAAAATTATTCTTTCTCTAAACCGAGCTTTCCCTCTCTAGCTACCTTCACTAGTCAATGCCTGCCAAACTAATTTATAAAGGCGTAAACGCACTTTTAGTCCATACATTTTGCACTTTTTTCATTTTGGTCCTTACATTTTGTTTTTACCACTTTTAGTCCCTAAACCAATTAACGCATGACATTTAGGTCATTTTTGTCACCCAACTAACATCAAAAGCTAATGTGGCTGGCGGTGGAATAAAAAATATATATAATCACACAGAATATAATGCCACATCAGCATATAAATTAAAAAAATTAATTTATTAATTTTAACCAAAAAAAAAAAAAGAATTAAAACCAAAAATCACTAAAATTAAGATCTAAAAAGTATCTTGACTCAATGATCACTTCTGGGAAGAGATCACAAAATGGGTTCAAATTATTTTCTCTTCCTTCTCACTTTATTAAATTAGTCTCTCTCTCTCTCTCTCTGTCTCTCTCTCTCTCTCGTGGTAATTGGTGGTGCAGTGGCTCGTAGTGGCTGTGGTGGGTGGTGGTTGAGGTGGGTGGGTTGAGACCGATTGGGGTGGCTGGGGTTGAGGTTGGGTTGGGGTGGGTGGATTATGAGTTGGCTGGGGTGGGTAGAGATTGGGGTGGCTGGGGTTGAGACTGAGTTGGGTTTGATTATGGCAATTGGGATGGTGGGTTGTGGCGGTTGTGATGGTGGGTAGTGGTTGTTTGATCGGTGGAGGTGGTGGCTGGATTTTTCTGTGTTTGGGTAGAAAGAAAATTTTTGGGTTTGGGTTCGGGTGGAAAGAAAATTTCTGGGTTTGTGTTTAAGTTTGTTGGTTGGTTTGTGTTTATGTTTGTTGGCTGGGTTTGATCGGTGGAGGTGGTGGTTGGATTTTTTTGTGTTTGGGTAGAATGAAAATTTCTAGGTTTGGATTCGGTTAGAAAGAAAATTCTGTGTTTAGGTTTGTGTTCTTGAGTTCTTTGATCTGGGTTCGAGTTCTTGTTTTCTTCATGTTCTTCCCAAAAACTAATGAGTTTTTTTTTTTTTTTTTAAATTATTATTATTATTATTATTATTTTTATTTATTTTAATATTGGTTTTTAATTTAATTAATTAATGTGTGATTATATTATTTTTTTATTCCATTGTCAGCCACGTCAGCTTTTGCTGTTAGTTGGATGACGGAAATTACCTAAATGTTAGACGTTAATTGGTTTAGGGACTAAAAATGGTAAAAACAAAATGTATGGACCAAAATGGAAAAAGTGCAAAATGTAGGGACTAAAAGTGCATTTACGCCATTTATAAATAAACCCTATGTAAAAAATTGAAATAATCAATTATTTCTTGTTTTTCTTTTCTATATTACTGCCTAACTAAAATAAATGAAATGAATAACGGAGATGGACAAAAAAATTAGATTGAAATTATTTTATAAATTTGAGACTTTACTTGACCAAAATAAAAATCATGAGACCTAATCTAGAACAGGAATTAACTTCCTGTATATTTATGTAATTTTTCCTAAATTATATATATTTTAAAAATAAAGAAGAAAAATCTAGTTAAATTTTTTTTTTTAATTTTTTTTATTATCATATTGTGCTCGTGGATTCTTTTTACGTGTGAATGGGTAAGTGATTATTTCCATGACTTTGCAAATGGTTAACAGGTCACAAAGTTTGCACTGCTAAGTTGCGGCTATCAAATCTGAATCGAAGCCTTCCTCTTATACTTCTGGAATATATAGATATAAGCATAATCTCTTCCTTTATATGTGGAATGAGTTTGCAATATTCCATGGAAAAACACAAGCGTTCACTATAAAAAAAATCGTCTTGTCCCAGCGTTTTTTTCCCAACGTTACTTGTGTATCTATATGCATCAATGCATGTATTCATGTGTATTTTGGGTTTGTATTATGGAATATATACATACAAGTTTGGTTTTGTTAAGGTTTAAAAAAAAGGAGAAAAAAATTAAATATACAAATTGTTATTTCTTTTATTACATTCAAATTTAGTAGCATATGTATATTATTTTAGTATAATTCATAAAAGTTTATAAAAACCTAACTATTATGAAACATACTTTTCTTTTTATTTTTATTTTTGAGAAACAAACACACAAACACATAAGGAAAATGAAATGGGGTTTCAAATTCCAACACAAAGACACACAACAAATTCCATTAAAAAATCATATTAACTTTTTTATTTTTTATTTTTGAAGAGAGAGTATTTTTTTTTTTTTTGGTATTCTTCTTTTAACTGTCATGATAACTTTTAATGGAGGGTGGGAAATTATACTATTTAAATTCCTTCATTCACATAGCCAAAAAAAATTGCAAAGTAAAAATAAAAATACTTATTCTCATATAATTTAGATAATTTAAAATGATTTGATTTTATATTTATTTATAATCCATTATACATACTTACATAAGTGTTTTTAAACCTGATCTAGCCCAGCCGGTCGAACTGGTAACCTAGTAACCCGGCATATAGACCGGTCTAGGTCATCAATTGGATCGGATGTGTATAAGACTCGGTTATATATGGCCTTAAATAGGCACCTAGAGTTTGGCTTGACAGCTTTACCACTCAGTTATTCCATATGGGATTTCATGCTTCATGTGCTGACACCAATCTCTTTATTCTTATTCATTCATCTCATATAGTGTATCTCTTACCCTATGTAGATGACATTTTAATTAGTGGTAATAACCCTCCTTCATTTCTGAGATTCTTCAACAGCTTGGTGCTTCTTTTGCTCTTGAGGATCTTGGACCATTGAATTACTTTCTTGGTCTTCAAATTGAATATAGTATTTGGTCTCTTTGTCCATCAATCCAAGTATTCTTTGGATTTGCTTACCAAGTTCAATATGCTGGATTTCAAACCATGCTCCAATCCTTGTGCTTCTAATCATCATTTTGTTCTATCTAATAAGTCCTCTTTTACTTGATCCTACTACTTATAGAAGTCTTGTGGGAGCCTTGTAGTAAATAACTTTTACTAGACTAGACTTGTCTTATGTAGTCCAGTAGGCTTGTCAGTTTATGAGCAAGCCAACTCAACATCATTTGGTTGTCGCTAAGAGAATCCTTAGGTATTTGAAGGGTTCTTTACAACTGGGGATTACTTTTCAATCTGGTCCTCTATATCTTTCAGCCTACATATTGTGATGCTGATTGGGCTAATGACCCTATTGACAGAAGGTCTATTACTGGTATGATTGTTTTCCTAGGTGGTTCTCCTATCACATGGTCAGCAAAGAAAAAACCTACAATGTCTTGATCTTCCACTAAAGCTGAGTACATATCATTAGCCATTACCACGTACTGCAAAAGTTTATTGGTTTAGGTTACCAATTAAAGATTTGGGGGTTTATTTGTATCATCCACCTACTTTGTGGTGTGGTAACGTATCTGCTTTGGATTTAGCATCTAATCCTATTTTTCATGCTCGAACTTAGCATATAGGGGTTGATTATCATTTTGTGAGGCAAAAGGTTCTTAACCAAGACTTGATGATTAAGTATATCTCTACTGCTGATCAATTGGTTGATCTTTTCACCAATAGTCTACCCCCACCTCAGTTTCATTCTCTTCTTACCAAACTCATAGGAGTTCCTCCCCTTATTTTGAGGATGTAAAGATTAAAGACAAGGAGTAGATCAATATTGTTGCAAAGGTGCTTAAAACAACTTGTAGTCTAGATACAAAAACTAGATGTAATTTAGGAACACTCTGAAAAGCTCGAATTTGTGTGAAAACACAAGAGCTTGTTTAGACTCCCAATAAAAAATTATGGCTAGATTGCTTTTAATCTAACTTATCTAAGTGCAGAACAAGAGTAAATGAAGCACAATACACCGATAACTACTCTAATGCATAAACATGAATAACAAACAATAAAAGTAAAGTACAAGAGTAAGAAAAGAGAGATGTAACCACAAGATAACACCAAGACGTGTTATTGAAGAGGAAAATGAAGAACTCGGCGAAAAACCTCTTCCCTGCCCTCGAAGCGGTAAATCAATCCACTAGAGAATAAAGTTGGAGTACACGAATAACAAAAGACCTTCCAAGCCTAGTCTACCTAATGTACTTGAGCCCTCCAAGTTCCTGCTACCAATTGACTTAATGAAGACTTGTCTTCTTTAGCTCTAGATCCCGCAATACGCCCGATTGCATCTACCAAGCCTCACCAATTTCTTTTGGCAAATCCCAAAAAACTTCCCAAGCTCTAAAACACTCTTTACACTCTGAAAATGTGTGAGTTGTGTTTGGGTACAAATCTCATCTCAAGTGTTAGGACATATGTGATTCACTTGTTAGGAACATATGTCACTACTTTATGTAATTGGCTAATCCTTTGACAAAACACACTTTACTTGTATTTGGGTAGATCTAAGATGTGTTTAATACTTTAAGAAACTTTGTTTCAAGATCAAGTGTTGAAGCCATGCAATTCTGTCCAAGATTCAAGTCTGAAAAGTGTCTGTCATTAAAGCTCGACAGCTAGCTTGACAGCTAGCCATCTATTGAGCTTGAAGAGCTGTTCTAGCCTCGTGGCTCGACAGCAGCTCGACAGATAGGGTATCTCTCGAGGTTTATGAAAAACAGAATTTCACATCTGTTTTTACTCTAATCCGTGATTATGTGTTTGACTTTTCTTTTCTCACAACCCTAGACATATAAAATGATTATTTTAGGGCTGTCAAAGGTGGACACAAGTGTTGAGCAAAGTTTGTTCGAGCAAAGTTTGTTCAAGCTAATTGTGATCGAAGACAGAATTTGCCCTAGTTTATAGTTTTTGTGTAGAAGTTGCTGTGTTTGTGCACCATAGGGTTTTGTGACCAAGCATCTTCTGGATCTTCATCGTGGATGAACTGAAGAATTTTCCAACCAATAACCTTCTTTAGTTGGTGATTGAAGTCGCATACTGGGATCCATGCAATTGGTTAGTCACGTACTAGGAGCTGTGCATCAAAAGGAGAAATTGTCACCACAGAACAAGTCCATTTGGGTATTGGAGTAAGGGTTCAACTGTAGGTTAATATAAGGTACTAGGATTCTTTTATTTGTAACCGCTTGTTGTGATAATAGTGGAATTTCGGGAGTGGTGACCTTAAAATCACCCGATAGGGTTTTTACCGTGTTGGTTTTCCCTATTCGTAAACAAATCATCATATCAATTTATTTTCCGCTGCACTTAGTTTAATTGGTGATTGTTTGTATTACCACGCGTTTTCATGTTAATTTGATTAATTAATAAACTTGGCTAATTAATCAATTAATTCATCACAAGGGGTCAATTTGTTTTTGGCCTATCAAGTGGTATCATAGCAGACACACTCTAATTAGGTTTTAATCTTTGCTATGTGATCCATTGACTCCTGTTGTCATGGAAACTCTTGATTGTTTTGATTTGCATGATCTTAAGTTGAATTATGATGATGATATTCAAGATGCCTATTGCAAGCTTTATAATTTTTGTATGAAATCTCTTGAATGTTCTACAAAATTAAAAGCTAAATTTAAAAAGGTCAAACTTGAAAAAGATGATTTAATTGCAAAATTGGATGAAGCCAATAATTTGAATGAGAATTTTGAAAATCAAATTTAATCTCAGGTGGACAAAATTAAGAGTTTGGAAGAGCAATTAGTTGAATTTAAAACTAAAGTTAAAAAAATTAACTAGTGCCAAACTTGTTGTTGAGCCTAACTCAAAAGAAAAAGATTTTTATATTCCTCCATTTAAAAGGAATAATGAAGAGTTGAAGGCTAATATTGCTAGAATAGACAAAGGTAAACAATATGATGTTAACGCTGAAGTTTCTAAACCTATGTCTAAAACTCTTCCGAAGTTGAATAAAAATTCTGAATTTGTCCTCATTTGCCATAATTATCATATTATTGGTCATATTAGGCCAAATTGTCCTAAATTGAGGTCTCTATCAACCTCTAAGGTTAGATCTCCTTCTAAGAAGCCGAGTAGCTCTAAAACTGGTCATCCTTTGTCTAAAGGCTCTGTACCTATTCTTGGTGAGTTATTAAAAGTTTTGAGTTTTTGACTCAATTTCAGGGGAATTCTAATTCCTCTATGTCCTTTAGTAGTCATACTAGGACACGTGCTTTTTCATCTTCACGATTAAAGACTTGTGCTGTGTGGGTGATAAAGGATCCTAAGACTTAATTGTCTTTTTGTTTGTCATTTACTTTAATTATTTCTATCTAAAGTTGGAATTTCTTTCTTGATTTCTTATTTGTTTTTGGAATCATGCTTTCATGCATTGCTTTGTTTTGTTTAACATGTTTTTGTTTGCTTATTTTCAATTTTGCTTTATTTTGTTTTTATAAAATAAAAAATTGAAAAATACAAAAACAGTGTGTGTTTGTGTACATTGGTACTTGTGTACCTTGGATGGCCATTGAAACAAAGTTTTCTAAACTTTGTATAATTTGTAGCTTAGATGAGCATCTTTATGCACAACTAAGCAAGTTGGCTTTGTGGCACTTTTTTGTGATGAGTAAGATTAAGTAATCTCTTGTACATAACACTCGTATCACTCTTATTGACGGGAAGAACTAGAAAATCCTAAGAGAAAGACATAAATAACCATTTTATCACTGTTGCCTGCCAATCATAAAATGACATCTGTACGCTTCGGCATAGAAAAAGTACAATGTCAAAAGTTTAACATCCTTGAGTATTTCTTTTCTATTTCTTATATGCCCATGAATGATTTGCTTAAAAAGAAAATATGCAAAGAAAATAAAAGCAAAAAGAATCAAAATGCTTTAATATGATTACAAGCATATATTCTAGGAGATGTGGGAGTTATAGGATGTACCTTGAAGGTCATAGACCCTATCAAACAGTTATGATTGTGTGTGAGTTAAAGTGATTTTCTCATATCTCAAATCGTCATAACATGTATACACTTATGCAATCTTACGATATTTTTCACACACAACACGCAATATTCTTTGCTACTCTTGATACATGTGCAGGTACAATGTGATTTGGCCATCACGAGATTTACATGTGTTAATGTATGCTCACTAAACTGTCTTGACTTATTTTCGAAATATAAAATTGGTTAGACTTGTTTAGTGTATGTGTGTGTTTTTGGGATCTATGTGCTTAAAATTGTTGTTGCGAGATGATTTTGAGAACTTAAAATGTTGATTGGATCCTTGGTTGAGTTCCATGCCTGATTGCATTCATATATGTGTTTTCCCTTTTTGAAAAATTGTTTTTAAGCAATCTCGATAACTTCTCGACACCTCCTCAACACCTGGCTATCTATCGAGCTTTTTAACTTCCTCTTATCGCAATCTCGATAGCTTCTCGATAGTTAGATGGATCAATCGAGATTTATTTTCGACCCTAGATAGCTTTTCGACAGCTGATGGATCGATTGAGCTTCTTTTTAGCTTTTTGTTGATTTGTCCCTTAACAAATCCTCGACAGCTTCATCTATCGACGCCTTTTTGCTCGACACTTGGCTTGACACCTATCTCAACACTTGCTCGACACCTGTCTATTTATCAAGCTTTTCAACTTCCTCTTATCGCAATCTCGATAGCTTCTTGCCAGCTAGGTGGATTGATCGAGATTTCTTCTGGACCGTCAATAGCTTCTCGACAGCTGGTGGATCGATCAAGCTTCTTTTTAGCTTTTTATTGATTTGTCCGTCGACAGTTTCATCAGTCGATGCCTTTTTGCTCGACACCTGGCCTGACACCTTTTGACACCTTTATCTGTCGAGATTTACTAAGCTCCTATTTAAGATCGAATCGCGATTTCCCTCTCATTTTTCTCAATCTCTCTCTTGACAGACTTGCATGGCTTTAACACTTGATCTTGAAACAAAGTTTCTTGAAGTATTAAACACATCTTAGATCTGCCCAAATACAAGTAAAGTGCGTTTTGTTAAAGGATTAGCCAATTACATAAAGTAGTGACATATGTTCTTAACAAGTGAATTACATATGTCCTAACAATCTCCCCTTTTGGCAACCCGTGACAAAACCACAACAAACAAATGAACAAATGAGAGAAGTCATAAATCACTCAACTCATATTCACTTGTTGAATACAATAAAATCTATCCTCATACAAACTCTTGAAAAACTTTGCAAGAAGAGAGTTTATGGCAAGTAGACTTTGACAACCTGTATTTCTGAAACACTTTAAACAAAACTCATCAAGGCATATTTGTGTGAAACAGAAATAATAGATTGCATACAAGTAATAAGAAGCGTGTGCATAAAGAGAGAAAAGAAACAACACATATAAGGGTAGGTGAAAGAAACATACATCAACGTATAAAGAAGATATGTACAATGTATGTCAATAATGGTCACAAGACCCATGTATAAGAATAAATGTATCTAAAATAGAGAAAGGAAAAAGATACAGATAATCCTCACTACATCTCTCAAAAATCAACACTCCCCCTAACAAAAATGTCCTATACTAACTATTCCCCTAAGAGCGACTACTCTCATATCCAAAAATCAACACTCCCCCTAACAAACATGTCCTATACTAACTCTCTTCACTTGGTAAGTTTCTTTTCTCTCATTTATATGCATTTCATGTTTTGAAACCTAGGTTTTGGGGTTTTTGAAAAATTTTGGGGTTTTTCAAAATTGATGAGTTTTTCTTTGAAATTTTGGGATAGGTTTTTGCTTAAATGACTTTAAAATCTCATACATTGCATCACATAAGTATTATAATAGTATTATCGTGCATTTAGATGTGTGCAAATTGATTGTGTGCTGGTAGGATTGGATTGGGCTGAGTCCATGATGAATTTTCTATTGCATTTCACATGTTCATGCATTCCCCATGCATACGTACTCTCAATTCAATATATTTTGATATATTTGAACTACTTGAGATTTTTCAGATTGTCTCTCTCTCTCCCTTTCTTTTTTGTTTACGTTAGTCGTGTCTATGGCACCAAAATGTAAGTCAACTCTGTCCCGGAACCCTCTTCATTCCGGGGCATCTTCATCTTCTGATCCTACTCCTTCTCATATTCGGTTCCGTGATGAGGATGCCTGTAAGGCTTTCTCGGAGAACTTTTCTCGATGAGGCATTCGTTCTGAACGTTGAGTCATTTTGGCAGACTTCGTCGACATTGACCTACCTGATGTCATTCACAGTCAGGGTTGGGAGTCACTGTGTGACGTCCTGGTCACATGTCCATCCATGCTGATTTAGGAGTTTTACTCCAACATGCATGGATTTGATTTTTCAGTACCTCTCTTTCACACTCGCGTTCGAGCTATGTGCATTGTTGTCACATTGGAGTTGGTCTCCAATGTGCTCTGTGTCCCTAGGGTATAGTTTCCTGACTATCCTGGTTGTGAGCGTCTGAGGACTGTGTCCAAAGATGAGCTCAAATTTGCTTTTTGTGAGTACCCTTCTGATTGGGGTGAGCATCAGTTCACTTACTGTTTGGACTTTGCAAAAGGTCCTCAGTTTTTGAACATGGTTATGACTTTTGTTTTTCACCCTCTTTCTCACTGTAATTCTATCATAGAGCCTTGTGCTCAATTTTTTTTGTCCCTTCTTGAAAATCTTGTCATTGGTTTTCCTTCTCACTTTATTCTGTCTGTCCTAGATGTTTATAGGGATTCGGCGTCCCGTGATAAGCTCATCTTTCCTTTGGCTATCACGAGGATTATATGCCATTTTTCTGTTCCCTTTCCAGCGTCCGACCATTTCAATTTTATGTGTGTCATAGATGCCGCTACCGTTAAACGTAGCGAGGTGCAGTTTAGGTTGAGGCAGTTTGGGTCAGTAGTTCCTCCCTCTCGTTCGGCTCCATCTTGATATGCTCCATCCACATCTGCTCCCTCCTCTTTTACAGGCGATGTGACTCTAGGAGACATCATGACGTAGTTTTAGCGCATGAATGCTCGACTTGATACACTTTCTACAGAGTTGTATCAGATGAACGTTCGTGTCGGCCGTTTTGCACGGCGGCAGGCAATCATGGGTGGCTTCGCACTTGAGGCTTCTCCTCCACCTCCTCCAGTGGCTTCTGATTTTGAGGATAAGGATGATAATGATGGTGATGACGATGATGCTTCTGATGATGATGAAGATGCTAGCTCTATCGATGAGATGTGTACTTGACAATCTTACCCTTTATCACTCGTGACAAAAATGAGGAGTAGTTTTGGATATGAGAGTAATCACTCTTAGGGGGAGAGTTAGTATAGGACATTTTTGTTAGTGGGAGTGTTGATTTTTAAGGGATGTAGTGAAGATTATTTGTATCTTTTTCCTTTCTTTATTTTAGATACAGTTATTCTTGTACATGGGTCTTGTAACCATTATTGATATACATTGTACTTATCTTTTTTATATGTTGATGTATGTTTCTTTTACCTACCCTTACATGTGTTGTTTCTTTTCTCTCTTTCTGCACATGCTTCTTATTACTTATATGCAATCTATTATTTTTGTTTCACATAAAGATGCATTGATGAGTTTTGTTTAAAGGCGTTTCAGAAATACAAGTTGTCGAAGTCTACTTGCCATAAACTCTCTTCTTGCAAAGTTTTTCAAGAGTTTGTGTTAGGATAGATTTTATTGTATTCAACAAGTGAATATGAGTTGAGTGGTTTATGACTTTTCTAATATTTTCATTTGTTTGTTGTGGTTTTGTCACGGATTGCCCAAGGGGAGATTGTTAGAACATATGTGATTCACTTGTTAGGAACATATGTCACAATGTTATGTAATTGACTAATTCTTTGACAAAACACACTTTACTTGTATTTGGGTGGATATAGGATGTGTTTAATACTTCAAAAAACTTTGTTTCAAGATCAAGTGTTGAAACCATGCAAGTCTGTCCAAGATTTAAGTCTAAAAAGTGCCTGTCATTAAAGCTCGACAGCTAGCCATTTATTGAGCTTGAAGAGCTGTTCCAGTCTCGTGACTTGACAGCAGCTCGACAGATAGGGTATCTATTGAGGTTTATGAAAAACAGAATTTCACATTTGTTTTGACTTTAATCCGTGATTATGTGTTTGAGTTTTCTTTTCTCACAACTCTAGACATATCAAAGGATTATTTTAGGGCCGTCAAAGGTGGACACAAGTTGCACAAGTGTTGAGCAAAGTTTGTTCAAGCAAATTGTGACCGGAGACAGAATTTATCCTAGTTCATCATTCTTGTGTAGAAGTTGCTGTGTTTGTACACCGTAGGATTTTGTGACCATGCATCTTAGGGATCTTCATTGTGGATGAACTAAGGAACTTTGCAGCCAACAACCTTCTCTAATTGGTGATTGAAATCGCGTACTGAGATCTGCGCAATTGGTTAGTCACGTATTAGGAGTCGTGCATCAAAAGGAGAAAATGTCACTATAGAATAAGTCCAATTGAGTATTGGGGTAAGTGTTCAACTGTAGGTTGGTATAAGGTACTGAGATTCCTTTACTTGTAATCGTTTGTTGTCATAATAGTGGAATTTCAGGAGTGGTGACCTTAAAATCACCCAGTGGGGCTTTTGCTGTGTTGGTTTTCCCCATTCGTAAACAAATAATCCTGTCAATTTATTTTCTGCTACACTTAGTTTAATTGTTGATTTGTTTGTACTACCATACATTTGCATGTTAATTTGATTAATTAATAAATTTGACTAATTAATCACAAGGGGTCAATTCGTTTTTGGCCTATCATCAAGGTATGACAATGAGAGAGGGAAGGGGAAGAGGCTAGAATGATATCTCACTAAGGATGAGTAGCTCTCTCTCTAAAAGATGGGTGTGCGTGTGTTGTATAAAATTTATCTAGGATTTTTCTCACTGAATGGTCTCCTTGCAATTTCTGTGGGTAATGAGGGTATATATAGTATAGGTGAAGGGTAAGAAAGTCAAATTTAAAAATCCTCCAGGTAGAATGTTTTGCAAGTACTTCACGAGAAGACCTTACCCGCGAGACACTCGCGAAATTGACAGCTTGACGTGACTCTTCAGCTTCTAGCATATACTTCTTACGTGCCCTTGTCGTGGGTAAGCTTTTCGCGAGACACTAGCGAAATTGCATTGATTCTTCATTTCATGCTTGATTCTTCACCAACTTAATACTAAACCCAATACAATAAAATTCCATAAAATACAAGGAACAAAATTAATGCAATTACAACAGTTTTTGTCATGGAATAAAGCCAACATAAAACATAGTTATAAATTACAACTTTACACACTCTGTTACTAACATGGAATTAAGTAATAAGAAAGATTACTTTATGCATAAGCATGAGTGCCATTTCTCGCAGAATATAGAAAAGACAGAGTTGTCATCATTCAGCTTCAGGATTCTGAAGTTAAACACTGATTTGGTTGCTGGTGGTCAGGGATGGAGCCAAACACTGATTTGGTTGCTGGTGGTCAGGGATGGAGCCGGGACTTTGAGTTAAGGGGGGCGACTTTGAAGAAGTCGTTGAGGCTTTTTTTTTTAAATTTTTTTTTAAATTTTTTGTTTTGATAATGAGTTTTTGATGTGTGCGCCTGCTTGGTTAATTGGACTTAATTTTTTTTAGCTTTGCTATTGGTGATTTTTATTGTTGCAAAAATGTTTTTGGGCTAGTATATGTTGTTTTAAATTTTAGATCTATAAATTTTTTAATGACCTTTAAAATGAGGAAAGTGCTAGAGGTATATTGTTGTTATAATGAATGATTATTTGTAAGTAAAAAAGTGATGTGAGTGATAGGCTCAGATGCAAACGAATAAGAATTTGTACCTCAACAGTATATAAAAATGCTATAGATAAATTTGTAACTGTAACATTACTCTAAAAAGAATCAAAGATATTGTTAAAGGGGCAAAATGTAATTTTATAGAACAAAATTACTAAATTTAATGTGTATATATATATACACTAATATATTATTTAAAAAAATTTAGGGGGGGCCATTGCCCCCAGTCAATTAATGCCTCCGTCCCTGCCGGTGGTAGTGCCACCATTGCTGGTGAGGTTGCTGCCAACCACTGTTTGGCTGCTTGCAAGATTTCTTATACACTCACTGAGTGAGTTTAGTAATGAGTACAAGAATAGGGATAAGGAGGCTTACTATATACGTAAACAAATAGAAGCTGTTACAAAAAAGAAATGGTATTAATATAGGAAAATAGTAAGAACTTTTCTCTCTTTCGCTCTCCACACACACACAAAAACAAATTTAGCCAGTGGCGGCGCCACGTTCAGAGGAACACCCTGACCTGAAAAAAAAAAATTATATATAATAATTAAAAAAAATATATTTGCTTACCCTTAAAAAAAAATTAGGAACACTCTCAACCAAAATTAGGAACACCCTCAACCAAAAACGAATTCCAGGCCGAAACAAAAACTCTTGATTTCCCATACAAAATAATGAAAATATAAACCTATAATCCAAACAAAGCAGATATAGATCAGTAATGGAGGTTGAGAAGACGTTGTGCTGGGTAGAGTCGGCTTGAGAGAGGAGCATGGAGGTGCTATTAGGGATGAACGATGCTTGTTGAAAGAAGCGAGGTGGTGGCATAAAACGATGCTTGAAGAGAAGATTGAGAGAGAAGAAAAGCTGTGACTAAGAAATAAGGGCGAAGAAAGAAAAGAAGAAAGAAAAGAGGAAAGTAGATCTGAAGAAAAATCTAGAAGAGACAGGATATGTAAAGCACGTGTGAAGGAGGGTTAAAGCAAAAATGACACATAAGTTAAAATAAGAAAAAATAAAAATAAATAAAGAGCCTTGGAGGTTTCTGGAGCTGTTTTTTCTTTTGTTTGTTTTTTTTTTCTTCTGATTAATATACTTCTACTATTTCAGTCAAAAAAAAAAAAAAAAAAAAAGACCTGACGGAGAAAACAAAGGAAAAGGGAAAAAAAGTTATTAAAAATTAAATTAAATTAAATTAAAGGGTGGCCCTTGGTTTATGGTTTGGGTTTTGACATGGGTATAATTTAAGGCTTGGGTTTATCACTTGATTGGCCCACTCAACTCTTAATTACATTATACATATTAATTATACACATAACAAATTATAGAAGACAATTAATAAACAAATTAAACAACTAAATTATGTTAGGCTAAACAATAATAAAACATTACATTATAAAAGACAAACAAATTAAATTATGTTAGGCTAAACAATAATTAATAATTTTATAATTAATGAAACAACAATATAACAAATTATAGTTTATAAAAAACAAACAGATTAATGAAACAACTAAATAACAATAATTAATAATTTTATTAATATTTCAAATGAACTTATAGTTTATTGTTTATTCTTTTGCTAGAATTATGGATAAATATTTGATAAGAAAACTACGTAGAAACTAATTGTAAAATTTATATATTTGCATGTTTTTTTATTGTTATTGTTATTAATATACAAAATTTTTTTTAATAGATCGTGTAATTTATGCTTATTGAGAAATATTTTGAAAAAAATTCTTCGAGTCACCGCTTAATTTAGCATGATTTAGAAAAAGAAAGGCAATGAAGCAGCGTATCCAAGTGATATCTGATATATATATATATATATATATTCTATTTTTGTTCATTTGGCAAGTGAGATTCAAAACACTTGGGTGCAAAAAGCATTCCGTAAAGGTTTTGCACCCAGGACCAAGTTGACTCAGGATATGGGTATTGGGAATGCCCCACCCACGTTGATCTAGTTGACTCTTTGTGATCTAGTTAAAGTAGTTGCTGGATTTTGTGATCTTGTTAAGCCAATTTGGGCTAGGATTGGGCCTGAATGGGGACGTAATTTTGGGCCTGTGCACACTGGGTTAAAGTGATGCATTTTTTTCACCTTGGTTCAATTTTTTAAATGAGATGAAACAACGATCCTCTCTTTATATTTTGGGGTCGAGATGAAGACAACTTTGTTGAGTTGATTTTAACACTTTTCAGACACAGGAGAAAGCCATTTTCCTCTTTCTTTCCTGTTTTATTTTTAGCATCAAGAAGGGGATAGAAAATCTGAAGATTTTCTACCATTAGATCACCCATAAAACATTATAAAATTGTCAATCATTAAATAGGAAAGGACATAATGAATCTTTAGTACATACATAAATCAAAAACTAGAAAATCAATGTAGTTATAACTTGAACAACGGTACTCTTTGAAGTATTATCTCCGGTCCTCTGAATAAGGATGAGGAAAATATAAAGCTTAAGGATGTTGTTGGGTTTACTGGTCGGAATTTGGAGCACGTTTCTTTCTCCTTCCCGACCCCAATCCTTTTGGAGATGAAGGCGACCCCCTTCTCCTTCTCATGCCAAGAAGTTGATAGACTTACCTGACACCTTTCTTCAAATGGTGAGTTTAAGTTGAGAGAAGCATACCAGTTGGTAGCTAATAAGGTTGATGATCTGAAACTTTGTTTCCAAGTACGTGGGTGTGGAGGATTTTATCCCTTCCAAAAGTCAAGCATTTTCTATGGCAATGTTGCCACTATAGCATTGCTGTGAAAGCAACACTTAATGAGAGGGGAATGGGAATTTCTCCGGTTTGCCCCGCGTGTAATACTGAGCTAGAGACCATTGTCCATGCTTTAAGAGATTGCCCCAAAGCTAAATGCTTTTGGAACTCCTTGATGCCTCCTCTGCCTCCAAATGTCTTTTATGGAGTGCCTCTAGTGGACTGGATGAAATTAAATTGCAGGTGCTCTCGGTTTAGCGCCATTTCTGATATAGAGTGGGGAACAATTTTTTCTATGGCAGTTTGGATTCTTTGGCTTCACCGAAATAACATCTTTGGCTTCACCGAAATAGCATTGTTTTTGGTAGAACAGGGCCGCAAAGAAACCTTATAGATGAAACTTTGGCTAGAGTAGTAGAGGTAGCCTATTTGGTTAGCAATGGGAAGCAGAACACAACTAGAAATAAAATTCAGGTGAGGTGGATGAATCCCCAGAGTAATTGGTTCAAATTAAATTCGGATGGTTCGTCATGGGGCAATCCTGGTTTGGCTGGCGGTGGAGGGCTGATCCAAAATGAGAAGGGAGAGTGGGTGAAAGGGTACGCCCGAGCCATTGGTATCACGACTAGTGTGGCTGCGGAGTTGTGGACTTCACGGGATGGCATCTGTCTTTGCATTGCTCTCAAGCTTCCGGCAGTGGAAATAGAGTTGGATGCCAAGGTGGTCATTGATTTAGTGAGGAATGAGTCCAGTTATTTCAATAGCCTAAATGCACTAGTTGATGATTGCAAAGAGGGTCTGAAGCAAATTCCTAACGTCAAAATTATGCACTGCATCAGAGAGGGTGATAAGTGTGCAGACAACTTAGCTAGGCATGGTGCTCTGTTGGATCAAGATTTTGTTGTATTTATCCACCCCCCTCCTGAGGTGGAGTTGCTTATTAGACTAGATACAGCGGGCACTCTGTATGACCGGTTTGTATCCTCTTACATATAGGCTTTTTATTTTGTTAATGAAAGTTCCTTTTTACCAATATATATATATATATATATATAACTTGAACACAAGTTTACTAAGTCTTCCCAACAGCATATTCCATTAAAAATTTAGGATGTCTTTGTAAGTTCTATAACATATATAATATAATGTTCACTGTTACTTTAAATACCATTCTTATGGATTTTCCTTCGCAAGTTTTTCTAAATTTGAACAACGAAGAAAAAAAGAGATTTGACCCCAACACATCAAGTAATTTATCAAATTCCTGATTAAACTCCTTTTCTGTAACATTAGAAACATAAACATTTAGAATCAAGACCATTATAGAGCAAGAAAAATATTATATAATAATGATCTTATTTACGAAATATAGAAACCTACATAATCAAATCCATATCCTGGTTGTGGCTTGTCACTAAAACCAAATCCTATCCACTTAGGCGCAAAGTAGTGGAACCAAAACTTGACATCTAGACAAGAGAATTAAGCATCATTTAGCATGAATAAGAGACTAAAATCAGTAATGTAATGGGTTGCTTCGAAAAATCAACCTAGAAAAAGGGGAAACAAAACAATTTAAGGCTGTATATATGTATGTATAGCACTAACTCTAATTTTATTAAATTCATTTGTCACAGAGGGACTACATACAAAATAAAAGTTCAGGATAACAAGCAAAACATAGAGTTATCCTGGACTACAAACAAAATAAAATAATTTAAGGATGTATTTAAGTATGTATAGCACTACTAGGTACAAACTCTAATCTTTTTGGCTGAAGTGCAGTGCTGGTTTGGGGAATTTACCTGACCTTGTTCATGTTATCTTAGTATAGTTCATAAAACATTATAAAAACCTAACTACTTATGTATTTAATATATCTAGTTTAATTTCCCAATTATTGGCTATATTTCCAAGCAATAACAATTAGCAAGTAAATAATGGAGATTATTTATTAAATTCCTTCGTTCACTTAGCTAAAGAAAAAAAATACATAAAAAGAATAATTACTTAACTATCAACAAAAATCATGCCTTTGTAAAAATTCTAATTCAACTTCTTTTTGCAAATATTCGAGTGAAAGTTATGTTTAGACACCTAACCACGTCTTACTATTGATTTTACCAAATTTGCAATTTAAGGTCAAAGTTAATTAATCGATTTTAAGCACAATATAACACATAGATTAATATTTAGTAGTCACTTCAAAACTCACACATGCTAACATGATGAATTGTTTACAATGTGAAAACCCAAATGGTAAAAATACTCTAGGGCCACTTCCAATTAGCCAAATCCACTAAGGATGGAATCTTCTCTCAAGAATATATTGAATTTAAGGTTTTTATTTCATTTATATATGTGTCAAAATTGAAGTTTGATTGGCTACAAAAATAACTGTGGAAGGAAAGAAACTGACTTTCCTTAACAATCTTGTTCAATTGAGTTGTAAAATTGTAAAATTTATGGACATAACATTTTTCACAACTTATCATTTAAAATTTATTGTAACAATGGTTTTCACAAATTTTTCTTAGAATTTCTAGATGCTGTAAATATTCAGAACTACTTTTAGTAGAGAAATTTCACACTTAACAGTTGTATGTGACACCCTTCTCATAGACGTGGGTCCACGCTTATATGTTAGAAGGGTCTCGTTTGCCCATGCTACAAGATACCATCTCTAAATGTGACAATGACAATAGAAAGGTGTTGTGAATTTCCAAGCCATTTATAAAAAATTTCAACAATTATATTGGCAATGTCAACGGTCGCTCAAAAGTATAGATTAATCATAGATTCATAATTAGATGTAGTGAAATTCCAAGCCTGCCAGTGCCATTAGAAGAAATTTCACGAAATGCCATTGACCTCACGAATGGTCCAATGTATGAACATGTTGGGAAATTGCAAGACTGCCAATATTTAGTAAGTATTTCAAGAATGCCATCTAGAGAGGACTTACGTATGGATCGGCACGTTCTTAATGTGAGACCTAGGGACGTTCTGCCTCACAAAATGTTTTTCAAATTGCCTTCCATCCATTTGACTGTTACTTTTATCTTGACTGTGACATTTTTCTTCCAAAAGGCTTATATATATTACACCTTATCTAATCTTCAAGCTGCAGAATTTCTAGCCTGAGATTGAGTCATCCTTCCAAGTGCCTATATAACATATATCTGAATTTCAAGCCTTCCAAATTATCAATGGCACATTCCATGTCCAAACCATTTTCAAGGTTTTCTTCTACTCCTTCGGCTTTAGCAAATCCTTCAATTCCTCCCACCCCTTACAATTTTGCAGACCCTCCTCCCCCTCTTATCGGGTAATTACACCATTGATAGTTAGTTATTATTATTTGGAAAAAACCTGTTACACGAATGTATGGATCCACATTCCACACACTACTAAAATAAACTAAATTCGTAACTTTAAGTTACAATTTCAGCATACTGTATGCAATAAACACAGTCCTTATTATTTTTAAGGTAAAATTTGTTATGCATTGTTTTTTCACACATTTATACACATAGAAATTGTGAGATTTTGAAATCGTGTCTTCAACTCAGTGTATGGACGTGTGTGCATAATTAACAACCCTATTATATTTATACATGTGTTTGTGTGTTTTATTGGCAATTTCCAACTCTTTTGTAACAGGGAGGAAAAGCTGCTTTTGGGCATCAAAATCGGTGCGGCAATAGTTGGCCTCATGATCTTCATTGTTGTTCTTATTGTTAAACTACGCGAGTGTAGAAGTAATTCCAGCAGTGGAAGCAATGCTGGTGATGGTGGCGGCAGCATTATCAACAGCCAATTCAGTACTATCCAACTTCCAGCTCTAAATACTGATGACAGCTCTGTCATAGCGTCTGATGTCTGATACTTGTTTCCAACATAGTGAGTAATTTACGCTTTACATCATTGGGAGCTTCTACATCTAGATGAAGATTACGTTCATGCAAAAAGTTGAATTCCATGGTTTAGTTTGTTGGTTGCTAGTTGGGAATATAGGATGAATGTCAGTGTTAATAGGATGAGATTTGTAGCTCGTTCTGTATTGTCACTATTGCGTTGATGACCTCCGTACCTTTCATGATTACCTTGTTGAATACAATACAAATAGCTGTAATAAGCATGGTGTGAAATTGCTAAAATGCTATTTTTAGCACCATAATATATAAAAAGTGTGCTACATTGGTGGTAGTATAGGTAAAAAATTTAACTCATCAACATATTGTAACTCAAATGGTAAAGCAACATAATATATTTTATGTGGTTGTGGTGGTAGTTGTGGTTGTGGTTGTTGTTTATTGTAGTGGATATATTATTTTATTGTGTTGTTTATATTATTTTAATATGTTGAATGCTAAAATAAAACCATTGATGTTAGGTGTTTTGTAAAGTGAGGTGATAAAATAGATAAAATAATTTTTTGTAGTGCCAAAAGCTAGAATTTTTGGCACCACCAATATTGATGCTCTAATAACACTAAAATATACTCACGATTTTAGTATTATTTAACACTTATGTGTATACTCAATAGTGTGTAATAAGTTTTACCCTTAATTTTATACTTTATTAGTCACAATTAGTAGATTATTATTATTTTTTAATTTTAAACTTTAATTATTTTAGAAGGAAGAAAGTGAGAATAATACATGGTAATTTATGATTAGTGAAGTATAAAGTAAAATACAAATATATGTGTGCGTACATAAATTATATAATTACACTTGATGTAACATTTAATAATGTTATATCACTTAATATTTTTTAATTAGATGCAAATTTTGACAAATTTATTGTTGGATTACATTATCTTCGAATATCCTCCATCTTTGCAAAGTTTTAAAGTAATCAAAGTCCAATAGCCATGTTATCAATAAATTGTTTGAATTTAAGTTTTTGTAATTTAAGATAATGCATAAAAGATGAGTTTATGAATTGAATAGTAAATAACATCCAATTGGCATGAAAATTGGTATGCATGTTAAGAACATATAGAATATGTAATCCAACGGTAGAATTTTAAAAATATAAATTCAATAATAAGTTATTATGTGGTATAAAATTGTTTAAAGTTACACCAAATATAATTTAAACCTAACATATATATACACACACACACATAGGGGAAAGCATTGTGCATTAGTATTTGATTACTCTAGAGTATTAATGTATTTTACATTCTACTATTCACGTAAACATATTCAAGTTGGGCAACTTAAAAATTTGTAGTAATTTTAGGACCACAAATTATTTTATAACTTGTTGTCATAATTTTATCATGACAGACTGTGAATGATTGTTTATCGTTTATATATATAACTACTATTTTTACTTACTACTCGCTTACACATCTAATAAAAAAAGCAAAAAAAAAAAAAAAAAATCTAACAAAAAAAATATTTATTCAAATTTATATCATGAACTGTCATATGTTGGGTGGCTTCTTGCAAAATGGGTGAAGTCTTTTTTGTAACGTGGGCCCAAAAGAATATTCTGAAGATTATAACTAGCGCCCAAAGCAAGTCCTCTTGACCTATTTGTTTATTGCGGCCTTTAATGTCAAGCTTGAATTGAATCTCGGCGCAAGACTTTCTATTTTTTATTATTTATTATTTTATTATTTATTATTTATTATTTTTATCTTATAGACTTATACAATATATAAAAAAGTGAGTTTGTTTGGTGTGTGAGGTTGAAATTATGTTTGTTTGCCCTAACTTCATGTATAAGCTAAAAATTTTGGGCCTCTGGGACGTGGTGTGTTGGTAGGAGTCCTAATTTGGTTTTCGTAAAAATGATGTGCCATGACGTGGATAGGTCTAACGCACCTAGAGGAATCCTAGCCATGAGTTCTTCGAGTTCAAGTAAATGGGGTCAATGATCACACGTGTGAGACCACTTTTTTTGCTATTTAAAAAAAAAAAAAAAAAAAAAAACCTAACATATTTTGAGGTCTTTTTTGGTCTTTTCGTTTTCAAATGCTTATTTTAACCTAATGGAATTTGTAATTACGCTCTTGCCCCACAAAGATATGTATGGGTGGAAGAATTGTGAGGTTTTTTTAGTCTTTTCCTTCTCAAACTATACAAAATAAAAAGATTGAAATGACAGGAGCGAAATTGAGATTTTGATCTATCCCACGGATAAATCAGCAAAGTCATGCTTCTTTCCCATGTCAGAAGCTAGAAAGTGAAAGACAAAAAAAAAAAAAAAAAAAAAAAAGAAAAAAAAAGAAAGGAAAAAAAAAGGAGTAAAAGGTCTTCTTATGAGTGTGTATTGGCTCAATTTCATATTTTGTATTTCTCTTATACAAGTTTGTGATAGCCTAGGACACTGGATTCTCACTACAAATTTCTGTTGTAACTTGTAAGGTCGTATCTTGTTTCAAGAATATATGCTAGATTGTAAAGTTTTATACAAATGTTGTAGATATTAATTTTTCAACAATGAAAGTAACTATTGGGAAAGGGAGAATGGTTCGAATATCAAATTTTAGTGTTAACGATTGTTTTATTTATTATTCAGTTTTGGTGTAGCCATTGAAATATAACTATTTTTATGTTTTTTTAATTGTTGTGACTAAATTTGTTTTGGTAGAGATATGGTGATACGCGCTCATTTTAAGATGTAGATTATAGACACTTAATTTTGTTTTTAGCATCCACTAGGACAAACTATTGAATAGTAATTTTCTTGTGAATAAATTATGGTCTACATTTTGTTTTTGAATCCGTATTCATCCTAGCTAAATTATATAAAGACAATTAGTTTTGAACTAAATGAGGATATGATACTATCATAATATTGTTTGTAATAAATATTCTCTAATAATGATTTATATGTAACTTTCACGTGCCTTAGAACCAGTATTCTAAAAAAGGAAAGGAGAAAATTATCAAGAGATAGAGTCTAATACGATCTCTCTCATAGTCTGCAGAATTTATACACACAATATGTATAACATATTGTGTATTATAGTATTTGCTTTATACATATTGCGAGAAAAAGGTATCATGAATTGGAAGTAATTCATGAATTATACAAACTGGTCCCGAAAGGTATATCTTTATTGTGGTTCAATTTTAAATTATTTTGACTTGTTAATATGGTTAAAATATTATTTTCGTTCTTAAACTTTATATAAAATTAATTTCTCATTTCTAAACATTAATTTTTTTTTTTTTTTTTTTATTTATTGTCCCTAAAGTTTTACAAGAGTTCAGTTTATATTCTTTAGTTACTACCATTGGCCATATACTACATAATAAAATAATTGGAACCCTAAGAAGGGGGTAAGGGATACGACGATAACAAACTGAGTAGGATGTTTCGGCTGACTTAGTTTAGTTGAGTTTAACTTGAGGTGTTTTAGCTATTACATAATGAAATATTCCACGAATCAAAAGATTCCATTAAAGTTTAATAGAAAATTTGACAATGTCGATATTTACTCAATCTCAATACACAAAAATAAAAAATTGCTCAATTCCAAAGATTAGGAGATTGTAAACTATTCCAAAGATTATGAATGAGTTATTCAACATAACAACTACAATTCAAACCATACAAGACACTCGCACTAGATGAAACCATCCGGCTGGAAACACATTGCATTATAAAAGGCCTGATTGAGAATATCACGAACAAAGCCCATTGTTGGGCCCATAGTTTATACAAGGGATCGTAAAATGTGAAAATTGCTGTGACGCGACATTTGCTACGAAGTTTCAAGAGTACCATTGGCAATCCATTTCTACCAAATTTCTAGTGCCAATCCGAGTAGAACATGCATGAATCCAAAAAAATTAGTATTATTAAAAATCGCTAATTCTAGCCCAGTTAAAGTTAACGTGTGTGTGTGTTTTAGTGACAATTTCTAATTTTTTTTTTTTGGTTTTTATATTATATATATAGGCAAAACTCATAGGAAGTCTAATTAAAATTTCAAATTAGAGTCCAATTTTGCATCATGTGTTTTTAATTATTTATTTTTAGATAGTTTTATTTTTTAATTTTAGAAGCAAATGTGAGACTACATTATAAATATTCATCCAAGTGAGTTATTGAGTACAAAAACCAAAGAGTCTAGAATAAATGAATCATAAAAAAAAAGTGCTCCACAATAACAAAAATTAAGAAGTAATAAAAAATAATAAATAAATAAATAAACATGGAGAGTTTGCATTTTATACCTAATAATATTTTTACAAGACTTTTTAAAGAGTTAAAAAAATATAAGAATGACTATCAATAGTATTTAAATTATATATAGGAATTATACCATGCATCTTATTGTATTTCTTTAAGGGTTCGTTTGGGAGTTCATGACAAGGCTGTGGCCATCCTTTGATAAGTCGTACCTACATTCTTGAGCCCAAATGGTATTACTGTGTAATAATCGATCCCTCATTCCGTGGAGAAAGTGGTTTTAGTTATATCATTAGGAGCCATCTTGATTTGGTTATACCTTGAGAAACCATCCATGAAAGATATCAACCAGCCGTGTTATCCACTAAGACATCTATGTGGGAAAGGGGGAAATCATCAATAGGGCAAGTCTTATTCAAGTCCCTAAAATCCACACACATCCTCACCTTTCTATCCTTCTTGTGTACTGGCACAACATTGGCTATCCATTCAGCTTGGTGTACGGGCTTAATGAACTCTACTTTCAACTGTTTTGTGACCTATTCCTTGATCTTTAAGAGCCTTTTGGTTCTCATGTGCCTTAAATTTTTCTTAACAGGCACTATGTGGGTATGGGTATCAATGTGATGTTGGGTTCTCTCGGGATCAACTCCGAGCATATCTTTATACGACCATGCAAACACTTCTTGGAATTTTGTGAGGAGATCCTTAAGATCTTTTCTTTCTTCTTCATTTAGGGTTGAACCAATTTTAATTAAACATGGATTAAGAGTTTCAAAAGTTGGTTTCATAGGTTCAATTTTCTTTTCCAATTGTTTATTAATTTCATTTTCAAATTTATTTGAATCATTTAAGTGTAGAATTTCAATATTATGGGATACATCAAAATAAGCCAAATCAGAATTCATCTTATTGAAAATATTGAAAAGTACATCGAGACTTGCATTACAAAATTCTTTTCCTCACTCTTAGAAAACCCAACCTAAGTTCAAATATTAAGTTGCCCCACAGCAGGCACGATGAAGGTAGACGGATCATTCAGCCCCTCGATGGCGATGGCGAACACGTCCCCCTCCATTTTTATCATAGTCTCCATTGCTTCAGCATCCACGTAGTCCACCCAATTGACTTCTTTTGGAACCTCCTTGATCACCACAGTAGGATTCTCCTTGAAAGTGAGCTTCTCATTGAAGAACATCTCCCATTCCGGATACACTTTCCTATCCTTGCTTACCCAAAGCTCAGGGAAGCCACAAAAAGGAAAGTCTCCTCCTTGCTTCACAAAGTTTTCATTGAGGGTTTTAAGGTTCTTCTTGATTCCATCACAGCCTCCAAAGAATCCCAAACCTTCCTTGGTCAGTTAAGTCTTGAAATTGGGAAATTCAGCCACCCTTTTTCCTCCTTTTCCAAGACCCATACTAGGCATATATCCTATGTCCTTCATCATCGCAATCATCTCATGACTACAATATGGGACCAAATATGAAGTATACCTTTCATCCTTCAATCCATAATCAACAATGTTCACAAACTCAAATCCACTCATTTGGAGCTCACTCCCTCCTTCCTTAAGTCCACAAACTGGTGCTAGGATTTCACCATCAGCGAGCACCATAGCAATTACTCTCTTCCATGGGTGTAGACACGATTTTGCACCCATAATTTAATGTTGGAAGATGACTTGCATTACATGCATTAAATCATTCATTGCATATCATAAAATTGATCTTAAGATCTAACGATCGTGATGGTATGTCCGATTCTCGAATCGGATCATCGGATTGAAGGATATCACAAGATCAAATGTTCACAATCTGCATGCATTGTATAGGGGTGAAACTGATCACACATGATTAATTAAAATTAATTCTGATTGGTTAAACAATTAAAATTAATTAAATAATTATGTGATTGGTTGTTGGTTTTTGTCAGAAATAAGCCTGCTTGTATAGGAATAAAATGGGTAATCAGATAGCAAGAGAATTGTTGATAATTAAGTCTTTTTAGAATATTTATCTATCAGATAATTATTATTTTAAAGACCTGATTATCAAAATAAAAAAAGGATTAATTTTTTGAATATGAGTTAAAAATACGCCCAGATTCAATTCTCAACTTAGAAAATCCCTAAAAAAGAGTTTAGAGTGAACCAAAATTGGGAATTGGGCTTGGCACTTGAAAGGGCCAATCGGCACTCTAGGAGTGCCAATCGGTACATGGTAAGTGTCGATTGGCACTTCCCAAGTGCCGATTGGCACAGCTTCTAGGCTCGGCCCAAAAATGCTCTAATTGAGATAAAATGTGTCTATTTCAAATTTTTAGGGATAAGGACGCAACCTAATTCGTATATGATCTAATCTAGCTTATTTTTTAAGCATCCAACCTTTATAAATAGGGGAAAAAACATCAGAAATCAAGACCCCTTTTTCTGACTTCTCTCTCCCCTTACGTTAAAGAAGGTCTAGACGCTTTACATTAGGAATTTCTTTTTGGTTAAGAGGCTTCACTTAAATCCTTAGAAATTCACTCTCTCTGATCTCTAGGAAGTTCTCCGCTGGTGGATTACGTTCATGCATGTATGATTCTAACTTTGTTTCCATAACATGATTCTAAATTTGTTTCAATAACATGCTTTCATATATGCTCTATTTTTCATGGATGTGATCTTGTTTCTTTTATTTTTAGATAAACTATGTTTAGCATATGTTATTACATGTTCTCCTTCGCTTTTCAAAAATTTTCACATGATTAATTGATGAGCATGCCTAGATCTAGGATTGAATCTTTCCTTAAGATTTTAGATCTGCAATTTTTCACCATGTTTTTCAAAACCGAAATTAGATTTGCAAATTTTCTCTATGTTTTTCAAAACCAAAATCAGATCTGCATTTTTCTCTGTGTTTTTTTAAACTAAAACCAGATCTATATTTTATTTATAAAATCTTATCTAAATTTTGTTTATAAAATTTGATCTGTATTTTATTTATAAAAATTTGCCCTGTTTTTAATAAAATGTCAGATATGCATTTTTTTAAATAAAAATACGACCCTTGTTTTTAAGTAAAAACCAGATCTCTCTTTTTTTTTTTTCCATAAAATATTGGTGTTTTCAAAGAAAAATCTGTTTTTCCCCACATTTAAAAATCCCAATAAGATCTGAATTTTTATTAAAAATTCATTCTTTTTCTTCTATGGAAACTAAAATTTAAATTTTTCATTGACTATTCTCATCAAATTTTTTAACACAAAATGAAACGGCAGATCTAAGGTTCTTGAATAGAAGTTTAACCCTAGGTCTAGGATTTGACATAGCATCTATTACATATCATTTCATACTTTAAATATGGGTATTTAATGGTCATTAAGACTCTAGAAGATCAGACTCATCCTAGGCAGCGTGTGTACCTAACACCTTTCCATCTTGTAACCTAGACCCCGAACCTTAGAATTTTAGTTTGGTAGGGTTAGTGCTTTATTTTGTTTTGGTAGATTGTATCTAGGGCCAAAGCCTTGTATTTTTTTACATAGATTGTATCTAGGACCAAAGCCTTGTAAAGATATTCTACCAAATTGTATGTGTATAATCAATTAATGAAATTTGAGGTATTTTGGACATGTGAATTTGTATTGTATTGTATTGTATTTTATTTATTTATTTATTTTTTATAAAAAAATAAATGGCGACTCCACATATAATCCTAAAAAGGGAAGGTGCCGATGCCTAACCCCTTTTCTGAGAGCACCCTAGTTTTCTCCAGTCTTTCACAATGGGATCTTCATCTTTTGGTGTAGAGAAGAGGGGATGGCCCCAACAGGATGAAGCCATGCCTTTCCTAAGAGAAGGTTATAGTTGGAAGTGATATCCATGACGTGGAACTCCAAAATTGTTTCCAATGGACTAGTCTTGCAAAGAGCTTTGAAGGTTCCCATAACTTTCCTTGAAGTGTTATCGTATGCCTTAACAATCAAAGGAGAGGGGATGATAGTCTCCATGTCTAGGCCAATAATGAGAGCGGTCCTAAGAGGGCATACATTCTATGCGGATCCATTATCAATAAGCACCACCAGAACTTTAGCACCCATGCACTTAATGGTGATTTGCAAAGGTTTAGTGTGAGTGGCTCCTTTAGAAGGAAGGTCCTCATCGGAAAAGGCAAGCAAAGGGTGAGATGGAGCCTCAACTCCCATGAGGGATAGCACTTCTTGTGGTGTAGTTTCTATAGGCACCTCTTTCCCATTCAAAGCATCCAAGAGAGCACTACGATGCTTGTGAGAAGACATAAGTAAACCCCACATCGATACATGAGCTTGAGTCTTCTTCAATTGAGTTAAAATCCTATCTTCTTCTTCCTTCTCTTCTTTTCCTTTAGGTTTCATGGGCTTAGACCCTTCTCCTATATCCCTACTAGGATGGTCTTTTTCTAAGAAGGATGGTTGTAGTGTTTCCTACTCCTTGTGATGTTTGGCACATTGTCTTTTATGATTCTTCTCTTCATCTTGGTTATCCCTTTGGGAAGTATTCGCCAAATAGCCACTGCATTCTTCAAAACCTCATCTTCTTCATCCTATATTCTTTGGACTTCTACGACATTAACCTTTACAGTCTCTATCAATTTTGAACAATCCCATTCAATCTCATCAATTTGCACCCAATTCTAATATAGAAGAGGAGCTTGACGATAATCCGGCAAAGGGTTCTTCCTAATACTAGGCTTGGTGTTGATGTCGGGATTTGGGAGAGTTCCATTGTCTATGAGGCCTTGTATTTCGTGTTTGAGGTGGAAGCAATTGTTGGTCTTATGGCCAGGTTTTTGGTGGAAGTGGCAATATTTATTGAGGTTCCAAGTGGCAGGTACAGGGTTAGATATGGGTGTGGGATCTAAAGGCCTGATGAATCCTTTGGAAGAAAAATTCTCATATGCTTGGGCAAGGGTCATCCGTAGGTTGGAAATCTCTCGGTGGGCTTTCTTTGTGAAGCTTGGGTAGGCTAAAGTTTGTTGAGGTATAATGGCAATTATGTTCACGGGATTGGGTGCTTTAGAGGTGGTTGCTCCTCCCTCATATGTCTTCTTGATTGGAGGCTTGCTCTCACCTTTCTCCAATTGCCCATTGTTGATAGCATCCTCTATCCTAATTCCACAATCACGTAACTCTCCAAAAGAACTAATAGGTGATGATAAGAGCCTAGGATTATATGCTGGAAGCAAGTTCTTGATAATTATGTTGATTTGATCTTTCTCATTTGGCCTATTAACCATCCTCGATGCGTTTCACTTCCACCTTGTCATGTACTTGGAGAAAGTCTCCCATTCTCCTTGCTTAGTGGTCTCCAAATCTTTTAAAGTCACATCAATCATAGTATTAAAGATGAATTGATCCACAAACAACTCCACTAGTTCATTCCATACCTTAGTTTTGCTAGGATCCAAGCTATAGTACCACCTTGATGCAGCTCCCGTGAGTGAGAGGGGGAATGCATGCAAGGTTTGCTTCTCATCCAACCCCTTCATTCAACGATGTTTAGGTACCTCCTAACATGTTGCTTTGGGTCTCTAGTTCCATCAAACTTTTTTGCATTGGAAATCTTGAACTTTGGAGGTAGTGCAATGAGAGTTTTGGAGCTTATGCCCCCCATGTTATAGAGACAGTCATCCATCCTTTGGGCCTTGTGAAAGGTAAGTTGCATTTTCTCCATCTCTCTCATGGCTATGGTTTCTATTGTGAGTTTCTCAAATTACTTGTTCCTTTCATAATCAACTTTGTCCCTATCATCCCAATCTTCCACTTCTTCATCATCGAGAACCTCTACACGTGGGTTTGGCTTCTTCTGGTTTAGTGGGGCGACTCCCCATCTTTTTGAGAATGTCACTTTGTTCTTTCATTTCCTTTAATATCTTTTGTGCAATTTCATCACTAATTAGAGTAGCCATTGTTGCTTGAGATGATTCCCCTACTTGGATCACTTCTTCTTGATGTGTGTCCTCAATCTTGACCAAAAGCCTTCCGTGCTTTTCTCGAATCCAAATTGGAATAAGGACGTGTTTTCTTGACTTTGGTGGTGCAATGGTGCTTGAAAAGAAGTCCATGTCCCATTTAAAAGGTTTTTTTTTTTTAGATGTTCTTAGAAAATCTTTAAGTCCATTTTAATGAATGCCCAATTACACAGTCACTCCATTTCCTCTCATGGACCTTGCCCTTTGTTTCATTGGGTTTTGGTCCATTTACAATAATGCTCTCATCCTACTCTCATGGGCTTTCATTAAAATGTTCTTAGAGATTTTTAACCCTTTGTCTCAAACATGGGCTCTTCCTTTTTCATTTTATTATCATCATTCTTTTTTTTTTTTTTTTCTTTTTTTTGAAGTAGCCCTTTAGCTAGAATATATTGTAGCTTTCCTCTCAAAAAACATGAAGTTCTCATCATTTTGGGCCTAGGCATGCAACAAAGAGGCCCAAGATTAGGGAAGTTCATATTTGACTTTGTAGGATTTTGGATGCTAAGTCCATAGACCCAAAGTCCTCTTTTTCAAAAGGGTTTTTTTTTTTTTTTTAAATTTTTTTTATTATATATATATATATATATATATATATATATATATATATATATATATATTTGGGTTTATGATAGCAGTTAGGCATACGCATGTACAATAAACAATAAAAGTAAAGCTTAAAGAGTAGGGAAGAAAGATGTAAACACAAGATAACACCAAGATGTGTTATCGAAGAGGAAATCGAAGTACTCGACAAAAAACCTCTCCACAGCCCTCCAAGTCGAAATCGATCCACTAGTGAATAAAGTTGGAGTACATAAATATCAAAAAGACCCTTCAAGCCCAATCCACCCAATATACTTGAACCCTCCAAGTTCTAACTACCAACGGGCTTCATGGAGCCATGTTTTCATTAGTTATCTGGATCCCGCAATTAGCTCCAAATTGCATCCACCAACCAATGACTTCTTTGAATGCTTTCCATATGCACCAAAACTTCTCTCAACACTCAGATTGGGTGAGGTAAGTGTCTGGACTAATAACCTTTCAAGGATGTGTAGATGGAGAGGTAGGAGTAAAGGAAAACTTTAGAGAAATGGTGTAGATGATTGTGGGTATACAATCTCTGACTCTCAAGTGTGTAGCTAGGGTTTTTTCTCTCAAAAGTTTATTGGAAAAACTCCTTTCAATTTTGTGGGTAACGAGGGCTTATATATGATTGGTAAAGGTATGAGACAAACATACTTTTAAAAGTTCCAAGCAGTGAGTTTCGCGGGTCATTCATGATTTGGCCTGAGTTGCGAAGTGACTTGTGAAATACAGCCTAGCATGAGACTCTTCAGATTCTAGCATGTACTTCTCATGTGGCCTTTCGCGGGTTGGCACTCGCGAGCTAGTTGCGAAATCTCCTTCTTCACAGATCTTCACCAAACTCTCACACACAACCCTTACATTAAATCCCACGAAAAATTATAGGAAAATGATTGAACAAAATTACAATAAAATTTAATACAGAATTAAAGCTAACATAAAAATATAGTTGTAAATCACAACTTTACATATGTTAACATGTAATTCTTGTGATGTAACTTTCTGTTTGGATTGAATGAGAAAGAGTGTGAGTAGAATAGTGTTGGCCAAAAATTAGCCTAATATCTAGCAACTCTACTAACTCTACTCTCTCTTGCTCCCCCTCCCTCACCCTCTCCATCCAAACTAGGTCAAGTCAACTGGAACTTCTGGCTCTAAGTTCTAACCTCTCTTTGTCGGAAAAAGTATATAATCCGTTACAGGATATATACCTTCCCCTCTTTGTCTCTCAGTTAACGTTTTTTCTCGGTGGAACTCAACCAACCCATTTCCACCATCACCACCGGTCCACCGGCATTTTAGTAAAATTCGTTTGGTTTCTCTATCTCTCTCTAAGGGACAATTGAGTGTAGCAACTTCAATCTGGTTTTATTGTTTCCAACAGCAGTATTGAGGACAATTCCAAGCCATGTTAACACATATACTTAGAAACACTTGCTGTATACTTAAAGAAATTTTATTGTTTATTTCTTCTATTGGAGAGACAAATGGGGGTAAGATTGCCTACCTGATTATCACGTCTCCTAAACCTCACAAAAGATAAAAATAGTTATAACTCAGGTATGTATTTGAACGTTGATGGTTGCTTGTGGAGTATCTTTAGTCACCCTAAAAGCTAAACTGGTGGAAGATTTGGCCTCTGTGTGTTGTACAGTTACATTGTAGTCTCCATGAAATAGTAAAACATCTACGGATCCTTTGTCATCTGCTGTGAATTCCAGAGCTTGAGAATGTTTCCACTCACGAAGGAGCTTATCCACAACATCTCCAGCTGGAGTGTTGTTGAAGTTTATATCTGCAAGGGGCATTTCCATGAAATTAGCTGCTGCTGGGCCTGCAAACATGATAATCCCTTTGATAGCAGGATGAGAATAACCCTCTCTTAGTATATCCTCCAAGTGCTGCGCCTGTCCAGAAACCAGTGTCAGCATTGAACTAAAATCTTAGTAGTACTAAGAATAAAATTAGTTGGTTTGAAACCAAATTAATTTGTTGACACATTTTTGTAGTTGTAATTTCAATCCAATTTTTACTCAGGTGAACCAAGACATTTTTGTGTTAGTCTAATATTTTTTTTCTTTCTAGAGTAGAATACCTGATCAGTGTCTTTGGCAAGACCGACACTCACTTCAGTAAGCCATATGGGCAGTCCTGTGGCACCTAGAATGTCCAAATAAGATCTCATGTAAGCTAGGTTTGGCTGGTCCGAACCAAAATTTCCTTGCAGGCCAATAGCTAGCAATATCTTCTCATTCCCTGGATATTGCAGAATCTCTTCAAGTTTTTTCTTGTAGTTGGCTGGGTTTGCTTTGTCATCCCCCCCATTTATTGTATTAAACTCGTTCATGAACATAGTTGTGTTTGGGTCAAGTTGGTAAGCCTTGGAATAGAATTCTAAAGAAGCATTTTCACCGAGTTTATCCTCGAAAAATCTAAAATGAAGATCCTCATTAACTACATCCCAAGCAATTAGCTGCCCTCTGTATCTTGATACCACTGAATTGATTCTTTTTTCTGCAGCTTTACGTAAATCATCAAAAGAAAGGGATTTGACCCAATTAGGCTGATAAATGAAATTGTCCCACAATATGTTGTGTCCTCTAATGGAAATGCCATTTTGTTTGCAAAATTTTACCATGGCATCTGGGACTGTATAGTTCTCTTGGCCTTGTATTATCTCAGTGCCATACCACTTCATCTCATTGGTGAAAGTGGTAAATTTGAATCTCGATGCAAACCAGTTTTGATAATCAGTGCTTTCTAGGATATGGTAGTTCATACCACACCCAAAAGGGAAGTCCGATTTCAGTTGCTTGATAGATACTGTAGCACCTTGCATTGCAGTTTTATTTGCATGAATTACCTTGAAACTCACTTTGCTCTTACGTACCTGCAGGATTCAATTTAAACCATAATTTTAAACATGATGGTTGAGTTTTTAAGTATTATTGAGATTGCTCATGTGTTTTAAATTCACTTAAAAAAAAAATTATAAATGTGAGTAATGGAGGGTGAGCCTCCTCATGATGGACTTGCTAAATGTTTGGTCAATTGTGTTGAAGAGGAAGGGAAGTTAAAGCATATTTGTACTTGATGTGAGGAATGGAGAACGAACCTATAATTACCTTGTTGATGCTTATGTCTTGGTGGGATTTCCATTCCTCCTTAGTGAAGGGCTGTAATGATACATTATCCATCCATATATTCACTTTTGTGTTCTTGCTCTACATTGATGAAATTGAAGCATGAGTATACATTCAGTTTTTTTTTAAAAAAGCTTAGTAAAATAAAATTTAAAGAGAAACGAAAAGTACAAGAAATAATTCACCTCAAAAAGAATCTCTACAGGGGTTGAGAAATTTGCAACTATGCCACCTTTTAGCAGAGACCAGCATCCATGCTCACCACCTAGTACCAGTTCATTAGTTGTCTTAAAGAGGACAGAAACTGTTTCTCTTCCTACACTGAGTTGAATCCAAGCTGAAAAATGAGATGGTATCATGTACATACTTAGTTTCATGGAAATTAAATGTGAAGCATATCATTTATTTAATTCATTCCACTCACCATAAAATTTCTACAATTTGAGGAGGCAAAAAAAGATAGAATCTATGTTACTCGTCTTTTATTTCTTTACACATGAAAATATAATTACCAGAAAAACTATAGAGCTTTCCTTTCTCAAGTTGAACCTTCTGGGACAAACTGTCTAATGGGTGCGTTCTACTGTGTACCACAATGAAGCAGTTGCCTGCCTTTGAAATTCGTTCTTCAATTTCTCCTTGTCCGAACATGGTCCATCCCTCTAAGCTATGGTTAAATTCTGGATTGACTATTATCCCTCCATATTGAGCTCTCTGGGCCTCTACCAAGCACTGCTATATCAAAATTTTGGCAAAAGGGGTCATGAAGAATGAAATGCATTGTCTAATTGAATATGGGTTTGACGGACCAAATGCTTTTCCATACTAGAAAATGCGTGCACGAAATTCATGCCTCTTAACTCTATTTTCACATATATAAAATGAAAAACAAAATAAACTCTATCCCAATACACAAATTTCTAGAATAGGAAATGGAAAGCATTTTTTTTTCCTTGCCTTTGTTATTGGGGAGTAATCGTAGGAGAAAGCACTGACGTCCATCCCTGCATTAATTAGTTGAAATAAAAATGTTAGCTGGTATTTATCGATAAATAATTTTTAGATTATCCTAAGGAAATATAAAGGAAGAAAAATATTAAAAGACATTTATTGTTAAAATTGTGGCTTGACTTTGATAGTCGGTGGACATCTATTTCGAATAGAAAGGACATGCATCTACTCCTAATCTTGAAAATTACATATATGGCTTGGTTATTTGCATAAGAATTGTAGTGTGAGAAAGAGTGGTGCTACAAAGACCAGTTAGGATACTCTATTCTTGGTGAGTGAGAGTCAAGAGTGTATTTGGGGTTTGAGTCTTGTGAGAGTGTTATTGTGTATTGGAGTAGTCTCTTTAATTTATAGTCGAACTTTCTCGGTCTCTGCTTGTGGATGTGGATGTATTGCTGAACCATATACGTTAATGTTTATTTTCACAACATTTATGAAATTTTTTCTTTAAACTAAAACGATTTTCCCATAATAGACCATTTTTAGAAAGAAACCGTATAGTATGTTTTCAATGATAAGTGCCTGACACAGAGAGAGAGAGACCTGAAAACAGTAAAATGCGTGAGAGCCATAAGATGCAGGTTTTTGTGAAAAACTTCATCTCTTCAGGACAGTAACAGCCTTTTGCTCAATTTGTAACACACAAAGAAATAACAATCCAAATCCTGGTGAAAGAAATACAAGTGTTATCACATACCGACAAAGAAACAAGGAAATGTAGGTAGGATGTGGTAAAAAACAATGCCAGACCAGAAAGCCAAAAACTCTATATTATCTAAGGGTCATCAAATAGCTTACGGCCCAAAATCCGACCTAGAAACCTTACGGCTCACTGGGTTAATGGGCGGCCCGGCCCGTTGTTATTGAGGCCCATGGGTAGCCCACTAGCCCAGTGGGTCAGGTTGTGGGCTAATTTTTATGCCCATAGGTACCCAGTGGGCTAGCCCAGTAGCCCAACCCATTGTCCACCCATTGGCCTAACTCGTTGGCCCATCCCAATAACTCATAATTCATAACAAAAATATATAAGAAGTGTATGAAGGATTAATCTTAAGATATTATAGAGGAATTTCTTAAGAGAACTCCCTCAACCACTAAGATACTTAAAGTAATTGTGCTAAAATTAGTTTATTAAATATATATTGATAGGGGAGCAGAAAAATGAGTCCAACTCTAGTTCGTCCAAAGGCATCGTCCAGGGCTAACAGAGCAGTTTGGACTAAGAATCCCCAAGAAGGAACAATGTACATGGACAATAACACTACACTTGATCAGCGAAGTCTCCCGGGGACGATGAAGTCGTCCATGAAGGTCGTCAATTTCAGTCGTCCATGAAGGTCGTCCATGGACGATCTCCACATGTCCATGGACGACCTAGCCTTCTTAAGCTAGACGGACGAATACACAGCACTTGGAAAAGTTTCAACTCTCCATAGCAGTTACTAAATCCGTAACTATCACCACGAATCCCTCAAGTTAACTTCCGTTAGCAGTTACAATTTTAATAGCCGTTGAGGAAGTTAACTCCGAACTCGTTGGCTTCCACAAATCTTGGGGAGGTTATTTGGACAAATAACCGTCCCAAGGATCTCTATAAAAAGGACCGGTCTGAACCCGAGGAAGGTAAGAAAATTTTCTAAGACTTGACTCCCACATATCCAAAACTCCATTCTTGTGAGACTAACTTTGTCATCGGAGGGGGTTTGGCCGGACATCTCCGGTCTCCTCTTTGACTGCGTTTACTTTTTGTAGGCCTTTCACCACCATTGGTAGTCCACCGAAGCCAGATCATCCACCTCACTGATTCGGAGCGATATCAGTTGGCGCCGTCTGTGGGAACGCAGAGGTTGTTTTACAACTCTTTTTTCCGCAACAAAGGGTTAGGATGGTCAGGACCAGGTCGAGGGCTACTAGCCCAGGCCGTTAGGGAAGCAGAGGCGCTTCAAGTGATCCCCAACGTGATCGCCAATCTGCACCAGCCATGCAGACGTCGTCTGTTCAGCATGTGCAATCTATGGCGGCTGCAATGGCGGAGTTGACTCGCTAAAACCAAGAGTTAAGAATGGAGATCAATCAGAGAAGACAGACACGTGAGGAACATAAAGGAGAAGGCAAGAGAAGACCTCATCCAGTTCCTGAGAAAGAGTATCGACGTTTTTGCGTGGAGTCATGACGACATGCCGGGAATCGATCCAAGTGTAATCACTCATCGATTGAACGTGTACCCATTTTTTAAGCCTGTTCGCCAGAAGAAGAGGGTATTCGCTCCGGAGCGAGATAAGGCAATCAAGGAAGAGCTTCAGAAATTGACCACGACACAGTTCATTAAGGAAGTCTATTACTCGGATTGGTTGGCCAATGTGGTGATGGTGAAGAAAGCAAGTGGCAAGTGGAGAATGTGCGTAGATTTCACTGACCTGAACAAAGCATGTCCCAAGGATAGTTATCCTTTGCCACGTATTGATCAATTGGTGGACTCTACGGCTGGCCATCAATTGCTGAGCTTCATGGACGCCTTCTCAGGATACAACTAGATCAAGATGGATGAAGCTGATCAGGAGAAGACTTCCTTCATCACCAGCCAAGGTTTGTTTTGCTACAAAGTGATGCCCTTCGGTCTGAAGAACGCAGGAGCAACTTATCAAAGGTTGGTAAATCATATGTTTCGTCCACAGATAGGACGGAATGTAGAGGTTTATGTCGACGACATGCTTGTGAAGAGCGTAGACGAGGGAAGCCATTTGGACGATCTACAGGAAACTTTTGAAACATTTAGGCGGTATAAGATGAAATTGAACCCAAGCAAATGTGCATTCGGAGTATCATCAGGAAAGTTTCTGGGCTTCATGGTCTCGCAAAGAGGAATCGAGGCGAATCCAGACAAGATCCAAGCCATATTAGACATGGAGCCACCAAAAAATATCAAAGAAGTCCAATCCCTCACCGGACGAGTTGCTGCTTTGAACAGGTTTGTTTCGAAAGCCACAGACAAGTGTCTACCTTTCTTCAAAGTCCTCAGGAAGGCATTCGAATGGACGGACGAGTGTCGAAAGGCTTTCCAAGACCTGAAAGACTATCTCACTAGAGCTCCGTTATTAAGTCCGTCCGTGCAAGGAGAAGAACTGTACCTGTACTTAGCAGTGTCCCCACATGCCGTAAGTTCAGCTCTAATCAGAGAGGAAGGAAGAGTACAAAAACTCGTGTACTACACTAGCCGAGCACTTAGAGGAGCGGAGGGAAGGTATCCCTTTATGGAGAAATTGGCTTTTGCACTGATAACAGCTTCCAGGAAGTTAAGACATTATTTCCAAGCTCATGTCATCAATGTCATGATAGACCATCCGCTCAAGAAGGCAATGAACAAACTGGAAGCCGCAGGACGGCTGATTCAATGGACGGTGGAGCTTAGTGAATTCGACATTCGGTACCAACCGAGAAACGCAATAAAAGCTCAAGCCCTAGCAGATTTCATTGCAGAGTTCACTCCGAATTACGAGGACCTTAGGGAAGAAGGTTACAATAAAAAATGGGTCGTCCATGTAGACGGATCGTCTACGTTGTATGCTGGAGGAATCGGAGTTGTTTTGCAGTCCCCAGAAGGAGACAAGTTAAAGTACAAAGCTCGTTTGCAATACCAGACTACTAATAATGAAGCGAAGTATGAAGCCCTTTTAAAGGGATTGGAGTTGGCCAAGTCTGTAGAAGCAGACTCAATACTTGTTTTGGGAGACTCTCAATTGGTCATAGGCCAAGTAAATGGGATATGTGAAGCCAAGGAAGACAGAATGAAGAAATACTTAAAGAAGGTGGTGCGCCTTGTAAAGAAATTCAAAAAAGCTGATTTCATTCAAATCCCGAGGGAAGAGAACATGGAAGCAGATATTCTGGCAAAAGAAGCATCTGCAAGTGAAACAGTGGATGAGTTGGATGCAGTACAATACATGCCAAGTATAGACCTTCCAGAGATGTTGCAGATAGAGGGTGACGAAAATTGGATGACCCCAATAGTGTCGTACTTGAAGGACGGAAGGCTTCCAGAAGTAAAGGACGAAGCAAGAAAGCTCAAGGTCAAATCAGCCAGGTACATACTTATGGACGAAGTGTTATACAAAAGAAGTTTCTCCCAACCTCTCTTAAGATGTTTGGCTCCGGACGAGGCAAACTACATGTTGAGGGAGGTTCATGAAAGAGCATGTGGTAACCATTCGGGAGCCAGATCACTCGTCCATAAAGTCATCCGCAGCGGGTTCTACTGGCCAACCATCCAAGCTGATGCTAAGGCATATGTTAAAGTATGTGATCAATGTCAGCGCTTCAGCAACATTCCTAGACAGCCAGCAGAGTATCTCACGCCAATGATGGCCCCTTGGCCTTTCGCGCAATGGGGACTAGACATTTTGGGGCCCTTTCCAACTGGAACTCGGCAGATGAAATTTCTGGTGGTAGGAATAGACTACTTCACAAAATGGGTGGAAGCCGAACCCTTAGCAAAAATTACACAACAGAATGTCAAGAACTTCGTCTGGAAGAACATTGTATGCAGATTCGCGGTACCTAGGGTACTAGTGTCTGACAATGGACGACAGTTCGACAATACACCTTTCAGAGAATTCTGTGAACAACTTGGAATTAAGAATCACTACTCCTCACCCTCCCACCCACAGGCCAATGGCCAAGCAGAAGTAGCAAACCGATCCTTGTTGAAGATCATCAAGACTCGGCTCGAAGGGGTAAAGGGAGTATGGCCGGATGAGTTACCGGGTGTTTTATGGGCTTACAGAACGACAGTGAGAACTCCGACAGGGGAAGCTCCTTTTAAACTAGCCTATGGAAGTGAGGCAGTTATACCAGCAGAAGTACACATGATGAGCCACAGGGTGAGGAAGTATCAAGCTGAAGAAAACGAAGAACAGCTTCGTCTTAACCTTGACCTCATGGATGAAGTCAGGATGGATGCAGAACAAAGAACGGCGAGGTACAAAAATCTTATGTCTAGACAATATGATGCCATGGTAAAGCCTAGGCGTTTCAAAATTGGGGATCTCGTCTTGAAGAGGGTTACCTTGGCAACAAGAAACCCGGCCTACAGAAAACTTGGGCCAAATTGGGAAGGACCTTATAGAGTTATTAACTGCAAGAGGCAATGATCCTACTATTTGGAAGCTTTGGATGGACGAAGGCTAGAACACCCTTGGAATGTTGAGCATCTAAGGAAATACCATCAATAAGTGCCAACTCTTGATGAGAGTGGCCTTGGACGAGACAGCTGGACGGGCAAAAGTATGTCATGTTTATTTACTACTATCATGTGTTTTAAGTATTTTAATAATCCCTTAGAAAGTACATTAGTGTTTTCACTTTTGTGCTATTCATGGACGAGTTGGTTTGTATTTTTAATTCAATAAGGCACTAGCTCACGAGCATGTGCCATGCCCGTGGACGAATGTTTACATAAGTTTGGATTTTCAAGTATATATATGATGTATTTTCAAGTATACTATTGGAATCCTTTATGTTTGTATATTCATTCAAACTGATCCACAAGAATGAAAAATAAGCATGGACGAATGAAATCCTGGACGCAAGGATATGCGTCCATAAGCTTTCAAATGAAACAAGGTATATTCGTCTAAAGTTAAAGACGAGATGAAACCTAAGCTAAAAATGAAACGAAGATACATCCGTCTAAAGCATAAGATGAGATAAAACCTGAGATAAAGGTATATCCGTCTAAAGCTCAAGACGAGATGAAATCAAAGATGTGACCGTCCAAATCATGGACAAGCTAAGACTGAACCAGCATAACAATCCATTATTTGAACGAGAAATTGTTGAGAAGTCTTACCAAGGACGATAAAATGATCGTCCCTAAATTTGAATGGTAAATAAATCTAATGAAAAAGGAAGCCATTCATAGACGAACTATACATGGGCTAAAAGGAATCAATTTGCTCTATCTTGGTGATGTAATCAAAATTCACCCCCATACTCAAGACGAGGCAAACTGAATTTCATACATAAACCTGGAAATGTATATATTCAAATGCAATATGAAAATAGAAGATGTTCATAAAATCTCAAGAAGGGTGGACGACCCACGTCCAAAAAACCCTTTACTTGTAAAAATAAAACTATTGTATATAAGGCTCGTCCATAATCTTGGACGAGACAATTGTACTTACAAGAACTTTAAAAAAAAGAAGTAAAAGAACAAAGCCCAAAACACTGGGCACTTCCAGGAAAATAAAAGAATAAAAATAGAATAAATTTTCTAAGCAAAAATGCTGTCACTTGGGCAAGCTTGTCTTGGGGTCGTCCTGGTTCACCTCAGTGTTAGCATCGTCCATTATGTTGACGTCCTCAGAACTCGTCTACAGCAAGGAACTTTCTGTAGGGAGGGGAAGCTTGAAAGAATTGAAGTCCAAGTTAGGATATGCCTCCTTAGCATCAGCACGAAAGTCCTTATAGCCAGCTGCATAGTGGCTGTCTAGACGATTCTTGTACTCGTCAGACCTCTTAAAGGCTGCTATGAATTCTTCACGTGCTTTCTCTAAGGACGAGGTAAACTCTGCGACTAGCCCTTCGAGATGGACGATACGGCTATCCTTCTCCAAGTTATCAGCTTTAAGCTCCTCCACCTCGTTCTTCAGCTTCGTCTCGCTTCCTTGTAGACGATTATAATCCTCAGTCAACCTAAGGACTTCCCCCTTTTTCAGCAGAATTTCATTGTTCAGCTCCTTGGCTTTGTTCTTAGCCGTCTTGGCCTTTGCAGCGAGCTCCTTAGCTTGGCAAGTTGCTGTATAGAATTTTGACATAGCCTGCATATGGACAAAAAGGAGTTAAACATCCTATTCATTAAAAAAAAAAAAAAAAAAAAAATTCACAAGGACGAGAGAAAGACCTACCTTAAAAAGGTCGTGGACGCCGGAACGTTCAAACTCCTTCACTGACATGTTATAGCACTCGTTCACCTCACGGTCAGTGACGATTCCTTTGAACGTCCTCCACGCATAGCTCTCGTCCAGAACTAGATTCGAAGGACGATCAGAGGTCTCAGACGAGCTAGGCTTGCGAGAAGCTTTGGGCTGAGGGGGAGGATCACTCTGGATGGGATGGACTGTTTGGACGGGCTCCACGTCCACCAGAGGTTCGTCCAAGTTCACTGTTGGAGGTGTAAACTTGGGAACCTTGGAAGGGAAGTCTTACTTGATTTTTGCTTCTTGGGGCCACGACGACTTGGGAGATTGTCCAGGTCCACAGCACTGGATACGTCTTAGACTTCCTCTTCCCAGCCTGGACCGAAGCCACTTGGACCAATGGGGGTGTTGCAACATCCTCGTCCCCACTGGTCACTGTTTTCTCTTTATTTTCTCTCATTGTAGTTATCCCTATGACGAGGAAAATCAGTTTCAAAAAAAAAAAAAAAAGAGATATGGAAATGAAATGAAGTAGACGATACTTACGTCGACGAGTAGTCTCCTCGTGACCAAGGTTCTCTGCAGTTGGCACTGGGCCAAGTCCCCAAGCTACTAGACGACTGAGGGTTACTAAATAGTGGAAAGTCCTCTTAGGGAAGGCACGAACCACGTCTATCCGATCCAGATAAAATTTGTCCAAGCGTGGACGAACTATAGCTGCATCACCAAGAGAGTTAAACGAGTGAAAGATGGAAAAATGAAAGAAGAAATGAAATGAAATGAAAAGAAAACATACCCTCAGGACGAAGACGACCTAGAGGGCTGGTAAAAGGTGGGAAGGAGGGACTACCCACAACAGCTAGGTCCCCAGCCCAATTTCCAGAAATAATAAAAAATTCTTGTTTCCAAAACCGGTCGGACGAGCTACGACCCTTTATTAAACTGTAATAGGAGCCCCTAGATGAGAACTGGTAAAAACCAGCAGATTTCTTTATTTCTGAGGGCTTATAACAGTAAGGAACTCGTCCACCGTAATTGGATGGTTCCCTTCCAGAGCCTTACGCCATAACACTTGCATGGCAACTATCGTCCTCCAACCATTGGGGTTGAGCTGGTTAGGTCCAATACCCAACCTTTGGAAGAGATCTCTACAGAAGGAATTTAGAGGAAACCTAAGGCCAGCTAAAAGGTAAGAAGTATATACCCCTAGACCAGAGGAAGGAGAACAACACCATTCTCCAACCTTGGGTAGACGAGGGTTAAGCTCTTTTGGAATTTAGTATCTATCTACAATAGTTTTTAACTTGGCAGCGTCTAAGGTGGATGCTACCTCTGGGGCACAACTATAAATGATATCTTCCTCGTCCTCTTCCTCGTCTTGAGGAGGACTAGATGGCTGTCTGGACGAGCTAGCCTCGGAACCAGAAGCCATCCTATGTTGTAATTCCTGAAATTCCTCTAGGGGAATGCCAGGAACCCCAGACGAGTAATGTTCGTCGGAGGAATCGTTACAGGACGAACTATCTACACTATCTACACTATCCTCACTACCCTCACTCCCTGAAGAAACGTCCTGGTACTCGTCTATTTCCCTCTCTATACTACTGGACGAAGACATGATGAAACGCAGAAAGATTTAAGATGAAAACCTAAAAAGAAAGGAGAAATACCTGATAGGACTAGGACGAGGGCTAGACGAGACTCTTGGACGAGATGGCAGAAGGGAAAATGAGAGGAAAGTAAAGGGCATGAAAGAGAATGCACTATTTATAGGCCTCAGCAACAGGGTCACTGAAACGACATTCGCCACTCAAAAATTGACACGTGGCAATTCCTTTGGGAAATGGGATTGACACAACTAACCAACCAATAGTGTTGCGACACGTAGCTCACAAAAAGTGAAACTTTCTTAAAATCACAATAATATCCTAGACGACCCCTTGCACAAAGGGGCAACTGATAGGGGAGCAGAAAAATGAGTCCAACTCTAGTTCGTCCAAAGGCATCGTCTAGGGCTAACAGAGCAGTTTGGACTAAGAATCCCTAAGAAGGAACAATGTACATGGACAATAACACTACACTTGATCAGCGAAGTCTCCCGGGGACGATGAAGTCGTCCATGAAGGTCGTCAATTTCAGTCGTCCATGGACGATCTCCACATGTCCATGGACGACCTAGCCTTCTTAAGCTAGACGAACGAATACACAACACTTGGAAAAGTTTCAACTCTCCATTGCAGTTACTAAATCCGTAACTATCGCCACGAATCCCTCAAGTTAACTTCCGTTAGCAGTTACAATTTTAATAGCCGTTGAGGAAGTTAACTTCGGACTCGTTGGCTTCTACAAATCTTGGGGAGGTTATTTGGACAAATAACCGTCCCAAGGATCTCTATATAAAGGACCGGTCTGAACCCGAGGAAGGTAAGAAAATTTTCTAAGACTTGACTCCCACATATCCAAAACTCCATTCTTGTGAGACTAACTTTGTCATCAGAGGGGGTTTGGCCGGACATCTCCGGTTTCCTCTTTGACTGCGTTTGCTTTTTATAGGCCTTTCACCACCATTGGTAGTCCACCGAAGCCAGATCATCTACCTCACTGATTCGGAGCGTTATCATATATTTTTCTAGTAGTCTAGCAAATTTGAATTAACCATTTGACATTTTTTTTATTAAAGATAAAAATATAAAACTATTTAAAGCCTTAATAAAAAAAATTAAATAAGTTTCCATCAACAAAACAAAAAATTAAATAGATTTGACTGTAAAAAAAATTTGTAATTAAGTATTAAATTATTAAATTATTTCCTTTAAAAAAATAGATTGATTGTTTTCTTATAAAAAATTGATTCTTTCCTTATAAAAATAATAAAATAATATGTTAACACAAGCCTATGAGTAGCACATTAGACCCAACCCGATAGCCCACCTCGCTAAAGACAAAATAGGCATTGCCCATTGGCAGGGTCATGGGCTAAGGTTTTCTCTTTAGGCCCAATCCGACCCGGCCTTTTAACTAGATAATAACCCATTATGTCTAGTCCATTATGCCCATGGGCCAAGTAAAAATGGGCTGGGCCGGCCCGACCCAACCCATTGACGACCCTTAGTATTATCACATACTTACACCAGTTACATGCAAAGTAAGTCAGTAAGTTTGCAAATTTCCATGTTGTCCAGTGATTCATCTTCGGTGCTACTTTATATAAAAGTGTTCATAGAATCATGGTGCTTTACTTGTACAACTAGCGCAAAATGCGCCCATTCCATATAGGTTCATATTTCGAAATATTCTTTTATAAGAAATTAGGAAGTACAGACACAGACATGCCAAGAGTATGGATATGGGTATGAAACTATGGCATAACAATTTTTTGAAAAATTAGGACATGATACATGGGGATATTCATATTTATTAATTATGAAATATTTTTTAAATATTTTTAAATATTGTTCAATATTTATTTCTGCATATAATATTCATCATATATCAATTTAATAGCAATAATGGTTAATAAAGCGAATTTATGACTAATAAATGATCTTTAGAAATTAGAATACAAGAAGAAGATCCAAAAGAGTAAATAGAAAATAACTAATTAAGTATTTGAGATTGAATCTAAAAAGAAATTAAAAAAGAAAAAAAGAAAAAAAGTGTCATTCCCATGTCCCGGTCATGTCCCACAATTTTTTAATAGTGTCATAATTAAATGTGTCTTGTGTCCAACACGCATGCAAAAATGTCTCAAATGTATCCTGTTTTCGACATGGTACTACACTCCAAATAAAGTGTATGCGCTTCTTAGATAAGAAATTATTTATTTATCACTAAAAATTTATATATATGGCCTACGTGTTTGTGTGTGTGTGTGTCTGTGTATAGGGCTTACATATATATATATATATATATATATATATATGTTTATTATGATATTTGATTTACATAAATCACTTGTTATTAAAAAGAGCGGTGTGTAAATTATTAAACATATCATAATTAAGAATACTAACCTATTATTTGATTAAATTCACAAAAAAATGATTATTTTAATTAACTTAAGTAAATAATAATTTTTCATATTTTTGATTATGTGAGTTACGTACTAAATTTTGCTTTTATCTTTTACTGTTTTTTGTTTCGATTATTGTTTATTTTTTATAGAAGGATTTCAATTATTGTTAAGACAACTAAACTTCTGTTTTTTTGTTTCAATTATTGTTTTATTATGATATTTGATTTACATAAATCACTTGTTATTAAAAAGAGTGGAGTGTAAATTATTAAACATATCATAATTAAGAATACTAACCTATTATTTGATTAAATTCACAAAAAAATTGATTATTTTAATTAACTTAAGTTAATAATAATTTTTCATATTTTTGATTATGTGAGTTACGTACTAAATTTTTCTTTTATCTTTTACTGTTTTTTGTTTCAATTATTGTTAAGACAACTAAACTTCTGTTTTTTGTTTCAATTATTGTTTTTTTTTTATAGAAGGATTTCAATTATTGTTAAGACAACTAAACTTAAGAAAGAATGTCAAATTCCAAATCAGTTATTTATCATCTTAATTTTAGAAAAATAAAAATGACTATATAAATTCCTTTTACATAAATAATTCATAAAAGTGGAAAAAAAGAAAAAAAATAAAACAGCTGACTTTTGAAAAATTAGGACACGATACAGTGGGGGATATGCAATTAATTAATTATTAAATAAATATTTTTATTTTAAAACATCATTAAGAATTTATTTTTGCATTTAATTTTAAATATATTACAATTTAAGAGCAATAATGGATAATAAAGTGAATTCATGACTAATAAATGATGTTTAGAAATTATTGCCAGTTAGCTTAATTGGTAAAGTTTTTGATAGTTGAATAAGAAATTTGAGATTCAATTCCTACCTATATCAAAAATTGATTGATGTCTTTTTTTTTTTTTTTTTTTTTTTTTAGAGAGAAAAAAAAGACACCAATCTATTAGTGTCTTGGTCTAATGATGAAGAACACAATTATCAGAAGCGGATGCCATAAATTGAAACTCTACAAAAAAAAAAATTAAAGAAAAAATAATTAAAATACAAACCAATAATAATTGTTTAAGATTGAAACCAAAAAGAAAAAAAGAAAAAAAAAAGCGTTCCTTCCGTGTCCAGGCTGAGTCCCACAAGTACAACTCCCAAAAAAAGTGTTTGTTCATCGTAGATATATAAGAAATTATATATATCTCACTCATATATATATATGGTATGGACCCAGGAGAGGGCCTAAACACCACCCCCCCCCCCCCCCCCCCCCCCCGCGCGAGCTTTTGAATAAAAAACATTATATTAGGTATAGTTTTAGCCCCAAAACAATTTATATGTAGGCCCCTTTTCTAAGTAGCTTGGCCCTTCTTCCCTTCAAAATTATCAACCCAGCTCAAACTCATGTGGCCCGACTTGATCCAGCTAACATGCAACCCGACTTATCTTTGAAAGTGTTTTTTTTTTTTTTGGTAAAAAACATTTAAATCAAGACATTATTGGTTTAATTGTTTGTTGTGATTGTTAGGACATATGTGAAATTATTAGAGACATATGTTATGTATATTGGCTAATCCTTTGACAAAACGCACTGTACTTGTAATTGGGTAGATCTAGGATGAGTTTAGTACTTTAAGGAACAAGAGTTCAAGTTTAGTATTGAAGCCATGCAAATCTGTCTAAGAAATAAGTGAAGAAATGCTATTTATTAAAACTCGATAGATAGCTCGACTGAAGTTGTATTTGTCGAGAATTACGAAATTAGAATTTCCAGATTTAATTTTACGCATATCCATGTGTATTTGTGTAGGGTTTTATTTCTCATAACCCTAAACATGTATAAAGATTATTTTAAGGGCCGTCTCAAGTGATACAAAGGTTGTTGCACTTGTTGTTGCATGCATATTGTGACTGGAGACAATTTATTCTAGTTCATCATATTCTCTTTAAAAGCTACTGCATCTGTACGCCAAGGGTTTTGTAACCAAGGAGTTTCTTGATCTTCATTGTTGGATGAACTGAAGACCTTTGCAGCCAACATCTTCCTCAAGTTATTGTATTAGTCACGTACTGGAATCCGTGCATTATTGGTTAGTCACATACTGGGAGCCGTGCATTGAAAGGAGAGATTGCCACAACATTACAAGTCCAATTGGGTATTGGGGTAAGGGTTCAACTGTAGGTTGGTATTAGGTACTGGGATTCTTTTTACTTGTAACCACTTGTTTTGATAATAGTGGATTCTTGGGAGTGATGATCTTAAATTCACCAAGTGGGGTTTTGCTTTGATGGTTTTCCCTATTCATAAACAAATCATTTGTGTCAAATTTATTTTCCGCTGCATTTAACTTAGTTGGTAATTTGTTTGTGCTACCGTGCCTATTGCATGAAATTGAATCTAATTAATTTCACTTGACTAATTAATTGATTAATTTACCAAAAGGGTCAATATGTTTTTGGCCTATTAGTGATATTTACATTTTACAAGTCAAACTCAATTGGCAATATGTAATGGACATTATTATTATTATTATTATTTTTTAGAAAAACATCAAAGAAAAAAAATTTAAACATTTTTTGGATAATGCCATTCAAATATATATATATATATATATATATATATATATTTATATTTAACATCAGTTAAATACAATTGACTTAAAGAAACAATTGAGACTTTTACGTAACTGCATGCAAATAAATTGAAAGATGAATGATTGAGGCATTTTGTAATGAGTAAAGATTTTTAGATATCAAAATAACATAGTACATGCCAAAATAATTTGGTTATAATAGAGTTAAAAACCTATATTTAAAATTATTGACATGTATGAGCAACATTTATAAATGTGAAAAGAGTGAAGCCAAAGCGTATTAATGAAGTTAGCATAAATTATGGATGTTTAGGCTTTTTTTTTTTTTACAATTCATATCCAAAATAAACGACTTTTTAAAATAAAAGATGATATTTCCTGAAGTGTGTGTGTTACTTAACAATAAAATGTTATTCGTAAAAGACACCATGTATATATAAGTAAACAATCAAACTTTAATGTATATTCTCAAATTAAAATAGAGTGCCAATCACAGTTGATATTAGATTATAAAATTAATTCTCAAAATTGTAAATTTCTTATATATTTTTATTCTTTGTCAAGTTAGTTATCCAATAACGCATTTGTAATTTTGTTTTATGTTTTGGGATGTTGATATTGTGTAGAAGTGAAACTTGTACATTTGTTTAAATTAGATTTTTAAATGGTAGACTAGACTGCTTTGTGTTTGTGCTATTTTGTTTTGGTAAGCAATGTTGGGATTTTTATTATTTTATAACTATTGGACAAATATTAATTTGTTGAGCTGAGATCATTTTTTATATTAGTGGTGAATTTAACGTAATGTATTTTATACATAGTAATCTATTACATGACTTACCAAATGACAAATACTTTAAAAAAAAAAAATTTATGTGAAAAAATACGGATTGACCCGCAACCCGATTGACCAAACTCATATCTAACCTACTTAAAATGACTTGTTTTTTATCCAAATCCATTTTCAACCTAACGCAACCCACCCGTTTTGCCATGTCTATGTTGATGGTGCAAAGTGTGAGGTGCTTCATGATGATGGCAGTGCTTCGATGTAGCTCTCTCCCTCGGCATTGGCAACACTCTGTCCCTTGACCTTACCACCACTGGCTTGCAAGTCGAAGATTTGTGTGTTGGTTATTGGTTTGGATAATTTTTGTGGGTTAATTTGTGTGGTGGTTGCTTGCGGTGGGTGCGATGATTGATTTGTGGGTTGATTCTTGACAAATTTCTTAAGTTTCTGTGGTTGCTTGGATTGATTTTTGGAAAGAGAAAAAATAATATTTAAATGGTCAGTGATAGTAAATTAGTTATAGTAACAAAAATGGAGTTTTTGGGGATCAGTTTGGCTAAAAGTGATTGAACCCAATGCTAGTATTCTTAATTTATTAGAATTCAGTGGAATATATATTAAATTCAATGCCAATTAGAAGCTTTGAAAGTTTTACATCAAAATGGAATTACACGAGACAAGACCGAAAAGACCACTATGTTAAAAGAATAACTATTACATTGGAGAATTATCCATTTATTGTTTTTCTAGTATTTTTTTTCTTAATAATTCTATGGTTACAATAGAGGATGGAGGATTTTAACTTTGGATGTCTCCATTAGAAACACCATCAAGTGTCACCCAATTAAGATACAAGATTCTTGGGTTTTTTTTTTTTTTTTAAGAGGAGAATTTTATGTTTCACTTTTCTCAAAATTTTGAAGGTTGTTCATGTGTTCAAGTGCAATAAACTTTATCAGCCTATTTGGGGGATAGATATTTTGTTTATTTTTGGCTAAAATGCAAAATACACTCCCTAAATGTCATTAAAATTTATTTTAGTCCTCTAGATTTTATGTTTATTCAATTAAGGCCTCATTGTCAACTTCCATTAGTTTTTTTTTTTATTTTTTTTTTTATTTTAAATTATGAAAATATTTTCTATGACAAAATGGATTTTTTAATTAAAAAGATTTGAAGAAAAAAATAAAATTTTGGACAATTAACCACAACATTTAACAAACATTTATGAAGAGACCTTAATTGAAAATAGTTCTTTCCATTTAAATTTTTTGCCAACAAAAATTTCCTCTCTTTCTTTCTTTTATTTTTCCTCATCCATTATCAAAAGGGTTGGGTTCAAGTTATACCTAGTGTAAATCTAAGCAATATTACATCACTTAATATTTTTTAATTGGATGCGAATATTGACAAATCCACCATTAGATTACATTATTTTCGTATATTCTTTATGCTTGCAAAATTTCGAGGTAATCAAAGATTAATAGTCATGCCATCAAACAATTGTTAAAATTCAAATTTTTGTAGTTTAAAATAATGTATAAAAGATAAATTTATAGATCAAATGGTAAATAGCATCTGATTGATATAAAAATTGGCATACATGTTTAGAACATATAGAACATGTAATTCAACGGTTGAATTTTCAAAATATTAATTCAATAACAAGTTATTGGGTGGTGTAAAATTACTTAGAGTTACACCAGGTGTACTTGAACCCAACCCATTATCAAAAGGGTTTGGTTCAAGTTACACTTGGTGTAACTTTAAGTAATGTTACACCACTCAATATTTTTTAATTGGATGCGAATATTGACAAATCCATTGTTAGATTATATTATCTTCGTATATTCTTCATGTTTGCAAAATTTCGAGGTGATCAAAGATTAATAGTCATGCCATCAATCAATTGTTAAAATTCAAATTTTTGTAGTTTAAAATAATGCATAAAAGATGAATTTATAGATCAAACGGTAAATAGCATCCGATTGATATGAAAATTGGCACTCATGTTAAGAACATATAGAATATATAATTCAACAGTTGAATTTTTAAAATATTAATTCAATAACAAGTTATTGAGTGGTGTAATATTACTTAGAGTTACATCAGGTGTAACTTGAACCCAACCTTTATCAAAATTATGAATATTTATTTGATTGATATTGTTGAAGTCTGAAAATCTTAAGATATTTCAATTTCTACCGTGAATCTTATTTCATTTTTTCCTCAACTTGCTTAAATAGCATTTTGTAAGTAGTAAAAATAAAAATGATGTAAATTGTGACAACATGTTAAAGCGATTATCCATCACTCAAAAGTCAGAACTTGTCATCTTAACAGGTTGTGGAACAACTTTGTGTCTAGACCAAGTTGTTCCACAAATTATAGTGCTCTAAAAAGTCTTCCAAAATTTAAAAATTTTAATTTGAAAATGCTAGGGATATAAAAAAGTCCACAACTTTTGTTATGTAGTGAATTGTGAGTGGTGGAAGTGTGAACTCACCATTGTCTCTACATTACTCACAACTTGCTACGTGACAAATTGTGACAAAAGTTGTAAATTATTATAATTTTTTTTGTTTTTTGTCCATAACTTTGTTCATTTTAATCTCCCGTGCCTTGAACTTAATTAAATTTTTAACAAATCATACATAAAATCAGTTAACATTTCTTATCCGCTCTCACCCATCATAACTGTCACGTGTGTTGTTTTCTCCATAGTAAATTACATAAACTCTCAAGATTATAAAACTAATTTCTTAGGACCTATCGATCAAACACTGATATCTAATTTTTCAATGAAAACCAAGTTTAAACTTACAGAAATATACAATTCTCAAGAATAAAAAAATCTTCAATCAAACAAGCTCTAAACCTAAACAATGTGATTAGAATAAGTAGGAAATATGATGCTACATGACTATCAATAATTCTAGGGACCTACCAAATTGCACAACATGCTAACGGTGTCAAGTTTAATTTGTGTATAATAAAAATGTCAATGGTGAAGTGTATGAAAGTGTTGTTACTTTAGTCTCAACTTGACGCCCAAACATGTGAAAATGAGTTACCCCAAAATGTAAAGAATCTCCCTCTCAAAGATTGATAGCTTTATTTTTTAGGGGAAGAATTATCACCACAAGGGAAAAACTAGGAGAAAGCTGTAGAAAATGGATTGCAACATTTAACCTTAACTTCACAGGAATAAGAAAGAAGTCTCTCTCTTTCTCTCTCTCATGTTTTTTAGTAGCAACGAACAAACTTGATATGTTTTTAGGTGAATAGTATGAAGAAAAAAAAAAACCAAGAAAGAGAACTTAGGAATTTATTTTTTCTTTTTTGGGAATAAATGCGCAACTCTTGGGATGTTTTGGCACCATGTTGTTGTGGTGAGCCAAAAAAAGGAAGGCCAAGAATAAGAGGAAAGAGCCGCTTAAGTTCTAAAGTTTGCAATTTTCGTGACAATATAAACTGAGTAGTTATCATTTGAATCTTAATAATTATTAATAAAATAATAGGAAACCCCAGTGTGAAGAAGAAGAAGGTAGTTGATTTATCTATAGGAATTAGGAAATATATATTATTACAAGAGAAAGCCAGTGAGAGAACCAAAAGAAGAGGAAAAGCTGCGGAGAATTTCTTGTTGAGACTTCAACTGCAATAATGCACTAGTGTTTCTCTTTAACCTCACAAGAATGGTGAATACATATGTTTTTCTCATATTTATAGCAAAAATCCATGTTTTAAGAAAAGAAATCAAGAGTAAGTGAATTAAGAGTAATGCTACAGGGTATAGACACAAACTAATTTATAATATTTTTATAAACTGCTAATGTGGCTATAGTACTTTCCAACTAGCTATTGTAAGTAAAAATGTGATGTTAGTGATGAACCCATATTAAAACTAATAAGAATTTGCTACATCAGCAGTTTGTAAAAATGTTGTAAAATAGTTTATATCTATAGCATTACTTGTGAATTAATTCAAGAAAAATAAACCAAGTAGATTATGGAAATATCTTAATTAAAAAAACAAGCATATCAAGAAAGGTAACATAAGATTCAGAAATGGAAAGAAAAAAATGGATTATTAATCTATTTACAATCTATAATTTATAATATAAGAAAAATTTTAAAGGTATTACAAGTTTTATTAAATAAAGTTTACAAATTTTTGTGATAAGATTTAAACTACATAATAAATGAATGTTTAAATTGTTTTCTAGTGATTGATAAAAAATTAATTGACATCTCATCAATAAATTGTTTAAATTCAAGTTTTCGTAGTTTGGAATAATGCATATAGATCGAATGGTAAATAACATCCAATTGGCATGAAAATTGGTATGAGAACATTTAGAATTGTAATTCAATGGTGAGATTTTCAAAATATGAATTCTATAACAAGTTATTAGGTGTTGTAACGTTGCTTAGAGTTACACTAAGCAATCTTAGACCACCCAATAACTTGTTATTAAATTCATATTTTGAAAATTCAACCTTTGAATTACATGTTTTATATGATATTGATATGTATGCCAATTTTCATGCCAATCATATGTAATTTACCATTTGATCCATAAATTCATATTTTATGCAGTATTTTAAATTACAAAAACTTGAATTTAAACAATTGATTGATAACATAAATATTGATCTTTGATCATCTTTAAATTTTGTAAGCATGGAGAATATACGAAGATAATTTAATCCAACGTTGGATTTATCAAAATTCACATTTAATTAAAAAAATATTGGGTGGTGTAACATTACTTAAAGTTATATCAGATAACTCCAAACAATATTACACCACCCAATAAATTTTTATGAAATTCATATTTTGAAAATCATATTGTCGGATTACATGTTCTTAATATGTATACCAATTTTCATGTCAATCGGATGTTATTTACCATTTGATCCACAAACTTATTTTTTATGCATTATTTAAAACTATAAAAACTTGAGTTTAAATAACTGATTGATAACATGAAAATTATTCTTTGTTCACCTTGAAAATTTTCAAACATGTAGAATATATAAAGATAATGTGATCCAACGACAGATTTGTCAAAATTCGTATTTAATTAAAAATTATTGAGTGTTGTAACATTACTTAAATATAAAACAATAAATTATATATAAACATAACCATAATAAATTCCTATTAACAGTTATTATAATTATATATATTTAATAGTTCAATATAAAACAATCATAATAAATATCTGTTAATAGCTACCATATACCATAATTATCCTATTTAATTTATTAAAAAACATATTTAATATTTCACATACAAAAAAAATCATAATAAATTTCTATTATAAATGTAACAATGTTCAAATTTCATAGAAAATTATTACAAGATCTTATGAATTTTTCATTATATACCCTTGGCGCAGTGGTAACTCTACAAGTATTGTGGGGGTGTGGATTGGGATATGCAATCAATTAATTATTAAATCTATTTTATTTATATTTTAATATATTGCTAAGCATTTATTTTTGCATTTAATGCTAAAAATATTTTAATTTATGAGTAATAATGAATAATAAAATGAATTTATGACTAATAAATAGTGTTTAGAAATTAGAAAACAAATCAAGAATAAGATTCAAAAGAGTAAATAAAAGATAACTAGATAAATTTTTAAGATTGAAACTAAAAGGAAATAAAAAATAAATGTCCCCCCATGTCCCACATTTTTTCGAAAAAATAAAGAAAAGAAAAGGGTTGGACACCCCTATAGCTAGAAGTATCCTAAATCTGTCTCATGTCCAATAAGGGTACAACACCTCAAATGAAGTGTTAGTACTTTAGAAGTATGTGTGTGTGTGAGGAGAAGGCTTACATATGTGTTTGTTTGTTATGATATTTCACTTATTATTTGAGTAAATTCACAAATATTGATTATTTCAATTAACTTAATCAAAGAATAATTTTTTATGTTCTTGATTATGCGTATTACGTGCTAAATTTTTCTTTTATCTTTTAGTATTTTTTTGTTTCAATTATTGTTAAGGCAACTAAACTTAAGAAATAATATTAAATTCCAAATCAAACTGACTTGGCCCTTTTTTTATAAATATTTTTGGTAAAAATAATAATAAAATTAAGACCTTTTTTTTTTTTTTTGGGTAAGTTTTATAGTGCACAACTCAAACTCAATTGACAAATATAATGCACATTATTATTATTTTTTTGGCAAAAATGCAAAACTGACCCTCTAATTTTAACTTTAGTTCTCTAACTTTCAGTTTTGTTAATTTAGTTTTCTAACTTTCAATTTTTGTTAATGCAGGACTCCGTTACAACTCAGGTAGTGTCTACCGTTAGAATTCCTGAAACAACGCCGTTTTGCATTTTTTTTTTTAAATTCGGAATTAAAAGAAAATAAGAAAAATTTGAAAAAAAAAATTAAGGGGAATGATGATGTCACTCTCCTTCCCTTGAAATCAAAACAAAGGACTTTGCCAGAACACCCAAATCCTTAATGGGTCAGTTTGAGAGAGAGAGAGAACGACGTCCCTCACCGTCTTATCACTAGTACCACCACCACTGCTCACTGCTCTGCTCGTTGTGTAAACCACCACCCCTCTCGCTGCTTTGCCTTGCCTTACCATAGCACCTCCTCACTTGTCCTCCACTTCTTTCCCAACTTCTACTAAGCACTTTGCAGGTATATTTTTGGTGATGCATTTAGTTAGAGCTTAATGACTAAACTAAACTAATCTGTACATAAATGGGTCAACTGCGTTGCACCCCACCAACACTTCTCTCATAAATACCTTCACCCAACAAAGAATAAGCACAAGAATAGTTTTAGTGTGTTTATTTTGGGTATAGGTAGTAGCAGAACAATGAGTTGTGTGTTATATAAAGCTGGTGACTTTTTCTGTTGAAGAGTATTTTTATTGTATTTTGTTTGTTTATGTTAGATTTTGTTGACTAATAGGTGAGATTAAATGCGTTGGGATAATCTACTTTATATGGTTGATTTTTTTTCTTTTTTTGAGTGGATAATATATATATTTTTTGGTTTGTTTGCTGAACATTTTCACATGCAATTTTATTGTTTCAAAACAACTTAGTCCCCACTTGGAGGAATTGTTTGCTGTGTGGCGTATTTAGATGTCAGCACTTTATTTTTTTGTTGGGCTATTGGTGTGTGTAGGGTTACTTAACACTGTCTTTGTCATTGTCTTTGTCAGCTAAAATACTTATGTTGTGTGTTGACTTTTTTATTTTAAACTTTCAAAGAGAAGATGATTGGTCAAAATTTTACATTAGTTCTTCACTACAATGGAGTATTGCACCACTTGGTTAAGAAGAGGAAGTATATAGGTGGCAAGGTGAAAGTTTATGATAATGTGGATTTGGATTGCTTTTCTATACCAGAGGTTAAGAATTATTGTGCAGAGTTGGGGTTATTGGATTATGTCCAGTTTTATTATCTTGTGCTTGGGTTGGATCTTCACAATGACCTAAGATATATGTCTACTAATGGTGATACTCATGAGTTGTTTAAGTGTCTTGACCCCATTGATCCTAAAATAGACATTTATATAGAACATGCAACCCCTGTTCAAAAACAATTGTTAGTTAGGGATGTTAGTGTTGTTGATGCTGCAAATTTTGTGGTGTTGGTGTGGAGGGTGTGGGTGTTGGTGTGATGCCCCAATTTGATTGATTGTGTAATTTGTGTGGGTGTGTGATGAGTCCCACATCGGGTATTTACTAGGTAGATCTGCGCTTTATTAACAATTACAAGGAGCCTCAATTGGGGCATCACAGTTGATGACATTGATGGTGATTGTGATGATAATGAAGTTGATATGGAGAATGGGGATGTTGATGAAGTTGATGTTGAGGATGGGAATGAGGCTCTTGCTGATGATAAATTTGAGGAGAGTGGTAATGTGGTTGATGAAGGGAATGATGTTAGGGGCAAAGATGGGAATGGTGTCGTGGGAGATTTGGATTATGAATGGTATGACTTTGATTATGATGACCTAGCCAATGAACAATTACATGAAATTATTGTGGATGAGGTTGATGACTACACAATTCAACCCACCATAACCCATAACAATCAGCCCCCATAAGAACTCACAAATGAAATCCATCCATTGTCATACCCACCTAATTTTGCAAACCAATCACTATCCCACCTAGATCTAGTTCCAACTCTTTTTAATTGGCCGTTGGACGAAATTCCAAGTGGATCCGACTATGCATCCTCGGACTAGTTGCATTCTCCTGACAATTCTGATGGTGATCAAAAGAAAAAATTACCCAAATTCAAAAGTGAATACTTAAAGGATCTTGAGTTTGTGTTGGAGATGTCATTTAGGGACAACAAGTAGTACAAAGAGTTTGCACGAGTTTACAAATTGAAGCATGGATATGGCATCAAGTTTTCAAAGAATGAGAAGTCTAGAGTGAGGTATAAATGTGTTGAAGGTTGTCCTTGGAAAGTGTTTGTAGGTATTGATAAGGAGGCAAACTTCCAGATTAGTGCGTTGTATGATACTCATACATGCATTAGATCTTTCCATAACAGGCAGGTTTCTGCACATTGGGTGGCAAAAAAGTATGTTGATCAATTTTGGACTAATATTGAATTTAAAACTAAAGATTTGGTAGTAGTAGTGGGGCAGGATGTTACTGTGGAGCTTGCCTTGTCGAAGGCATATAGAGCTAGAGACATTACTAGAGGCATGGTAAGAAGGGACTTTTGTGAGCAATACACCAAGGTCAAATGCTATTGTGTTGAATTGAGAAGATCTAACTCAGGTACCATAGCTAGAGTCACAGTTGCTGTCCCTGGTCATAATTTCAAGAGGGTCTATGTGTGCTTAGTTGCATGTAAAGAGGAATTTGTTAGTCATTGTAGACCATTGATAAGCTTAGATGCTTGTCATTTGAAGGGTGTAATTGCTAGCCAACTTCTAGCAGCTGTGGGTATTGATGGAAATGATGGTATGTACCCAATTGCTTATGTTGTTGCTGAGGCAGAAAATAAGGAGACTTGAACATGGTTTTTGGACATGCTGTTGCTATTGCCCAGTCTTTTGATTGTCTTCTCCATGTCTGCAATAATGGAATCTTTCATTTTGTTCATCTCTTCCAAATGTTGACTTTCTTGGGATATTTTCAAAATTTTTCTTACTAATCCATTCATAATATCCTACCCTTTGTCACATAATTCAATATCGAGCCATTCAAAGTAATCACATTTGTGCTCCCTTTGCAAATAACAATTATGGTTAACATATTACTCAAAACACAAAAAAAAAAAAAAAAAAAAAAAAAAAAAAAAAACCATTACAAGTTGGATACAAACTACTTGCCTTATAATTTGGACATTTCCAAAACTTTACATCTACACTCACGTACCTCACTACTATAACCATTGTATGATTGACTGCTAGACATTGTACCAAGAGGCAACCGAAGCTAATGTGCATAAAGAGGGTTTGAAACTACACTTCTGCAGATTACTGACATCCCATTGTAACACTCTATTCCAAAGTATTTTAGTAACTCTTTTACTCCAATAGAAAATAGAAAATAGAAAACAACAAAATAGCCTGAAGGGCAAGGCTAGTTCACCTTATGACACAAAATATAGAAAGGATTTCTATCAAATACAAATCCCTATTAATTTTTAAAACTGAATCTTAAAGTATAGGTACTACAATGTAAAATAAAGTACAGGTACTACCCTTATGTGAGAGGAAGGTTTAGCACATCACTACATTGTACGCCAAGAGTTTGAATAATTTCTCTGCAAAAATTGAGACTAGTGATGGCAAACGTAAAAGGTTTGTGTCTTTTTTGTATGCATCATTTTAATGCTCCCATGAAGTTTATGTAAATTTAAAAGATCTGTAGATTTTAAGGTACTTCCTTTTGAAACTCGTGTAGATATAAATTATATGTGTTTGCTCTGTTTCTTATACATGATGATAACACAAGTCAATCAAATAACTGTAAAAATTTTGAACACATCTAGACAACAATCATATTCTATCAAAGTATTATTTACTGGTTAATTCAAATTAAGAAGAATACCCCTTTTCTTGTTGAGAACTATTCATCTTAAAACAAAGAGTAAATTAGATAGAACTACAGCAATTCACTGCTCTTATAGCAAATAGAGTTGTTCATGCAAGGGGTCTTCATTCCTTGTTGAAAGATGAAAACATTGCCAATGAGTTCTAACACAGAGAGAGAGCTAAAAATAACACCACACAACTCAACTAAACAAAACCACATCCTAGCTAAATTAGTCAAATTTTTTGCCTCCAAGCTTCTATGAATTTTTCAACGTTTGATTCTCCTATAAATGTAAGTTTTAATACTCAATAGAAAAAGACACCAAACACACAATAATTCATTGTTCTGCTACTATTTATACCCAAGAACACACACACACACACACACACACACACACACAACTGGGTTTTCATCACTTACCCAAAACTTGGCCGGAGCTGGAGCGAGTACACCGTAGAACATCACAATGTCAGAAATCCATCACCTTCATTAGAACTCCATCACTGATTCAGTCAATATAGGGATTCTCGGTCTCAATATCTCTGTCTCAATCTCTTCAAATCGGTCTTCATCAGAATTCAATCACCGATTCAGTCAAACCGATTCATAATATCTCTACAAATTGGTCTCGAATAGTTAAATCGAATCAAACGGACTCAGTTTCCTACTCGGTCTCTCTCTTTCTCAGTCCGACTTAGTTTCTCATACTCAGTCTCTCTCTCTCAGTTCGACTCAATTTCTCTCTAAACTGGCTCACTCTCTCTCTCTCTCTCTCAAACTAACGCATTAGGGATTTGGGTGTTTTGGCAAAGTCCTTTGTTTTGATTTCAGGGGAAGGGGAGTCCTTTGTTTTTTTTTTTTTCCTCAGATTTTTCTTATTTTCTTTTAATTCCGAATTAAAAAAAAAATGCAAAACGATGTCGTTTCAGGAGTTCTAATGGCAGCCACTAACTGAGTTGTAATAGAGTCCTGCATTGACAAAAATTGAAAGTTAGAGGACTGAATTGACAAAACAGAAAGTTAGAGGACTAAAATGAAAAAAATGTGAAAGTTAGAGGGTCAGTTTTGCATTTTTGCCTTTTTTTTAATCAAATTTTTAAATAAATTTTGGGTAACGCCATTTAAATAAATAAAATATATATATATATATATATATATTTATTTACATTTATATTTAACATCATTTAAATACAATGTCCTTAAGAAAACAATGGAGACATTTATCTAGCTGCTTGCAAATGAATTGAAAAATGAATGGTTGATGCATTCTCTTGCTTGAATAACACAGTAAGTAAAGATTTTTAGATATTAAATAACGAAGTACATAAGTGTGAAAGAGTGAAGCCAGAATTTATCAATAAAATTGGTATAAATCATGGATGCTTAGACCTATATTTTAACAATATATGGCCAAAATTAGCAGCTTTTCAAAATAAAAGATGCTATTTTTTAGAGTGTGTGTTTTTTTTAACAATGACATGATATTCATAAAAGAGACCATGTATAAATAAATAAACAATCAAAATTTGATATATATCTCAAATTGAAATAGTGTTAACCCTAGTTGATATTAGATTATGAAATTAGTTTTCAAGATTGTAAATTCCTTATATATTTTTATTATTTGTCAAATTAGCTATTCAACAGGGCATTTGTAGTTTTGTTTATGTTTTGGGATATTGATATTGTGTAGAAGTGAAACTTATGTGTTTGTTTAATTTAGATCTTCAAATGATAGACTAGACTCCTTTGTGTTTGTGCTATTTTGTTTTGGTTAGCAATGTTGGGATTTTTATAATTTTATGATTATTGAACAAATATTAATTTGTTAAGCTAAGATCATCTTTGATATGAGTGATAAATTTAAAGTAATGTGTTTTATACCAAGTAATTTGCTACATGACTTACCAAATGACAAATACTTAAAAAAAAAAAAAAAAAAAATCATGCGATAAATACAGCCTGACCTACAAATCGATTGACCCAACCTATTTCTAACCCGCTTAAAATGACTTTTTTTTTTACATGAACCCATTTTCGACTTAACCCACCCGTTTTGACATGTCGTGCTAGTGGTTTGGTGATGGTGTGAGGTGTGAGGTGCTTCACGGTGATGGTTGTGCTTCGATCTAGCTCTCTCCCTCAACATTGGCAACACTCTCTCCCTCGATATTACCATCATTGGCTTGTAAGTTGAAGATGTGTGGGTTGGTTCTTTGTTTGGGTTGATTTTTGTGGGTTAATTTGTGTGGTGGTTGCTTGTGGTGGGTGTGATGATTAATTTGTGGGTTGATTCTTGATAAATTTTTGGGTTGTGGTGGTTGCTTGGAATGATTTTTGGAAAGAGAAAAAATAATATTTAAATGATATGTGAATAGTAGATTTGTTATAATAACTTAAAAAGAGTTACACTTTGTGTAACTTAAACCCATATATATATATATATATATATATATTATTTGACCCTTCTATTTGAGTTTATACATTTTATTATAATACTTGGTGTAACTAGTATCATAATAGCTGATGTGGACACTGTCAAGTCATCAATTTGCAAAATAGTCTACAGTTCTAACATGACTCCGCCAAACAATAGCTCTTTTCATTTAAAATTGTTGCCCAAAAAAATTTCATCTCTTTCTTTCTTTTATTTTTCCTCATTTATACATATAATAATAGGTAAAACTGAGAGAAAATCCAACTAGATTTCAAACTAGAATTCAATTAGAGTATAATTTTATGCCATGTGTTCCATCTAATCTAAGTTTTTAAATTTTTGTGCCAAGTGAGTTAATCCAATGTAAAAGTTGGATTTCAATTAGATTTTAATTTTGTGACATGTGTCCCATTTAATCTAATTTTTTTAATTTTTTTATTAAATGAGTTAATTTTGTGTAAACAACGAGGAGTCTAATATAAGTAAACCATAAAAAACATAAATTTTGAATGATGTTATATTTATGAGCCTTTTTTTTTTGTAGAACTAAAAACAATTCAAGTTAATTTATAAGTCATCTATATATATATATATATTAATAAGTAAGGCTGAGAGAAAATCTAATTAGATTTTAAATTGGAATTCAATTATATACTAATTTTGCGCTATGTGTCATATCTAATCAAAATTTTTAAAATTTTGAACCAAGTTAGTTAGTCCAGTGTAAAAATTAAATTTCAATTAAAGTTTAATTTTATAGCACGTGTTCCATCTAATCGAAATTTTTTAATTTTTGTGTCAAATGAGTTAATTTAGAGTAGAAAACAAAAAGTCCAATATAAATAAATCATATAAAACATAATCATATATCTAACACTATATATAAAATTAAAGGAAGAGAGAGTTTGAATGATTTTATATTTATGAGCATTTTTTTTATAACTAAAAACAATTCATTTGGCACAAAAATTATATATATATATATATATATGTGTGTGTGTGTGTGTGTGTGTGTGTGTGTATTAATAGATAAAGTTTAAAGAAAATTCAATTAGATTCTATAATTAAAGTCCAATTTTGTGTCATATGTATTAAATTATTTATTTTTAGAGAAAGTTTTATTTCTTAATTTTGGAATCAAATGTGGGACCATATCATAAATATCCATTCAAGTAAATTATTGTGTACAAAAACCAAAGAGTCTAGAATTAATGAACATAAAAATATTTAAAAAATGAACTATTTACATTTTTTACCTAATAACATTCTTAGAAGACTTTTTAAAGAGTTAAAAAAATATATAAAAATGACTATCAATAATATTTAAATTATATATGTAAGGTTATTATACTATGTATCTTAATATGTATTTTTTAAGCATATCTATGCCTATGCATGAAATTACAAGTTAGTACTAACTGATAAGTAAGGTAATCCAGTTTCATAGTCATAGTCATGTGGTGCAACAACAGGAACAATCATGAGTAATGCTATGTCGATCACATCTTTCACAATTGCCTTCGGAATTTGGGCCGTAATATAAATTGCAATAACCGCTGCATTTCTGTTTTGTGCAAAAACTAAGGAGGTTGCAATTTGATTTATCTTCTGGTAAGGCTGATGTGATTCCCTTTCCCTCTGTTCATCACAAAACAAAGAAAATGTCAGATTAGACACAGACACAGACACATACGAAAGAATTTCACGATTCAATCAATTTGTCTACCACTACCACTCCTAAATTAGTCAAATTGTTAAGGAACTCTATAGCTCCAAACTATAAGAAGTTAAGATTCAATACAATACATAATGGATCATAATAAATAATAAGCTGGAATTTCATCTTAAGGAATTTTGCCCCCAAATCATATCATGTTTGGTGTCCGGTCTCCAGAGGATCCATACTTTGTTTCAAATATATATATATATATATATATATTCAAGATACATCTAGTGTAACTCTAAATAATGTTATATTACTCAATATTTTTTAATTGGATACGTATTTTAACAAATCTATCGTTAAATTACATTATCTAATTGACATAAAAATTGTCATGAATGTTAAAAACATATAGAACATATAATTCAATAGTGAGATTTTCAAAATATGAATTTTATAACAAGTTATTAGGTGGTATAATATTATTTAAAGTTATATTAGGTGTAACTTTAACCCAACCCTATATATATATATATATAGAGAGAGAGAGAAAGAGAGAGAGAGAGAGGTTACATTCTTGAGCTGATCATGACTACTAGATTTCTCACAATTCATTTCCTGGAAATTACAGTATCCTGAGTTTAAGTGGGATATATGTACATTAATTACTACAAAAAAGTACAGTAATATGTAAACGAAATGCTTAGCATAAATGCTTAACTAGGGATGGTTTGGTACCCTTTTTATAACAGGAAGTGGCTCATAGTTTCTAGTATTTAAGTGCTAAAAGTTTGTTTATTTAGTTCGTATGAATCAGAATTTAATATTCTTAGGAATTATCAAAATTACGAATATTTATTTGACTGATATTATTGAAGTTTGAAAATCTTGAGATATTTCAATTTCCAGTGAATCTTATTTCATTTTTTCGACATCTTGCTTTAATAGCATCTAATAGCATGAGTAACAAAAATAAAAATGATGCAATTGGTGACTACATGCTAAAGCAATTATTTATCACTCAAAACTTGTCATCATAATAAGTTGTAAAAAAAGTTGTATCTAGAACAAAGTTGTTCCACAAATTATAGTGGTCTAAAGAGTCTTCCAAAAGTTAAAAATTTTAATCTGAAAATACTGGGAACATAAAAAAGTCCAAAACTATTGACATGTGATGAGTTGTGAGTAGTGGAAGTATGCACCTACTATTTTACCTACGTCACTCACAATTCACTAAGCGTCAAATTGTGGCAAAAGTTGTAAATTTTTATTTTTTTTTATTTTTGCCCATAGCATTGCTCATTTTAATATCTCTTAACTTAGACTTAATTAAAATTGTAACAAATCATACATAAAATTAGTTACCATATCTTATCGGCTCTCACCTATCATAATTGTCACGTGTGTTGTTTTATGCATACTATATTACATAATCTCTCAAGTCTCAAGATTATATATATATATATATATATATATAAAACTTACATAAACTCTCAATATTCTAAAACTAATTACATAAACTCTCAAGATTCTAAAACTAATTTCTTAGGACCTATCGATCAAACACTGATATCTAAATTCTCAATGATTCAAACCAAGTTTAAACTTACAGAAATATAAAATTCTCAAGAATAAAAAAATCTTCAATCAAACAAGCTCTAAACCTAAACAGTGATTAGTAATAAGTAGGAAATATGATGCTATATGACTATCAATAATTCTAGGGGTACACCAAATTTTACAACATGCTAATAGTGTCAAGTTTAATTTGTGTATAATAAAAATAATGTCAATGGTAGAAATAAAAGTGTTATTACCTTAGTCACAACTTGACACCTAAACATGTAAAAATGAGTTACCCCAAAATGTAAAGAATCTCTCTCTCAAAGATTGATAACTTTATTTTTTGGGGTAGAAATATCACCACAAGGCAAAAACTAGGAGAAATCGGTAGAAAATGGACTGCAACATTTAACCTTAACTTCAAATGAATAGAAAGAAGTCTCTCTCTTTCTCTCTCTCATGGTTTTTAGTAGCAACTAACAAACATGATATGTTTTAAGAGAATATAGTAACCGTAGGTGAATAGTATGAAGGAAAAAAAAAAAAAACAAGAAAGAGAACTTAGGAATTTATTTTTCTTTTTTGGGAATAAATGCGCAACTCTTGGGATGTTTTGGCACCATGTTGTTTTAATAAGTCAAAAAAAGTAAAACCAAGTAGGACAAAATTTAGTTACAAAATTGGTTGTAGTATAAGGTTATAACCTTATTCAATAAAATAAACATCATTACATATTTTGAAAATCTGACAATTAAATTGCATGTTCTATACACTCTTAATACACATTTCAAATTTTATGTCAATTGGATATTATTTACTATATGATTTATAAGTTTATATTTTATACATAATTTTAAACTACAAAAATTTGTAATTTTAACAATTTATTGATAGTATAACTATTGATCTTTAATTTTCTATATATTTTTCAAGCATGGAGGATATAAGAAGAAGATGTAATCCAATGGTGGATTTGTTACAATTCACCTTCAATAAAAAGATATTGAGTAAAGTTGTAGTCTTAGGTTATAACTAATTTTGTAGTTAAACTTTGTTCAACCAAGAATAAGAGGAAAGAGACACTTAAGTTCTAAAGTTTGCAATTTGTTTGATAATATAAATTGAGTAATTATTATTTGAATCTTAATAATGATTAATAAATAATATGAAACACCAGTGTGAAGAAGAAGAAGGTAGTTGATTTATCTATAGGAATTAGGAAATATATATTACCACAAGAGAAAGCCAGCGATAGAACCAAAAGAAGAGGGAAAGCTAGGGAGAATTTCATGTTGAGACTTCAACTGCAATAATACACTGCAATATTTCTCTTTAACCTCACAAGAATGACTGAATACATTTGTTTTTCTCATATTTATAGTAGAAACCCATGTTTTAAGAAAATTAATCATGAGTAATTAAGTGAATTAATTCAAGAGAAATAAACCATGTAGATTATGGAAATATCTTAATACACAAAAAAAAAGGCACATAAAGAAAGGTAACATAAGATTCAGAAATGGAAAGAAAAAAGGGATTATTAATCTATTTATAATCTATAATTTATAGTATAAGAAAAATGTTAAAAGTACTACAAATTTTATTAAATAAAGTTTACAAATTGATGTGATAAGATTTAAAGTTTACAAATTTTATTTAAAAAATTGTTTCTAGTGATTGATGATACATTGGATTATAAGTTCTATCTTCTCAAAAAAAAAAAAAAAAAAAAAGATTATAAGTTCTATTTCTCAGCATTGCTCTTGACACATCATTTTTCTTTAAACAATAAAATATATAGTTCCATATATAAATATAACCAAACTATAATAAATAACTATTAATAATTATCATAATTATATATTAATAGTTAAATATAAAAATAATCATAATAAATACCTATTAATTACTACCATATACCATAATCATCATATTTAATTTATTAAAAAAATAACATTTAATATTTCACATACAAAAAAAATCATAATAAATGTTTTATCATATTTCACACACACACACACACACACACACACACACACATATATATATATATATATATATAATAAAATAGAGAGAAAATCATTTTTTTAAAGATAAAATCATATATTGTTAAACTTTCGTCTTTGTTGAACAGGTTTAGGTCTTACAAAATTATATGTAATTATTCTAATTAAAATAAATTATAGTCTATTTAAAATATTCATTAGATTATCGTCACAATTAAAATAAAAGACCATTAATAATTGTTGATGCCTCGTGGTGGTTCGACCACCCATCACTGCGATGCTCACGCGCGCCTGAAACATGCAGGCTTGGGAGCTTGGGTGCTGTGGAGGAGAGTTATACCTCTAGTGTGTGACTAGAAAAATGAGTCAATTTTAAGGGAGTTACTAAAGATAAGTGAAGTCGCAACCATTCATTAGGTTTTTTTTTTTCTAAGGTGTGATTGGTCACCTGACTCTATTTGATTTTATTACCAATTCAAGACTAAGAAAAATGTCATTTTTTCTAATCTAATATGGACGGATAAAAAGTCTTGAATCTTGAATTCGGAAGTTTGGTTACGTGTGTGGGGAAGGTGTTAGGCATCCCACAACGTCTGTCCATAAACAGTCCTTTGTTTTGGTAAAATCTTAATTTAAGGACATTGGTAATTAAAAATCAAGCTATTAGCATTAGCTTTCAGGGCTTTAATCGAATTGGGCTTTGGGGTTTGGTTTCAAAAAGGGTGTGGTCTAGATTGATGCTTCCCTAGTGTGTTCGGAATTGGTGCCAAATTTCCATGACAAAAATCTAGCAGCATTTAGCCTTATTTTCATGGCAAAAATTCGACAACGCTTTGCCTTAGGTGCGTCATATACACACAAAACGCTATTCTCTCCAAGCTTTTGCCATGAGAATATAGCAATAGAGGTGCCCCATTTTCATGGCGCAAATCTAGTAGAGTTTCTCGTTTGGTGCGCTATGGCACACGTACTGGCAAGATTTCATGCTTGTGTATACAATGCGTGCCAACAGGCTCGTGCTAAGATGAGCCGGAGTCCCTCAAAGCATCAAACATATTGATGCGTGTCGCGTATACAGGGAAACCGATGTCACTTGGTGACATGGATCAAGATGATCACACCGCGATGATTATGCACACAATATAGCATGAATATGCACTTACAATTCCTTAGGCACATACCCACTCTAGAAGGTCAAGAGCACTCATGGCTAGAGAGGGTTGCACATGTAGCCATGAGGGTCCATCATACAAAGTGCACAATCACCCATATATAGGCACAAACACACACACATAAATCATGCACAATGCTATCATACAGAGCAGAAAAGTAAAACATACATTGCCAACATCCCAAGGGTATGGCTCAGCAAGGTACAAGAAAGATAAAGGGTACATGGACAAGGGAACCTTAATACAATGCTCTAGAGAAGAGGCTAAGAGAGAGGAGAAAAATGTAACCACTCAGGGAGGCTAGGCCTCCAAATCTACTGAACATTGCCTTTTTTGGGCTTGCGTCTTTTTGCTTGCATCCTTGCCCTTATTGCTTGAGGCTAGGAGGTTGTGCCTTCGCTCCAAGCGTCCTTGCTCCATGCGTGTACATGCAACAAACAAGGGAAGCAACCAACAGACAAGCAAAGGAGATAACAAAGAAGTAAAGAGAGCATACAATGAGACACACTAGCAAAGAGAGCCAAACGAGGGCACACAAACATGTTATCAAACAAAAGAGGGTGTCCTAGAAGGACAAATATATGTTTGGATCGAGTGTCCATAGTTCCATGAGATTGGAGTATGAATGACACACGTGTCATCAAGCAAGATTCCTGGAAGGGACTCGGGGTCTCTTGTATCAAAGACAGGTGTGAACCCACACAAGATAATAGGAATTAAGCTTGATGACATAAGCAAGCAAGGACTCATGCATGAACATGTAGACAAGCGTGAAAAAACGCAAAGAAGCAAAGAAAGCCAAATGGGTGGCACACGAAAGGTGTGTATCAAGCACATCAACATCACGGAGATGCATCTCACAATCAATTACATCTAAACATGCTATAAGAGGGACAGATGCAACCACACAAGCAAGTGGCCCCAAAGACCAACAAGCACAAGCCCATGGAGGGCACAAAGCATGGCAAAGCCTAGATCTAGACAGGCATACATGGATATAAAGCATAGAAGTAAGCAAGCAAACACATGCATATAAGAAATGATCCAAACCTTTTGATATAGGTCTAAGTGTATCGATGTAGGCCTAGACCACAAGATCTAGATTTACACCCTACATAAAGGGGTCAAAACGCAAGAGAGAGACATATCAAGAGACAAAAAGGGTATAAAAGCACATGGCATAACAACCAGCATGTAGATCTAGACACAAACATGACAAGGAGCACATAAACACATAGATCTAAGCATAAGCATAGCAAGGAGCACATAAGCATGCAGATCTAAGCACAAACACAATATTTAGACATATCCTAGCCCAAGAAGGCTAGGCTAACATCATCAAAACGATAAAACATGATAGAAAGTAAGGAAACATGCTAGAAAAGCTATAAAACATGTTAGGAAGCAAGATAAAGTAAAGATATAATAAGGATAGCAATAAAGCATGTTATGAAGTAAGATAAAGCAAAAGGTGTAGATTATAGCTAAAAAAAACTACATCTACACCCTTAGAACCACAAATCCAAGGTCCTAAGGCCAAGGAGAGGAAAAAGAGTGCAAGAACACTATCTCTTGATTGTTGACAAAATAGAGGAATCAAAGGTTTTTGAATGTGTTTGGGAGAGAATTTAAAGAGGAAAAGTGAGAGAATCTGCCCAGAAAAGTGCTCCAAAGTGAGAATCAAAAGGGTTTATTTATTTATTTTTATCCGAGGGGGGTTTGGGCGCATTTATAGGAAAAAAGTGACCCTTCGGCTTCTGGTAGTGGCCACCAGTTGGGGCTGGTGGCCATTTAGAAGAAAGTTAATATTTTTGGAACTTTTAGAGTCCAACACGCAAATTGAGGACAAACATTAATATAAACTATTCTCCTTGTTATTCCATACCAATAGATAAAATTAAAATGGAGTCTAAATTAGTATTCATAAGCATGGTTTTACAAACAAACTGGACCGGCCGATTTAACCAGTCCGACTGTGAACCGGTATGTATACCGGTTCGGTTATCATAAAAAACCGAAAATATGAAAAAACCTAGAAAACTGCGGTTCAAACAGGAAACACGGGAACCAGAATGGTCAAATTGTTTTCCAACGGTTCTCTAACTTAGCTGCAAAACAGTCAAAATTGCTTTAAAAAAAAAAAAAATCCTACATCACCGACCACCTCAAGAAAAATGAGCAGATTGGAACTCGGATTTAATGTCTTTGACTAAGAGATATTTGTGCAAAGCTTTCAAGTTTCAAGTTGAGAGATACAGAGAAAAAAAAAAAAAAAGTTTTAAGGGAAGAAAAAGAAGGCTGCGAATACTTGGGTCTTGGTACGGTGCTTGCACAGTTGCACCAGTGAAAAACCAACCCACAAAACTATTGAAAAACTCAAAAGCCACCACCGCATACCCTTGGTGGAATGGTCATTCCACAAGTATAAGTGCTTGTGAAGTGTGGGGGGTAAGGGCTAGGGTTCAAGTTTTCAAGAGGGAGCTTCACACACATATATACTTAGATTAGGTTAGAGTAGAAATTCTATCTTGTATTAAAAAAAAAAAAAAATCGAAAGGCAAGTATCAATTAAAGGCATAAAAGGCCGTCTATTAAGGTATTAATGCTTGGCAGTTGGTACTTGGGAATTGTCTTGGGTACTTTGGGAGATGTACAACCACGCATGTTAGCCAAGTGTTTCATTTTCTATTTTTAGTGTGTACTGTACGTTTGTGTTACTTCTTGTTTTTACTGAATAACTTTGTGTTAATAACTTAATTTTGATTAATAAAGGAATACAAATACAAACATAGTTTTTAAATCCTTCTCTAAAAAAAAAAAAGTTTTTAAACAATAAAAGAATGATTTGTATTTTAACATTTAGGCGATTGTCCTCTAATTAAACACCCTTTTATTTAGAATAGATCTTTAAAGTACAATTAAATTACTTATCCTTAATACTGTTGTAAAAAAAAATGATAAATAAAACAAAAATATATATAACATTGCTATTATTTTTGTAATGTTAATTTTGATTATTTATACTTTCTTTCTCTTTCCCATCTAATATAAGATATGAAACTCATTTATAATTTTTTTTTAATATTTGTTTGGATACATTTGATGAGTTTTTATTTATTTTATAATTTTAAAATAATTAATTAAATTATTTATGATATCATCGGTTTGACCAGAAAACCAAGAACCACTACCTCTTCCGATTTCGTCACCATTCCAGTTTTTAAAACCATGTTCATAACATTAATATAAACTATTCTCCTTGTTAATGTATAACAAAATCAAGAAGATATATATCAGCACAATAAAAAATAATAAAGAAGATATATAAAAATGAAATCTTATTTCACTTAGTGAACTTTTCTATGTATACTATGAGAAGTGCTACGTCAATATTTTTACAAGAAATATTAGGTAGTAAATTGTTACTAATCTATATATATATATATATATATATATATATATATATATATAAAACCGAAACTTCTGCTAGTATCACAATTTTCCATGTTAGCATTATTTAAAAAAAAACAAAAATTTTGATTTTATATTTCTATATATATACTAAAGAAATATTTTCCACATCACTAATTTATTTTCAAATTTTATATAAAAAAAGAAAAAGAAACATCAAACTAAAATGTGAAACCCGACTCCTATTTTATAACACCAACAAACTCAAAACCCTAAAGAGTTCATTCTCTTTGCTTTGAATATTGGCATCAATGCGGCTGAGGCATTGGCGGTGCCACCTTGACTCCATTAGTATGAAAAACTCAGATTTATCATCCACTAGGAGATATAATATATGTAAGTTTTTCTTCTTCTTCTTCTTCGAATTTTCTTCTTCTTTTCCTCTGTTTATCTTCTACACACGTAGCCCAGCTCTCTCTCACTGTGTTGTGCGTGAATGAATTTGAATCAAACAAGTTTGTGTCTTGCTCAAATGGCACTTTACCGAGAGAGTATTTGAGTAGCATAGAAGGAGGGAACAAGACCAACTAAAAAGGCTGCAACCACTTTTCATCATGTCGTGAAAAAGCATGCCACGATTTTAAACTATGTAAGTGTTTTTTTATAATAGCTATGCCCATTTTAGTGTTTTTGACTCCCCCACTTGCACCGGCCTATTTATTGTTTCTTTTTACTGGTTTTTGAAATGAGTCTTTTATAATGCCTGCATACTTCTCCAAATAATTACACCTATTGCTACAATATGCTGTGCTCAGGCTTTTTTCAAACTAACATGGAACTTGTGTTGGGTGGATCCCTCAGCCCTATTTCCGACTATGGTGGTGACCAACAGATGCTCAGAATCCTTATCTGGAAGGTAGTGCAATATTTAAATTTAATTACTTCATCAAATACTTCTAATTTTTGGTCTCACTTATGATTGTATCATATGTAATTGTTTTTACCCAAAAAAATTTATAGTAATAAATGTACAGATATGGCTCAAGCCCAAGTCCTAATGCATTATATTGTTCTTATTTGAGTTAATATACTAATTTAGAAATATTGTGAAATTGTTTGGGGCATTTTATTGTAGATTATTATAATTTTTAATTATGAGTCTAATTGGTTACCTCAGAGGAGTTAGGCCATGTACATCTATTATATTATTATTATTATTGGTTAATAAAAATTGATATATCATTTATTGTATGTAATTATTTTGATACAACTGAAAAGAAACATCCAAACTGAAACATGAAACCTTGACTCCTATTGATACAACTATTCTTAATTAAATTCAAAAAAATCATTATTTGCTTTGCCTTTATATGTTTGTATGATGTTCTCTATCATTTTTGTTTATGAAGTTTGTCTATAAAACTCACAACAAGTGAATTAATAGAGAGATTGAAAATTGAACCAAAATTTAGTTTTTTTTTTTTTCCATACAAATTTGAATAAATATATATAATTTTAATTAAATTGTACCATGCATCGCATGGGTTAGCAACTATATTATACTATAGAAATAACAACACAATATGAAACTCACATTAGTAGTTGTTCATAGAATGTTTTTTTGGTTGATTTATATTATTTTTGTGGGGAGTTTATTATTGAAATGCAACTTCATAAACATTTGCGTTAAAAGACAATTTGTGTTCCAATATAGTATTTTCCAACTAAAATATAATGAAATAGAGATTTAAAATAATCTCTTAAACTACCCTAATAGAATATGCAATAACTCATATTTAAGAACAAAATTTAATTACAAAATTTGTTATAACTTAAGGCTACAACATATTTTGAAAATCTAATCATTGAATTGCATGTTTTTTACGTTCTTAATACACATTAAATTTTGTGTCAATCGGATATTATTTATTATATGATCTATAAGCTTATATTTTATGTATAATTTTAAATTACAAAAACTTGCAATTAAAAAAAAAATTATTAATGCCATAGTTATTGATCTTTAATTTTCTTGAAATTTTGCAAGCATGGAGGATGTAAGAAGAAGATGTAATTTAATGGTAGATTTGTCAAAATTCACCTCCAATAAAAATACATTAATTTTGTAGCCTAAGGTTACAACTAATTTTGTAATTAAATTTTGTTCCATATTTAATAGTTTTCTCGTGCATCGTACGGGTTGGTAACTAGTTCTAATATAAACTTATCACTGAAAGTATTATTTTTTGCTTATTAATAACAACTAGTAACAGTCTACTCCCTCCGTCCTACTTTTTTTATTCTGTTTGAAAAATCAAACTTTTTAAGAGAATATTATTTTTTGTCTTATCTACCTTTTTAAAATGTATAAGTTTCTAAAATTACCCTTAAAAAAATTTAACAAAAAATTGAATTAGTAAATTAATTGGGGTATAATAGAAACATTAGTAAATTAATAACTTTTATTTTTAGAAACATGACAATATTTTGGAACATCTCAAAATAGAACAGAGGACAAAAAATGTGGAACGGAAGGAGTATTATATAGGATTTGTTATAAAATTATTATAAAAATGTTGTATACGTTGCATTTTGCTGTATACTTTATACTCAGAGAGTTAGTGCACATCACGTGCACATACTCTAACAGAAAACCAACTCTAACTAACTGCCTAAATACAAGCTAATCAATAAAAACAAGACAGCTATATTAGTAAGACTCGTGCACATCACACGTTACCAAACAGTGTTTACAGGACTTAACACTAAACTACAAGTAGTTACAAGGCTTAAGTAGAACGCTTTAACTCGACAATTTCTTCTTTCTTTCTCCTTTGGATTTCCAGGATTGAAGTGAGTAAAGGACTAAAGGCTTTTAACACTTGAATCATAGAAATCGAAGATTTCTTGGATCTGGATCCTCTCCATTTCATTTAGAAATGGAGAATGCCCATTTAAAGGAAAGAATCTATTTAAAATAAATCTAGGGTTTTAGAATCTGCTGCATCATTTAAAAGTCACTAAGTTAACTGATAGCAATTCAACCATGGTTAAGAAATAAAATGTTATGGTTAGTTAATAGACCAAACATTAATTAATTAAATAGATGTTGGTTTCATTGCCCCCAAGAACATCATGGTCGACGGTGGCTGGCAAAGGTTGGTGGTGGGGGTGATATGAGGATGTCTAATGAAGCAGCCATTTCTGCGTTCTTTGCCGCTCAATTTCCCGATCTCTTTTCTTGTTATCACTAAAATTCCTAGATTTCAATTTCACTGAGGACAAATTTGATGGATCTAGGTTGGATTTTGGTTGCAATATGTGGTTTTAGTCTTTTAGAATACTGATTTGAATAGCAATTTTATACCCAAGAAAACTTTTTAACCCTTTCAAAACATTGCTTGCTGAAAGAGTACTTGTCTTGTGGGTATGGCCATCAAAGAACAAGAACTAAGACAATTTTTGAGCTTCCTTGAAGCAAAAAAACTATCCTTGTTGTACCAATATCATCTCTGATTGCTCATTGCAAAACCCAAATTGAGCAACAAGGAGGTGATGCTGGAGTTTGTAGATTGAGCATCTCTACAAGTTAGTAGCTTCTTATTTTACTATTTAGCTTATTTTTGTTACTATTCATAATTTTCATTGTACTTTTTGATACTATTTATAGGTCTCACTGTATTATTTCAGTTAATTTTTGCCTTTATCTATAGTATTTTAAGTAAAAAAAAGTTTAATTTCAACAAAATAAGTGGATTCTAAATAGACCATAAATATTTATTTAGTTAATTAATTTTTAGTTTGTCACAAACCTTTATGTTTTATTTCTTAACCACGGTTTAATTACCAGAGACTTTTAAATAATGTGTTGAATTAAAAAAGTAATAATAATATATATTGACCCGTCATTGGATACCTGTTCAACGTAGATAATTTTTCAACAGGTAGGGCCACTAGTTTAGCCGCGCTTTTTTACAAAGTTCCTTAGCTTTCTGATTTTTGGGGTCGTAAGGCTTTATGGAAATTCCATGGTCGTGAGTTTATGGATAAAATATTACGTTGATTTCTAAATTTTATCAAAGGTTTATTTATCATTTTTAAGGCTTAATTTTTTTTTTTTTTTGGTTATCGTCTTTAAACTATTAAAAATATTCTTTCTTTCATCCTTATTTTTGTCTTTAAAGTCTAAACTATTTATACAAAATAAAAATAAATAAATAACACTTATTTACAGAGTTTAAGGAAAGAAAGGAGAATTGTTTAAAGTTTTACAATAAAAAGCAAAATTTTAGTAAAAATTTATTGACCAAAATAGTATTTCACATTTATTTTTATGATCTAGCCCTCAAAAATCTCAAAACTTCCGGTCAAAAAATTATGGAAAATTTTAAGACCACAATCAGTAAGCGTTTGGATCACGTCCACGTTTGGACGTTTTGCGTTTCAACCCCCCTTTTTTTTTAATGACCAGCGCCTGGTGCACAATTCATGGGACATGAACAGTACATCAAGGCATATGAACAGTAATCCATGATAACTTTTTTATTATTATTATTATTATTTTTTTCAGTTTTCAGCAAAATAAACGGTATCCAAACGTACCATCAATATCATAGTTATTTTCACAAGTACCTAATATGATTGATTATGAACGTATTAAAAAAATAATGAATTTATGTAAAAATAGTAGATTATCATAATTTATCATGTGATAAAGGTTGTAATCCTAGAGTAATTAAAAGTATATTATAAAGGATATGGCTCATTTTTGTTGCTCGTCTCGAGAAGGAAAATTATAAAGACACTCCACTAGTCCAAAGTGAAATCCCACCATGAGGATCAATCTCTCGCTAAACACGCGTAACTTTCTGATTGGACAAGCTACCGCCATTTACTCTTCCATCCACCCAATTTCCTCAAAGAAATCTTATACATAATCTGTGGTCTTCCAACGACAATTCACAACTCACAAACCCTATTCCAAACTTTGTTCCAAACACGTTAATTTGTGACACTCTTAAGTTCAAGCGTTGCAGATCAATGTCAGGCACCAAGGTCCAACCATTTCTGCCTCCTTCTCCGCCTTTTCCATCTCTTCCTACTCCTACACCTCTCACTTCTGCTCAACCATCCATGTCTTCTTCCCCTACTGGGTAACAATAGTTAAAGTCAATAACAACTCATAACCTTTTTTTCCCGGTATTACTAATTATCCAATTTCTTTTTGTAACAGGGAAGAAAAGTACTTGCCATTGACCTTAATCATCAAGTTCATCAGTATTGCTATGCCAATAATTGTCATCCTGATCGTCCTTATGCTGCGCAAGTGTAATTCCAGAAGTGGCAGCCACATTAACGGTGGTAGCGGCAGTATCCAGAACCAGATCATTATCCAACTTCCAGTTGTGAATAGTGATGACACCTCTGACGTCTCAGTCACTGTCTGATAATAATCACCAACATTCTGCTTGTAAGCTAGTCTTCTCATTATTTGCAGCTTTTACGTACGTGTGTTCGAAAATTTCCTTCATTCAAGAAGTAGTATTTCTTATCAGTTAGAATTCCACTCTTTTTTGTAGGTTTGTTAAATAAGCAGCACCAACGATCTCCAGGTGTTTCACAGGTGTGAGGGGAAAGGTTCGCTACAAAGTGCATAGATTGAGAATTTGATTCTCAACCGAGCCCTTTGTTGCATATGAAAGTAGTTTTTCTTTTCTTTTTTTGGTTGGGTTTAGTATATCTATATCCCCTCTCAGTTTTTATTTTCTAATATGATCATTTTGGTTGTTTTGTTAGGAGATTGCTGTTGGTCATGAACTGCTCCTGTAGTTACAATAGACTGGTGTGTCATGTGTGGTATATTGTATGCTGCTCTCTCTGTTAGTTTGTAATGTGGTTGTAATGTTGAGTACAATTTAATCTTATTCTTTTGTGTGTGAGAGCGACATGGGGTGTGTGTCTTTGGTGTGAGGTTTCTAGATTTGCTGCTTGTTTTTTTAATGTGTTGATTTTTTTTATTTAATAATTCTAGTGACTGTAAGAAATAGGACAAGGATGATTCTCACAGACAGAACAAGAGTGGCAAAGTCAGGTAATTCTCTTTTGGGGCCGCAATTAACTGAAAGCGATAGAAAATTTATTGAAATTGCAGCATATACAACTGTGTAAGAAAACACCAAAAGGATGAGAAAACCCTAAGGTTCATTTGGGTAACTGTTTTAAAAAGTGGGTTTCTAAAAAAATAGCTCTTTTTTTTTTCTTTTTCTTTTTTTTTTGGGTGCAGAATCAAGTTTAGAATTTTATTAGAAAAAAATTAGTTAAACCAGTACAACAATCCATACGTAAAGAACCTATCCACACATGAAAAAATATATAACAATTTTAGAATTTTAAAATTATAAATAGTTATTTGATAAAACTGTGAAAAAGTGAAATTTCAATTTTCAAAATCACAATTAAGCATTTGAATAACACTGATCAAAAATTGGTGTTTCTAGGATAAATTACCAAAAAGATTTAACTATATTGTTTGTCATTTTTTTTAATGAAATCAATATTAAAAATTGCATTACTAACAATAATAATAAGGGGAAATTATTGTAAATCCACCTATGGTTAGGTTCGTTTTTACTTTACTTACATGTAATTCAAAACTTAACACTTTACCCACCTGAGATAACTTTCATTAAGGATCTGTTACACACCTCTCCCTTTGCCGTTAGAAAAACATATTTTTAGGAAAAAACAAACCTAACAAAAATAAAAAAGTTAAGGGTTTTGATTGCTTAATAACTTCTATATGAACAAAGTGGAGGAATGACACACAAATCAAAGGGCTGAATGAAATCACTTTTAATCTATATCAATATCAACAATCTCATAATGACGAACCAAACAAGCTCCAAGTCTGTGACTGAGATATATATACAGTTCCTTTATTGAACTATATTTTAAAATTTTTTGAGCAACCAAACAGATTTTTGAGGTTAATGTTACAATGTGAGAGAGTGATACTAACCTTTGAAACACTTAGTGGTGGTGGTGGCAGTTTCATCATGGAGACGCAGTGAGAATGAGGAACATATAGACACAGATTATTCATATTTGTTTACGACTGTAAAAGTATTGTTTGGGTTTAAGTAAAGCTGAAGGGTTTTGTTTCTTTTTTCTTATTTGTAGGCGTTTTTTTAAAAAGACAAGCATGATAACCTCGGAAGGTGACAAAAATTGTTCAGACCAGTTCACCACCTTCCGAGGTTGAAAGACGAAGTTGAGACCCTCTGCCAACTAAGGAACCTCACTTCTCTCTCTATGCTACAAAAAAACCAACAAAATTTCTTAAGATCACTTATGGGTTCTCTGGATACAATTTTCATAGCTTTATTGAATTTTAATTAATCTCTAATTCTCTATTGACTTTTTTTTTTTTTTTTTTCCTTCGTGAAAGATAGCTTTAATACGGCATTCACTTATTATGATAATTGTCTTTTATACTCATTATACAAAGGCTCAATGAAATCACTTTTAATCTATAATCCTCCATTTTGTTGCAATCAAAAACCCTAAATTTTTTATTTTTGTTATGTTAGTTTTTTCCTAAAAATATGTTTTTCTAACGGGAAAGGGAGAGGTGTGTAACAAATCCCTAATGGAAGTTACCTCAAGTGGGTAAAGTGTTAAGTTTTAAACCACGGGTAGGCAAAGTAAAAACGTACCTAACCACAAGTGAGTTTACTGTAATTTCTCTTAATAATAAATTAAAAAAACCAACAACAACAACAACAATAATAATATTAATAAGTTATTATTATTATTATCATCATTTGAGCACTCTTTATTTCACATACACTGGTTATGTTTTGTGACTTCAAGTCATGTTTATTTCCTTATTTATTGGAGTATGTGTACTATGTGTGTGATAGTATTTTTCTCTTTTGCTTTATATATTTTGAAGTACTTTGGATACTGCAAACATAAAAATACAGCATTTATGAAAAAGCTTGTAAGTTGTGTGATTTCAATAATATGTTTTATAGAGTTTACAAAAATGCAATCCGTTTATAAATGTAATGTCAAGCACACATAATTTCGCAATATTAGTTTTTAATTTCCTGCAAAATCACAGAGGCCAAATGAGCACTTAAAATTATCAAAGTGCAAATATGTAAATATATAAATTAAATCTAACTATTCTATATCTTATCTAAGAATGTAAAACATCACAAAACTATGAGCCGAAGAAAATCATTTACGATCATTATCATTTATATGTAGTATAATTAATTTTTTTATTTAATTTTCTAATTTCAAAATTTTTATATAAAAGAATATTATATATATATATATATATATTCAAATTACAAGTCATGTGCTCAGTGATTTATATGTCTCATAAATATTATGTGAAACACTTTCTATAACAATTTGTTGAATGTATATGAGAGCAAGATTATAAATAAATCAATTATAAATCCCCCTCCCCCAAAAATTGATCTATTTAAAAAAAAATTGTGATTAAATAAATTATAAATTGTAAACATTTGATTATAACAATAAAAATTAAATGGTATAATAAAATAGGAGTCAATATTGGAGAGATATTATTACATTTTACACCAAAAAATAAATTATGCTAAATTTAAATTATTCAAAATTATGCTAAATTTAAAATTGTACATGTACCGGTGTACGTAGGTATGCGTACGTGTGATTATCTTGTCACGGACTGCGTATGAGGTAGTTGTTCTCTGAGTAATCACAGTAAGGATCATTGTATAAGGTTAAGGTAGCTGTTGGATTGAGAGCTCTGTGTAGCTAGTATTGGGATTAGGGCTAAATGGGGAGATATTGAGAAATTGTTGTGCGAAATGGGCCAAGGGGATGCTTTTTAAGCCTTGGTTAAATGTTCAAATAGGGCGAAGAAATCCATAGAATCAAAATTAATAAACCATAAAAAATCACCACAATTAATTTATTATTATTATTATTATTATAATAATAGTGGTTAGACAAACTAAAGTTGAGAATTTCATGGATAATAATTAAAAAAAAAAAATTATTTGTTTTAAATAAACCTATATTTATTTTATTAGTAGCAATTATATATTGTCAAATATACAAATATTATATATATATATATAAACTTAATAAAATTTTAATACAAATTTAGTTATACTTACTTGAAAGTGTATCCTATGTATATATATAAGGTTACAAGTTAGTATTCAATAATAGGAAATACAAGGTTGAATATTATAAATAAATATAGATATTTTTTTTCGATCATTTTACAATTTTGTGGTCAGCAATAAGAAGTTGCTTCATACTTCATACCTTAATTATTAATGAAAATTCTTTAGCAAATTAAACAATTGTTTAGTCCTTTCATTGATATGAGGATCAACATAGTGGCAAAAAATATTAACAAGTTGAGGGATACAATTTTTGTTGAAATGGTTGACAGAGAGGTGGACAATCACTTTTTCATAGACTCAACTCTTCTTTAAAACCACTTACAGTCAAATATTTTTAGGAAATTGTGACAAAAAGTATTCCCTAAAATTATTTGGCAAAGAAACGAGTTATTAGCAATACAAAGTTGGTTTTTATTAAACTGAAGAAAAAAAAAAACCATCAAGAAAGAAAGAAAATAATAGTTAATTTAAGGAAAAGCTGTTGTAACTTCGCCATTTTTCCTTTTCCAAAAAAGTCCCCATGGTGGTTAAATTAGTTTGATGATCTTCAAATTTGTGAAACATTGGGACATGAATATTTTTTTTTTCAATAATACACGAGCAATCATTACTATAATAAATTCATATAATTGAGCAAATTGTATTAACAACAATTTTTTTTTTTCTTTTGATAGGTTATATTAACAACAATTATTACGAGTCATTTGTACTCTAAGGGAAAGTCATGATGATCCTAAACGTGAGGGTACAATAAAAAAAATAAGTGTAAACAAGTTCCACATGGGATTTATTTTTTTATTTTTTTGCTGAATCGTTCCACATGGGATTATACTAATCATTGGTCTCCACTAGCATGTAGCATGTAGCTAGCATCCAACTAGATATAAGAGAAAAATAAGCATTAAATTTTCTTCATCTAATGAATTAATTCCTCCAAATTTATAAATCCTCAATTTTTCTTTATGTACTAAACTTCATTCGAGGTCAACACCCTACTTGCTTTTAAGGACAACAGCTTCTTTTGTAAGATCCATCCATCCAATTCTCATGCAACTATTCTCTAATAAAAGCAGGATCTAAGTTAAGTTATGGGTATTTGTATGAATCGCCTTTCCGTAATTTGAAATTTTCATATCAAAACTCAAAAGGAAAAAAAATGGTGATTTTAAAACGTTAGTACATTAGAGCAATGCATTAAATCTTTACGTCACATTAAAAAATAAATTGTATTGCAGCAAATGCTTCATCAATTTACAACCATAGAAGTTTTGAAAGCTGTTTTTCATATGCATCCATCAAAAACTTCTGGTTCTTATGATATGTCTATTTAAAATGGTCTCTAAGTCCTTCACTCATATTTGCTTTAATTCATGACTCTCAATATATATATATATATATATATATATATATATATATATATATATATATATATATATATATATATATATATATTTATAGCTTTAATTTATAAAATTAAACACCCTCAAAAAATTATTAATTATAGGTCGATTAGCTTATGCAATGTACTTAATTTATAAAATAGTCTCTATTCTCTAAAGTCCTAACAAATACATCGCTGTCTACTCTTCCATTCATTGTTTTAGACTCCCAAAATACTTTCATCCCGAGACATCTTATTAGTGATAATGTGGCTATAGCCTATAGGTTATTGCATAGTGTGAAATCTAGGAGAAGAGGAATGCTAGGGCATATGGCTATCAAACATGACATGAGCAAGGTCTATAATTGAGTGGAGTGTAGCTTCTTAAGGGGGATATGATGACCAAATTGGGTTTTGACCCACAATGGATGGCCCTCGTAATGGAATGTATAACTACACCATCATATGTAGTTATTATTAACAGAAAACCTACGGATTATATCAAACCTACAAGAGGCATCAAGCAAGATGATTCTCTTGAGCTGATGTTGATGTTGACAAGAAAGGATATAAACTCTACATGGGTAGAGGAGGCCGCAAAAGGCTCCCATTTAATGTTTGCAAAAGACGATCTACCTTTTGGCCATGCAACAATTGAGGAGTGCAATAATATTATACAGATTTCTAATAAGTGTGTCATTGTCTAACGTCGCGAAATTAATAGAGAGAAAATATCCATTTATTTTACGAGATACACATCTGATACTATGGCTTATGATATCCCTTCCTTGAAAGGTATTAGTATAATAATAACAGCTATGACAAATAGCTTGGCCTCCTATTTTAGTTGGAAGATCTAAGTAAAGCACACTCAATGGCATCAAGAAGATGGTAATTAGGCGGATTCAAGAGTGGAAGGAGAGATTTTTGACAAGAACTAGTAGAAAGGTACTCATAAAAGCAGTGATCCAAGTCATACCAACGTACAACATGTCTTGTTTTAAACTCCCAAAAACATGGTGTGATAAGCTCAATGTACTGATAGCTAGATATTGGTGGGGAAAAGGGGCGTGGAGAGGAAGATCCATTGGAAGAGTTAGACCAAACTTTGTGATTCAAAAGAAAAAAAAAGGGGGCCTTGGTTTTAGGGATCTTCACTATTTTTATTTGGTTTTTCTAGTTAATTAAAAAGGGTGCATGATAACTCTTAACTAAACCACACTCCTTGTTCTACCGGATTTCAATCTCAAGGCAAGGTTTTTTCCTCAAAACAGTTTCTTGCAAGCAAAATTAGGACATAACTCTTCATACATTTGGAGAAGTATACATTCCGCCTGGGATTTATTACGTAAGGGAAGTATTTGGAAAATTGAAGATGGGAGGAAGAAGGCAAGATGATTAGCGATCTTATCGATGTTTGAACTTTGGGAACCAGTGTTGGAAGGTGGACTTGGTCGTGGATTTTTTCGAGCCACAGATTGCTACAGCTATAAAACCATTCTACTGAGCTCTATCACGGAACTACATATTTGGCACCCTAAGGGAGTGTTCACGGTCAAAGTGCTTACCGCTTGGCGTTGTTGATTGTCTAATGAGGCTGGGTCAGGCTGGTTCCTAGAATGCGCAAGGTTTGGACTTCAGAGACGACTATGGAGAGCTAGTATTCCAGCTAAGGACACGCAGTATCTACAAAATCTAATGGTAAAAAAAAAAGCCACATCACAACACCATTTATTTATATTTTACCCACACTCTTCAGCAATAAACACACTACCCACACACAACTGCACTTAGCAGCGGACGACTAGGATCCATTGGAAGCCGGAAACATCAACAGATCTGAGAACCCATAAGCACAAACAGAGCCAAAAGAGAGGGAGAGAGATTGGGCGGAGAATGGGAGAGAGGGTCGGATCTGCACTTGTTGGTTTGTTCACCCTTTTTCTGTTGGGATTTGGTTGATTTCGGACTTGGTGGCCTTAAAGAAACCATTTTGCTGCTATGAAAACCAAATATCCATTGTAATGCTTTGGCTTCACGAGCAGCTGTGTGGATTTGCTCAACAAAAGGAACGCAATCCTCTTTTCCAGGGAAGAAAAATAATAGAGAAAAGAGAAAGTGGCTAGCTTCTTATTAGGGTGGGGCCTTCTTCTCCAGAAGGTCTGATATTGGCGTCTCTAACGCGTTTGGAGAGGAAGAAAGACTACTTATTGTATGTGACGTACCTTCTTGTTAACTTTTGGATTAGTTATTTGCCACATATCTTCCATCCAAATAAAAATGGGAGAAAACAGGAGGTGAGTCCGTCCCATAAGTACATATTTGAATTTAATAAAAAAAAGAAAAAGAAAAAGAAAAAAAAGAACAATGCCAAATATATACTTATATTTGGCATTGTTGATTGTTATGAGGCTGGGTCAGGATGGGGCGAGAGCTTATGTGGTCCTTGAATGCGCAAGGTGGACTTCTGAAGCATTTCCAATGCGATGGATCAGAGATAGCATGCAAAAAGTGGAGTAGTAGGGACGTCGCTAATTGTTTCTCTTTCATATGAGTAACCAGGGCCGGCTCAAGGCCTAGGCAAGTTAGGCCTAGGCCTAAGGCCCCACTAAAAATCAAAATTTTCTTTAATAAAAAAGATCCCATTTTTTATAGTTAAAAGTCCAAATTTTTATAAAATTATATATATTTTTTAAAGGTTGTACATTTTTTTTATTAGTGATGTACAAATTTTACTATTAGCTTACAAATTGCTATGTTATTAATCACAAAAAATGTGATATAAACATTCATTAGTTAAATTAATGAAGTTCATCAATGAGAGACAATATCTTATTACATTTTGAACATTTTATAGTACTTTTAATTAGCGCATTTTTCTTTTTCATTTATATTAGGACTCTCAAAGTACGAGACAACCTTAACTCAATTGAAACCCTAAAATATTTCAAATAGATGTTGCAAATGTGTTAAATCATCAATTATAGATTAATCTCCCCTAATAGTTTGAGACTTTGATTTTTGTAAACTAATATCCTACAAAACCATACACTAAATAATATATATATCTCTCTCTCTTAAAATCAAAATATAAAATTCAAAATTAGATTACAACTTTATTTAACTATGCATCGTCTTATATCCAAAAGAAAATATTTTTTTCAATCGTAATATATTTTTATTTCTTTTTATTAATATTTATAATTCAACTATGATATTCAATTATCTATATGAAATTAACATTAGTCTAGTTGGTATTATTTATGTATTTAATGTATCAAATTAACCTTAATTTGATTAGTATTAAATAATTTTGTTTAATTAATATTTACATATTAAAGGCCCCGCATAAATTTTTTGCCTTAGGCTCCAAATTATGTTGGGCCACCCCTGTGAGTAACTATTTCTATTTGTTTCTTTTTGTAAAGCTCCAGGAATATTTCCTCCATTCCCTGCGCTTCTTTAAATACTTGTAATCACATTATACTACACTAAATTAACGCAATTTCTATCTTTTTTTTTAACAACAAAAAACACACTTAACTTCTTGTTTTACTCCTATCAAAAAAGAAAAAGAAAAAAAATCTTGTTTTACCGTCACTGGGGATTAAGGGTCATCAAATAGCCCATGACCCATGGGCTGGCCCAGTAGCCCGCTAGCCCACCAGGCTAATGGGCAGCCCGGCCCGGTAATATTGAAGGCCGTGGGCAGCCCAGTAGCCCAATGGGACAGGCTATGGGTTAGTTTCTTTACCCATGGGCGCCCGGTGGGCCGGCCCGTTAGCCTGGCCCGTTGGCCTAGCCCATTAGCCCGACCTGTTAGCATGACTCATTGCCCAAAATTTATAACAAAATAATTTGGAGGTGAGTGAGGGATTGAAATTTAGACATTATAAAAACTTTAAGACCACACACCTAACCACTAAATACTTGGAATGATTGTGATACAATATGCATAATAAATATATATATTTTGGTATTAGTCTAGTAGCTTTGATTTTTAAACCAAAGTTACTAAGATGACTGTTGCCCTACCTCTGTGCCTGTGGAAAGAAAGTCATTTTTTCTTTTGATAAATTCCAATTCTTTCCTTACAAGTTACAATTATAGAAGAAATTCCTTATAAAATAAATAAAATAAAAAATAAAAAGCTTACCGTTGGTTGGAAGAAATTCTTTCCTTAATGAGTTGATATTTTCTTCATATATTTCCTTTAAGAATTGATATTTGATTCTTCAAATATTTAAATATTTGATTAAGCATTTTTAAAGGAAATTTCCTTTAAGAATGCTTACAATACCATTTGAACAATATTTGATTTTAAGAATTGATATTTGATTCTTCAAATATTTAAATATTTGATTAAGCATTTTTAAAGGAAATTTCCTTTAAGAATGCTTACAATACCATTTGAACAATATTTGATTTTAAGAATTGATATTTGATTCTTCAAATATTTAAATATTTGATTAAGCATTTTTAAAGGAAATTTCCTTTAAGAATGCTTACAATACCGTTTGAAAAATATTTGATTCTTCAAATATTGTTCAAATGGTATTGTAAGCATTCTTAAAGGAAATTTCCTTTAAAATGCTTACCGTTTGAACACAAAAGTCAATTCTCCTTTCTTTTTCTTTTTTTCTTTTTTTCTTTTTGTGTGTGTGTGTGTGTGTGTGTTTGTGTTCAAGTATCCAATCTATAAATACCTATGCCATTTCTCTCATTTTACTTACAAAAAATCTCTCAAATTCAAACTTTCCCTAGACTATTCTCAATTTTTCATCTCTTATTATTTTTGTCCTCTTATAGTTATATACTTTATAGAATAATAGTATTATATTTTTAATAGTTATATTTATACAATTACAAGTATCAAATAATCAAATTCTTCAAGTTGGAGGCTTGGAACTTGGAGGCTTGAGCATCCAATTGCATTTGAAAATCAACTTCTACAAATTGGAGTGGAACTGTGGAAGCTATTTGTCTCAAAATTCGATTGATTGGGTAACATCTTTTCATAACTTTTATTATATACTTGCTGTCTCATTATTTGTATACATTATTTTTGTTAGTTTTCAAAATTTTAAAATGACTCATAGAAATGATCACATCATACTAGATGATTTAGATGAGCAAGGGCAACATTTTGAGTCAATTGGTTCCCCCACATCCCCAATTTCCCCTACATCTAATGTACCAACTAATAATAATACTACACTCGGCTCAAATCCAAGTGTTACTAATAAAAAATTAAAAAGTGAAGTTTGGAAAATTTTTGATAGGGTAGAGAGGATAAAACAAGATGGAACAAAAGAAATTAAAGCTATATGTAGCAAATGTGGTGACGAGCTTGCTGGTGGCCCAAGTGCGGGTACTAACCATTTAAAACGTCATATGTTAAATAGTTGTAAGCGAAAAAATCAAATGGATATTAGAGATTTTCAACAATTAGGAAAAGATAAGGAGGGAAATTTAACTACATTTATTTACACTGATGCAAATGCACGGAATGAAGTGGTAGAATATCTTGTTAGAGCTGAACACCCATTTACATTTGTTGAAAAACATGATTTTACAGGAATGGTGCAACGTGGTTTAACTCCACAATATAAAGGATTTTCTGCATCCACCGCAAAAAGAGATATTATGAAGAGTTTTAAATTTTATAAAGAAAAATTAAAAAGTATTTTGCATGCACATAGTGGTAGATTTTGTTTAACTTCTGACCTGTGGACATCAAGAAATAAATTAGGTTTTATCTCTTTAACTATTCATTATATTGATTCTAATTGGAATTTAAATAAAAGAATAATATCATTTAAAATGTTGGAATCTCCACACACGGGATATAACATTGCAAATCTTATTAGTGAGGAACTTCAATATTGGGGGATTACTGATAAAATATTTTCAATAACACTTGATAATGCAACAAATAATGATACGGCGGAGATGTTTTTAAAAGAAAAATTAAGTTTACCTTTACATGGTACATTATTTCGAATACGTTGTTGTGCACATATTTTAAATATAATTGTTCAAGATGGTTTATCAAATTTATCCTCATTTGTTGAAAAAATAAAAGATATTGTTCGTAATATTAATAGTTCTCAAGCAAGATATGAATTGTATATAAAATGTTGTATGGAATTGAAAAGAAACAAAAAAAATATAAATATTGATGTGCCTCATAGGTGGAATGCTACTTATCTTCTTTTAGATTCAGCAATAAAATATAAAGATGTTTTAAATTTATATTATTCTCATCTTTCTCAAAATTCACGTTGTCCTCTAGAAAAAATTGAAGAACATGATTGGATGTTAGCAGAACTTGTAAGAGACTTTTTAAAGGTTTTTGATGATTAAACAAAAAATTTTTGTGGTGTATATTATCCAACATCTTGTAGAGTTATAATTCAATTGACTAACATTTGTGCAAAATTTTCAAAATTTTATGGGCAAACTTTTGGAATATTTGATGAAACGTTAGATTTAATGAGACAAAAATTTGACAAATATTGGGGAGATATTCCTTTGATTTTTGGAATGGCTATTATTCTTGATCCTAGATTTAAGATTGAAGAGTTGAATGTTTTTTTAGAAATAATTTATAATGATGAAGTTGAAAAAATTCAAAAGACCATACAATCATTTCAAAATTCAATGACACAATTATTTGATTATTATGGAAATGCTTATAAAAATTTTGATATTGGTGCCCAAACACAAAACACAAGAAGCTCTTTGTCCTCTACTAGTTCTCTAAGTGACCAAGAAGAACAAAATGCTTATCACATGGTTAAAAGAAGAAGAGAACAAGCATCTTCAGTAACATCAGGTGGGTTATCGGAATTTCAACGTTATTTAAATCAACCTTTACTTGAAATTGATGAAGAAGGATCATTTGATTTATTGGGCCGGTGGAAAACAAATCAAAGTAAGTATCCCATACTTTCCATTATGGCTCGTGAAATATTATCAGTTCCTGTTTCTACAGTAGCATCGGAAGCATCTTTTTCTGCAGGTGGTAGAGTTGTATCTGACAAGAGATGTGGTCTTAGTCCTGAGACTGTTGAGGCACTTGTGTGCTTAAAGGATTGGAACTTAGCAGACACAAGACGACAAGAAGCAGAACAAGAAGCAGAATTAGCAGAGGCATTTGAACGATTGAAGTTAGAAAGGCCCGAGTGGATGCCAAGAAGTCCACCACATGACCAACAATCCACCACTTCAAGATAATGCTTAGCAAATAGTTATAAAATTTATGTAACAAGTTTTTCAATTTTTTTCTTAGATAAAATTATTTGATGTTTCAACACAAATAGATTGGGAATTGCAAATGATAGACAAGTGTGTGGGTGCCAACCTAGTTGGGATGTACACATTTTGTAGTGATGCAACTATTTTCAGTCTAATATATTTATGAAAATTTCAATGTACTTATTTATTCTTATCAATACAAGTTAATTAATCTTATTTTAATACATTTTTAAGAGGTATGTCTTAGTATTTTTTTTAATAGAATTTTTTAGTAGATTTAATTGTTCAATTTGATAGTTTGTAATAATATATAATTATAATTTTTTTGGTTAAATTTTTAGAATCCCATTGAAGACCTGTTAAAAATGCCCATGGGTAGCCCATTAAACCCACCTCACTAGCCCAGCCCGCTAAAGCCCAAATGGGCATTGCCCATGGGTAGGGCCACGGGCTAGGGTTTTTCCATCCAGCCCGGCCCGACCCAGCCCATTGACTAGTCAACGACCCGTTAAGCCCAGCCCATTAGACCCATGGGCCAAGTAAAAATGGGCCGGGTCGGCCTGGCCCGGCCCATTGACGAGGCCTACTGGGGATAAGGTTTAATTCATGTGTTATTTTTAAAAAATTTGAAAAAATTATCCTTTTATAATTGAGGAATGTCCTTCCGTTCTCCTGCCCACATAAACTCTCCTTCTTATTAAATATACATTAATTATGATCAAGCTTGGGTGACGCTAATTTAATACGACAAAAAAGTAAGAAGATATTATATTAAACTAAATTAGAAAGCTTAAGGAGAAAAATGTTGACCAGTAGATTTGATAAAATTGGACCCAAGCTTGTTAATCCGTCCAAACCCAAAGGAAAATTTTGGGTCTAGGTTGGAGCTTTATAAACCCGCCAAAAAATGAGGCTCGAACCCACGTAAGTTCTAATTGGGTCGGGTTGACCCACTTTTAACAAAGGAAATTTTCTTTTGTACTTTTGTTGGTTCATTTTGGAAGGGAGAGGAAGTGGAAATAGAGGGAAATAAAGTGAAATAGGTTGAAAATTAGCTAATTTTCAGTCAATTCGACTCTACTCCATTTCCATCCAAATTAGCTCTTAGTTCTTTGACTTTTTAACCTCACTTTTATCATTTCTCTTCACACCTTTCCATTCACTATCCATCAAATTTTCTAATCTAAGCTGCTACAAAATATTCAATATTCAATTTTCACTCTTTCATGGTTCATATTACTCACAAATTGATGAAATAAACATTTTTATTGATGCTATTTAAGCTTTGTTTTGAAGGGTTAAGAATTAGGTTTAGGGACCCAAAATTGTTTTTGGAGTAATACTACGTCCGCAACAATTTTACAATAAGTTTTTTGCAAAAAATTATTATTGGTGAGTAAAAAAGTGATGTTAATATTAGGTTCAAATTAGAATCATTAACAACTTACCATATATAATTTTGTTGTGAAATTATTTTGAAAATTGTAAATATAGTATTATTCTTATTTTGGTTGAATCCAATTTTTTTTAATTCTTAAATCATGGTGTTCAACAATTTTATTAGGATGGTCACGATATGTTAATTTAATAAATAAATAAATATATATATATATATATATATATATATATATATATATATATATATTTGCAAGTTAGGTAGCAACAATCAAGTTGACTTAACTTCAAATATGTGCATTGTAAAATGAATAATTGCACTTTATCAACCGGTGTAATTTTACTTATACACGGTTTGAAAAATATCACGTTTTTGATAATTAAAAAAAAAAAAAAAAAAAACGATTTTTTTCGAACTTAGTCTCAGTTTGTCTTAGTCTCACTATATTAACTTAGATTGTGTTCATGGTGCAGATTACAGACATTACCCATGTCACAGTTTTCTGTGTAACATGGGGATCAAAAAGCCTCTCAAGAAAAACTTAAGTCTCACCAACTTCCCCAATAAATTATAACTATATATCACTCATCTCTAAAAGCAACATCTATCAAAAATACCAATAATGATTCTAATGTGAAACTTCTACGATTCTACAACTCCTCATAAACAATAAATCTTGACCAACACATAAAACATGCCATCTAATTCCAAATTATTTCTTAAATCAGAAAAAAAAAAAAATTATTTTCAAGCATCATCAAATCATTCACAACAATAATCAATTCCAAAAAAACGACAATTGAAGGCCATAGGCCCCCAAAAAATGGTTAATTAGTACCTTGAAACTTAACGCATTTTCTGACTGAAACCCGTCTCTCTCATTTCCTGTGCAGAAGGGATGAATCATCAGTTGCACTTTATTACCAGAGGGGTATCAACAAAGCATTGCACATCTTTAAATGATATCGTCAGAGACTCGAATAGCAGGACCAGCCTCCCTGTACAACCAACCACACTCTCTTGTATCATCTTATAACCAAAAAACTTAATTCAGTATACTGAGAATTAATATATTGTTAACAGTTTTATCTTACCAAAATTTCTTGTTTCTGCAGTAGTTTGCGGAAACAGCTGATCATCTGTTTCTCGTACCTGAGAGAATTTTTTTCTTCCCCCGAAATAGTAGCCCGAGACATCTTTGGAACTGTATTCATGATAGGGTTACAGGTGAATGGATGAATTGAAAAAATTCAATCATTATAGTTGTTTATCAATTGAAATGAACTTACGCTTTATGTAAACAGATATCAGTAACAAGGCATGAGAAATACTGCCCTGACCTGCTAAGAATTGAAACAAAAACGCGCATTAAAGCACCATCAAAACCCTATCTAAAACATAAAGTAAACAACAACTCTTGAAATAAAAAATGAGTTCATGTTGGATTGTCTTCGTGTCTGTCCGTTCTACTATTCCTTGGTATTAGACTCAATGCTCTTGTTGTCGTACTTCCTCGATTACCTCTTATCACAATTTCAAGAATTGAAAATAGTATATTTCATTGATTGATTCAAGTATACAAAGAATACATATATATATACTCATCCATACAGGTGTGAACACGGATGTAACTACCTAACAGAAACTAACAAACTCATACACGTGCAAGTAACTCCTTAACAGACTTCCTCACGTGCCAATGCTTAAATAAAGATTATAACAAGCTAAACTACAAGTCGTTTGCACTTCAGCCCTCACTTATGCAGCCCTGTCGTTTATGCTCTGTTGTAGGATCATCAATTCTGTGATTGAGCCTTTGATCTTCTGCTCCTCTGCTCTTGCTACTGTCCTTGGTATCTCCATTCTTACTTGTATTCTGATACTCCCCCTCAAGAGCAGCAGGGGCATGTATGTTAATCATTCCCATTTTACAACTAAGGGTGGAGAATTGATTATAACTCAGAGCTTTAGTGAGCAGATCTGCCAACTGGCAATTTGTTCTAACATGATTTAACTTGATTACCTTCTCCAACACTTTATTCCTAACCACATGACAGTCTATCTCTATATGTTTTGTCCTCTCATGGAAGACTGGATTGGAACCAATGTGTAATGCAGCTTGGCTGTCACAGAACAGTAAAGCCTCCTTATCATGGTTCACACCAATGTCCTTGAGAAAGTATAAAATCCACACTATCTCACATGTTGCTACTGCCATGGACCTGTATTCAGCCTCAGCTGATGATCTTGACACTGTGGATTGCTTCTTGGACTTCCAAGATACTAAGGAATCTCCAATGAAGATGCTGTAGCCAGTCACAGACCTCCTGGTGTCAGGACATGCAGCCCAATCTGCATCTGCAAAGCCTTTCAAATGCAAGTCTGTGTTGGAAGGAAACATAAGTCCTTTGCCCGGTTCACTCTTTAAATACTGTAATACTCTATGTGCTGCATCCAGATGAGGTCTCCTTGGCTTGGACATAAACTGACTGAGTTTATGGACAGCAAATGTAATGTCAGGTCTTGTGATTGTCAAGTACAAGAGCCTGCCCACAAGCCTTCTATAGTGACTTGGATCTTTAAGTTCTTCTCCTTCAAACTTGCTAAGTTTTAAGTTGTGTTCCATAGGAGTCTTTGCACACTTACAGCCCAGTAGTCCAGCATCATTGAGCACCTCAAGAGTGTATTTCCTTTGACAAAGAGCAATCCCTTTGTCTGATCTTGCAACCTCCAATCTAAGGAAATATTTCAAATTACCCAAATCCTTAAGCTTGAACTTATCATCCAGCATGACTTTAAACTTGTCCACTGCAGCCTTGTCATTACAAGCTATCAAAACATCATCTACATAGACTAAAAGGATCATGAAAATGTTGTCATGCCTTCTAGTAAACAAGGAGTAATCAGCCTTGGATTGAATGAAACCAAGCTGAATTAGAGTGCTTGAAAACTTCGTAAACCATTGCCTAGAAGCTTGCTTGAGACCATAAATGGATTTGTTGAGCTTACAAACAACCTCCCCCTGGCTGTGAAACCCTTGTGGAAGAGCCATATACACCTCCTCATCCAAATCCCCATGAAGAAAGGCATTATTAACATCTAATTGAGTAAGAGACCAACCCTTAATTGCAGCAACAGCAAGAAGAACTTTGACAGAAACCATTTTAGCCACTGGAGAGAAGGTTTCAAAGTAGTCAATGCCTTCCTTTTGGGTGAAGCCCTTAGCTACCAACCTAGCTTTGAACCTTTCAATGGACCCATCAGCCTTATACTTAATCTTGTACACCCACTTGCAGCCAATGGACTTCTTATGAGGAGGTAAGGGTGTTAAGGTCCAAGTGTTGTTAGCCTCAAGTGCAGCTATCTCAGCAGCCATGGCAGCTTGCCATTGTGGATCAGAAACAGCTTGATAGTAAAACTAAGGTTCAACAATGGAGGAAATGGCACAACAGAAAGTCTTATAGGAGGGAGAGAGGTGATGATATGACACATGAGAAGAAAGGGGATGAGATGTACCTGACTGGGAAGAAGGCAAATGCTGGACAGAAGTAACATTGTTGCAGTGAAACTCCTGTAAGTATGATGGTCTTTTAATGGATCTAGCAGACTTTCTAAGGGGAATAGGATCTGCTATGGGATCAAGGGGAGCTTCTGGGATATCATCAAGTAGATCATTGTCAATGTTATGATGAACTTGAGTGATGGAATGAGAAGAAAAGGCAGAATTGGAAGGTGAAGACCGAAGGGCCTCATCATGCAAGGCAGGAACAGGTGAGACACATGGCAAGGGCAAGGAATTGAGAGGAATGGAGCTATGGGAAGAAGACACAAAAGGGAAAACAGATTCATGAAAAACAACATCCCTTGATATAAAGACAACATGAGTGTCAAGGTCATAAAGTTTATACCCTTTGACAGTACAAGGATAGCCAAGAAAAATACATTTTCTTGCTCTTGGAGAGAATTTGGTCCTGGTTTGAACAATGGTGGAGGCAAAACACAAGCAGCCAAAAACTTTAAGATGATCATAGGCAGGGGGCTTATGAAATAAGAGTTCAAAGGGAGTTTTGTCATGCAGCAAGGGAGAAGGAAGTCTATTGATGAGGTATGCTGCAGTTAAGACACAGTCACCCCAAAAAGACAATGGTACTTGAGATTGAATTTGTAAGGCCCTAGCAATGGAGAGTAAGTGCTGATGCTTTCTTTCTACAACAGAGTTCTGTTGTGGAGTATAAACACAGCTGGTTTGGTGGATAATGCCATGTAAACTAAAGAAGTCAGGCATGGCAAACTCTTTGGCATTGTCAGTCCTAATGGCTTTAATGTGCTGACTAAATTGTGTAGCAATCATAGCATAAAAGGACTGAAATAAAGGTCTAACATCAGTTTTGGATTTCATAAGAAAAAGCCAAGTGGCTCGGGTTGCATCATCCACAATGGTTAGGAAATATTTATAACCATCCAAAGTAGGAACTGAATAAGGGCCCCAAACATCCATGTGAACTAAATCAAAAGCACAAGCAGAAATTTTATTATTGAAAGGGAAAGGTAAACGTTTAAGCTTGGCCATAGGACAAATATGGCAAGTCTTATTACAAATGAATTGTAAGGAAGGAAGATGAGAACCTAAAACTTTAAGCTTCATATCTGAAGGGTGTCCTAATCTGGCATGCCACAGAGAGGAAGATGCAGAACTTGTAGAAGTTGAAGCAGAAAAAGGCGGAAAAGAAGCTTTGGACTTATGACTGCCTAAGTAATCAGCAAGGGAAGAAGGAGAGATGTGTTGTAGGCTGTCACACTGCAACAAATACAAGCCATCAACAGCCTTGCCCATCCCAATCGTTTTCCAAGGTAAAAGGTCCTGAAGAAAACAATAATTGGAGAGGAAAACAAGGCAATAAGGTTGAGATAGTGTGAGTGTACTAACAGATAGTAAATTGAAGCTGAAAGAGGGAACACAGAGAACATTAGTAAGTGTAAGAGAAGGAGAGAGAATAACAGTGCCAATGTGAGTGACTTGAGCTGATTCCCCATTAGGCAAGTGAACTAAAGACTGTACAGTAGCAGTGATTGAAGTTAACAGATCAACTGAGCAAACAAAGTGGTCAGTAGCCCCAGTATCCAACACCCATGTCCATTAATCATAGACTCTTCTATTCACTACTTGTGCAGAGAAAACACTATGAGACAGATCAATACCTGACATTGGAGCATTGATGGATGCAGAAGAGGATGCTACATTTGCCATTGAAGTATCTCTGATTTGAGCGGAAGGTAAGATGGATGAATTGGAAGCTCCAAATAAGGCATGTAGTTGCTGATATTGTTTAGGAGTGAAAACAAATGGATGATTCATTGGTGAGGCAAGTGGAGTATGAGCAACCTGATGATCTGAAGACACTTGATGAGCCATAAATGGCTTGTTCTTGAACTTGAAACCTGGTGGAAAACCATGCTTTTTGTAGCATTTATCCACTGTGTGACCAAGCTTGCCACAATGTGTGCAAGTTGGTCTTTCTTTTCCTTTTCCAACAGCACCACCAAGGAATGAACCAAGATGCTCATTGGTCAATTTAGCAGCTAAAGCAGTGGAATCAACCTTGGGAAAACCTGAATTAGGCATTGATCTTTGTGTTTCTTCTTGGATTAACAAGGAATACACCTTACTAAGAGATGGAATTGGATCCATAAGCAAAACTTGAGATCGTACTTGGGAGAAAGAATCATTCAATCCCATGAGAAATTTCATAACAGATTCTCTTGTTTGTAAATCAGTGAGTTTCTTGTTAATATTGCAAATGCATTTACCACATGAGCAAGTAGGAAAGGGACTAAGATTCTGTAATTGATCCCAAAACACCTTCAATTGAGTAAAGAAATCAGTGATGGATGATTCACCTTGATGAAGCTCGGCTATGTCCTTCTGAAGATTGAATACTCTAGGTCCATTTGTTTGAGCAAAACGATTCTTCAAGTCATTCCAAATTTCCAGAGCAGTATCTTCATAAATGATGCTGGATTGAAGTTTTGGTGAAACTGAATTGGTTAGCCATGTCCCAACCATATTATCACATCGTATCCATGCTTGCTCATTTGAAGGAGTTGAAACCAGTGGTGATGAAAGAGTCAAGGTTCCATCAATAAATCCTAATTTATTCTTGGTGAGTAAAGCTTTTCTAACTGCACGAGCCCAAGCTGCATAATTTTCACCACCTAACAATGGCTGTGTGACAAGAACAAGACTTGGATTCTCTGCGTGATGTAAAAACAGAGGGTTATCCATTGGAGATTCTTGAGAAGAAGATGGATTCACAGACGTGGAAGCTTCTGTAGAACCATTTGTATTTGTAACAAAAGTCATATATGACAATTGATGTTTGAAGAATCAACTTCAACTTCCAGAAAATAAATTTTCTCAAGAACAGAGAGGAATTTTCTCGGAAAGTTGAGGAAGATGAAAGAAAATGCAAAACCTACAAGAATTTAGGAATTTTGCTCTGATACCATATCACAATTTCAAGAATTGAAAATAGTATATTTCATTGATTGATTCAAGTATACAAAGAATGCATATATATATACTCATCCATACAGGTGTGAACACGGATGTAACTACCTAACAGAAACTAACAAACTCATACACGTGCAAGTAACTCCTTAACAGACTTCCTCACGTGCCAATGCTTAAATAAAGATTATAACAAGCTAAACTACAAGTCGTTTGCACTTCAGCCCTCACTTATGCATCCCTGTCGTTTATGCTCTGTTGTAGGATCATCAATTCTGTGATTGAGCCTTTGATCTTCTGCTCCTCTGCTCTTGCTACTGTCCTTGGTATCTCCATTCTTACTTGTATTCTGATACCTCTGGTCCCTTAGGAACTTCGGATCTATCCGCAACCACAATTTACATAACCAAAAATAAAAAATAAAAAAACATAATTAATTTTGAAAAAAAAAAAAAAAAAGGCAAAGTACCTCTTTCGTGGAGGTGTGGCGGTGCGTGCGGGGCTTCTTGATTCCATTCTTGTGGACCTTGTAGGATTGGTTGTGCGATGTGTGGTTCTTATTTGCCATCTCTGAAACCCCAATAATACACAGATACTAATTAATCTCAAAAAACCCAACTCGTTTTCTCTCTTTTAGAGAGAGAGAGAGAGGACAAACCTGGAAGCAAAGAGAGGGTGTGGCAGGACAAACCTGGAAGCAAAGAGAGGGTTTTGTGATTGATGGAGTAGAGCCAATTGAAAGAAGAGGATTGGCGGTTTTATATGATCCTGTAGGGGAAGAATGACTAGAACAAAGTCAATATATATGATCTTGATTTAGGGTTTGCAATTTTGCAAAAAAATGATGATTATAACACACGAAAATTTCCAAATTGAAAAAACTAACCCAATCTTTTTTCTTTTTTTTGAGAGAAAAAAAAAAAAAAAAACCCAATCTAATATCTCAAGTTTGCTTTTCATGGGTTACTGAGCTTGGTTAGGTTGAAATTTTATTCTAAGTCTCAAGTTAGGTTCGGTTCAAGTTGATAGTTTTTTCTACTCATCTAATAAATTTTTGTATTCTTATTTTAATTTTTTAGTTTGATTTGTTACGTATATAATGGATTATGTTGGGTTGAAATTTCTCACCCCATCAAAGTCGAGTTGGATTGAAAAATCATTTAACCCAACCCAACCGACCTATGCATCACACCAGAACAAGCGTGTAATATATTAACCCAAAAAGAGCATTTAGAATTTAATGTTTGAAAGAATATATAGGGTCAATCTTTCTCTCACTAAATCATCAAATTCTCCCTCATTTTTAACCAAATTTAAGACATGATTTTTATAAAATAAAAAAATTAAGCCATGTGACATTTATTGAACTTTTAAATGCCATATATATATATATATATATATTATACAAGATATAATTTCTATTCTAACATAATCTAAGTGTATATAGGTGTGAATTTCCCTCTTGGAGACTTGAACCCTGACCCTTACCTCCAACACCCCACAAGCACTTATACTTGTGGAGTGACCAATGCGCCAAGGGTGCGTGATGGTTTAAATGCCATATGTTACATCTAATAAAAAGGGGAAAGAATTGAGGGGTTCAAATGTAGATGTAGCGTTCCTAATAATATTTTTAAAAATATGTAAATATTATTGCAAAAAGTATGTAAATCATCTTTGCAAAAAGTATTGCAAAAAGTATGCAAAAAGTATTGCAAAACTCAATATTTCCATATTTTTAAAAATATTTTTGCAAAAAGTTTTATGCCTCCTATATAAAGGCTTTTATGTACATTCTTTAACAGTGAAATACAATACTATTGCATTCAGCATTCCCAACAAAGCTCATGCTTTGGAGATACTAAAGGTGTAACTCCCTTCACCCAGACTTGTTGCTTCTATAGCTCAATGACACTCACGTGCAAGGCCATGATGTAATCTTCACGAACAAACCCTCACACTTATTTTTCCGGGCTTGGTGACTGTACAAAGAGTAATGCTAAGGATAAATAATAATAATAACAACAACAACAACAACAACAACAACAATTTCACAGCATTCCTAAATTAACATGCTAATTCAAACATGGGTGAATCACAATCTCCAATTTAAATTATTTTAATGATGTGGCATACTAACTTAAAAATGTTTTGAAATTCTTGTGGCTTTTTGTTATCTCTGTAGCATTACTCCAAAACTAATTTTGGCCTTTTGACCCCTCATACATAATCCTTAAACTAGAAACATTAGGCGATAATCATAAAACTGGCAATGTAAGTGTTTGTTGCCTAATGTAATTGTTGACGAAATTAAGTGCTATAGCTACAAAATATTTCGTCACCATATATCTAATTTGTTGTGGTGCAAGTTATACACAAAACATAATTTAGGTTTTATTTTGCAATATCGGTTGAAAATGTAATATGAAAAGGGTTTATAAAATGTTGCTCAAGCATTGAATATCATATTGTGTTGAAGTAGTTCAAAGAAGTGCAATGCATGCAAACTTGACTAACACTTGTTCGAGTTTTAGTTGATCGAGATGCCCTGCTCGCCTATGTGTTGTTCACACACTTGTACAGATAGTACCCAAAATTGTATGTGATGATTTACATATTTTAAATTGCAAAAAGATGATGTTCGTATTTGAAATATTTTTGCATATAATTTGCAATACTTTTTGAAATATGTAAATATTTTTAAACATATGATGTCCGTATGTGGTGATTTACTTATTTTTAAAAAGTATGAGTTATTTTTTAGAATTTTTTTCACTAAACTTTTTGGAAAACCAACTCTATCTTATGAAGTCTCATTCGAGGCTTTTAGACAAAGGTGCTATTGAGATATTAGGCCCTTTTGGTATCTCGTACACATTTTGATGTTTGGCCAAGCCAATAAGTCAGCTTCAAAGTGGATTTCTTGTGCAAAGTGTGTTATGATCCATGGCCACTTGCCTAGTGGGGACAGCTTCTCCATTGTGGGTAAACAAGAACACTCAGATCAATCTACCCAGGGTGGGGCATGTAACTTAGAGGATTAGAGCACGTGGTTGTGAACCGCGTTGTAGATGTTCATGGATTTTGAGTTGCAGAGGAAGCAGCCAATAAGGTTTTGTGAGAGGATGTGTCCGGCCTTGATTAGGTGCCTCAAACTCTTGGAGGGTTCCATCCAAGAAACTAATCTTGGCTTTGGATGGCTAGTGAAGGGCTTTCCCACCTTCGCTTGTGTATTGAGAAAGATGAACAAAAAAGGAATGTAGCTTTGGGTTTGAATGGGGGGTGAACTTGCAAATCAATGTAGAAGTAAAGATATATGGCAATGAAAAAGATATTTCGAGTTAGGGTAATGTCTCTCTCATTCAACTTAATTCTCATCTTCCATACATATCCAATTTTTATGTTTTAGACATAATATCTTCGTGCACATTCATTTATCACATTTCAAATACATACATCATCTTTTTGCAATTTAAAATATGTAAATCACCACATACAATTTTGGGTACTATCTGTACAAGTGTGTGAACAACACATAGGTGAGCAGGGTATCTCGATCAACTAAAACTCGAACAAGTGTCAGTCAAGTTTGCATGCATTGCACTTCTTTGAACTACTTCAACACAATATGATATTCAATGCTTGAGCAACATTTTATAAACCCTTTTCATATTACATTTTCAACCGATATTGCAAAATAAAACCTAAGTTATGTTTTGTGTATAACTTGCACTACAACAAATAAGATATATGGTGACGAAATATTTTGTAGTTATAGCACTTAATTTCGTCAACAATTACATTAGGTAACAAACACTTACATTGCCAGTTTTATGATTATTGCCTAATGTTTCTAGTTTAAGGATTATGTATAAGGGGTCAAAAGGCCAAAATTAGTTTTGGAGTAATGCTACGGAGATAACAAAAAGCCACAAGAATTTCAAAACATTTTTAAATTAGTATGCCACATCATTAAAATAATTTAAATTGGAGATTGTGATTCACCCATGTGTGAATTAGCATGTTAATTTAGGAATGCTGTGAAATTGTTGTTGTTGTTGTTGTTGTTCCTTAGCATTACTCTTTGTACAGTCACCAAGCTCGGAAAATTAAGTGTGAGGGTTTGTCCGTGAAGATTACATCATGGCCTTGCACGTGAGTGTCATTGAGCTACAGAAGCAACAAGTCTGGGTGAAAGGAGTTACACCTTTAGTATCTCCAAAGCATGAGCTTTGTTAGGAATGTTGAATGCAATAGTATTGTATTTCACTGTTAAAGAATGTACACGAGAGCCTTTATATAGGAGGCATATGTGTGCAGTATAAGTAAGAGTGCAGTGCAAGCATGTGTGCTATACAAGTAATCTAGGTGGGCCTAAAGCCCACAACACTATACACATTAACGACCCCCTTCAAACTCAAGGTGGGTGTGAGACCAACTTGAGGTTATCAACCAAATCACGAAGGCGTCCCTTAGGATGTAACTTGGTGAAGATATTTGCAAGTTGGTCTTTGGAGGAGACTGAGAAGAGCTTGAGAGCACTATGAACAAGATGATAACAGATAAAATGACAATTGATCTCGATGTGTTTAGTCCGTTCATGGAAGACATCATTGTGAGTAATATGAATGGCACTCAAGTTGTCACAATAAAGAGGAGTAGCAGAGGATGTGGACACACCTAAGTCTTTGAGAAGCCATCGTAGCCAAAGAAGCTCAAATGTGGTATCAGTAAGGGCACGATATTCTGCTTTAGTACTGGAGTAGGCCACATGAGTTTCTTTTTTACTTCGCCAAGAAATCAGAGAAGAACCAAGAAGAAAGTAATAACCAGTAGTGGACCTGCGATCAGTGGGATATCCTGCCCAATCAGCATAAAAAAATGCACGGAGAAAAAGAGGAGACTCAGTAGAATAGAAAAGACCATGGAAGAGAGTGCCCTTTAGATAACGAAGAATGCGTAGAACAACAGCATAGTGAGTCGATCGTCAAGCAAACAGATACTAGCTCACCTAGTGAACATCATAGGAAATGTTTAGACAAGTGACAATAAGATAAACTAGGCTGCCAACCAAGCGTTTGTAAAGAAAGGGATTAAACAATGGTTTCCCTTCTAAAGGAGTCAATGCGTATTAAGCTCAACTGGCGTGTCAACAGTCTTGTTATCAGTAAGTCTAGCTCGAGACAAGAGTTCAAAGGCATACTTGGCTTGAGTAATATAAAGTCCATCTGTAAAATGAGTGATTTCAAGACCCAAGAAGTAGCTGAAATGTCCAAGATCTTTCATCTCAAACTACTAACTAAAAAAATCCTTGAGTTCTTAAATACCACTGAGGCCATCACCAGTTATGATCATATCATCCACATACAGTAGAAGTAAAATAGTACCTTTGTCAGTGCAACGAAGAAATAAGGCAGAATTATAATGACTGGCCATGTAACCCACACAAGAGATGGTAGAACTAAATTAGGCAAACCAAGCTTGTGAAACTTGTTTACGGCCATAAAGTGCACGTCGAAGGTGACAATCCTTGTTTGATTCAACAAAGAGGCTAGGAGGAGGTTGCATATAAACTTCTTTACTTAAATCCCTATTAAGGAATGCATTTTTTACATCCATCTAAAAAAGGTCCCATTTACTTGTAGCAGCAACAGCTAAGAGAGCATGAACAAATGAGATATGAGAAACTAGAGCAAAGGTCTCTTCATAATCAATCTCATACTCTTGTGTAAAACCTTTTGCAACAAGACGAGTTTTATAGCGCTCAATGGACCTATCAGAGTGAGTCTTAATCTTGTAGATCCACTTACAACCAACCACAAATTTCATAGGGGGGGAGAGTTACCAAATCCCAAGTATGGTTTTTAGATAATGCATCAAATTCCTCTTTCATTGCAATCAACCATAAAGGGCCAGTGGAAGCCTCACGATAGGTGTGAGGCTCGTGTAGTGTAGCAAGGGCAGTGTAACAATGATAATCAAGTAAATGTGCAGGACTGGATCTTACCTGAGTTAAGTGTTGAGGTGGAATGTACCATGTTGGAAATACTGAATGCAATAGTATTGTATTTCATTGTTAAAGAATGTACATGAGAGCCTTTATATAAGAGGCATATGTGTGCAGTACAAGTAAGAGTGCAGTACAAGCATGTGTGCTATACAAGTAATCTAGGTGGGCTTAAAGCCCACAACACTATACACGTTAACAAGCTCCACAACTGCAAGGAGCTGGAAGGAAGAGTGACACAACTTGATACACTGTGCTGGTCATCGAGCACGACCACAAGAAGGGTATGGGTCCTTAGCTAGTTTAGTGTTGCACCAACCTCCTCATTGGACAGTACCTTACTTGGACATCATAACAAGAGACAAGTCTCATGATCTTCCCTCTTTCATCGTACCATCTAGCACTATCCTCCTAGCATGAACCCTTCATGCAGCAAGCTTTTCTCTCTCATTCAACATGAAGATAAGTATTGTAGGCTAGTTGTCCTTAGGGTTTGAGGGCGCTAATAAAAAGCTGCCACATGTCCTTGTATACTAGAAAATATTCCTTATACTATATATAAAAAGGAAATTTACACTGATGATTTGAGGTATCACAAAATATAGAAGAATGGTGTAGAAAGGATGGGAGGAAGAAGATGAAAAGAAAAACACTAGATGTACAATAGAAAGAGTGTAATGTCGGTTTATGAGAAAGAATACAATATCCTTACAGGGATAAGGGTATAAAATCCTTATTCCCACTGTGGTTTTTCATCACTAATTCATGGGGTTTTTCACATAATTCCTTTGTCTTTGTTGCTAAGTTTAATCCTTATTCTTCCCTTTCTTTCCAAGCACAAAAACACCATTTTTATAATCTTAACAAGAATGGTGTTGAAATGTACTCTAGTTGAGGTTTAGAGATTTTCTCAAAATAATCTCTAAAATTTAACTTGCACGTATACTTCTATTTTGATTGAACTCAAATTCTTGGAATTTTCCAGTCAGGATGTTTAATTTTTTTTTTTTTTTTTTACTTTTATAATAGACAAAATAGGTTAATTTTAAAATAATTATATTTTGGACCCCATGTATAGGATCTAGTCCCACTATCTACCAGATTTAATTTTGAAATTGAAATGGCAGTATGAATTCAATGTTCCCTTTACGCGCCACAAGTTTATACATTTTGAATGTAAAATAAAAATACATACATATATATATATATATATATTTTTTTTTTTCAAAATCATGATTGACGTAGACCAGCAGAATGTTTTTTACTTCAAAACTTTGTTTAATTTTCAAAGATTCGGCGGTTGCCTTTCCTCACTGTAGAATTCACTTTAATTTCAGGTCTTTGTTTAATTTGCTGATGAGTGATTAGTGACGTGGGCCTGAGGAGTGTTTCTATAGGGAAAAAAGTCATGGGAAAAGATATTGGATAAAGAAATACAAAAAGAAAAGTATTGATCGAAATTTCTATTCAATTTCATGGCCGATTTCTTTCCCGTTGTCTTTAATGCGTTTAGTGGCAAACATTAGGTACAGGCGCGGATGGTCCTAGGAAACCTCAACCTCAAAATGGTTCGGTTCTAGGAAACCTCAAAAGGAAAGTTGTGGGCCTTAATTATGGCCATATGGGCGTGAGTGAATCGTGATTATGATTTCACTTTTTGATATCAATTTTTATTTTTTTGAGAAATTTTTGGATATCAATTTAGGACTCGTTTGATACATGAGTTTAAATAAATATTTTCAGTTTTTAAATAATATTACATGTATTTTCACACACTTTTTTTACCCATACATTTTAGGGTCATGTTAACGAGTGCCGTACGGCATTGATTAAGAATTCATTTCAGGAAAGTTTTTATATCATTTTTATGGGAAATAAAAAAAGCTATCAAAACATTAATTGTTTTTTTTTCTTTTTCTATAAAAACTTTCTTTAATTAGATTCTTAACCAATGCCGTACAGCATTCATTAACATTTCCCTTTTAAAAAAACTGAAAACTGTTGTTTAAACACACGTATCAAATAGGCTCTTAATTGTTTGAAAACACTAGTTTAAATATAAAATACTTACAAAAGTTTCCCTTTCACTGATCGGGCATAAATCCATAAATATAAATTCAAATATTATCCTAATTTCCTTACAAAAAAATGTGTCCAGTAAGATCTATCACCATCATCAAATAGAATGCACAATCTTTTTCTAGCGCCCCCACCCCCCCCCCCCCCCCCCCCAAAAAAAAAACCAAAAAATGATAGTATTCAATTGATTTACTTTGATTAGCATGTAAATAAACCCATATATATTTTAAGTTAATTTATTTATTTTGTCTTGTTTATAGGGTACGTAGAAGGTTAATTTTTAGAGTGGCCAGTATTTCATAGTGAATGGGAGAGATTTATTGTAATATCCACACATGAGTAATGTGATTAGTTTTTTCTTTTTAGAATGAAGTGATGTGATTAGTTGAGTGGCAAATCTTACATCTATATAATAATAATAATAATAATAATGATAGGTGAAACTAAGAGAAACTCAAATTAGAATTCTAAATTAGAGTTACAATTTTGCACCATGTGTTCTAAATTATTTATTCTTAAAGAGTTTTATTTCTTAATTTTAGAATAAAATGTGAGACCACGTCATAAATATTCATTCAAGTGAGTTATTAAATATAAAAACCAATGAATCTAGAATAAATGAATTGTAAAAATAAAAATGTGCTTCACAATAATTTAAAAAAAAAAATTGCACAATTTACATTTTATACCGAATAATATCGTTACAAATTTTTTTAAATAGTTAACAAAATATAAAAATGACTATCACTAGTATTCAAATTTTATATATAAGAATTATATTATGTATCTTATTGTATATCTTTACATGTATCTGTGCACATGCATGGAGTTACAAGGTAGTAATAATAATAGGTGAAATTAAGAGAAACTCAAATTAGAATTCCAAATTAGAGTTCTAATTTTGCGCCATGTGTCCTAAATTATTTATTCTTGAAGAGTTTTATTTCTTAATTTTAGAATCAAATGTGAGACTGCATCATAAATATTCATCCAAGTGAGTTATTAAGTACAAAAACCAAAGAATCTTAAAAAAAAAAAAAAGTGCTTCACAATAATTTTTTTTTTTTTTTTAAAAAAGACAATTTACATTTTATACCTAATAATATCCTTACAAATTTTTCTAAAGAATTAACAAAATATAAAAATGACTATAATAGTATTTTAATTATATATATATATATATAAATTATATTATGCATTTTATTATATATCTTTAAGTATATCTATGAATATGCATGGGACTACAAGTTAGTTAAAATAATAATTATAATAATAATAAAAATAAGAAAATAACATAATTGAACCCAAACTCATTGTTAGGACATATGTGATTCACTTGTTAGGAACATATGTCACTACTTTATGTAATTAGTTAATCATTTGACAAAAAGCACTTTACTTGTATTTGGATAGATCTAATATGTGTTTAATACTTCAAGAAACTATGTTTCAAGATCAAGTATTAAAGATATGCGAGTCTGTCCAAGAAACAAGTTGAAGAAGTGCTTGTAATTAAAACTCGACAGCTAGCTCGATAACTAGTCATCTATTGAGCTTAAGAAGCTGTTCCAGCCCCATGGCTCGACAGCTTCTTGATAGCAGCTCGACAGATAGGCATCTGTTGAGGTTTATGAAAAACAGATTTTCAATTATGTTTTGACTTTAATCCGTGATTATATGTTTGGGCTTTCTTTTCTTACAACCTTAAACATATAAAAAGATTATTTTAAGGGCTGTCAAAGGTGGAACAAGTTGCACAAGTGTTAAGCAAAGTTTGTTCAAGCAAATTGTGGCCGGAGACAGAATTTGCCCTAGTTCATTGTTCTTGTGTAGAAGTTGCTGTGTTTGTGCACTGTAGGGTTTTGTGATCAAGCATCTTCTAGATCTTCATCGTGGATGAACTAAAGAAATTTGCAGCCAACAACCTTCTCTAATTGGTGATTGAAGTCGCGTACTGGGATCCGTGCAATTGGTTAATCACGTACTGAGAGCTGTGCATTAAAAGGAGAAATTGTCACTACAGAACAAGTCTAATTAAGTATTGGGGTAAGGGTTCAACTGTAGGTTGGTATAAGGTATTGGGATTCCTTTACTTGTAACCGCTTGTTGTGATAATAGTAGAATTTCAAGAGTGGTGACCTTAAAATCACCCGGTGGGGTTTTTGTCGTGTTGGTTTTCCTCATTCGTAAACAAATCACAGTGTCAATTTATTTTCCGCTGCACACTTAGTTTAATTGGTGATTTGTTTGTGCTACCACGTGTTTGCACGTTAATTTGATTAATTAATAAACTTAGCTAATTAATCAATTAATTCATCACAATGGGTCAATTTGTTTTTGGCCTATCAAGTGGTATCAGAGCAGGCACACTCTGATTAGGGTTTAATCTTTGGTTTGTGATCCATTGACCCCTGTTTGGCATGGATAGAGGAAAGTATCTCATTATACCTTCTTTATTTGATGGTACTAACTATGCATACTGGAAAGTACGCATGAGAGCTTTCTTGCAGTCTCTAGATGAGAAGGTATGGCAAGCTGTAGAGATTGGCTAGACTAGGCCAAAGGAAGCGCCGACTGATTAGGATGATGCCAAGATCAAGGCGGAAAACTTCAACAGCAGGGTATTGAATGCCTTATTCAGTGCAATCACTAATGAGGAATTCAAGAAGATATCCTCTACCAAAACTGCTAAGGAGGCATGGACCATTCTCCAGACAACCTATGAGGGAACCAAGGCTGTCAAAGATTCGAAGTTTCAAAGGCTCACTACAAGCTTTGAAGAAATCAAGATGGAGGAGGATGAGTGAACTCAGCTTTCAATCTTGGGGAAACCATTCCTGAACCCAAGATTGTGAGAAAGGTGCTCAGATCTCTACCTGAGAGATTCCATGCCAAGATTACGGCGATCAAGGAATCAAAGGACATTGACAAGATTCCTTTGACAGAGCTGGTTGGTAATCTACAGACTTACGAGCTAGGGTTAACGAGGATTGGTAAGTCGGGCAAGAGCAAGAGCATGGCCTTGAAGGCCAAGAGCAGTGACACGAATGAGTCTTCAAACGATGAAAATTATAAGATGAAGTCTTATATCACTAAGCAATTCAAGAAGTTCATGAAAAATGCCAATGGGAAGGGCTTCGACAAGGACCATAGGTAATTCAATTCTTCTTAGTTCAAAAGCCAAGACAAGGGGAAGAAGAATGCTAGTGATGGCGGTCAGTACACTGTTCCTGCAGGACCTAAGTGCTTTGGGTGTCAAGGCTCTGGTCACATGAAACAGGAGTGTCCTACATATCTCAAAAGTATTAGAAAGAGCAAGGCACTCGCTGCTACTTTGAGCGACACTGAGCCTGAGGATGATACCGATGATAAGGATGACGGAATCCTGAATACCTTCACTACCACTGTCAATCCTACTGAGAAGATTTTTGAAGATGTGGATGAAGAAGAGGAATTAGTTAGTGGAGTCCAAGTTTGAGAAGATGGATGATCAAGATGATATCCATACAGCCTATGAGAAATTATACAAGCTTTTTGAGAAACATGAGAAACTTTATAGGTTGACCACCAAGAAGCTTAGTAATGTGGAACTTGATTATGAAGAGCTTTCCACAAATTTTGATGAGGCTAATCAGACTATTAGAGCACTGAGGTTCGAGAACAATTTCTTCGCTGAGAAGACCAAGAAGCTTGAAGCAGAGCTGTTTTAAGTTAGAGCTCAATTTGAGAGGGCTTCAAGTGTGAAGCTTGACGAGATGCTAAGCATTCAGAAATCTACTTCTAATCGAACAAGTTTAGGGTATGGTTTCTCTTCTTCTAATATTACTTCTACTAGTACTACTGTTTTTGTTCCTCCTAGTAATAATGTTGAAATTGAGAACAATGATGTTAAGATTGATTTAGCTAGTGAGAACATAAACAAAGGTAAATCTATCTTAGAAGCACCCCCTAAGCAAGATAAGAAGGAAGTTAAAAACCCTAGGACTAAGAAGGCTAACTTTCAAAAGCCTAAACAAAAGAAACAACATCTCTATCATCATTGTGGAGTTGTCGGTTATACTCGACCAAATTGTTATAAGTGGTTAGCCACTCAATAGAGCAACGACATGATAGCATTTAGAAGCCATAATCAACTTCAATCCTCTCTTGTTCCCTTTGGAAATCTTCTCAAAGTCCTCATGTTTCTTTCGAACTTGAACAGTTTCAATTTTTCCCCCTCACCGCCAGTTCAAGGGTTTAATCAAAGGAAAGGTTCTTCCAAGGTGTGGAAGGA